>OY997266.1:129406105-130615167 GCA_963921465.1 Triticum timopheevii
GACAAAAGAGTTGTCATTTGATTAACGGGATCACATCATTAGGAGAATGATGTGATTGACTTGACCCATTCCGTTAGCTTAGCACTTGATCGTTTAGTATGTTGTATTGCTTTCTTCATGACTTATACATGTTCCTATAACTATGAGATTATGCAACTCCCGTTTACCGGAGGAACACTTTGGGTACTACCAAACGTCACAACGTAACTGGGTGATTATAAAGGAGTACTACAGGTGTCTCCGAAGGTACATGTTGAGTTGGCGTATTTCGAGATTAGGTTTTGTCACTCCGATTGTCGGAGAGGTATCTCTGGGCCCTCTCGGTAATGCACATCATTATAAGCCTTGCAAGCAATGTGACCAATGAGTTGGTTACGAGATGATGCATTACAGAACGAGTAAAGAGACTTGCCGGTAACGAGATCGAACTAGGTATTGGATACCGACGATCAAATCTCGGGCAAGTAAGATACCGATGACAAAGGGAACAAAGTATGTTGTTATGCGGTTTGACCGATAAAGATCTTCGTAGAATATGTAGGAGCCAATATGAGCATCCAGGTTCCGCTATTGGTTATTGACCAAGAATAGTTCTAGGTCATGTCTAAATAGTTCTCGAACCCGTAGGGTCCGCACGCTTAACGTTACGATGACAGTTATATTATGAGTTTATGAGTTTTGATGTACCGAAGGAGTTCTGAGTCCCGGATGAGATCGGGGACATGACGAGGAGTCTCGAAATGGTCGAGACGTAAAGATCGATATATTGGATGACTATATTCGGAGTTCGGAAAGGTTCCGAGTGATTCGGGTATTTATCGGAGTACCGGAGAGTTACGGGAATTCGCCGGGGAGAAGTATTGGGCCTTATTGGGCCCTGCGGGAAAGAGAGAGGGGCTGCGTGGGGCAGGCCGCGCGCCCCCCGAAGGCCTAGTCTGAATTGGACTAGGGGGAGGGGCCGCATCCCCTCCTTCCTTCCCTTCTCTCTTCCCCTTCCTTGTCTCCTACTCCTAATACATGGAAGGACACCTAGTTGGACTAGGAAAGGGGGAATCCTACTCCCGGTGGGAGTAGGACTCCCCATGGCGCGCCATAGTAGAGGGCTGGCCTCCTCCTTCCTCCCTCCTTTATATACGGGAGCAGGGGGCACCCCATGGACACACAAGTTGATCTTCGTGATCGTTCCTTAGCCGTGTGCGGTGCCCCCCTCCATCATATTCCACCTCGGTCATATCGTTGCGGTGCTTAGGCGAAGCCCTGCGTCGGTAGAACATCATCATCGTCACCACGCCGTCGTGCTGACGGAACTCATCCCCGACACCCTGCTGGATCGGAGTCCGGGGATCGTCATTGAGCTGAACGTGTGCAGAACTCGGAGGTGCCATACGTTCGGTACTTGGATCGGTCGGATCGTGAAGACGTACGACTACATCAACCGCGTTGTCATAACGCTTCCGCTTACGGTCTACGAGGGTACGTGGACGACACTCTCCCCTCTCGTTGCTATGCCATCACCATGATCTTGCGTGTGCGTAGGAAATTTTTTGAAATTACTACGTTCCCCAACAGTGGCATCCGAGCCTAGGTTTTATGCGTTGATGTTATATGCACGAGTAGAACACAAGTGAGTTGTGGACGATATAAGTCATACTGCCTACCAGCATGTCATACTTTGGTTCAGCGGTATTGTTGGATGAAGCGGCCCGGACCGACATTACGCGTACGCTTACGCGAGACTGGTTTCACCGTTACGAGCACTCGTGCTTAAAGGTGACTGGCGGGTGTCTGTCTCTCTCACTTTAGCTGAATCAAGTGTGGCTACGCCCGGTCCTTGTGAAGGTTAAAACGGAGTCTCTTTGACAAACTATCGTTGTGGTTTTTGATGCGTAGGTAAGAACGGTTCTTGCTAAAGCCCGTAGCAGCCACGTAAAATTTGCAACAACAAAGTAGAGGACGTCTAACTTGTTTTTGCAGGGCATGTTGTGATGTGATATGGTCAAGACGTGATGCTATATTTTATTGTATGAGATGATCATGTTTTGTAACCGAAGTTATCGGCAACTGGCAGGAGCCATATGGTTGTCGCTTTATTGTATGAAATGCAAACGCCCTGTAATTGCTTTACTTTATCACTAAGCGGTAGCGATAGTCGTAGAAGCAATAGATGGCGTAACAACAACGATGCTACGATGGAGATCAAGGTGTCGCGCCGGTGACGATGGTGATCATGACGGTGCTTCGGAGATGGAGATCACAAGCACAAGATGATGATGGCCATATCATATCACTTATATTGATTGCATGTGATGTTTATCCTTTATGCATCTTATCTTGCTTTGATTGACGGTAGCATTTTAAGATGATCTCTCACTAAATTATCAAGAAGTGTTCTCCCTGAGTATGCACCATTGCCAAAGTTCGTCGTGCCGAGACACCACGTGATGATCGGGTGTGATAAGCTCTACGTCCATCTACAACGGATGCAAGCCAGTTTTGCACACGCAGAATACTCAGGTTAAACTTGACGAGCCTAGCATATACAGATATGGCCTCGGGACACGGAGACCGAAAGGTCGAGCGTGAATCATATAGTAGATATGATCAACATAGTGATGTTCACCATTGAAAACTACTCCATCTCACGTGATGATCGGTCATGGTTTAGTTGATTTGGATCACGTGATCACTTAGATGACTAGAGAGATGTCTGTCTAAGTGGGAGTTCTTAAGTAATATGATTAATTGAACCTTAATTTATCATGAACTTAGTCCTAGTAGTATTTTGCAAATTATGTTGTAGATCAATAGCTCACGTTGTTGCTTTCATATGTTTATTTTGATGTTCCTAGAGAATACTGTGTTGAAAAAATGTTAGTAGCAATGTTGCGGATTTGATCCGTGATCTGAGGTTAATCCTCATTGCTGCACAGAAAAATTATGTCCTTGATGCACCGCTAGGTGACAAACCTATTGCAGGAGCAGATGCAGACGTTATGAATGTTTGGCTAGCTCAATATGATGACTACTTGTTAGTTTTGTGCACCATGCTTTATGGCTTAGAATCGGGACTTCAAAGACGTTTTGAACGTCATGGACCATATGAGATGTTCCAAGAGTTGAAGTTAATATTTCAAGCAAATACCCGAGTTGAGAGATATGAAGTCTCCAACAAGTTCTATAGCTAAAAGATGGAGGAGAATCGCTCAACTAGTGAGCGTGTGCTCAGATTGTCTGGGTACTTCAATTGCTTGAATCAAGTGGGAGTTAATCTTCCAGATAAGATAGTGATTGACAGAATTCTCTAGTCACCATCACTAAGTTACTAGAACTTCGTGATGAACTATAGTATGCAAGGGATGACGAAAACGATTCCCAAGCTCTTCGTGATGCTGAAATCAACGAAGGTAGAAATAAAGAAAGAGCATCAAGTGTTGATGGTTAACAAAGATCACTAGTTTCAAGAAAAGGGCAAAGGGAAAGAAAGGGAACTTCAAGTAAAATGACAAGCAAGTTGTCACTCCCGCGAAGAAGACCAAAGCTGGACCAAAGCCTGAAACTGAGTGCTTACACAGCAAAGGAAATGGTCACTAGAAGCGGAAATGCCCTGAATATTTGGTGGGTAAGAAGGATGGCAAAGTGAACAAGTGTATATTTGATATACAGGTTATTGATGTGTGCCTTACTAGTGTTTATAGTAGCCCCTGAGTATTTGATACTTGTTCGGTTGCTAAGATTAGTAATTCGAAACGGGAGTTGCAGAATAAACAAAGACTAGTTAAGGGTGAAGTGACGATGTTTGTTGGAAGTGGTTCCAAGATTGATATGATCATCATCGCACACTCCCTATACTTTCAGGATTTGTGTTGAACCTAAATAAATGTTATTTGGTGTTTGCGTTGAGCATGAATATGATTTGATCATGTTTATTGCAATACGGTTATTCATTTAAGTTAGAGAACAATTGTTGTTCTGTTTACATGAATAAAACCTTCTATGGTCATACACACCAACGAAAATAGTTTGTTGGATCTCGATCGTAGTAATACACATATTCATAATATTGAGGCCAAAAGATGCAAAGTTAATAATGATAGTGCAACTTTTTTGAGGCACTGCCGTTTAGGTCATATTGGTGTAAAGCGCACGAAGAAACTCCATGCTGATGGGATTTTGGAATCACTTGATTATGAATCACTTGATGCTTGCGAACCATGCCTCATGGGCAAGATGACTAAGACTCCGTTCTCCAGAACAATGGAGCGAGCAACTGACTTATTGGAAATAATACATACTGATGTATGCGATCCGATGAGTGTTGAGGCTCGCGGCGGGTATCGTTATTTTCTGACCTTCACAGATGATTTGAGCAGATATGGGTATATCTACTTGATGAAACATAAGTCTGAAATAGTTGAAAGGTTCAAAGAATTTCAGAGTGAAGTGGAAAAATCATCGTAACAAGAAAATAAAGTTTCTGCGATCTGATCACGGAGACGAATATTTGAGTTACGAGTTTGGTCTTCAATTAAAACAATGTGGAATAATTTCACAGCTCACGCCACCTGGAACACCACAACATTATGGTGTGTCCGAACGTCGTAACCGCACTTTATTGGATATGGTGCGATCTATGATGTCTCTTACTGATTTGTCAATATTGTTTTGGGGTTATGCATTAGAGACAGCTGCATTCACATTAAAAGGGCACCATCTAAATCCGTTGAGACGACAACATATGAACTGTGGTTTAGCAAGAAACCCAAGTTGTTGTTTCTTAAAGTTTGGGGCTGCGATGCTTATGTGAAAAAGTTTCATCCTGATAAGCTCAAACCCAAATCGGAGAAGTGCGTCTTCATAGAATACCCAAAGGAAATAGTTGGGTACACCTTCTATCACAAATCCGAAGGCAAGATATTCGTTGCTAAAAATGGATCCTTTCTAGAGAAGGAGTTTCTCTCGAAAGAAGTGAGTGGGAGGAAAGTAGAACTTGATGAGGTAACTGTACCTGTTCCCCTATTGGAAAGTAGTTCATCACAGAAATCTGTTCCTGTGACTACTACACCAATTAGTGAGGAAGCTAATGATGATGATCATGTAACTTCAGATCAAGTTACTACCGAATCTCGTAGGTAAACCAGAGTGAGATCCGCACCAGAGTGGTACGGTAATCATGTTCTGGAAGTCATGTAAGTAGACCATGATGAACCTACGAACTATGAGGACGCGATGATGAGCCCAGATTCCGCGAAATGGCTTGAGGCCATGAAATCTGAGATGAGATCCATGTATGAGAACAAAGTGTGGACTTTGGTGGAGTTGCCCGATGATCAGCAAGCCATGTTAAATAAATGGATCTTCAAGAGGAAGACGGACACTGATAGTAGTATCCACTAAGCTCGACTTGTTGCAAAAGGTTTTCAACAAGTTCAAGGGGTTGAATACGATGGGATTTTCTCACTCGTATCGATGCTAAGTCTATCCGAATCATGCTAGAAATTGCCGGATTTTATGAAATCTGGCAAATGGATGTCAAAACTGCATTCCTTAATGGATTTATTAAAGAAGAGTTGTATATGATGCAACTAGAAGGTTTTGTCAATCCTAAAGGTGCTAATAAAATGTGCAAGCTCCAGTGATCTATCTATGGACTGGTGCAAGCATCTCGGAGTTGGAATATACGCTTTGATAAGTTGATCAAAGCATATAGTTTTATATGGACTTACGATGAAGCCTGTATTTACAATAAAGTGAGTGGGAGCACTACAGCCTTTCTGATTAGTATATGTGAGTGACATATTGTTGATCAGAAATGATGTATAATTTTTCTGCAAAGCATAAAGAAGTGTTTTATGGGAGTTCTTTAAAAAGGAAAAGACCTCAGTAAAAACTACTTACATATTGAGCATCGAGATCTATTGAGATAGATCAAGACGCTTGATAAGATTTTCAATGAGTACATACCTTGGCAAGATTTTGAAATAGTTCAAAATGAAACGGTCAAAGAAAGAGTTCTTGCCTGTGTTGCAAAGGTATGAAATTGAGTAAGACTCAAATCCCGACCACAGCAGAAAATAGAAAAAGAATGAAAAGTCATTCCCTATGCCTCAGTCATAGGTTCTATAAAGTATGCTATGCTATGTACCAGACCTATTGTATACCTTGCTCTGAATTTGGCAAGGGAGTACAATAGTGATCTAGGAGTAGATCACTGGACATTGGTCAAGAATATCCTTAGTAAGGACTAAGGAGATGTTTCTCGATTATGGAGGTGATAAAAGAGTTTGTTGTAAAAGTTACATCAGTGCAAACTTTTACGCTGATCCAGATGACTCTAAGTCTCAACCTGGATACATATTGAAAGTGGGAGCAATTAGCTAGAGTAGCTCCGTGCAGAGCATTGTGGACATAAAATATTTGCAAAATACATACGGCTCTGAATGTGACAGACCCGTGGACTAAGCTTCTCTCACGAGCAAAACATGATCACCCCTTAGTACTCTTTGGGTGTTAATCACATAGCGACGTGAACTAGATTATTGACTCTAGTAAACCCTTTGGATGTTGGTCACATGATGATGTGAGCTATGGGTGTTAATCATATACAGATATGAATATTGGTGTTAAATCACATGGCGATGTGAACCAGATTATTGACTCTAGTGCAAGTGGGAGACTGAAGGAAATATGCCCTAGAGGCAATAATAAAGTTATTATTTATTTCCTTATTTCATGATAAATGTTTATTATTCATGCTAGAATTGTATTAACCGGAAACATAATACATGTGTGAATACATAGACAAACATAGTGTCACTAGTATGCCTCTACTTGACTAGCTCGTTTATCAGAGATGGTTATGTTTCCTAGCCATGGACAAAAGAGTTGTCATTTGATTAATGGGATCACATCATTAGGAGAATGATGTGATTGACTTGACCCATTCCGTTAGCTTAGCACTTGATCGTTTAGTATGTTGCTATTGCTTTCTTCATGACTTATACATGTTCCTATAACTATGAGATTATGCAACTCCCGTTTACCGGAGGAACACTTTGGGTACTACCAAACGTCACAATGTAACTGGGTGATTATAAAGGAGTACTACAGGTGTCTCCGAAGGTACATGTTGAGTTGGCGTATTTCGAGATTAGGTTTTGTCACTCCGATTGTCGGAGAGGTATCTCTGGGCCCTCTCGGTAATGCACATCATTATAAGCCTTGCAAGCAATGTGACCAATGAGTTGGTTACGAGATGATGCATTACAGAACGAGTAAAGAGACTTGCCGGTAACGAGATCGAACTAGGTATTGGATACCGACGATCAAATCTCGGGCAAGTAACATACCGATGACAAAGGGAACAAAGTATGTTGTTATGCGGTTTGACCGATAAAGATCTTCGTAGAATATGTAGGAGCCAATATGAGCATCCAGGTTCCGCTATTGGTTATTGACCAAGAATAGTTCTAGGTCATGTCTACATAGTTCTCGAACCCGTAGGGTCCGCACGCTTAACGTTACGATGACAGTTATATTATGAGTTTATGAGTTTTGATGTACCGAAGGAGTTCGTAGTCCCGGATGAGATCGGGGACATGATGAGGAGTCTCGAAATGGTCGAGACGTAAAGATCGATATATTGGACGACTATATTCGGAGTTCGGAAAGGTTCCGAGTGATTCGGGTATTTATCGGAGTACCGGAGAGTTACGGGAATTCGCCGGGGAGAAGTATTGGGCCTTATTGGGCCCTGCGGGAAAGAGAGAGGGGCTGCGTGGGGCAGGCCGCGCGCCCCCCAAGGCCTAGTCCGAATTGGACTAGGGGGAGGGGCCGCATCCCCTCCTTCCTTCCCTTCTCTCTTCCCCTTCCTTGTCTCCTACTCCTAATACATGGAAGGATACCTAGTTGGACTAGGAAAGTGGGAATCCTACTCCCGGTGGGAGTAGGACTCCCCATGGTGCGCCATAGTAGAGGGCCGACCTCCTCCTCCCTCCCTCCTTTATATACGGGGGCAGGGGGCACCCCATGGACACACAAGTTGATCTTCGTGATCGTTCCTTAGCCGTGTGCGGTGCCCCCCTACACCATGTTCCACCTCGGTCATATCGTTGCGGTGCTTAGGCGAAGCCCTGCGTTGGTAGAACATCATCATCGTCACCACACCGTCGTGCTGACGGAACTCATCCCCGACACCCTGCTGGATCGGAGTCCGGGGATCGTCATCGAGCTGAACGTGTGCAGAACTCGGAGGTGTCGTACGTTCGGTACTTGGATCGGTCGGATCGTGAAGACGTACGACTACATCAACCGCGTTGTCATAACGCTTCCGCTTACGGTCTACGAAGGTACGTGGACGACACTCTTCCCTCTCGTTGCTATGCCATCACCATGATCTTGCGTGTGCGTAGGAAAATTTTTAAAATTACTACGTTTCCCAACATAAAATGTAGCCAAGATTGATCTTCTTCTAAATGTTTTGGCACCAGGAGTTCAAATATATAAAAAGTTTCAAAAACGTGATAATGGTTTAGAAGATATTAATACATTAAATTGGCTCAAATTGGATAAAGTCCATGAATTTGTTTGAGATGGAGGGAGTCCCAGTTAAGCTGATACACTACAATACACAATTATACATCCGTGGTGGTCCTTCCACCGCATGTATTTCAAAAAACAAGGATGGTCTTAGATGTACAGGTACATAACGATTACCGCTAGAAATGACTCACAGCCCCTCTCCCTAATTTTTCACCCTCCCTTACGCACCTCTACCTTGTTTCTCTCCAACCCACATCCTCCTTGACACCCCCACCTCCACCCCATTCAACTCCTCATTCCATGCTTTGTCACAGTGAGGGTTGTAACAATGATTATATGGTAATTTAATATATCCACAAGGAACTCGATCAACCCCTCTAGTTCACCAAGATGCATGTCGGGTCTCGCACACTCTTCTTTGACATCTCGTTCATTCCTCGCCATTACACAAAACATGAGGGGGAGCCGAGAGCTTGATTGAAATGGAGGCCAAGGACTGCCACCGGCGGGGGTTGCCACGCAGCAACCGGTGGGGCTCAGTGTCGTGATCGAGTCGCTAAGAGTAACTCCAACGCGTCGACCCAAACTGCCCATGTCCAATTGGATCGAAACGGACACAAAAACCGACCCAACGCGTCGACGCAAACAGACCAGTGTCCGCTTTTTGTCAGCGCATGACCCATTTGAGGAGAAGCTACAATCTTCACCAGATGAGGTAGAGATCCTTCAAAGGGAGCCCAAAAAACTCGGCAGTTTTGTCAGAAGAACTCTGTATTGCTGGAACGAAACAAGGACCTGTCTTCAAAGTCACCGTCAGTAAATTACCCACTATGCCACCGTAAGTAAAGAAAACGATTCGTTTTTTCTTTTCAAAGTCACCGTCGTACTTCGTTATTTCATAAGTGTGATACCAGTAAAAATCACAGAAGCATAAGTAGCACAGTGGCTAATGCATCGCTCTACTAGCCAGGAGACCAGGGTCTGATCTCCAAGTTTCACACTTTATCCATCCCTTTTCTCACGCATGTCATCTCCCACATATGCTTTCATGGGCCGGCCCATGTAAGGGCTTAACTCCCCTGTTCTTTTTCATTTCATTTTTATCTTTTCTTCCTTCTTCAAACTAATTTGGGATTTCCAAATTTTCAAAGTTGAAAGTTTTCAAAAAAATGTTCGAGAAATCATAAAATGCATGTGAATTAAAAAGTGTCTAGGAAATTTAAAATTTTTGCAGACTAAAAAAATGTTGTGGTTTTGCAAAACATAAAAAAACACGATTTGGAAAAAATGGTCGGGCAATAAAATCATGTTCATAATTTTGAAATAATGATTGTGTATTAAAAAGTATTTGGGAATCTAAAAAAATGTCCATGAAATTTTAGAAAATCTTCAAAGAAATAGAAAAAACAAAATTTGAAATTAGTTTCTCATTTTTTTTAAAGTTCATCGATTCAAAAAAAATTTTGAGTAGAAAAATGTTCATGAATTCGAAAGCTCTTCATGCATTTCAAAAAATGTTCATGATTTTTTAGAGATAATGAAATAGTAATAAAAACTATTTATCAATTTGGAAAAATGTTCACCGATTCAAAAGTCTTTATGTCTAGGATTTGATTAGTTTTTTGGAAGTCTTTATATGTCTAGGCGTTGGGAGTAGTTCATGGTCGATGAGATTTGTTTCAAAGTTTTAAACATTCCCTTACGCAACATAATGACAAGTGTGGCGTGTAGTGGCAAGCTCTTAGCATTGGGATTTACCACGTCGAATGCATTGTGATCACATGGACATCGCGACCATTATCAGCGAGGATGGGAAGAGAAATAAGTGGGAACATGGTGAGCCACCGTGTTAAAATAGAGGACGCTCATATGTCTGGGTATTGAGTCATACTTATTTGACTAGCACATAATTTTTTGTCTCCTGTTGCAACACATGGACATATTTGCTAGTAATACCTAAAGCCCAAACCACACCAGATTATATTAGGGGCTCAGTCCATTTAATCCCATCCAAAGACCAAACTATCGTTTCAATCGAAACCATTCCCAGGTTTAGCCATACCAGATTTGATGTTCATTAACATAAGCTCTCTTGCTTCCATCACCCATGACAAAAAAACCATTGTAAAATTGCACTGAGAACTTATCACTTCTTAGACCTGCAACAAACAAAGCATAGTTGATTGTGTGAAATTGATCACAAAACAACCTTTTTGTATACACCAGTACAAACTATCAATAACCCCCATTTTTTCTTAAAATACCCTAGCACAAAATATAAACCAATTCCAACAAACGTACAAATACGGGTACACAATCATAGTGGAGTGCCTTACAAACTTGATTTCAGGATGAATCAAACGGAAGGTTAACGAATCAAGAACCAAAAACCCTAGCAGAAACCCCCAATTCGGTTTGAAAAACCCTAGACCTAAATCTCCATAAACACGGCCAATATTACCACATAGCACATGTGAACACAATGCCATCGCTCTCAAAATCAAATGGATGTGGAAGGAAGAAGGCTAACAGCAAAAATTGACGGGGGGAGGGGCTGCGTCGGGGCGACGCATAGGAGATATGGCGGTTGTGCCTCCTCTCCACCCAATGAGGAGAAACTCCTCCGCCCCCGCTCCTTCCAACACAGCGCTGGAATTCATCGGCCAACACTACCCCGGTGATTGCCTCCATCACTTTCTCCCTTCCGCAATCGCTTTTGATCGCCTCCACCATTAGAACCGAAGAGACATGGAAGGTGGAGATGTGGGAGGGTGTCGGGGTTCTTTCACACATCGTGGGGGTTTCTGCAAATATGCTAGCTGACACATGGCGCACAGACTAGTCAACACATGGTCAAGTATCAGTGTAGGCACAGTGATCTTATTTTCACGTTACATCATAGTCTGTGACCGTATTGACCAAGTTTCTATGTACGGTAATCAAAGTGATCTCACAACGTACTTGAGTGACGTGGATGAGTTTATTACTCTTTCTGTTTTATATGAGTTTGAACCGAGAATTTCACTTTCACCGTCTCCTTGAAAAATTTCTACAGCGTGCGATTTTTTGCCTCGACGTCGGATGGACGGGCGGTTACGGCCGTGGGGTCCACCCCTCCTGCCTGGCAGACACCTTTTTAACGGTATGTTGTGGGAACTGCACGATGTATTGCACTCATGCATAGGACACCTTTTTAACTGTATGTTTTGGGCTTGACGACCGGAACGAAGGTGTCGATGAAGTTGATGCCAGCACGCTGTCGGAAGCCACGAATGACCCAACGCGCTTTATAGCGATCAAGGTGTTGGGAAACGTAGTATTTTAAAATTTTCCTACGATCACGCAAGATCTATCTAGGAGAATCATAGCAACGAGCGGGGAGAGTGTGTCCACGTACCCTCACAGACCGAACGCGAAAGTGTTAGTAACGCGGTTGATGTAGTCGAATGTCTTCGCGATCCAACCGATCAAGTACCGAATGCACGACACCTCCACGATCTGCACACGTTCAGCTCGGTGACGTCCCTTGTACTCTTGATCCAGCAGAGGCCGAGGGAGAGTTTCGTCCGCACGACGGCGTGGTGACGGTGATGATGAAGTTACCGACGCAGGGCTTCGCATAAGCACTACAGCAATATGAGTTGTAGTGCACGAATGGCCTGCCACTCTGAATATGAGTTTAGCTAGGGTTTGGGGCATGTATGAAGATGAGAACAAGCTAAGGCTCAGGGAAAATGTAGTTAATGCTGAAGAAAATTTCAGGGTTGTGAAAGAGAAGGAAAAGATGGAAAAAGATCTGAGGTTTTTTAAACTAGATTTTTCTAAAATGGTGGCTGACAAGGAGCGGGGAATTACTGAGTTGGGCAATGCAAGACTTGCTCTTTCTGACCTAGAGCAAGAGCTTGAGAAGAAGAAGCTGGCTGATAAATCTAGCACTAGCATACATCAGGTTTTGAGGGCTAAGGCAGAGAAAGAGAGGGATGAGATGAAGCAACAGATGGACAAGATGAAAGAAGAGATGGATAAGATGATAGAAGAGATGGACAAAGTGGTGTCACAGAGGGATGAGCTGAAGAAGGAGAAGAAGAAATTAGAGTACATGATTGGTGATTTGTTCAGGCACAAGGAGGAGAACAATAGCAAGATAAGGAGGGTGAATGAGATCTTAGATGAATTTCAGTAATTCATTGTTGCTGTAATGCTGCTGCCTTAAGTTGGAGTTATCAATTAGTTGTACTGAATTTCTTGGTGTAATGCCAGTATTATGTAATGCACTTTATTTTTATGACTACTTTTAGTTAACTCAAATGTGTATGATTGATTTTAGTGTTATTAGTTATCTGAATGTCTCTAGTTTAGTGCAATTTTTACAGTGTCTGTTAACTACTTATGTAAATTTGTATGACTGCTTTTAGTGTTAGTAGTTATCTTCTGAATCTTCAATGTACTGAATTTAAATGAGCCATTTTCAGTTAACAAAAAAAATTTCAGTAATCTAAAGATTCAGTTAACTGAATTTAAATGAGTTATTCAGTTATGTAGTTAACAGAAATGTATGTAGCCAACTGAATATCTACTACTTGTATACTACAGCTGCTATGTAGAGTAGTGCACAACAACAGCAGCATGGCAAGCAAGCACAGCTGCAGCATCAGCAGCAGCATTGCAACCAAGTGAAATGCATGCCCTACAGAACTGTTGCATGCCAAGTTAAAAGTTGTAGCTACAGACCAGATCATAAGTGGCACTCTATGGAAACATAGTACCACATTTCAGCAACAATTGCAGCAAAGAACATTGTAACAGTAGCATAATTATATAGATAGCATTGTAGCAAAGTAGTTCAACCAGATAACAACAGCAGTTCCACATTACAATTAACTTATGTGATCTGCTTATATAGAGCACACCTAACATTAACTAACCAAAATATCACTAACTTATATGCTGAAATTTTGCTAGTCAGTATACCTAACTACTGCATCATCTTCAGTTCACCATCTTCAGTTCTTCATTTGCTTCAGGCGCTCCGAGCGGCGCACTTCCCCTGCAAATGGCCTCTTCTTCGTCTTCTCCGGCTCCTGTGCTGCCGCCGCCACCTTCTCCTCTTCTGATTCAGCCACCACCTCCTGCTTGACGATGTCAGGCACATCTGGGAGCACCTCCACGTCAATCGGGAGGTCTCTGTCGCCCTCCCTGGTGTTGCGGACTGGCGCAAGCATCTGGATCTCGTTCTCCTCCTCCTCTTCTTCGTCGTCCGATAGGACAACGACCGACACCTCGTCGTCGTCAGACGAGGCATACAATTCAGAGGAGTTCGAATCCCCTCTGTACCCTGAGTCGTTGTCCGAGTCCACCTTGCAGTACTCCGAGTCGGACGACAAAGAGACGTCGTCGTCATCGATGTGGACGAGGGGCGCCGGCGCAGGCAGGGCCACAACCACGTTGGTCACGCGCTGCATCCTCGACCACACGCGGTTCGGATCCAGCTGCGGCTCCCGTGTGGTGGCGGACCTGTACATCCACCATCGCGAGCGCTGCCGCGGATCGTCGGAGCGCGCCTCCGCCATTGCGAAATGGAAGATGTTGGCCGGAGGGGTACCTGGGCCGCCAACGAGAGCGCGCATCTTCTCGTCATCGGTCATCGTGTCGATGAGGGCGCGCGCGTGGTACCTAAAATGTCGATGCTTGGGAACCACCGGCCTATCTCCTGGAGCTCCGCGCGTGCGACCTGGTCATCGCCTGCCAGCTCGTCGACCATCCTCTGCCATGCAGGGTGGTTGTCCATGGCGGCGGCGGCGGTGCCGAGATGGCCGGCGAGGGTTTTCTTGTGGTGGAGTGGGAGGTGGGGAGCGTAGAGCCCGAGGCGTCGTGAAACGCAAGTGGTGAGTGGGGGCGGTGCGCGATGGGTGGTGGCCTCTTAATAGGAGTGGAAGAGGGAACGACACCGCTCTGATAAGCAGTAGTACTAGCAAGATCACTATAACAAGCGGCACAATGAGTATCTAGCAAGATCACTAGTACTAGCGCACTGGGAGGGAGCTCAACTTATCGAACAAAGGGTCCAGGGTTCGATACCCAGGACAAACATTTTTTTTGGAATTTTTTTTAATTAACAACAGCAGTATTCACTACAGAACATATCAGTATTCAGTTAACAACAGAAGTATCACTCCAAAACATTTTTTTAAGCTTTTTTTCAGTTAAAACCAGCAAAATTTAGTTATCAACAGCAGTTTCCTTCAGTGAACTACATGTGCACTTATCTGCATATGCAGTTAACTAAATCACTTAACTGAACTCCAAAACAACAACAGTATTCAGTTAACTAAATAACTTAACTAATACTGCATCTTCTAATTCCAACTTAAACTAGATCACTCAAATGCATCATCATCAAATTTAGTTACAAAAAGGGCAATGAATGCCACTGTTTGCCATCAAAAAATAGGCAATATAAGCCACTATTTGCCTATCAAAAAAGTCCTGTCCATAATTTAAATTACTGTAGGCCTTAACAAAAAGTATGGGAGACAATAACTGCCACCAATTCACTGATGTGGTGCCATGAAATCATCAGCAGGAGCATTGAGATCAGGAATTGTCCTCTGGATCTCCAAACAGAAGCCATCTCCATCCTGCATGTGGAACTGTTGCTGCTCCTCCTCTCCCTCCAAATGGCATTGATCCTCCTCTCCGTGGAAATGGCATTGATCCTCCTCTCCCTGCAAATGGCATTGATCCTCCTCTCCCTGCAAATAGCATTGATCCTCCTCTCCCTGCAAATGGCAGTGATCCTCCTGTCCAAGCATCTGGATTTACATTTGTTGCTCCTCTCCAAGCATATGCATTTGCATTTGCTGCTTCTCCTGTCCCTGTAGATGGAACTTGTCCTCTCCCTGCATTTGCATTTGCTGCTCTTCCTCTACCTGCATTTGCATTTGCTCCTCTTCCTCTGCCTGCAACTAAATTTGACCCTCTTCCTCTGCCTGCAACTGAATTTGAACCTCTTCCTCTACCTGCAACTGAATTTGACCCTCTGCCTCTCTCTGTAGTTGCTCCTCTGCCTGCATCTGAATTTCTTTGTCTTTTTCTTCCTCTTCCCCTACCAAATCCTTCTCCTCTGTCAGCTACTATGGTTGCCCTTGTCTGTCTACCTATGTTCATTTCTGTAGTGATCCTTGGCTGAGGTATTGCAGCACCAGCAGCAACAACAAATGCAGATTGCTCAGGCAGTGGCCCATGAACCCTCTGAGGAGCTCTTCTTGCAAGCTCTCTCTGAGTCATGTTGTAGACCATAATGAATGGTGTGCCAATTGGATCCAGTAAAGGATCTGGCTGGTTAGGGAAGATGTTCTGCACAAATTCAGTAATCATTAAAATGCAGTGAAATGTAGTGCAACAAAATGCACTAAAATTCAGTGAAATGCATTCAACTGAATTCAAGTATTGTAAAATGCATGCACCTAAAGAAATGTTGGGTCATCATAGTTCTCATCAACCTCCTCTACCCCTTCTAGAATGAGAGCCTCCTGCCATCGGTAATGCCCCTTTCTGTTGTGATCAGCTCTCCCACAAATAGAGCGGTGCATTGTACCACCTTTTTTGTTCAAAACCCTTACACCATTCTTGATCTTCTCCTCTGGTGTCTTTTTCCTGTTTTTCTTGGGTCTACCCAACTGTTTGGTGAACACTGGTGGATACACCTTATAGCCATTCTGTTTCTCCCACTCCTTAGGGTCTGCAAAAGGGACAAGAGTGTATCCATAAGCTTTGAGATATGTCTGAACAGTATATCACTCATGAACTAGTGTCTCTGGGTCAATTCTCTCCTCCTTGCAACATGCTATGGAATGGCCACATGGTACTCCAGATAACTGCCATCTCCTGCAATCACAAGTGTACAAGCAGAGGTCCACAGTGTAGCTATTGTTACCAGACTGAACTCTGAAGATTTGCTGGTCAGCTTCTGTTACATGGCAATTAGCAGCAAACTCTGTGTTCTTATCTAACTTCTTCTTGATCTTGGGACATATTCTCTGGCCTGCCCACTTTTCAATAGCTTCTCTTTGTTTGCTAACAATCTTGTTCATCATCTTATAGAAAATGTACTCAAGCATGCTGAGCACTGGCATCTCTCTGCCCTCAAGGATGTAGCTGCATACAGATAGAAAGAAAACATGTTAGTATGATATGATAATTAGCAGTACAGATGGGTTATATGTTAAAATCAAAACAACTTGGCAAAATGACCACCAAAGTACCTACTAAAAACCTTAGAGTTATTGTTGAGCAGGATGTCACATTTGGGGAATTCACTGAAAAATGCTTTGCACCAAGTTTTCCACTCTAGTCTTTCAGTCTAGTGGAAAGCAGCTGAACTGTGGTCATCCATTTTCTGACAGTTTTCTTTCCACTTCACTTTGTTTGGAGATCTTGCAATTGCCCACAAGTCTTGCTTCAGTACCTCTCCTTTGTGCTTCTCATTGAAATTCTAGTAAATATGCCTGACACAAAACCTGTGTTCTGAATCTGGCCAAACTTTGTGCACTGCATTTATTAAACCTTTCTGTTTGTCACTCATGATTGTGAAAGGGGCGGTGTTAGTGATGTTGAGATCATCTCTGAGAGTGGTCAGAAACCACTCCCATGAACCTGTGCACTCAACTTCCACCCATCCCATTGCAATTGGGAATATGCAGTCACTGGGATCAATACCAACAGCACTAAGTAGCACTCCTTTGAACCTTGTTTTCATGTGACAACCATCAATGAAAATGATTGGCCTGCAGCCCTTTAGCCATCCTCTCTTACATGCATCATATGACCAGTACAATGTTTTCAAACATTCCCTGCCCAATGGAAATTTTGTATCTTTCACCACTGAAGTTTTGAGCAGAAATGTAGACCCAGGGTTTTTGGTCCTCAATTCTTGTCCATAGTCCCAAAGCCTACTGAATTGCTCTTCCTCATCACCATGAATCTCATTAAGTGCTTGCTTTCTAGCCCTAGCAAGCTTCCATCTGTTAGGAGTAACATTGAATTCCTTAGTATTTTTCCTTGAAAATGTTCCAAGTGACATCTTTTGGTCATCTCTGAATTCACCTAAGAAAAACTGGCAAAGAAACTTGGCTGTCAAATCCTTCAACTTCCACTTTTTCTGACAGACATGCTCTCCAAAGTAGTCCTTGATGACAAATCCTCCAGTCCTGTTGTCCTTGCTAGCTTTAAGCAGCCATGGGCAACCTCTCTGACTGACAGCCTCTAATCTCATCTTATCATTCTTGACCTTCTTGATTTGCACTCTGTTCCTTATAGAATAAGCAGTAAGGGCTTTCCTCAGCTCAACCACATCAGCAAATACCATCCCTAATTTAAATATAGGGGATTTCATGTCCACCTTGGAATTGAAAGCTTTGAACTTGTATTTCAGTTGCTCTTGCTCTTCAACAGAGACGTTTAGATCTTCATCCTCAAGTACATAGTCTGGCTCCACCTCTTCCTCAACTTGCTCAGCTTCTTCATCAACATCAAAATCAATGTTGTCTTCATATAAATCATCATCTCCATCATCTATGTCATAATCACCATCACTAAACTCTGAATCTGAGAGCACTACATCCTCTGCACCATCAGTTAGCAAAGTCTCTGTTTCTGTTCCATTAGCAACCAAGTTGTCTGCTTCTATGTTATCTGCTGCCACCACTGAAATGGGCTCTTCAACATTTACTGAAATGAGGCTGTGAGAAGATGCTGCACTGGCTGCAACAACATTTGACCTCTGCATGGCTGCAACAACAGAACTGTGAACTGTTGGCACTGTCAATACCAAATCTTCCCTGCAATTACTGATGAAATCTGCATGGTCAACCATTAGTGCAAGCACCTTATGCTGACTACTAGCTCTGATCATGTGTTGCACATCCTCATCACCTCTAATTCTCAACATACCATCTGAAATCATTTTGTCAGGCATGCACCAATAAATTATGTGCTCAGCCACAGGATATCCCAACCATAGCAAGTGCTCTTCAATAGCTGAATATGAGAATGTGCCAGCATCAACATAGTCAATCACCTCCACAGAAGGATTATAGTACTCCATGTTATTTCTTGGTCCACAGAAAAGCCCACCATGCTCAAGTTCCAGTGTAAAGAAAGGGGTGTCCACAATCTGTCCCATTGTTGAATCACAAACTGCAGCAAGAAAGTGCATTATGTAAGCCAAAGCATATCACATCTCAAACAACCTCTAAGTAGATAACTGAACAGTAAAATAACTGCAACTCAACTTAATAAATTCATATGACTAAATTGTGTAACCTACAAGTTAACTCCAAGCAGCAAGTTCACTTAATTTATTTAGTTAAGTGCATGCTGCTAGTTCATTGAGGAAATTCAGTTATGCATTATTTTTGCAAGAAACAGGGTAAGCACAATCTTCAACCAAACTCAACCAACCACAGTCAACAATAGTATCTTCAAGACTAAATTTAGTTAACTGACCAAATTCAATTAACTGACTAAATTCAGTTAACTGACTACATTCAGTTAGCTGATCTAGCAAGATAAAACAACAAAAAGGCATTCTAATGATGTAGTGGCACTACTAAACTGCTGAGAAACTACTAAACAGCAGCACTACAACTACAAATTTCATGTTTTTAAAAGTACAAACATGCGCCCTGTTGTTTAATGTCAACCCTAAAACCAGAACAGATTTCGCACCAATGTGCTCTGCTGGTCAATGTTAACTGGTCAAAATAATACATTGTGCCCGAAAGAACATGAAACAGAAGAACCCTAGCTTCTTGGCGAAATCCTAAATTTCACAGCCTAAACCCTAGCCTAAAATCAACGACCACCTCAATAACCAGCTTCGCAGCGCCGGAAGCTGTATAGACACAGAAATCCACCATAAATACCCGCAACGCTATCCAAAGGGGGTGATCCGCCGGTGCTGCAGATGACACGGCAGGACGATCAAACCAGAGGAGGAGGGAGGAACAGAGCAGAGAGGGGAGGAGGACGCACCATAGTCGGGAGGAAAGACGCCGTGCGGGCGAACTTGATGCGCGGTCGGAGGAGGGACGACACCGCCGGTGTACTCCGGCGACGCCGCCACCATGGTTGCTGACGTCAGCCAGCACCCGGCGCACGTGGTCGGTGCGAGCAAGACAACAACCGAAGCCAAGTGGATGAATGATTGGGGTGGGGAGGGGGACAAAATAAATTCAGGTGTTTTTGCTTCGAGTTGGACGAGGAGTACTGCGGGTTGATTCGTGATAAAGGCAGGGGGCTAACTGAAAAACTCGTGGCGCTGACCAGCCCAGGCCACCTGGCTCCACTTGGCGAGTTCTGATTGGCTGTGGACTAAACTTGCACATCCATGACAAGTTTAGGGATGAAATAATTAGCTTTTTCAACTTTAAAGACCAAACCATCACCTGACATGCAAGTTCAGGGACCCGCAGTGCTATTACCTCATTGGGAAAATCACGTCACCACGATTCTTGGACTGTAAAAGTGCGCGCCGGGGGAGGGGGACTGACTCCAATCGACTGACTGCCAGTGCCGCGTCACGTGGCGGTAGAGTTCGCTCAATTGGGTTGGTGGCAGCTGCGTGCTAGTACTTGGGTGGCCCAGCGATGTGCCTTCGTACCGTGTCCGTCGCTGGTGCTGGCGCCGGAGACCAACCGGCTGTTGGGGATACGAGCGGGAGTGCCTGAGGCTGTTGTTCCGAAATGCTCGGTGCCGATGTCTGGAGTGTGTTCCGGCTGCTTCTGTACATCCCGTGTGTATCCTGTGGAAACCCCTTGTCCGGGCTGACCCGGCCCCGGGGACGATGCAGTGTGGGCTGGGACCGAGTCACGCTCGTACACCTTGATCGTCCCTAAATTGAGTCGTACTCATCCATCGATCGCTGACCGTCTCCTACTCCCGCTGCGCAACTTTCAAATCCATATATGCCCTCTCCAAGAACACAGAACCACACAAGCCAACTTTATTCTTTGCCGGTACGTCGGAGCTAAATTCGCGCGCCGGTCATCCTAAATCCAAGTCAGCGATCAGCCGGCCAGGAGCTCGCCGTAGTGCCGTGCCGTGTTCTCGTAGCGTGGAGAGAGTATTTCTGTCATGGAACCACGTCAGCCCGATCTCAAGGAGTTCTCCGCTGCCACTGTAGCCGAGGTGCTCAAAACAGTGGAGGCGCCATCCGACGGTGAAGGATGCCCCATATGCTCCGGTCAGGAGGAGGCTACGGAGACCGCTTGGATGAAGACAGCATGCGGACACATCTCCATGGATGGTGCGTGGAGAGGTGGCTTAAGACGAAGGGAAGTTGCCCCGTGTGTCGGCACCAGCTTTCAATACCACATGTTACTGCAGATAAACATGTTCGTCCTCCTAATCCTATGATGTTAATGACAATTGAAATAATGGCGAGGCATCCGGAGATATACTCATCAGAAACATACGAATATTTGAGACGGTACATGTAGGAGGCATTTGAAGGTGATTGAAGACAATGTTGGCATGTGCAACCTCCCGTAAATTTTCGTATGGTTATTTGTATTTGTCCTTATGGATATTTTTTCTTTCAAACAATGCTATGAGTTTTGTATTTACTAGCAAAAGAGACAGTGTGTTGCAACGGGGGAGAAAACATAACACACACTCTTAACTCAACAACCATCACTCAAGACCACAATAGGTCCATCTTCTTTAATTTTGCGAGGCATCATATTTGTGTTGCCGCTTATCCTCCTTCTCACCCTCGCCGGCGATGACCTCGGTGTTCACACAAAACAACAAAAAATGTGTGTTGAATATGGTTAATCATAAGGCGTCTCTCTCTCCCTCTCTCCTCCCTCTCCCCCCTCTCTCTCTTTCTCCCTCCCTCCCTCCCTCTCTCTCTCTCTCTCTCTCTCTCTCGCTTTCTCTCACTCTCGCGATGAGAAATCTTTCGTTTTCCCTTGCGACATTTTTCAGAGGTATGCACGTGTAGTTATCGATATTTTCTTTTCCGTATATGGTTATAGTGGAGTGTTATTTGCAATCCGGATAGTCGCCGGTATGAAAAAACGGATCCTGCGCTATAAATTATAAGTTTGCTTCCATAAAAATATTTTAAAAATATTTAACAGGTAAAATTAACATCATATTTAGATTCCATACATTTTTCTAATAAAATTTCATATATAATATGTTAAAATCAAAGTTACAGTTTAAAAGATACAGATAATTTAGAAAATCATTTAGTTTGACTCAAATATATTCCAAAATAATATTTAAAGATACTTAAAAGGTAAAAATAATCTCATATTCATATTCTACATATTTTTCTAATCAAATTTCATATATAACATGTTCAAATCGGAGTTACGGTTTAAAAGATATGGATGATTTTAAAAAGCATTTGTTTGACTTAAATATGATCCGCGGATGAATTACCTAAAACATCAGGGGGGGTTTCAAAAAATGTAAAATAACGGTTCGGGTGTGACTTAATCTGGACGGCGGGTTGATTTCAAGAAAAGACAGAGACTTTTGCGTAAAATACGAAAATAACAATTCGTTTTAACTTAAAACAAGACTGCGGGTTGAATTTTCTAAAATAGAGGGACTTTTCTGAAAAATGGCATGACGGACGAAAGAAACCCAATTTGCTT
This sequence comes from Triticum timopheevii, assembly GCA_963921465.1. Lineage (NCBI taxonomy): Eukaryota > Viridiplantae > Streptophyta > Magnoliopsida > Poales > Poaceae > Triticum > Triticum timopheevii. The sequence goes on from OY997266.1 coordinate 129,428,314, forward strand.
TATTATTAGGTAAAGATTCATATGGATATTTTTTCTTTCAAACAAGTGAGGGTCACAACAAAATAAAGATATATATAGTTCATGTAACCGCCAAATGCCTCATAGACCCCACACAAAACAAGCGTGTTTGCAAAATATCATGCAATTAAAAAGAATCAATCAATAATTCAGTTACTTTCCCGAGAGAGAAGGCGGTGCAGAGCTCCGAGAATAAGATGGGGGTGACACGATCTGTTGTGGGGTCCCCGGCTAGGCGATGCAGGTGGGGAGTCCCTGAATTGCATCTAAGAATCTTTCTACATGAACCGGTGAGGGCAACATCGGGGATTCGGGGAGGTAGAACCGGCAGGCGGAGCTCCAGACATCAAAGAGGAGACGAAAACTGGCTGCGGCGAAGACAACTCGAAACCAAAGGCGGCAGAGGCGGAGACAGATTCAAACTAGATGGCTGCAACGATGACTTACCTTGGGGCGTTGGTGGCAACTCAAATCTGACAACTTCATGGGGCGGAAAGCTGGAGGAGAGAAGAGGTGGCGGTCGGAGCTCCAGTTGGTGGCAGAGAAGGTCGACGGCTCGGCGGTCCCTAATCGCATGGCAATGACAATTGAGGGTGGAGGGTTTGGTCTCGTACATTTTTGGTCTTTTCTTTAGGGCCGTACATTTTGGTCGAGAGACCAGTTTCCATCTACGAGTTGAAACTGTTTGAGACCGATTTATGCGTGTTCAAATTAAACCAGACAAATCAATCTTTAACTAATAATAAAGGGGCTACTGCTTCTGCCCGTTCGTCCAAAAAAATACCCCCAAAATTGATATAAATTACCCACTATGCCATTGTAAATAAAGAAAATAATTCGGTTTTTCTTTTCATAGTCACGAGCGTACTACGTTATTTCATAAGTGTGATACCAGTATAAATCACAGAACATCGCCCTACTAGCCAGGAGACCAGGGTCGGATTCCCAAGTTTCACAGTTTGTCCATCCCTTTTTTCAAGCACGTCCTCTCCCACATATGCTTTCATGGGCCGGCCCATGTAAGGGCTTAACTCCCCTGTTCTTTTTCATTTATTTTTTTGTCTTTTCTTTCTTCTTCAAACTAATTTGGGAAATCAAAATTTTCAAAGTTGCATGTTTTCAAAAAAATGTTCGAGAATTCAAAACGTGTTTAGGAAATCTTAAAAAATTTGCAGATTCAAAAATGTTGTGGTATTGCCAAACTGTTCGCAAATTATAAAAAAATCATGATTTGGAAAAAATGTTCGGGAAATAAAATCATGTTCATGATTTTGAAAAAATGATCATGTATTCAAACATAAACGGGAGTCTGAAAAAAATGTCCATGAAATTTTAGAATTTTTTAAAGAAATAAAAGAACACAAATTTTGAATTTTTTTCTCAATTTTTTTAAAAAGTTCATCGATTCAAAAATGTTTGTTGAGTAAAAAATTGTTCATGAATTCAAACGTTGTTCATGCATTTCAAAAAATGCTTGTGATTTTTAGAGAAAATCCAAAAAATCCAAAAACTATTGATTTGAAAAAATGTTCACTGATTTCAAAAGTCTTTATGTCTAGGATTTGATTAGTTTTTCAGAAGTCTTTATATGTCTAGGTGTTGGGAGTAGTTCATGGTCGATGAGATTTGTTTCAAAGTTTTAGACATTCCCTTGCGCAACATAATGACAAATGTGGCGTGCAGTGGCAAGCTCATAGCATTGGGATTACCACGTCGAATGCATTGTGATCACGTGGACATGTGACCATCATCGGCGAGGGTGGGAAAAGAAATAAGTGGCAACATGGTGAGCCACCGTGTTAAAATAGAAAACGCTCATATGTCAGGGTATTGAGTCATACTTATTTGGCTAGTGCATAAATTTTTGTCTCTCATCACATGCACAGGCATGTTTGCTAGTTATACCTAAAACCCAAACTGCACCAGATAATATTAGGGGCTCAGCCCATTAAATCCCATCCAAAGACGAAACAACGGTTCCAATACAAACTATTCCCACGTTTAGCCATACCAGACTTGATGTCCATCAACATAAGCTCTCTTGCTTCCATCACCCATGGAAAAAAACCATTATAAAATTGCAGCGGGAACTTGTCACTTCTTGGTCCCGCAACAACAACGCATAGTTGATTGTGTCAAATTGACCACAAAAACAACATTTTTTTAATACACCAGTACAAACTACCAATAAACCCCAAATTTATTTTCCAAAAACACCCTAGCACAAAATCTAAATCCATTCCAACAAGCGTGCAAATATGGATACACAATCATAGTGGAGTGCCATACACAGTCATAGTGGAGTGCCTTAAAACTTGACTAGTGGCTGGGGCGCGCCCTTAGTATCTGAAACTGTAGCTAGAGCAGCTATCTCCATAGCTGCCAGTAAAATGCCCATACGAAGTCAATTTATTCGATTAGAGATATAGAACCCTAAAAGAGGTATGGAAGATAAAAAAAAATGCCCGGTTTTTCTTTCTGGAAAGACAATATTTCTTTCATCCTTTTGCATTGAAATAACAAATTGAAATCAAAATAATATGATTCAACCTCAGACCCTTTTAAATGTAGCAGATAATAGTGGAGCTCGAAAATTGATGTGTATTCGAGTCATAGGAGCTGCTGGTAATCAGCGATATGCTCGTATTGGTGATGTTAGCGCGCCTCCTGAGGCATACATGTGCGTACCTGTCATGCTGTTAGACTTGTTTACGTGTTTGTACAGGCCTGATGGGCGCCTATTGGTGAAAATAGAATAGACTGAAAGGAGCAGCAATTCTTCCAAAAAATAATACATGCAACATAACTGTGGCATTAGATCTTTTAGTCAAAACGTATAGCAAACAGAGCAGTAGGTGTATATTAACAGATACAAGGCGGATGAGTGAGTAGATCAGTGAGGACAGAGACTGCTAGCAGCCGAAATCAATGTGAATATCTTCCAAATGGTGAGCGCTCTCCAAAAGAGACACAGTTCGTCGGCTCATCACACCGTGGTCATAGAAAATCTTAGAGAAACTACATATGATAGATGGTTCCCATATATAAGCGGTGGATGCTGATGAGGGTGTTCCGTGTAGAGACGATGGACGATGGACACAGTACTAAGCATATCACATGACTTGGTTAAGAAATGTATTCTCGGATCCTTGTTAACGTCACGTAATGTACAATGTCCGCAATTCTGTTCACTATGAAAAGAACATCAATGTAGTGCTAGTAAAGTTAAAGTTAACTGAGAGGGCATGCAAAATTACTTACCGTGTTTAATTAATCACTATTGAGCTATACTCTCCAACATTTAATATGCTTCAAGATATTATTTTTCAAACCTCACAGTATATTTTGTTGAGTAAAAAATCCATTTCGGTGAATATGTGTACCGCATCTGACTGCACTGTTCAGGCATGAATATATTCTAAAGATAACAATGCATTGTGAAACAAAAATATATAACCATCTACTGCCATGAGATCATGTAATAGTTCCTTGCAAAAGAAAAAAAATCATGTACTTGTTAGTCTTTCTCTCAAGCTCAGACTGGTCATAATAAATATATGTATCTCATATAGGTTCAGAAATAGATTTCATACGCAGATAATGAAGTATGTCAGAACTCACAAATTAAAACATCATGAAACATGAGGTGGTTGCTATTGGCGCCAAATATAACGAGAAACCTCATAAATTAAACAATTGGGTGCCACAGTTTGTACATAAAGCTGTAAAATTAGAACAATCCATTACAATTTAACAACTCGAGTTGTTGCTGGCACTGGATCAGCCGCATACAAACCAATGCTAGTATATTATGTGGTTAAATAGAATTACTTCTGCATTTTAGCGCTGACCAACAGAATATTAGAATGTCAAATTGTCAATATCTAGAATCTGTCGCAACTATATCCATGGAAAACTGAAAGTATAGAAAGAAAAAACGACCAAAGTGTGCAAGGATGCTCCACGGTGACCAGCATGCTGATATCATGGAAACTGAGAAAGTGACAGTAAAATGGCAGCACAACTGCCAGAATATTATGTACAGCCTAAATGGTACAGCACTGAGGGCATGGTTTACTGAAAGAAACTTGCATCGATTATAAATCTAACCTGTGATTTTCTATAAGGTAGCCGGCAGCACCTTACTCAGGTTGGCTTTGCCGCCCTCGGCCTTGCCCCCGGCCGCTTCCTCGCCGCCGCGGCGGTGCCCCTCCTTGCCGACCAGAGTTAGATCCGTCGATCTGGCAGTGTGAACACTGGATGTAGATAAAAACCATGCCTGCTCTTGTTTCTTGCTCCCACGACACCACACAGCAGAGGAAGGGTTGGAGCCATATGTTGTCGGGAGACGAAGAGGCCGGTGGGGAGCGAGCAACGCCGATCCGCCACCCTCACTGGCATCCACTCCCGCCCCCACGCCGGTGAGATCCCTCGTTGCAGGGAGGTGGCACTGGAGCCGTCGCCCAAATCCGCCCCATCTTCTTGCTCAGCATCACATCAATACGGAGAAGAGGAAGAGTGGTGTCCCGTGGATCTTCTTGAGCGAGAGGGGAAGACAAGCGGGGAGAGGAGGAGGCGGCTGTGGCCGGAGACGTGTGGGGGAGAGGAAGACTCGCGTGCGACCCAATGCGGAGCTGCCTTCGTTAGGAAGGAAACGACCCAATCCCAATCGCTGCGTTTATTGCTTTTTTTTTCTCTTTCTCCTCGCCAGTAACAGCGCCGCAGCCCGCAGGGACGACGTGGCATACGCGAGAGGCCGCCCTTGATGCACACGTTAATGCGATTTTAGACCACAGTAGGCACAATTAATAAAGAACATGACAAACAAGATCAGGCACAACCAGTACTACAACTGTTAGTGAGGATGGATGCTGCTATATGTACATCATATCCAATTATTATTATTTCTGAGCGCCGAAATATCTAACAGCGATGGTACAAATAAAAAAAAGTTCAATGGGTAGAGCTGTTGTTGTCTTCCAATTTCCATCAGAGAACTACAACAACACAAACAGTATAATTGACAAATACTCAAACAGTTAGGAGCTCTGATCTACAATATGAAGAAGAAAGGCAAAGGTACAACAACTACCAGAGGTAACCAGTCTCATTGTAAACTAAAATTCAGCATTGAACCAGTCATTACTATCAAATGATTGTTTAATGCAGCTGACTGGCTGTACAATCAAATATTAGCCATAGAAAGATAATCTTGACAATACATATTATGTAAAGCATACTGCAAGCCACCCACTGTACCGAACTCCATCCAAACAAAAGCAAGCGATGAAGGGACTAACCTAAAGCAATTAGACCACACCATACAACCTATTACGCTGGTTAACATACCCATACTAATGGGCAACAGGACAGGGAGAACAAGCGATCCTAGGCGTGTTAGGATCCTAGCCTTGCCAACGAAACAAATTTCTCAAACACCTTGCCCTGTATGCAGGTCCTAAAGTTGGTACAGACAGGTTCCGCAAACGAAGACGACACTAACCTTGCATCTCCTTCACGACCTGGGACTGCATCTTGCGGAGGGCAGCGGCCTCCTCCTCCATCTCCTTGAGTTGAACACAAATAGGGTTTGACAAAACAAGAGCTAATGCCACATGATTGGTAAACATCAACTTTTTCGAATATGCTAGAAATTAGTTCATCAGCTACGACATTACAATAATACATCACCTGTAACCATCAGCTACAATAGGACACAACATATCATGTGTACTTGGCACAATTTCTGTCATATATGGTAAACCTGCTCCAGAATAAAACTGATGTGAATCCATTGATAATGTGTTTTTTGGCTGCCAACATTATTGAAAAACAGAGCCAAACAGAAGATATTACGTTGCCAATCAAAGCATGCCATTCACATAGGTAAGCAGAGTGACTTCTTCAGTGGGCGTTCTGGCTCATCCTGATCCGGATTCTTCCACTGCACAACGTGGAGGTACACATGGTTCTCCGTCTTCTCGAAGTTCCATGGAACATGCTCCCTCCCGAATCCCATAAACAAGTTCATGTCCACGTACAGCCCCCATCCGGCCTCTACATACACATACATAGAAAGAAACAATTCATTGTGACCACAGTTAACAAGAAAGAAGATGTAATCAGTGCAGATAAACAAGATAGACCAACCTTTTAGCAGATTCTTCTATTTTAGCAAACACCATATGGGCAAGTTCCTGGACTGCAATAACACCATAATTAGGACAATCTGATAAACAAATGGCACAACTGGTCATTTCACAAAAATTCAACCAAATATGATCTCTTCCTTATTATAGGAATCCAAACCATCTATAGGACACATACAACCAAAATGAAAAATTGCTAGAGTAGATGTACAAAGACGTTGTTGTTCAAAGATCCTCAATATCTAAACATAGCAAGGGGGTTTTGTGGTCACCAACTACTCTACTCTAACACATGGCAAAGGTAAAAAAAATCATCTAATTTAAATCTCAGACATCTCGATGGCATAATTAATTTGATACATAATTCAAGCTGAACTTTTAACCTTCTGTTGTTTAGTTGACTTCTCACTATCATCACTTTCACCTTCAAAGTAAAGGTTTCTGCAAACAGTACAAATGCGTCATGATTATGAGTAGTACTAGCACATCCACTCAACAGGATTAAAGATGCTAATCCTACTCTAGATACTTTTTTCCAGTGGAGGAATCTATTCTTTCAGTGGAAGGTAAATAACTTCCTCACACCTGTCTAGAGACACCTGGATCTACAGGTAAACTATTATGTGCTGCTTATGATTTTAGAGTTTATAGTATATTGCATAATATTTTTTTTGTATTGCTCAAACAAAGGCTCAGAGTTTTCTCTTTAATCCAATAATGCCAAATTCTTTAGGCTGCAGTGGTAAATGTTAGAATTTTACAGCATTCTAATGATTTAACATAACAAATTCAGAAATCTAATATATACACTTACATGGGCATTGTAAGTCATATAATAGTGGTCAATTTAGGCAGTGTGGAATCAGTAAGACTTGGATTCAAATTAACCTACGAATAATTACTTGTCCCTTGCTCACTGACTCATTGTACATTGAACTAATATGTGAGTCTAATTCGCGTACCAAGCCACACATTACCTTGATGACATTTGCCAGAACTCTGACTAGTTGGTCGTGATGGTGGCTCTCTTGTCAGTTCCGAGGATGAGACGAGTGGAGTCATAGACATCACCACCGGCCAGCTTAATTGGAAGCTCATCAATATTCAGGACAATGCACTCCTGGAGGAACTCTTTTGTGTAGTGCACCTGAAAATATTGGGATTGGGAACATGAAGAAAAGTAATGAGACCACTATAGTTAACAAAGTGATTATTTTAGATAGAATGTTGTGAGCACTAAACTGATCTACAATCAGATCTACAATGTAACCGGATAAACAGAAGGAATTATAATAAGTGAGTTGTAAACTGTTAGTAATGATCGTTGGAAATAGAAATAAGTCACGGTCGGTGAAGGTTGGGTACACTGACATGAAAATCGGTTAGGCATAATATGATATTAGAGCACTTCAGTAAATGAGTGTGTGCACATTTATAACAGGATGTCAACATGCACTGAGAGCACCACTCTTTCAGTAGTGGATCATTTACATGTTAGATAGTTTGATAGTCTGAAATGAGCAGTTCTCTTTGAGAATTGCTAACCAATAGTAGAGCATATATATATATGAACTTCTGAAAGTAGTGTTCTTCTGCAGAACTGTTATGAAATAGTAGAGCATATATATTAGCTTCAGTAAGTGGAGTAATATCTTTGGATTCTGTCGTGCACACCTAACAAAACTAATAATGAACGAAATCACGTCGTCAGCCAACAATACTGACAGCATGATCATGAAAACATGAAAGCAAGAACGACAGAGTAAAAGCTCGATGAAAGGAAAAGAGAAGCACACCTAAACCACAGCCGCTGAAACCCAGACACAAGCTTGCTGACACAACCAATCAACAACGAGGATGAAGGACAGCACAACCAGCACGAACCCTGATAAGCAAAACACATCTTTAAATCAACGACACGTGAGAAGACCCATATCATGACCTCACTAAAGTCCAATGAAGCAGCACCAAACTTTTGCTTACAGACTTCCGACTTCCAATGAAGCACTTCATTCCATAATCCCAATACAACAACTTTTTAAGATAATAAAATTCTTTTGTCAGCCAAGCAACCTCCTATATATGCTAACTAAAGGGTATCAGAAACCAATACTCATTCCACAAGAGATAAATTGTATGTCTCCACAGAAAAGCACCATATTCAAATATTTATCCAACATATTTCTACAATTTGTAGGTTGTGACCTGGAAGTAATACCTACAAATTCACTTTATCAAGAATCACAAGAGGACCAGCAAATCCAGAAACTGTCCTGAACTATGCAATACCAAGAGGACAGTTAGAAGGTGTGCATTGTCTTCACCGGATTATCACTGATGTGAAGATACTCATATAGAGATAAAAAAATAAAATGCATACACATCCCAATTTCAAGGATTCCTTCCTCCATGTCCAGGTTGCCATTTACAACAACCATGTTTAGGATGGACTTATAAACTGATTTCAATGGCGCCACCAGGAGAATGAATCTGCACCTAATTGTTGAAAAGAAGCAAAATAAGCAAGCAGGAGATGAGATGGAGGCGTACTGTCTTTGGGGCCGTGGAAGTAGACGAAGAACTTTTGGATCGCCGCTGCGGCCGCCGTTCTGCTGCACGAGCGGCATCATCGTGCCCCGGACCTCCCGGAGCAGATCCCGTTGTCTCGCTCCCGCAGCAGGTCGCCAACGACCTTGTCAAGCCGGATCCGCGCGGCACTGGCCGGCCAACCCAGCACGGTGACGATACGCCACCGCTTGCCCGCATCGTGGGCCGATGCCGCGGACGGGGGAAGGCCTGGGAGCGCAGGTGGTGATTGCAACCTCCTAGAGCTTCATGGTGGGAGCGATTTGGGCCTCTTCCTCACCCATCGACCGGCGGCGCGGGCGGGCTAGCCCTCTTCTGCGGCAAGGCCGACGTCAGCTGGTGGGATGTGGCGGCGCGGGACGGCGGAGCAGAGGCGAGAGAGCAAGGGAGACGTGGAGGTTGCGTGCGAGCAGGGAGAAAGGGATGCGTGCGGTGGAGCGGCAGCGGAGATTTTTTTTTATGAGAGAAGAGAGAGCAGCTGCGTACGTTTTTGTCGGCTTGACACAGTCCTCGCGAATCCCTCATGACCACGTGGACGTCGCGAGAGAGCGCCTCTGATGCACACGTTAATGTTTTGGATTTCATGCTGAATCAAACGAAAGGTTAGCCATTCAAACCGAACCAAAAACCATACCAGAAACCCCCAATTCCTTTCCTTGGCTCGTAATCAGAAACGGTGCCACTGGCAAGGCAGATCGGAGAACCCAATGAACGTACAATTTTGAGAAGAATTGCTCCACACATAAGATGGCACTCGAGAGAATAAGCAAGCTGATGACATGCTCTCAGGGGTTATACCTGATGGCTTGATATACTCTAGCTTTTTCAGAAACATACTCTTTACAGAAAAATGATAAAACCATACTTAGAGAATATGAATGGGTCCACACAAAGGAACAAAAAAATTCTAGGCACCCTTTAATTTTTTCTTAATATCTAGTGTGCCCTTTAACATGGTTAGAGCATCTCCAACAGCCGCGCAAAAGTGCGACGCCCAAAATAAAATTTCGAGCGCTTAGCGGTTTGGCGCGCAGGACCGGCGCGGTGGTTTTCTATACGCGCAAAAAATAAGCGCTTCGCTGGTAGCGCTTCAACAGGCGCTCGATAGTACATCGCGCGTGACCATCCGACGCTTGGCAAATTGTGAAACAACACATATCAATTTGACAATATGAACCAAATAAAATGATCTAAAAATAGCAAAATCATGATTCATGCCACCAACATATCATAGTTCAAATGAAGGACATAGTTCAAAGTACGAAACCACAAGCAAGCTCACACAAATATAGGTTCACACAAACAAATAAACATCAACATTCATGCCTCCTCATCTTCTTCCTCCTAATCATCACCATCATGCTCTTCCTCTTCATTTGAAACTCAGACGGTGTTTACACTAGTGCCACCATCCACGGAAGGCATCGGCACAACGGAAGGCATGCCTCCACCCATAGGTGCTACCATGCCTCCAATGCCACCCGGACGTGCACTCATGCCGCCTATCCCACCCATGCCTCCATATGCTCCCATGCCACCCATGTCTCCAATGCCGCCCGGAGGTGCACTCATGCCTCCCATCCCTCCAAATGCTTGAATGAGAGACCCAAAACTCATGCCACCCATGTCTTGCATAGTAAAATGTCCTCGTCTGAGGTGTAGTTTGCCGACCATCCTTTCGGTGCACGATCAACCCCTCAGCGTCCTCATCCACTTCATATTCGTGGTGTTCTTGATGAACTTCATTGGTTTCAGACCAATGATCATATGAATTGTTTGACCCAACGCTCATAGTTGACAAATATGCATCATCGGCCATACTACAATACGCCATAGCACACACACATCAAGCCATTCATATATAGCCATCTATCTCACAACAACAAAAAATAAAAGAAAATTTTATACCTTGTGGGAATTTCTTCGAACACATTGGGCGTGGCCAGTGGCGCACCAAATTTTTGCGAGCTCGAGGGTGCTTCAGGCGGCGGTGACGGAAGCTGGAAGGCAGCCGGAGGCTTCACACCACAACCTGCATTCGCCTTGCTCTTCTTTTGGCTTCCGGTCGCTGCGGCGGACTGTGGCCGCTTGGAGGCGATGCTCCGTGTGTTCGCAGCGACCGGTGGTGCGGCGACCCCTTGCGAGGTCACCCGTGGTGGCATGAAGAGTCCACGGATGAGCGCGGCGGTCGGAGTGGGTGCAGCACCGTCGGCGGAGAAATCTGTGCTAGGGTTTGCGGCTAAGGCAGCGGCGACGTTGGCGGCAGGGTCGCGGGCGTACAGAGGAGTGGGGAGGAGACCGATCTGCCTGTCCATGGCACGAATTTCACCGGCGGCGATGCGGGGCTGGGCAAGAGTGGGAGCGGCCGGAGGTTTCGTGCGGGCTGGTGGTTGGTCTCTCGTGCATATTTCTCCTTTGCCCCGCGCGTTGTAGCCACCGCCCAAAATACGCAACGAGCGGAGCCAAAATCGCCAGCGCGCTGAACCGAATTAACTGCGCGCGAGGCTATGCGATGACTGTTGGAGCGCTCGGATAGCCCTGGCGCGCGTCAAACTAGCGATTTTTTAGGCGCTGCGCTACCTGTAGGCGGTTGTTGGAGATGCTCTAGGATGCAACGGCGCGCGATAAATATATAGTAGAGCATGCATGGTCTTCATGAAGCCGAAACGTCACGCTAGAGGTAAGTTGGTGTTTATCCACTAGTTGGAATAAAAAGGTAAACGTTTCCAGCCGGGGCACCGGTTGGAACGTTCCGCCGGACGCGTAACGTACGTTGGATTAAACCACGCTGGTTGCCCACGTGGCCACGCTCCTTGGGTAGCCCACCTGCCCCACCACCGCTTATGCTCACGATTCTGCTCACCTGGCCCACCACCGCTAATCCCCCTCTCGATTCTTATCGTGTACAGGAGGCTCTTCTCGTCCACTCATTCACTCCCTTTTCTCATCCCCTACCTCAGCGAGCGCCCAAATCAAGCCACCGGAGAAATCACCACCGCTCCCGCCCACTCCCTTGCGCCGCCCTTTTTGCATCCAGATCGGGTAGAGATGGGGCTAGAAGCCGACCGCCCACGCCGCTGGATGCGAGGAGTACGCAGCGGCTGTTTTGTCACGAGGCCGGTGATGACGGCCACCGGTGCTTCAACCAGCTAACGCCCCGGCGGGGGGCAGATGCTACAACCGTTCGACAGAGGCGCTAGAAACGCCCAACAAAGGTGCTGCGACGACATGGCGGAGATGCTACATCCAATCCACGGCGGTGTTGGGAGCTCCTGGGGACGTTGCTGCATTCGTTCCCGGAGAAAGCTACATCCATTACCGACGAAAGCTTCATCCGTCACCGGCGGCCCTGCGACGACAAGCAGGAGGTGTTGGAATGGACTGGAAGAGGTGCTGCAACCGTTGCCGTCGAAGCTGTATCCCTTGGTGGTGGTGCTGCAACCACATTGATATGTGCTGGAACCAGACGGTCGGCGAAGTTATTTTTGATGGCACCGGTGATTTTTATGCTGGAACCAGTAATTTTTTTTTGCTACTACCAGATAGATTTTTTGCTACAACCAGCAGCGATGAGCTTCCTTTTGCTGGAACCAGCTATAGTTTTTGCTGGAACCACCATTCTTTTTTGCTTCCATCAATGACTACTAGTGTTTTTGTTGCTGAGTTTTTTTTGCCGGGAACATGATGGTGCAAGCCGATGACTGCGGCGAGCCGGAGGTGGAGACGCTGAAGATGTTGCAGACCACGCTCACCACACGCTGGAACCAGTGGGTGGAAGAGATGCAGTCGTCAGCCGGCAGTTACGTTTTTCTCAACGACGGGCGGTGGCGGTCGTGCACATCAGCGCTGGGTCAACGCTCGCTCGCTCGGTGACATGCGAAGAAAAGGATAACTTTAGTGCCAATCGAACGGTTACAAAAGGACAAATTGAACGGACGCGCAGCGACCGGCCCAAATTTGGGCCGGCGCACCGGCGCCTATCACTGACCGAATAAAAATCCACGAAAATACACGTATACTACTTTTTTTTTTTTTTTGAGAATCACACGTATACTACTAGTATTTACATGTTGGAGGCGTGGAAGCGTGCGTGCGAGCCCTGCTTGGGGTATCCCGCAAAAAAAAAAAGAGCCCTGCTTGGGGTACATCGGTCCTTTGTTTGTTTGGGAAATCTTACTTTATTAATCAAAGGATGGATATATCGTCTGCCAGCAGACTCATAATGAAATCAGGCAGGGCATCAATCTAATGAGATGGATTATTAGCACGTCCAGACGTCCCCATCTAGCCAGCTCATGAGCTACATAATTTGACTCTCTAATAAAATGCTTAATAGTGAACCTCTCGAAATCTACTAGATAACTACGACATTCATCAAGAACCGGCGCTGCCACCATAGAATAACCTTCATTGAATCTAAGTGCATCCACCACCGTGATATTATCCGATCTCACCATCAAGTTATTGCATCCCGTATCTCTTGCTAGCTTTAGTCCTTCAAGCAGAGTTGTCGCTTCTGCCGTGAACACATCAGCTACATATTCTAATCTCGCTGTGGACGCCGACATGAAAGATCCCCGGTGATCACGGATGACAGCACCACAAGACCCTGCAAAATCACCCTATGTGAATGAAGCATCGACATTAAGGACAAGTTGTCCTGCTAGGAACGCTGGCCACCTGTTGATCTTGGGTGTAGATTTAGCTTGTGCTCCGCGCACATAATTAATCGCTGGGGCAACCACCGTCGACGCTGTTCGTTCTGGAGTCAATATTTCTTCCCCTCGCACGAACTGTCTTCTTTGCCACCATAAAAACCAACAAACTGTTGATATGAGCTCTGGTAGCTCGACCAATGTAGAATATTGTCGCCGATAATAATCATCACATAAAATGAACTCCAAGATTGTTGAACCTGCTTGATTATTTAATGAAGAAAAGTTAATATCTGTTGCGATTCCCAAAGCTTCCCAAACTACTTGCACCCTTACACACTTAAACAACATATGGGCTAAGTCCTCCGCACCATCTGTACAATATGGGCATTGGGACAAGTTTCCGACATGGCGATTCATAAGAGTACTCCGGCATGGGATGACATTGTGCAAGCATCTCCAGATATAAATTTTAACTTTCGGTGGCACTCTCAAACTCCACAACTTCTTCTAAACTGGATGGGGCGCCATGGAGAAGCGAGCCAGACCGCTGTCATATGTATCATAATTCACTTCCCATTGCTTATAATAGGCAAAACGTACTGAAAAACGCCGCTCCTCGTGAGATGCCATGCAACATAGTCCTCCGTCTCCACATGGAATAATGGGATTTGTAGTATGCGTTCAGCATCAATGTGCCAGAAATTCTCCCGAATTGACATCTCATCCCATTCTCCCGTCATTGGGTCAATTAACTCATTCACCTCAGTAAGTACTTGGTTCCCCCTTACTGTTAAAACTTTTTTGGAGGCACTGTTCGGGATCCAACAGTCATCCCATATATTAATCTTTTCTCCATTGCCTACTCTCCAAATATAACCCTTCTTGAACATTTGAATTCCAGGCGAAATGCTTTGCCACACATAGGAAGACCCCTTCTTTAGTTGACAATCTAGCATATCTCCTGTAGGGTAGTACTTGGCTCTGAGAACTCGTGCACATAATGAACCAAAGTTCTCAATTAGTCTCCAACACTGCTTTGCCAACATTGCCAAGTTAAAGCTATGAATATCTCGGAATCCCATACCTCTTCTCTCCTTTGGAATACACATCTTTCACCATGCAAACCAATGCATCCTTCGTTGGTCCTCATCATCACCCCACCAATATTGCGACATTGCATCAGTGATTCCCTTGCAAATTTTCTTCGGGAATTTAAATACGCCCATCGCATAAATTGGAATGGCTTGGGCCACCGCTTTCAGCAAAGCCTCTTTGCCTTAGAATGAGAGAGTTCTCTCTTTCCATCCATTCACCATTGCTTGAATTCTTTCTATTATGTGTTTAAAGCAGTCAACACGGTCCGCCCCTATCATGGATGGTAGACCCAAATATTTGTCCGAAATAGACTCCATCATAATATTCAGAATTTGACATACTTCTGCCTTCAACTCCACATTTGTGTTAGGACTGAAAAATATAGAGCATTTTGATTCATTCACCAATTGACCTGAGGCTGCACATTACTCATCTAAAATCCCACGCAGTGTGTTTGCATTGTGGGCGTCTGCTCTCATGAGAATAAGAGAATCGTCAGCAAAAAGTAAATGAGAAATCGTTGGCGAATCTCTACACACCTGCACACCATTCAAGTTACCAGCCTCCTCCTCGTGAGCAATAATGGCCGACAGTCCTCCAGCACATAAGAGAAACAAATATGGGGAGAGGGGATCCCCCTGTCTCAAACCTCTCGTAGGTGAAAAAGGCAACGTTTCATTTGAGTTGAACCGAACCTTATACTCAACCGACCTTATGCAAGTCATCACCATTTGAATCCACTGAGCATGAAATCCCAATTTGGTGAGCATGGCCTCCAAGAATACCCACTCAACTCTGTCATATGCCTTTTGCATATCTAACTTGATTGCACGTGTTCCAAACTTCCCCTTCTTTCTCTTCTTCATTGTATGTAAGCACTCATATGCCACTAAGACGTTGTTAGTTATGATACGCCCTGGCACAAACGCACTTTGTGTCTCACTGATTATATCTGGAAGAAAAACCTTCAGGCGTGCTGCGAGCATTTTTTAGATCACCTTATAAACCACATTACATAAACTGATAGGCCTAAATTGGGTGATCTTCTCTGGGTTGTCCACTTTGGGAATTAACAAGATAGTAGTAGAGACCCAACCTTCTGGGATCGTACCTGTATTGACAGCCGCAAAAACCTCCTTCGTTAGATGTCCTCCAAGCAGGTGCCAAAACTTTTTATAAAAGATAGCATGTAATCTGTCCGGTCCCGGTGCTTTGAAATCACCAATACTGAATAAAGCTTCCCCGACCTCCTCCTCTGTGTACGGAGCCATAAGTGACTCATTCATATAATCCATAATACGCCTCTTAACTTTATTTATAACATTCATCGCTGGTACATTAACTTCAGCAGAGAAGAGATGCTGAAAGTACTCAGTAATCAAACTTCGCATAGCTTCATTGTTCTCTCTCCATACACCTGAGTCATCAAGCAAGCGTTTAATGTAATTTCTTTTCTTCCTAGCCGATGCAAAATTATGAAAGAAACTAGTGTTCCGATCACCGAATTTTAGCCAGTTTGCGCGGCTACGTTGTACCCAATAGATCGCTTCCTTCTCCAAATTTTCTTCTATCTCCATTAGCAATATTCTCTGCCTGTCTCCCGCCTCGTCAGTGGGAGGGCCTTATCGCAGCAATTCCAACTCCGCCTTCAGCTCCTTCAAACGCCGATGGGGAGCCTTCAAGATCGAACGATCCCATTCATGCATGGTGGCGTGTACACTTGCTATGCGCTCTGCAATGGGTGCCAACGGATTGGTTCGATCCCAAGCTTCAGACACAATTTGCATAACATTCTCCTCTTGCAGCCACCTAGATTCAAAACACATCTGATGGGTTCGCTCATGGTCCCCCTGTACATCTCCCTCCGTATCAATGAATATCGGTCTGTGATCAGACTTGGTATGTGTAGCATTAGTAATCTTTGCCTCAGGAAAAAGCCCATGGAACTGACCATCACATACCGCTCTGTCGAGGCGTTCTCTAAGCCTCCTCCTCCTCCAAGTATATAAATCACCACTACAACCCATGTCCTCCAATTCGCAATCAACAAGGGCATCTCTGAAATTTTGCATCATGTGCATTGGCCTCGGTGCACCGCCCTCCTTCTCATGGGAGTATAAGATCTCATTAAAATCCCCGGCTATCAACCACGGGAGTTTTATTCGTTGATGTAGATCACGCAAACATGACCATGACAGATGTTTATCTTCCCACTTCGGCTCACCATAAAACACTGTAAACCTCCAAACCTCATCCGTTCCATCCCCCACGGTAACATCTATGAAATTTTTATCCTTATCCCTGAGTTGAATTGCCAATGGTCTCCGCCAAAACAGAAGCAAACCACCACTCGGCCCATTACTTTCATGCACCTCCATGTTGTCCATCTTTAACTTTTTTCGGAGTTTTTCTGCCTTAGCTTTGTTTAGATGCGTCTCAGACAGAAAGACGACATCCGGCCCCCACTGCTTCTGGATGTCCAGAAGCGCTCTTTTCGCCGCGGCACTAGCCATGCCACGACAGTTCCAACATATGAGTTTCATTATTCACGGCGATCACCCACCAGTCAAACAGGCAAAAAACGTCATATGTCCAAAGCCTAACTCGCAAGGAGCAGAGTAGACGGAAATCAAGACTGCACGAACTTTGCCAAGGGATCGCCCAAAGCTGCAGGACAGAAAACCGATCGTTGCCAAAAACAAAGACGAGACAAAACCGATCACAGCACCTAGTAGTGGAACTGTGCCGGGACAAAAAAAAACCAACACCGTGGAACGAGAGCTGGGACATGAACGGCGTAGCCGTCAAAGCCTTTGAAACAGCCGGGAGCAACGCCTTAACGGCAGCAACTTGGAGGTAGCTGGGTCCAACGCATCAACGCATCAGCCGGGAGCAACGCATCCACGCTTCACTTCTCCTTCTCTCGTGAGTCCTTCAAAGTAATTGCATGAAGAAGCCCATGAGCACTTCCATTGCAATCAACGGATCAGCGGCCGCGCCAGAGGCCAAAACCTAGAAATCTAGCTTCAATTTTTTTACATCGGTCCTTTGTTGGTTCGCAAATGGACCCGAAACACGTCCTTTAATTCTGTTTCCGGAGCGAAATTAATTAAACGGCAATCGCGACTTGTAAAGTTGTACTCCCTCCGTCCGGAAATACTCGTCGGAGAAATGGATGTATCTAGACATAATTTAGTTTTAGATACATCCGTTTCTAACCATTTTCGTGACAAGTAATTCCGGACGGAGGGAGTAATAAATAAACTAACTGCTAAGTCGGCGGTTTGTAAAACGAAATCTGGACGCCAAGATTGATGGATGCATGCGCTAATTGAAAGGTGGTTTGGCGTATTTCCTACTACGATTTCACGGCCAGAGAACAATGCACATACACGTATCCAAGATGTATAGTAGTATACATATTTTTTTTTGCGAGAATAGTATAAGTATATTTGCTTTGGATCCATTCTGATCTCTAGTGGTGTACAAGGACGTACGGATTAGCAGCATTGACCAGTCCGTTGTTTATTTACTAAAGTACTAGTGCACAAATTAAAGCAAGGAATCCAGCGCACGAACAGAAGCGCAAGCAGACTCCTCGTGCTGCTGAAACTGAAAGCGTATACTACTACTGGAAGTAGACGGGCAGATGATCATCACCGGCATGGCACGGGAGGGAGGTCTCTTTCTTCTCTTGAATGGAATCATCACCGGCACGGCACGGTACGGCACACACCCGCGCGGAGTCGGAGTGCATAAACATCTAGTAGTGCGCACCCAGCTTAAACTCCGTAGGCATATGCTTGCAGACCCTCTGCACCGCGGGCCTGGCCATGAGCATCTCCCACCAGGCCTTCACCTTGGGGTAGTCATCAAACACCTTGGCGTACGGGGTGGTCATGAAGTAGAAGGTGAACGGGATGTGGTTCAGATCGGCGAAGCTGATGGAGTCCCCGGCCAAGTACCTGCTCTTCTCCAGCCGGGTCTCGTAGATCCCCAGCACACCCCTCAGCCGCTCCAGGCTCTCGTCCACGACGCTCTGGTTCGGCGCCGCGCCACCGCCAGGGATGATGAAGGGGATGATGATGCACTCGAACACCACGGGCGAGATGGCCGGGTAGTACTGCTGGGCCTCCACCTCCGTCCACACGTCCACCATTGCTAGTTCTTCGATTCCGCTGTTCTCCCCGAGGAGGTCCAGCCCGGCTGTCCCCCCGTACTTGCGGAGGATGTACTTGGCGATGGCGCGCGACTCTGCACTCACTCACTCATCGATTTGTTAGATTAGATTAGAGAAACCAACCAATGGATTTTTAACATGATATATACTCCTAGACAGGAATGATTCGTGTCGTGTGTACTGATGTGTTAGAAGGCTCACCGAACAGGACGAGATCGCCATCTTGGAACCCAGGCATCTTCGCAAACGGCTGCAAGTAGCATCTCTGTCAGAAATCATCACCTGAACCTGATACGGAATTGTCGTCTGCTTACGTTTAGCTGGACGTGTTGGGGCCTCTTGTGCTCGCCGGCGACGAAGTCCATGGGCACGAGCTCGTACTCGGCGCCGACCTCCTCCAGGAAGAGCAGCACCCGTGCGACGTTTGTCAACATCGGGTGCCCGAACACCTTCACCGGAGACATGTTTGTCCGTGAACTTCACGTGATGGATGCTCTATAGACTACAGGAGAGGGCAGATACTGGAGCAAGACTCTGCTCTAGCGTGCGTGTGTGTGTGTGTGGGAGGAGGCCTTGGATGTTGATCTCCATTTATACAGAGAGCAGGGAGCACCACACCCGGCCCGCGTGGCCCAAGGAAATAACAAGGCTACATCGACTTTTTAGCTAGTGTCTAGATCTGCTTTATTTCATTTCCGCCAAAAAAATATATATGAAATGATGAGTGCCAAATGAGCTCTTAAATCATTTAAACCGGGTAAGTACTGTAATCATCTTTGTTAGTTTATCGAAAAAACTCCCTCTTAAATTATCCCACGGGAGAGATCACGAGCACTTTGAAAAGTTGTTCCGGATTTTTAGGGATAAGCACATGTATACTGTTATTACAAGTCTATACTCCTAGGCATATTCCTTGTTCTAGAAATTGTGGATCGCTGATGGCAGAGATGACAACAAAGGCAGCCTGACTTTTCTTGCCATCCCATCCTTGGGTACATGCCGCGCGGCTGCAGCCGTGGCGGACTGGCGGGGACACGGCGAGAGCGAGGAGAGGCGGCAGCAGCATCTGGTCCAGCATCAACCACGACGACAGTAGCTGAAGGAAAATATAGAAGGTCTCATCTGCTCCTCATGTGGTCACGGTGCATCTTCGTCTAACATCGCCGCCGGCGGCTATGACCGGCTTACGATATACGACGACAACAAGATGACTTCATATGGCAACCCCTGCGGTCTTGCCTGACCGGAGACGACGACACTTGCGGTTCATCATCCCATCCTTTATTTTCTTTCAGGGGTTTCACCGTCTCATCGTTGAGGCATACTCTCACGCATGCATTACTTTTATGCATGTAGTTCCTCGTACTAACTTATTTTCCATTGTCCATTAAATTTTTTTATCTCCCACTGACTATGGCGTACGGCACTGTAATTATTTTATACTCACTCAGAAAAAAATGTGTACCTTCTTAGATGAAAAAAGTGTATACATTCCTCATAAAAAAATGCAATTTCTATCCTCTTACGAAAATGCAGTATATACTCACCCAACAAAAAAGGGGGTATTTGATCTATCATCAAAGTGCAGTATATTTATCAGAAAAAATAGTAATTCAAAGTGCAGTATATAACCCATCACAAAAAGTATGCGCCCACAAAAAAACTGTAGAATATGGTATATACCCTTTAATAAGTTTTACATATTTTTGATAATTCGTCTCATCAAAAGTAGTGTATACATGTCATATATACTTATTTGTGCGAACTCGTTTCATCAAAAGAATGTTATATACTACACGGTTGTAAGTAACAGTATATGCTCCAAATTTTAGTACAACAGCGTATACTTCAAACTAGTAGTATCATGTGTACTACTTCCAATGGTTCACGGATGAAAAACAAATGACGTCCGCTATTCCAAGCAGTCAAACAAGTTTGAAGGACAAATGGTTGTTCCTAACTTCTAGGGTGTAGCTAACGCGTCCAAAAAAGGTTGTTAGATTTTTTGACAAATTGGCTGAGTTGTTGTTATTCCTAAGGGTGGGGCGTGGGAGTACATGCATACTCTTGGGAGTATAAAAGAGGAGTCGTACAAACAATTTGTGCGTGCGTGCGTGCGTGCGTGTGTGTGTGTGTGTTGTGTGTGTGTGTGTGTGTGTGTGTGTGTGTGTGGAAGGAGTAGTGGGTTAGGGGTACAAACAATTTCTCACCTTTCATAGATAGTATAGGAACAATGGTTTAATCCCAGAGCTACCAAAATGCAAAGGAGAGAAGTGGCTTTGTATCAAAGAACTCCAAAACAC
Organism: Triticum timopheevii; assembly: GCA_963921465.1. Lineage (NCBI taxonomy): Eukaryota > Viridiplantae > Streptophyta > Magnoliopsida > Poales > Poaceae > Triticum > Triticum timopheevii. The sequence goes on from OY997266.1 coordinate 129,449,303, forward strand.
ACTAAACACACTCGGCTTATGTGGAGCTTAGGTATGGCAAGTGGCATGCAAATGGAACAACCGGAAACCAAGATATTGTAGTGGCAAGTAAATATCCACGATGATTACAAAGCAAAGACAAGTTGATCTGAAAGGATAGGGATTATGTTCAAGGAAACTCACATGCAAAGATAATGCGACTCGTGCTACCAAAGGAATGAGCTAAGAACCAAAGACGATGTGTACTTCCTTTTTACATATCCATGTTTCCTATGGCATTTCATTACAGGAGTATTAATATCGTCCAGTCCCAACGTATACCCCCCCTCCCCTGATTAGCTCATTGTTGGTGAGGGTGTTCTTAGCACGAGTGGGCATATGCCTTCATTTGATCTTGGTTAGGTCATAGCGACATGTGGCAACAATTATCAACCCATATGCTCTCAAGATTCCCTCCGGTTCACACCCCCCCCCCCCAGGGAGTTTCCCCTATACGTCTTGGAACCCCAAGTGTCTGAAGCCAGACACACGCGGGGTTAATCCTTGGACCCAAAACCATCTCACCACACTTTGTACACACCATCTGGACACACACAAGTTTTAGGGCCATTCCCACCCTCCAGGGCTCGATTTACGATGAAACCCTAACCCATTGACCGCGCAGTCTACCCCTTTGACTTCATCCCACCGACGGTGCCCCGGTGGGCATATGCCTTCATTTGATCTTGGTTAGGTCATAGGGACATGTGGTAACAATTATCAGCCCATATGCTCTCAAGATTCCCTCCGGTTCACCCCCAGGGAGTTCTCCCTATACGTCCAGAATCTGCATAAGTGTCGGAACCCTAAGTGTCTGAAGCCGGACACACGCGGGGGTTCATCCTTGGATCCAACACCATCTCACCACACTTGTGTACACACCATGTGGACACACACAAGTTTTGGGGCCATTCCCACCCTCCGAGGTGCGATTTTCCACGAAACTCAAATTCTGTTGAACCGCGCAGTCTACCCCTTTGACTTCACCCCATCGGCGGTGCCCCGGTGGGCATACTTCTAAGAACAGCAACCAGTTGATTCCTTTTTTCCTGGAGACATCATATAGGGATGTGATACATAGCTTGAAATGTCTGCTTAACTTGCTCGGTTTTCTTAGAAGTACCCTTAGCATTTTCTCTATTTTTAGTGAAAATGCATAATGTGACAATGTACCTGATACGTCTCCAACGTATCTATAATTTTTTATTGTTCCATGCTATTATATTACCCCTTTTGGATGTTTATGGGCTTTATTTTACATATTTATATCATTTTTTGGGACTAACCTACTAACCGGAGGCCCAACCCGTATTGCTGTTTTTTTGCCTATTTTAGTATTTCGAAGAAAAGGAATATCAAACGGAGTCCAAACGGAATGAAACCTTCGGGAGCGTGATTTTTGGAACGAACGTGATCCAGAGGACTTGGAGTGCAAGTCAAGAAGCAGCCGAGGCCTCCACGAGATAGGAGGGCGCGCCCCCCTATAGGGCGCGCCCCCCTGTCTCATGGGCCTCTCGGGCGGCCACCAACGTACTTCTTCCTCCTATATAAGCTTACGTACCCCGAAAACATCCAGCGAGCCAACAAAACACAATTTCCACTACCGTAACCTTCTGTATCCGCGAGATCCCATCTTGGAGCCTTCGCCGGCGCTTCGCCGGAGGGGGAATCGACCACGGAGGGCTTCTACATCAACATCCTTGCCCCTCCGATGAGTTGTGAGTAGTTTACCACAGACCTTCGGGTCCATAGTTATTAGCTAGATGGCTTCTTCTCTCTTTTTGGATCTCAATACAATGTTCTCCCCCTCTCTTGTGGAGATCTATTCGATGTAAACTCTTTTTGCGGTGTGTTTGTCGAGATCCGATGAATTGTGGGGGTTTATGATCAAGTTTATCTATGAGAAATATTTGAATCTCCTCTGAATTCTTTTATGTATGATTGAGTTATCTTTGCAAGTCTCTTTGAATTATCAGTTTGGTTTGGCCTACTAGATTGATCTTTCTTGCCATGGGAGAAGTGCTTAGCTTTGGGTTCAATCTTGCGGTGCCCTTACCCAGTGACAGAAAGGGTTGCAAGGCACGTATTGTATTGTTGCCATCGAGGATAAAAAGATGGGGTTTATATCATATTGCATGAGTTTATCCCTCTACATCATATCATCTTGCTTAAGGCGTTACTCTGTTCTTATGAACTTAATACTCTAGATGCAGCAGGAGTCGGTCTACTTGTTGCGGACGCGATGCCTATATACATGATCATGCGTAGATAATCTCATAACTATTCGCTTTTCTGTCAATTGCTCGACAGTAATTTGTTCAACCACCGTAATACTTATGCTATCTTGAGAGAAGCCACTAGTGAAACATATGGCCCCCTGGTCTATCTCTTATCATATTTGCTTTCAATCTACTTTTATTTGCATCTTTACTTTTTGCATCTATATTATAAAATACCAAAAATATATTTATCTTATCATACTATCTCTATTAGATCTCACTTTTGCAAGTAGCCATGAAGGGATTGACAACCCCTTTAATGCGTTGGTTGCGAGTTCTTTGTTTGTTTGTGTAGGTGCGTGGGACTTTTGAGGAGCCTCCTACTGGATTGATACCTTGTTTCTCAAAAACTGAGGGAAATACTTACCCTACTATTGCTGCATCACCGTTTCCTCTTCAAGGAAAACCAACGCAAGCTCAGGACCTAGCAAGAAGGATTTCTGGCGCCGTTGCCGGGGAGGCTTCCACCAAGTCAAGTCAAGATTCGACCTCCCGTCAAAGTGCGATTTCTGGCGCCGTTGCCGGGGAGGTCTTCGCTCAAGTCAAGACATACCAAGTACCCATCACAAACTCATCTCCCTCGCATTTACATTATTTGCCATTTGCCTCTCGTTTTCCTCTCCCTCACTTCATCCTTGCCGTTTTATTCGCCCTCTCTTTCCCAATCTCCTCCTCTCTCTTTCGCTTGCCTTTTTCTGTTTGCTTGTGTGCTTGTTTGTCTTTATGGCTTTGCCTAAGGGTTCCGACCACCTTCTTAGAAGGTTGGAAGAGATTGAATCAAATATCAGAAGCTTTATGAATTTGCAATTTGAGCATAATAATTTCTTCAGAAAAGAGCTTAAGGAACAAAAAGGTTTTTTGGGGTGTATGAACAAAGAGCTTGATGATATGAATAAAGAATTTTATGGTGTGAACTCTCAAATTGCCCGGCTTGAAGATGCTATTGCCAAAATTTCTGATAAGCAAGCCACCTTAGTCAATAAGATGGCCGCCAAACCAGAAAAGTTAGATGAAAATAATGATGAGGATCTCAAAGTTATTGATGTGTCTCCTATTAGATCTTTGTTTTGCAATATGAATCTTGATAATTATGGGACTGATGATGAGTCAACTTTGCCTAGAAGGCGTCCCAAGAATTCGGAGTCTTTAGATCTTGATGCTATTTTTGATAAAAGTGGGTTTGGAGAGGTCATGACTTTAGTTAATGATAATCCCACTATTTTGGAAGAGTGTCAACTTTACATGCATGTGGATCGTGTTGAGAATATGTTATGTGATAGATATTTTGTTGAATTTGCTTATGATCCTACATGTAATTATTATGAGAAAGGAAATTATGGTTGTAGAAGTTTTCATGTTACTAAATTACCTCTCTTCATGTTGAGGTTGCTATCATCTCTTTGTTCTTCCTTGCATATGCTAGTTTTTGCTTGCCTTGATAATTTGTTTGCTTACAAGATGCCTATGCATAGGAAGTATGTTAGACTTAAATGTGTCTGTCACATGTTTTATGATGCTCTCTTTGTGCTTCAATTCTTGTCTTTCATGTGAGCATCATTGAAATCTCAATGCCTAGCTAAAAAGGCTTTAAAGAAAAGCGCTTGTTGGGAGACAACCCAATATTTTTTCTTGCTGTTATTCAATAAATCTTGCATCTACCTACTGTTTATATGTGTTTTTATCTTTTAGTTAGTGTTTGTGCCAAGTAGAACCTATAGGATAACCTATGATGATAGTTGATTTGATTCTGCTGAAAAACAGAAACTTTGTGCGCACGAATTTAGTTTTGTTAAATCACAGAAACGTGATTTTGCGGTTGATTCTTTTTGATTCTGATCAATAGATAAATTTTCCAGGACTTTCTATTTTGGTAGGATTTTTAGAGTTCCAGAAGTTTGCGTTAGTTACAGATTTCTACAGACTGTTCTGTTTTTGACAGATTCTGTTTTTCGTGTGTTGTTTGCTTATTTTGATGCATCTATGGCTAGTAAAATAGTTTATAAACCATAGAGAAGTTGGAATACAGTAGGTTTAACACCAAAATAAATAAGTAATGAGTTCATTGCAGTACCTTATGTGGTGGTTTTGTTTTCTTTCACTAACGGAGCTTATAAGAATTTCCTGTTGAGTTTTGTGTTGTGAAGTTTCCAAGTTTTGGGTAAAGCTTTTATGGACTATGGAATAAGGAGTGGCAAGAGCCTAAGCTTGGGGATGCCCATGGCACCCCAAGTTATTCAAGGATAGCCAAAAGCCTAAGCTTGGGGATGCCCCGGGAAGGCATCCCCTCTTTCGTCTTCGTTCATTGATAACTTTACTTGGAGCTATATTTTTATTCGCCACATGATATGTGTTTTGCTTGGAGCGTCGTGTATTATATTAGTCTTTGCTTTTTAGTTTACCACAATCATCCTTGCTGTACACACCTTTTGGGAGAAGCCTACTTGATTAGAATTTGCTAGAATACTCTATGTGCTTCACTTATATCTTTTGAGCTTGATAGTTTTTGCTCTAGTACTTCACTTATATCTTTTAGAGCACGGCGGTGTCTTAATTTTGAATAAATTGCTAGTCTCTCATGCTTCACTTATATCTTTTTGAGAGTCTTTTAGAACAGTATGGTATTTGCTATGGTTACAAAGTTGGTCCTAGAATGATGAGCATCCAAGTTGGGTATAACAAAAACTATCATAGAAGTGAATTGGATGCTATGATCAATATGATGCTTGATAATTGTTTTGAGATATGGAGGTAATAATATTAGAGTCATGCTAGTTGAGGTGATTATGAAAAATACTTGTGTTGAGGGTTGTGATTCCCGTAGCATGCACGTATGGTGAACCGCTTTGTGATGAAGTTGGAGCACAATTTTATTTATTGATTGTCTTCCTTATGAGTGGCGGCCGGGGACGAGCGATGGTCTTTTCCTACCAATCTATCCCCCTAGGAGCATGCGCGTAGTGCTTTGGTTTTTGATGACTTCTAGATTTTTGCAAAAAGTATATGAGTTCTTTTGACTAATGTTGAGTCCATGGATTATACGCACCTCACCCTTCCACCATTGCTAGCCTCTCTTGTACCGCGCAACTTTCGCCGGTACCATACACCTACCATATACCTTCCTCAAAACAGGCACATACCTACCTATTATGGCATTTCCATAGCCATTCCGAGATATATTGCCATGCAACTTTCCACCATTCTGTTCATATGACACACATTAATTTTGTCATATTGCTCTTTGCATGATCATGTAGTTGAAATTGTATTTGTGGCAATGCCACCTTCATAATTTTCATACATGTCGATCTTGATTCATTGCATATCCCGGTACACCGCCGGAGGCATTCATATACAGTCATATCTTGTTCAAGCTTTGAGTTGTAATTCTTGAGTTGTAAATCCATAAAAGTGTGAGGATCTTCATTATTAGAGCATTGTCCTAGTGAGGAAAGGATGATGAAGACTATGATTCCCCCACAAGTCGGGATGAGATTTTGGACTTTACAAAAAGAAAAAAAAGAGAGAAAAAAAAAGAAAGGCCAAAAAGAAAAAAAGAAGGCCAAAAAAATAAAAAAAAATAAAAAAAGGGAAAGATAAAAAGATAAAAAGAAAAAAAAATAAATGAGAGAAAAAGAGAGAAGGGACAATGCTACTATCTCTTTTTCCACACTTGTGCTTCAAAGTAGCACCATGATCTTCATGATAGAGAGTCTCATATGTTGTCACTTCCATATACTAGTCGGAATTTTCCATTATAGAACTTGGCTTGTATATTCCAATGATGGGCTTCCTCAAAAGTGCCCTAGGTCTTCGTGAGCAAGTGAGTTGGATGCACACCCACTTAGTTTCTTTTGTTGAGCTTTCATATATTTATATCTCTAGTGTATCCGTTGCATGTCAATCCCTACTCACTGATATTGATATCTATTAATGGGCATCTCCATAGCCCGTTGATACGCCTAGTTGATGTGAGACTATCTTCTCCTTTTTTGTCTTCTCCGCAACCACCATTCTATTCCACATATAGTGCTATGTCCATGACTCACGCTCATGTATTGCGTGAAAGTTGAAAGAGTTTGAGATTATTAAAGTATGAAACAATTGCTTGGCTTGTCATCGGGGTTGTGCATGATTAAATACTTTGTGTGATGAAGATAGAGCAATAGACAGACTATATGATTTTGTAGGGATAACTTTCTTTGGCCATGTTATTTTGAGAAGACATGATTACTTTGATTAGTATGCTTGAAGTATCACCATTTTCATGTTAATATGAACTTTTATTTTATATCATTTGGATCTGAACATTCATGCCACAATAAAGAAAATTACATTGAGAATTATGCCAGGTAGCATTCCACATCAAAAATTTCTTTTTTATCATTTACCTACTCGAGGACGAGCAGGAATTAAGCTTGGGGATGCTTGATACGTATCCAACGTATCTATAATTTTTGATTGTTCCATGCTATTATATTACCCCTTTTGGATGTTTATGGGCTTTATTTTACACATTTATATCATTTTTTGGGACTAACCTACTAACCGGAGGCCCAACCCGTATTGCTGTTTTTTTTGCCAATTTCAGTATTTCGAAGAAAAGGAATATCAAACGGAGTCCGAACGGAATTAAACCTTTGGGAGCATGATTTTTGGAACGAATGTGATCCAGAGGACTTGGAGTGCAAGTCAAGAAGCAGCCAAGGCCTCCACGAAATAGGAGGGCGCCCCCCCCCTATAGGGTGCGCCCCTGTCTCGTGGGCCCCTCGGGCGGCCACCGATGTACTTCTTCCTCCTATATAAGCCTACGTACCCCGAAAACATCCAAGGAGCCAACAAAACACAACTTCCACCGCCCTAACCTTCTGTATCCACAAGATCCCATCTTGGAGCCTTCATCGGCGCTTCACCGGAGGGGGAATCGACCATGGAGAGCTTCTACATCAACATCCTTGCCCCTCCGATGAGTTGTGAGTAGTTTACCACAGACCTTCGGGTCCATAGTTATTAGCTAGATGGCTTCTTCTCTCTTTTTGGATCTCAATACAATGTTCTCCCCCTCTCTTGTGGAGATCTATTCGATGTAAACTCTTTTTGTGGTGTGTTTATCGAGATCCGATGAATTGTGGGTTTATGATCAAGTTTATCTATGAGAAATATTTGAATCTCCTCTGAATTCTTTTATGTATGATTGAGTTATCTTTGCAAGTCTCTTCGAATAAACAGTTTGGTTTGGCCTACTAGATTGATCTTTCTTGCCATGGGAGAAGTGCTTAGCTTTGGGTTCAATCTTGCGGTGTCCTTGCCCAGTGACAGAAAGGGTTGCAGGGCACGTATTGTATTGTTGCCATCGAGGATAAAAAGATGGGGTTTATATCATATTGCATGAGTTTATCCCTCTGCATCATGTCATCTTGCTTAAGGCGTTACTCTGTTCTTATGAACTTAATACTCTAGATGCAGGCAGGAGTCGATCGATGTGTGGAGTAATAGTAGTAGATGCAGGCAGGAGTCGGTCTACTTGTTGCGGACGTGATGCCTATATACATGATCATGCCTAGATAATCTCATAACTATTCGCTTTTCTATCAATTGCTCGATAGTAATTTTTTCACCCACCGTAATACTTATGCTATCTTGAGAGAAGCCACTAGTGAAACCTATGGCCCCCGGGTCTATCTCTTATCATATTTGCTTTCAATCTACTTTTATTTGCATCTTTACTTTTCGCATCTATATTATAAAATACCAAAAATATATTTATCCTATCATACTATCTCTATTAGATCTCACTTTCGCAAGTGGCCGTGAAGGGATTGACAACCCTTTATTGCGTTGGTTGCGAGTTCTTTGTTTGTTTGTGTAGGTGTGTGGGACTTTTGAGGAGCCTCCTACTGGATTGATACCTTGGTTCTCAAAAACTGAGGGAAAAACTTACGCTACTATTGATGCATCACCCTTTCCACTTCAAGGAAAACCAACGCAAGCTCAAGACGTAGCAGTACCTACTGTGACACTCTACTATTTCTATCAATTTGTTTCATCAAGTGTGAAGAGTGGAACAAACATGGATGTTACTGCACTTCCTCACTCGGCATATGCATATTCTAGCATCTTAAGGTTCTATGTAGGACATGAGTATTGAAGTTAATGCTCATTGTGTGTTAACAACATTTACTTTAGAATAGCCAACACGCTTCCTACTATGAGCTAAACAGTAGAGTCTCTAGCACAAAACATGAAATTCATGGAGTTCTTGGAGTGCATGATATATCCTGTTGTTCTGGACATGAGTTCTTGGAGTGCATGTTATATCCTGATGATGCACTACTAGGGAAAAGCTTATAGGCTGACGCTTACTAGTAGAGCGGGTTTATACCCCTCGCTACTGCTAATTACTAGTAGCACAGGTTATAAACCCACGCTACTACTAAGTTGATAGTAGTAGCGCGGGTTTTTACCCCTCGCTACTACTAAGTGATTTCCACCATGCCTTCCGGGACCAGCCGTGGTAGTAGCACGAGTTATAAACCCATACTGCTACTAAGTTGACAGTAGTAGCGCGGGTTATAAACCCCACGCTACTACTAAGTGGTCTCCACCGTGCACCTCGGGACATGCCATAGTAGTAGCATGGGTATAAACCCAGCGCTACTATTATCAACCCACCGACACATGTATAAACATAGCGCACGGAGGCCCAATCCCAGACCCACACTTTCTCGATTTCACTTCTCCCTCCCACCTGTTATGCCCTTCCTCGCCCACCGCAAATGCCGGCCTTGCACCTCGATGTCTTCCTCAAATCCGGCGACCTCCTCTTCCATCGTAGCCCCTCCTTCCTCCTCCTCCTCCTCCTCCTCCTCCGCTGCCCCTCCTTCCTCCTCCTCCTCCTCCTCCGCTGCTGGAAGGAGAAGAAGATACAGCAGAGCGCCGCCCATGACGATGGCCAGATCTCTAATGGACGCAACCCATGGCGTCATCATCTAGGGTCTCGGCTCCAACTACAGCGGCCACTGGTGAGTTGCTGCACCTACCCCTCTCTATCTCTCCCTCCCTCTTCTAATCCTTGTCTCTTTTTTTGTAGCAGCAGCAAAGGATAGGTGTGGAGAAGAGTTGGATGGGGAAGCACCATCTGCATGGACGACTTCATCCCCTCCAGGATCAGCATCGACCATGGATGAAGAGGACGATGACGCGTAGCAGCAGCAGCCATGGCTGGAATTTATTTTTTTATTTCCTAATTAGTTAGCAGTAGCGAGGGTCCAGAACCACGCTACTACTAGTTAGTAGTAGCGCAGGTGGTATCCACACTACCACTAACAGACGTAGTAGTAGCACGGGTGGCACCCGCGCTACTACTACCAGTTAGTTGTAGCACCGTATCAGTAGCGCGGGCACCCGCGCTACTGATATACCTAAAACCCGCGCTACTGCTAGGCTTTTCCCTAGTAGTGATGTGCTACACCAACTATTACAAGGTACTGAATTAATTGCAGTAGAGTAACTTCCTCATGTCAATGGTTGAAGATCACAGGATTGGGAGTATACTTGCATCGGGAGGAGCATTATCTTCTTCGTGTGGATCATTGTCTTCTTCGGGTGGAGAGCAGTTCAAGTGCGGAAGAACCATAGATGTTGCTTTTACTCAGCAACAAGGATGCGCTTGAGTGCGTCGACCTTGTCATCGACGCCGAAGTGGAGCTGACAGCCCCCAGGTCCCAAGCCCTCAGCAGACTAGATTACTGGCCCTCGATTGGCGAGGTGACTGGATGACGAGCAGCACCTGGGCCGGAAGGTGTTGGGCGAGCAGAACCAGGGGCGGTGGCGACGCGCCAACCTTCTCCCCTCACCGGTGCTCTGCTCCTTCTGGGTGGGGGTCGCCGGCTGGTGTTCTGCTGCGGGGTGTGATGTCTACTACACAACCTTCTTCTTGTAGACGTTGTTGGGCCTGCAAGTGCACATGTTTGTAGGACAGTAGCAAATTTCCCTCAAGTGGATGACCTAAGGTTTATCAATCCGTGGGAGACGTAGGATGAAGATGGTCTCTCTCAAACAACCCTGCAACCAAATAACAAAGAGTCTCTTGTGTCCCCAACACACCCAATACAATGGTAAATTGTATAGGTGCACTAGTTCGGCGAAGAGATGGTAATACAAGTGCAATATGGATGGTAGATATAGGTTTTTGTAATCTGAAAATATAAAAACAGCAAGGTAACTAATAATAAAAGTGAGCGTAAACGGTATTGCAATGATAGGAAACAAGGCATAGGGTTCATACTTTCACTAGTGCAAGTTCTCTCAACAATAATAACATAGATAGATCATATAACAATCCCTCAACATGCAACAAAGAGTCACTCCAAAGCCGCTAATAGCAGAGAACAAACGAAGAGATTATGGTAGGGTACGAAACCACCTCAAAGTTATTCTTTCGGATCAATCTATTCAAGAGTTCGTACTAGAATAACACCTTAAGATACAAATCAACCAAAACCCTAATGTCACCTAGATACTCCATTGTCACCTCAAGTATCCGTGGGCATGATTATACGATATGCATCACACAATCTCAGATTCATCTATTCAATCAACACAAAGTACTTCAAAGAGTGCCCCAAAGTTTCTACCGGAGGGTCAAGAAAACGTGTGCCAACCCCTATGCATAGGTTCATGGGCGGAACCCGCAAGTTGGTCACCAAAACATACATCAAGTGGCACGTGATATCCCATTGTCACCACAGATAAACACGGCAAGACATACATCAAGTGTTCTCAATTAACTCAATCCGATAAGAAAACTTCAAGAGGATAACTCAATTCATCACAAGAAAGTAGAGGGGGGATAAACATCATAAGATCCAACTATAATAGCAAAGCTCGCGATACATCAAGATCGTGCCATAGAGAGAACACGAGAGAGAGAGATCAAACACATAGCTACTGGTACATACCCTCAGCCCCGAGGGTGAACTACTCCCTCCTCGTCATGGAGAGCGCCGGGATGATGAAGATGGCTACCGGTGATGGGTTCCCCCTCTGGCAGGGTGCCGGAACGGGCTCTCGAGAGGTTTTTGGTGGCTACAGAGGCTTGCGGCGCCGGAACTCCCGATCTATCTTCTCCGTGGATGTTTTTAGGGTACGTGGGACTATATAGGTGAAAGAAGTCGATCAGGAGGTGCTCGAGGGGCCCACGAGACAGGGGGGCGCTTCCAGTAGGGAGGCGCGCCTCCCTATCTCCTGGCCTCCTCGAGGATCTTCTGACATGAACTCCAAGTCTCCAGGATGATATTCTTCCCAAAAATAACGCTGCCGAAGGTTTCATTCCGTTTGGACTCCGTTTGATATTCCTTTTCTTTGAAATACTGAAACATGCAATAAAGCAGCAATCTGGGCTGGGCCTCCGGTTAATAGGTTAGTCCCAAAAGTAATATAAAAGTGTATAATAAAGCCCGTAATCATTCAAAACAGATAATAAAATAGCATGAATGATTCATAAATTATAGATATGTTGGAGATGTATCAGCATCCCCAAGCTTAATTCCTGCTCATCCTCGAGTAGGTAAATGATAAAGAAAGAATTTATGAAGTGTGAATGCTAGTAGGTGCACAAGTTTGATCAATGATAATTTCAATCACCTTTTCTAGCATGATAATATGTCATAATAGTAGTTCATCTCATAAAACTTCTCACGATAAGGTAACAAGCAATTCACATGTCAAGGCATAGACCATAAACTTTCTTGAAAACTAGCAAACTTCATTCTTAGTCATCAAACAATTACAATTCATCTTATTTTCAGGAATAGCAAACTCCACGTACTCAACTATCATATAGTCTTCTACAATTGCTAACACTCACGCAATACTAATGGTTATGGAGTTTTAATCGAACACTGAGAAAGATAGGGGCTTATAGTGTTGCCTCCTAACGTATTCACCTTTGGGTGATGTCAACAATAATAGTTCATGCTAACTTATATATATATATATATATATATATATATATATATATATATATATATATATATATATATCAGGATCTTCCCAACACGAGGTGCTTGCCAAAGGATAAAATGAAAAAGGGAAAGGTGAAGATCACCTTGACTCTTGCATAAAAGTAAAAGACATAAAGTAAAAGATAGGCCCTTTGCAGAGGGAAGCAGAGGTTGTCATGCGCTTTTAGGGTTGGATGCACAAAATCTTAATGCGAATGAACGTCACTTTATATTGCCACTTGTATATGGACCTTTATTATGCAGTCCGTCGCTTTTATTGCTTCCATAACAAGATCGTATAAAGCTATTTTCTTCACACCAAAAGATCATACATATTTAGAGAGCAATTTTTATTGCTTGCACGGATGACAACTTACTTGAAGGATCTTACTCAATCAATAGGTAGGTATGGTGGACTCTCATGGCAAAATTGGGTTTAAGGATATTTGGAAGCACAAGTAGTATCTCTACTTGGTGCAAGGAATTTTGGCTAGCATGAGGGGGAAAGGCAAGCTCAACATGTTTGAATGATCCATGACAATATACTTTAACTGAGATGTGCGAAAACATAACCCATTACGTTGTCTTCCTTGTCCAACATCAACTCTTTAGCATGTCATACTTAATGAGTGCTCCCAATTATAAAAGATGTCTAGGATAGTGTATTTATATGTGGAATCTCTCTTCCTCCAATATTCTTTCATGAATTGTTCAAATGACCAATACAACGCTTGATAACCTTCAATAAATTTACAACCTCTAGTTCTTAGATTTGAAGTCATTACTCCCCATGGGATAAGCAAATGAAACATATATGATTTCCGATTTATGACAATCAACTCATTTAACAATTTACTCATGGGATATAAGTGAAGCACACGAGTAAATGACAAACTACTCCAAAAAGATATAAGTGAAGATCAATGAGTAGTCGAATAATTATGTAGCTATATGAAGACTCTCTCTCATTAAAGAATTTCAGATTTCAAGTACTTTATTCAAATAGCAAGCAAAGCAAAACAAAATGACATTGCAAGGATAGCACAACTCATGTGAAGAAGCAAAAACTTAGGCTCAACCGATACTAACCGATAGTTGTTGAAGAAGAAAGGTGGGATGCCCACCGGGCATCCCCAAGCTTATATGCTTGAGACTTCTTGGAATATTATCTTGGGGTGCTTTGGGCATCCCCAAGCTTGAACTTTTGCGTCTCCTTAATTCCTCTCATATCATGGTTTCTCTATTTCTCAAAAGCTTCATCCAGAACAAACTCAACAAGAACTCGTGAGATAGGTTAGTATAAACCAATGCAAAACCTTATCATTTTCTACTGTAACATGTCACTAAAATTATTATTCAACATTGCATACTAAATGCCTCTGCATATTTAATACTCCTATCCTCAAATAGAATAATTAAACAAGCAAACATATGCAAACAATGCAAACATAACAGCAATCTGCCAAAACAGTACAGTCTGTAAAGAATGCAAGAGTATCAATACTTCCCTAACTCCAAAAATTATGAGAAAAATACTACGCTGTAGAAGATTTATCAGAGCTCAATATGCAAAAAGTTTCAACATTATACCATTCTCTGACTTTTCTAGGGAATTTTTGCAACAGCGGTAAACTTTCTGTTTTCAAACAGCAACATGTATACTAGCAAAATAAGCATGGTAAAGGCTATCCTTGACATTTTTATTGAAAATATAGATGCAAAACATTATTCTAAATAACAGCAAGTAAATACTAACAAAAGAAAATGACGCTCCAAGCAAAACACATATCATGTGGTGAATAAAAATATAGCTCCAAGTAAAGTTACCGATGAACGAAGACGAAAGAGGGGATGCCATCCGGGGCATCCCCAAGCTTAGGCTCTTGGTTGTCCTCGAATATTACCTTGGGGTGCCTTGAGCATCCGCAAGCTTAGGCTCTTGCCACTCCTTATTCCATAGTCCATCGAATCGGAAGAACCGACTGCTACCACACTTCCACAGCTCCCGCTAGGTTTCCCTCCCCGCGCCGCCACCCGCGAGGCGGCCGGCGGGGGCTCCAGATCCACTCGCCGCGCACCTCCCCTACTCCTCCCTCCTCCCTCGCTGCCGCCTCGAGGCGCGGCCGGGCGAAGCCCGACCGGCGCCGGCGGCGGCAGGGCCTGGTCTCCCCCGGCGCGACGGGGTGGCGCGGGCCGCTCCTTCAGGTGCGGGCGCGGTGCTGACGCGGGGCATCGTGGCGTGGCGGCGCGCGCCTCCTGGTGGGCGTGGCGCAGCGTGGCCGGCTGCGCGGTGGTGTGCGCCTCGCCGTGGCGGCCGTCCTGTCCGGCAGGCGGCGCAGGCTGCGGGCGGCGTGGGCGGCGGCTGGGGTCCGGCTTCGGGCCCTCGGCGGCTGCGGTGGTTCCCCTCCGTCGCGGGCGTGCGGTGGTGGTGCGATTCGGCCGGTGGTGGTCCGGCGACCTGGTGGTGATGGCCGGAGGTGCGCGTGGTGGTGGTGCTTCCACTTGGCGGCTCTCTGTGCGGGGAGGCAGGGGAGCGGCTTGGTCTGGAGCGGCGGCGTCGATGGTGTGCCGGCTGCAGCGCGAAGGCGGGAACTTTACGGGCCTCGGAGATCCCGGCCGGGCCTATGCGGCCACGGGCCTGGTATGTTCCTGCTATTGCGTCCGGTCAGCTACCGTCAAGGCGGTGGAGGTGGGGCCCTCCCGCGTGCCGACGGTGCTGCTGCCCTAGTCCCGGCTCCTTTCCTTCTTTGTGCGGACCATGCTTCACGGTGCCGTGGTGAGACGGCGTGAGAAGCTTCGTGACCGGACTGGCGCTGGGTGAGGGTCTGTTTGGTGGCGAGCTCTGGAGTGCCTGAGGTGGTGGTTGGGATCGGGAGAAATCTCTGTTGGCTTGGCCGACACTGACGCGGTGGCGCTTGTGGGTACCGCCTGACCTTCCTGAAGGGCGTCGGGGCTACCCTTCCTCTCTCCTCACAGCGTACCAGGGGAAACCCTTGGCAGCAGCGTCGTCATCGTCGCGTTCCTTCTTGGAGGTGCTGATTGGTACCGGCGCTTCGGATGCTCGGAGCTTGGTGGGCGATCTTCGGTGGGTGCAGCAGCCTCGAGGCTTCTTCGTTTTTTCGTTGATCCGCCATTGTTGGCATTAGTTTCTTTTCTATTTTCTCTTTCTTTCCTTTTAGGCGTGATTGTGCTGCTTCCGCCCCTGCACCTATCGTTGGATGTTCGGTTGGTTGCTTTGTATACAAAGCGGGGGGAAACCCTTTTTCGGTATAGTCCATCGAATCTTTACCCAAAACTTAAAAACTCCACAACACAAAACTCAACAGAAAACTCGTAAGCTCCGTTAGTATAAGAAAATAAAACCACCACTTAGGTACTGTAATGAACTCATTCTAAATTCATATTGGTGTAATATCTACTGTATTGCAACTTCTCTATGGTTCATACCACTTAATGCTAGCCATAGATGCATCAAAATAAGCAAACAACACATAGAAAACAGAATCTGTCAAAAACAGAACAATCTACAGTAATCTGTATCAAACGTATACTTCTGGAACCCCAAAAATTCTACCAAATTAGGAAGTCCTAAGCAATGTGTTTACCAATCCATAGCAAAAAGAATCATATCAGAAGCACATTCCGGTGAATTAACAAAACTAATTTACTGGGTGCAAAAGTTTCTGAATTTCAGCAGGATCAACACAACTATCACCGTAAGCTATCCTAAAGGTCTTACTTGGCACTTTATTGAAACAAAAGCTATAAAACATGATCACTACAGTAGAATAATCATGTGAACACATAAGAACAGTAAGGATACATATTGGGTTGTCTCCCAACAAGCACTTTTCTTTAATGCCTTTCTAGCTAGGCATGATGATGACAATGATGCTCACATAAAAGATAAGAATTGAAACATAACGGGAGCATCATGAAGAATATGACTAGAACATTTAAGTCTAACCCTCTTCCTATGCATAGGGATTTTGTGAGCAAACAACTTATGTGAACAATAATCAACTAGCATAGGAAGGCAAAACAAGCATAGCTTCAAGATTTTCAGCACATAGAGAGGAAACTTGACATTATTGCAATTCCTACAAGCATATGTTCCTCTCTCATAATAATTTTCAATAGAATCATGAATGAATTCAACAATATAACCAGCACCTAAAGCATTCTTTTCATGATCTACAAGCATATAAAATTTACTACTCTCCACATAAGCAAAAATCTTCTCACGAATAGTAGTGGGAGCAAACTCAACAAAATAATCAACATGTGAGGCATAATCCAATTGAAAACTAAAATCATGATGGCAAGTTTCATGGTTATCATTATTCTTAATAGCATACAAATCATCACAATAATCATCATACATAGCAACTTTATTCTCATAATCAATTGGAACCTCTTCTGAAATAGTGGATTCATCGCTAAATAAAGTCATGACCTCTCCAAATCCACTTTCATAATGTTCAACATCCTCCAAAATAGTGGGATCATTACTTCCTAAAGTTGACACTCTTCCAAACCCACTTTAATCAATATAATCATCATAAATAGGAGGCATGCTTTCATCATAATAAATTTGCTCATCAAAACTTGGGGGACAAAAAATATCATCTTCATCAAACATAGCATCCCCAAGCTTGTGGCTTTGCATATCATTAGCATCATGGATATTCAAGGAATTCATACTAACAACATTGCAATCATGCTCATCATACAAAGATTTAGTATCAAACATTCTATAGATTTCTTCTTCTAGCACTTGAGCACAATTTTCCTTTTCATCAAACTCACGAAAGATATTGAAAAGATGAAGCGTATGAGATAAACTTAACTCCATTTTTTGTAGTTTTCTTTCATAAACTAAACTAGTGATAAAACAAGAAACAAAAAGATTCGATTGCAAGATCTAAAGATATACCTTCAAGCACTCACCTCCCTGGCAACGGCACCACAAAAGAGCTTAGTTGACAGGGTGTGAGTGCCGTTTACCTAGCCACTCCGGCAACGGCGCCAGAAAAGAGCTTGATGTCTACTACACAACCTTCTTTTTTTAGACGTTGTTGGTCCTGCAAGTGCACAGGTTTGTAGGACAGTAGCAAATTTCCCTCAAGTGGATGACCTAAGGTTTATCAATCAGTGGGAGGCGTAGGACGAAGATGGTCTCTCTCAAACAACTCTGCAACCAAATAACAAAGAGTCTCTTGTGTCCCCAACACACCCAATACAATGGTAAATTGTATAGGTGCACTAGTTCGGTGAAGAGATGGTAATACAAGTGCAATATGGATGGTAGATATAGGTTTTTGTAATCTGAAAATATAAAAACAGCAAGGTAACTAATAATAAAAGTGAGCGTAAACGGTATTGCAATGATAGGAAACAAGGCATAGGGTTCATACTTTCACTAGTGCAAGTTCTCTCAACAATAATAACATAGATAGATCATATAACAATCCCTCAACATGCAACAAAGAGTCACTCCAAAGCCGCTAATAGCAGAGAACAAACGAAGAGATTATGGTAGGGTATGAAACCACCTCAAAGTTATTCTTTCGGATCAATCTATTCAAGAGTTCGTACTAGAATAACACCTTAAGATACAAATCAACCAAAACCCTAATGTCACCTAGATACTCCATTGTCACCTCAAGTATCCGTGGGCATGATTATACGATATGCATCACATAATCTCAGATTCATCTATTCAATCAACACAAAGTACTTCAAAGAGTGCCCCAAAGTTTCTACCGGAGGGTCAAGAAAACGTGTGCCAACCCCTATGCATAGGTTCATGGGCGGAACCCGCAAGTTGGTCACCAAAACATACATCAAGTGGCACGTGATATCCCATTGTCACCACAGATAAACACGGCAAGACATACATCAAGTGTTTTCAATTATTAAAGACTCAATCCGATAAGATAACTTCAAGAGGGAAACTCAATTCATCACAAGAGAGTAGAGGGGGGGATAAACATCATAAGATCCAACTATAATAGCAAAGCTCGCGATACATCAAGATCGTGCCATAGAGAGAACACGAGAGAGAGAGAGAGAGAGAGAGAGATCAAACACATAGCTACTGGTACATACCCTCAGCCCCGAGGGTGAACTACTCTCTCCTCGTCATGGAGAGCGCCGGGATGATGAAGATGGCCACCGGTGATGGGTTCCCCCTCCGGCAGGGTGCCAGAACGGGCTCCAGAGAGGTTTTTGGTGGCTACAAAGGCTTGCGGCGGCGGAACTCCCGATCTATCTTCTCCGTGGATGTTTTTAGGGTACGTAGGACTATATAGGCGAAAGAAGTCGGTCAGGAGGTGCTCGAGGGGCCCACGAGACAGGGGGGCGCGCCCAGTAGGGGGGGCGTCCCCTATCTCCTGGCCTCCTCGAGGATCTTCTGACGTGAACTCCAAGTCTCCAGGATGATATTCTTCCCAAAAATAATGCTGCCGAAGGTTTCATTCCGTTTGGACTCCGTTTGATATTCCTTTTCTTTGAGATACTAAAACAGGCAATAAAACAACAATCTGGGCTGGGCCTCCGGTTAATAGGCTAGTCCCAAAAGTAATATAAAAGTGTATAATAAAGCCCGTAATCATTCAAAACAGATAATAAAATAGCATGAATGCTTCATAAATTATAGATACATTGGAGACGTATCAGGGTGGGAGTCGTCGGCCAACGTGCTGCTGCTGGGACGATCGGTGAGGCCAGTCAGGTGATGGCCAATCGATCGGCGAGGAGATACGAGTTCTGGGGAGATAGGTGAGGCCAGGTGCTCTTGGGCCGATCGATTGGCCAAGTTCTGGGAACGGGGCCTGGCGTGATCAGCGAGGTGCTGGGAGAACTGGATCCTCTAACGTGGAGGAGGCAAGTCAGGTATGCTACAGTACTCTAACTTTCCTTCTTCACATCCACATGATCCAGATTATTTTGATCTAAATTAACTTGCAAAAAATATATGTGTGATATCCATCTACTATAATTGCTTACAATCAAAATTATAGGTGATTTTTTTAGTTTAGAAGATTTATATGTAAAGAAAATCTGAATGTTCTTCACATGCATGATTTTGTTTAACTTTAAATAGTAATACTAACTAGTCTTGATAAAGAGATCTTTTGGAGCCAACACCAAACCTTGTGAGGTGTTTTGCCTACGGAAAGGTTGTGCTAGCTTGTAATGATTATTATTAGGATCAAAGTTGTAGGATAAACGTAAAACCTTCTCGATGTATCTTTTATACAACATTGTAGTTTAGTTATGTATGGAGAGAATGATTTAATACTTTATGTTTAAAAGTAGAATAAGTTATTCCTCGCTCTAGCCACCTAAACGAACTATTTGGCGAATATCTCGCTAGCGGCAAATTTGCGTGTTTTGACCCTTTTCGCATACCAATTCAGGATCTGACCCCGGTTGGGATTTTTTTTTGGGATTTGACCCTTTCGCTACCGCCAGGGGTTCTGGCGGTAGGGTTAGACAGGCTACCGCCAGGGACCCTGGCGGTAGGGTACTTATTGTTGGGGAACGTAGTAATTTCAAAAAATTTCCTACGCACACGCAAGATCATGGTGATGATATAGCAACGAGAGGGGAGAGTGTTCGTCCACGTACCCTCGTAGACCGTAAGCGGAAGCGTTAGCACAACGCGGTTGATGTAGTCGTATGTCTTCACGATCTGACCGATGCAAGCACCGAACGTACGGGGCCTCCGAGTTCAGCACACGTTCAGCTCGATGACGATCTCCGGCCCTCCGATCCAGCAAAGGCTCCGGAGATGAGTTCCGTCAGCACGACGGCGTGGTGACGATGATGATGTTCTACCGGCGCAGGGCTTCGCCTAAACTCCGCGATGATATGATCGAGGTGGAATATGGTGGAAGGGGGCACCGCACACGGCTAAGGAACGATCCGTAGATCAACTTGTGTGTTCTAGGGTGCCCCCTTGCCCCCGTATATAAAGGAGCCAAGGGGGAGGAGGCGGACGGCCTAGAGGGCACGCCAAGGGGGGAGTCCTACTCCCACCGGGAGTAGGACTCCCTCTTTCCAAGTAGGAGTAGGAGAAGGGGGGAAAGAGGAGGAAGAGGGGAAGGAAAGGGGGGGAGCCGCCCCCCTTCCCTTGTCCTATTCGGACTAGGAGGGGGAGGGGCGTGCGGCCCCCTCCTGGCTCCTTCCCTCTTCTCCCTCTTGGCTCATGTAGGCCCATTAACCCCTCGGGGGGTTCCGGTAACCTCCCGGTACTCCGGTAAAATGCCGATTTCACCCGGAACCATTCCGATGTCCAAACATAGGCTTCCAGTATATCAATCTTTATGTCTCGACCATTCCGAGACTCCTCGTCATGTCCGTAATCACATCCGGGACTCCGAACAAACTTCGGTACATCAAAAACTTATAAACTCATAATAAAACTGTCATCGAAATGTTAAGCGTGCGGACCCTACGGGTTCGAGAACTATGTAGACATGACCTAAAACCATTCTCGGTCAATAACCAGTAGCGGGACCTGGATGCCCATATTGGTTCCTACATATTCTACGAAGATCTTTATCGGTCAAACCGCATAACAACATACGTTGTTCCCTTTGTCATCGGTATGTTACTTGCCCGAGATTTGATCGTCGGTATCCAATACCTAGTTCAATCTCGTTACCGGCAAGTCTCTTTACTCGTTCTGTAATACGTCATCTCATAACTAACTCATTAGTTATAATGCTTGCAAGGCTTAAGTGATGAGTATTACCGAGAGGGCCCAGAGATACCTCTCCGACAATCGGAGTGACAAAACCTAATCTCGAAATATGCCAACTCAACATGTACCTTTGGAGACACCTGTAGTACTCCTTTATAATCACCCAGTTACGTTGTGACGTTTGGTAGTACCCAAAGTGTTCCTCCGGTAAACGGGAGTTGCATAATTCTCATAGTTATAGGAACATGTATAAGTCATGAAGAAAGCAATAGCATAATACTAAACGATCAAGTGCTAAGCTAACGGGATGGGTCATGTCAATCACATCATTCTCCTAATGATGTGATCCCATTAATCAAATGACAACACATGTCTATGGTCAGGAAACATAACCATCTTTGATTAATGAGCTAGTCAAGTAGATGCATACTAGTGACTATATGTTTGTCTATGTATTCACACATGTATCATGTTTCCGGTTAATACAATTCTAGCATGAATAATAAACATTTATCATGATATGAGGAAATAAATAATAACTTTATTATTGCCTCTAGGGCATATTTCCTTCAGTCTCCCACTTGCACTAGAGTCAATAATCTAGATTACATAGTAATGATTCTAACACCCATGGAGTCTTGGTGCTGATCATGCTTTGCTCGTGAGAGAGGCTTAGTCAACGGGTCTGCAACATTCAGATCCGTATGTATCTTGCAAATCTCTATGTCTCCCACTTGGACTTGGTCTCGAATGGAATTGAAGCGTCTCTTGATGTGCTTGGTCCTCTTGTGAAATCTGGATTCCTTTGCCAAGGCAATTGCACCAGTATTGTCACAGAAGATCTTCATTGGTCCCGATGCACTAGGTATGACACCTAGATCGGAAATGAACTCCTTCATCTAGACTCCTTCATTCGCTGCTTCAGAAGCAGCTATGTACTCCGCTTCACATGTAGATCCCTCCACGACGCTTTGTTTAGAACTGCACCAACTTACAGCTCCACCGTTTAATATAAACACGTATCCGGTTTGCGATTTAGAATAGTCCGGATCAGTGTCAAAGCTTGCATCGACGTAACCTTTTACGACTAGCTCTTTGTCACCTCCATATACGAGAAACATATCCTTAGTCCTTTTCAGGTATTTCAGGATGTTCTTGACCGCTGTCCAGTGATCCACTCCTGGATTACTTTGGTACCTTCCTGCCAAGCTTATTGCTAAGCATACGTCAGG
Source organism: Triticum timopheevii (assembly GCA_963921465.1). Classification (NCBI taxonomy): domain Eukaryota; kingdom Viridiplantae; phylum Streptophyta; class Magnoliopsida; order Poales; family Poaceae; genus Triticum; species Triticum timopheevii. Next base: position 129,471,546 of record OY997266.1, read on the forward strand.
TCTGGTACACAGCATTGCATACATGATAGAGCCTATGGCTGAAGCATAGGGAACATCTTTCATTTTCTCTCTATCTTCTGTTGTGGTCGGGCATTGAGTTTGACTCAACTTCACACCTTGTAGCACAGGCAAGAATCCTTTCTTTGCCTGATCCATTTTGAACTTTTTCAAAATTTTGTCAAGGTATGTGCTTTGTGAAAGTCCTATTAAGCGTCTTGATCTATCTCTATAGATCTTGATGCCCAATATATAAGCAGCTTCTCCAAGGTCTTTCATTGAAAAACTTTTATTCAAGTATCCCTTTATGCTATCCAGAAATTCTATATCATTTCCAATTAACAATATGTCATCTACATATAAAATTAGAAATGCTACAGAGCTCCCACTCACTTTCTTGTAAATACAGGCTTCTCCAAAAGTCTGTATAAAACCATATGCTTTGATCACACTATCAAATCGTTTATTCCAACTCCGAGATGCTTGCACCAGTCCATAAATGGAACGCTGGAGCTTGCACACTTTGTTAGCACCTTTTGGATCAACAAAACCTTCCGGCTGCATCATATACAACTCTTCTTCTAGAAATCCATTCAAGAATGCAGTCTTGACATCCATTTGCCAAATTTCATAATCATGAAATGCAGCAATAGCTAACATGATTCGGACAGACTTAAGCATCGCTACGGGTGAGAAAGTCTCATCGTAGTCAACCCCTTGAACTTGTTGAAAACCTTTCACAACAAGTCGAGCTTTATAGACAGTTACATTACCATCAGCGTCAGTCTTTTTCTTAAAGATCCATTTATTCTCAATAGCTTGCCGATCATCGGGCAAGTCAACCAAAGTCCATACTTTGTTTTCATACATGGATCCCATCTCAGATTTCATGGCCTCTAGCCATTTTGCGAAATCTGGGCTCATCATCGCTTCCTCATAGTTTGTAGGTTCATCATGGTCAAGTAACATGACTTTCAGAATAGGATTACCGTACCACTCTGGTGCGGATCTTACTCTGGTAGACCTACGAGGTTCTGTAGAAACTTGTTCTGAAGTTTCATGATCAATATCATTAGCTTCCTCACTGATTGGTGTAGTTGTTACAGGAACCGGTTCTTGTGATGAACTACTTTCCAATAAGGGAGTAGATATAGTTATCTCGTCAAGTTCTACTTTCCTCCCACTCACTTCTTTCGAGAGAAACTCCTTCTGTAGAAAGGATCCGAATTTAGCAACGAAAATCTTGCCCTCAGATCTGTGATAGAAGGTGTACCCAATAGTCTCCTTTGGGTATCCTATGAACACACATTTCTCCGATTTGGGTTCGAGCTTATCTGGTTGAAGTTTCTTCACATAAGCATCACAGCCCCAAACTTTAAGAAACGACAACTTTGGTTTCTTGCCAAACCACAGTTCATAAGGCGTCGTCTCAACGGATTTTGATGGTGCCCTATTTAACGTGAATGCGGCCGTCTCTAAAGCATAACCCCAAAACGATAGCAGTAGATCAGTAAGAGACATCATAGATCATACCATATCAAGTAAAGTACGTACGACGTTCGGACACACCATTTCGTTGTGGTGTTCCAGGTGGCGTGAGTTGCGAGATTATCCCGCATTGTTTCAAGTGTAGACCAAACTCGTAACTCAAATATTCTCCTCCACGATCAGATCGTAGAAACTTTATTTTCTTGTTACGATGATTTTCCACTTCACTCTAAAATTCTTTGAACTTTTCAAATGTTTCAGATTTGTGTTTCATTAAGTAGATATACTCATATCTGCTTAAATCATCTGTGAAGGTGAGAAAATAACGATATCCGCCACGAGCCTCAACATTCATTGGACCACATACATCTGTATGTATGATTTCCAACAAATCTGTTGCTCTCTCCATAGTACCGGAGAATGGCGTTTTAGTCATCTTGCCCATAAGGCACGGTTCGCAAGTACCAAGTGATTCATAATCAAGTGATTCCAAAAGCCCATCAGTATGGAGTTTCTTCATGCGCTTTACACCGATATGACCTAAACGGCAGTGCCACAAATAAGTTGCACTATCATTATCAACTCTGCATCTTTTGGTTTCAACACTATGAATATGTGTATCACTACTATCGAGATTCAATAAACATAGACCACTCTTCAAGGGTGCATGACCATAAAAGATATTACTCATATAAATAGAACAACCATTATTCTCTGATTTAAATGAATAACCGTCTCGCATTAAACAAGATCCAGATATAATGTTCATGCTCAACGCTGGCACCAAATAACAATTACTTAGGTCTAAAACTAATCCCGATGGTAGATGTAGAGGTAGCGTGCCGACCGCGATCACATCGACTTTGGAACCATTTCCCACGCGCATCGTCACCTCGTCCTTAGCTAATCTTCGCTTAATCCGTAGTCCCTGTTTCGAGTTGCAAATATTAGCAAGAGAACCAGTATCAAATACCCAGGTGCTACTGCGAGCATTAGTAAGGTACACATCAATAACATGTATATCACATATACCTTTGTTCATTTTGCCATCCTTCTTATCCGCCAAATACTTGGGGCAGTTCCGCTTCCAGTGTCCAGTCTGCTTGCAGTAGAAGCACTCAGTTTCAGGCTTAGGTCCAGACTTGGGTTTCTTCTCTTGAGCAGCAACTTGCTTGCCGTTCTTTTTGAAGTTCCCCTTCTTCTTCCCTTTGCCCTTCTTCTTGAAACTAGTGGTCTTGTTGACCATCAACACTTGATGCTCCTTCTTGATTTCTACCTCCGCAGCTTTTAGCATTGCGAAGAGCTCAGGAATAGTCTTGTTCATCCCTTGCATATTATAGTTCATCACGAAGCTCTTGTAGCTTGGTGGCAGTGATTGGAGAATTCTGTCAATGACACTATCATCAGGAAGATTAACTCCCAGTTGAATCAAGTGATTATTATACCCAGACATTTTGAGTATGTGTTCACTGACAGAACTATTCTCCTCCATCTTGCAGCTATAGAACTTATTGGAGACTTCATATCTCTCAATCCGGGCATTAGCTTGAAATATTAACTTCAACTCCTGGAACATCTCATATGCTCCATGACGTTCAAAACATCGTTGAAGGCCCGGTTCTAAGCCGTAAAGCATGGCACACTGAACTATAGATTAGTCATCAGCTTTGCTCTGCCAGACGTTCTTAACGTCGTCAGTTGCATTAGCAGCAGGCCTGGCACCCAGCGGTGCTTCCAGGGCGTAACTTTTCTGTGCAGCAATGAGGATAATCCTCAGGTTATGGACCCAGTCCGTGTAATTGCTACCATCATCTTTCAACTTTGCTTTCTCAAGGAACGCATTAAAATTCAATGGAACAACAGCACGAGCCATCTATCTACAAACAAACATAGACAAGCAAAATACTATCAGGTACTAAGTTCATGATAAATTTAAGTTCAATTAATCATATTACTTAAGAACTCCCACTTAGACAGACATCTCTCTAGTCATCTAAGTGATCACGTTATCCAAATCAACTAAACCATGTCCGATCATCACATGAGATGGAGTAGTTTCAATGGTGAACATCTCTATGTTGATCATATCTACTATATGATTCACGCTCGACCTTTCAGTCTCCGTGTTCCGAGGCCATATCTCTATATGCTAGGCTCGTCAAGTATAACCTGAGTATTCCGCGTGAGCCTATCACACCCGATCATCACGTGGTGTCTCAGCACGAAGAACTTTCGCAACGGTGCATACTCGGGGAGAACACTTCTTGATAATTAGCGAGAGATCATCTTAAAATGGTACCGTCAATCGATGCAAGATAAGATGCATAAAGGATAAACATCACATGCAATCAATATAAGTGATATGATATGGCCATCATCATCTTGTGCTTGTGATCTCCATCTTCAAAGCACCGTTATGATCACCATTGTCATCGGCGCGACACCTTGATCTCCATCGTAGCATCGTTGTCGTTACGCCATCTATTGCTTCTACGACTATCGCTACCGCTTAGTGATAAAGTAAAGCAATTACAGGGCGTTTGCATTTCATACAATAAAGCGACAACCATATGGCTCCTGCCAGTTGCCGATAACTTCGGTTACAAAACATGATCATCTCATACAAAAAAAATATATAGCATCACGTCTTGACCATATCACATCACAACATGCCCTGCAAAAACAAGTTAGACGTCCTCTACTTTGTTGTTGCAAATTTTACGTGGCTGCTATGGGCTTAGCAAGAACCGTTCTTACCTACGCATCAAAAACCACAACGATAGTTCGTCAAGTTGGTGCTGTTTTAACCTTCGCAAGGACCGGGCGTAGCCACACTCGATTCAGCTAAAGTTAGAGAGACAGACACCCGCCAGTCACCGTTAAGCATGAGTGCTCGTAACGGTGAAACCAGTCTCGCGTAAGCGTACGCGTAATGTCGGTCCGGGCCGCTTCATCTCACAATACCGCCGAACCAAAGTATGACATGCTGGTAAGCAGTATGACTTGTATCGCCCACAACTCACTTGTGTTCTACTCGTGCATATAACATCAACGCATAAAACCTAGGCTCGGATGCCACTGTTGGGGAATGTAGTAATTTCAAAAAAATTCCTACGCACACGCAAGATCATGGTGATGATATAGCAACGAGAGGGGAGAGTGTTCGTCCACGTACCCTCGTAGACCGTAAGCGGAAGCGTTAGCACAACGCGGTTGATGTAGTCGTACGTCTTCACGATCCGACCGATCCAAGCACCGAACGTACGGGGCCTCCGAGTTCAGCACACGTTCAGCTCGATGACGATCTTCGGCCCTCCGATCCAGCAAAGGCTCCGGAGATGAGTTCTGTCAGCACGACGGCGTGGTGACGATGATGATGTTCTACCGGCGCAGGGCTTCGCCTAAACTCCGCGACGATATGATCGAGGTGGGATATGGTGGAAGGGGGCACCGCACACGGCTAAGGAACGATCCGTAGATCAACTTGTGTGTTCTAGGGTGCCCCCTTGCCCCCGTATATAAAGGAGCCAAGGGGGAGGAGGCGGCCAGCCTAGAGGGCGCGCCAAGGGAGGGAGTCCTACTCCCACCGGGAGTAGGACTCCCTCTTTCCAAGTAGGAGTAGGAGAAGGGGGGGAAAGAGGAGGAAGAGGGGAAGGAAAGGGGGGGCGCCGCCCCCCTTCCCTTGTCCTATTCGGACTAGGAGGGGGAGGGGCGCGCGGCCCCCTCCTGGCTCCTTCCCTCTTCTCCCTCTTGGCCCATGTAGGCCCATTAACCCCCGGGGGGTTCCGGTAACCTCCCGGTACTCCGGTAAAATGCCAATTTCACCCGGAACCATTCCGATGTCCAAACATAGGCTTCCAATATATCAATCTTTATGTCTCGACCATTCCGAGACTCCTCGTCATGTCCGTAATCACATCCGGGACTCCGAACAAACTTCGGTACATCAAAAACTTATAAACTCATAATAAAACTGTCATCGAAACGTTAAGCGTGCGGACCCTATGGGTTCGAGAACTATGTAGACATGACCTAAAACCATTCTCGGTCAATAACCAGTAGCGGGACCTGGATGCCCATATTGGTTCCTACATATTCTACGAAGATCTTTATCGGTCAAACCGCATAACAACATATGTTGTTCCCTTTGTCATCGGTATGTTACTTGCCCGAGATTTGATCGTCGGTATCCAATACCTAGTTCGATCTCGTTACCGGCAAGTCTCTTTACTCGTTCTGTAATACGTCATCTCATAACTAACTCATTAGTTATAATGCTTGCATGGCTTAAGTGATGAGTATTACCGAGAGGGCCCAGAGATACCTCTCCGACAATCGGAGTGACAAAACCTAATCTCGAAATATGCCAACTCAACATGTACCTTTGGAGACACCTGTAGTACTCCTTTATAATCACCCAGTTACGTTGTGACGTTTGGTAGTACCCAAAGTGTTCCTCCGGTAAACGGGAGTTGCATAATTCTCATAGTTACAGGAACATGTATAAGTCATGAAGAAAGCAATAGCATAATACTAAACGATCAAGTGCTAAGCTAACGGGATGGGTCATGTCAATCACATCATTCTCCTAATGATGTGATCCCATTAATCAAATGACAACACATGTCTATGGTCAGGAAACATAACCATCTTTGATTAATGAGCTAGTCAAGTAGATGCATACTAGTGACTATATGTTTGTCTATGTATTCACACATGTATCATGTTTCCGGTTAATACAATTCTAGCATGAATAATAAACATTTATCATGATATGAGGAAATAAATAATAACTTTATTATTGCCTCTAGGGCATATTTCCTTCACTTATCCACATCAGCTCGGGCAAACGGCCGCCGTCCCCCTTCGTCGCACCCTACCACCAGGGACCCTGGCGGTAGCCTGTCTGACCCTACCGCCAGAACCCCTGGCGGTAGGGGGTGGCTTGGGTTTTTGCCTCGGAAAGTTTCTGTAACAAAAAATCGCAGTGCGCTGGCGGTAGGTTGAACCTACCGCCATTGGGGTTGGTGGTTGGCTATGTGACCCTACCGCCAGGGTTCTTGGCGGTAGGGTCCCGTGTTTTATGGTTTCCAAGTTTAATTGCTCGCTTCTTTTCAAAAACAATATCACAGCAATGATATAGAGCCTAAAAAACAGATCTCAAACAATTAAACTTGGGCATCACATACACATTAATAAAACTTTAAGTACATAGACATGTCAAACGAAGTTAAACTAATTAGCAAACGGAGTTCCACATAGTTTCACAAATAGCAAACACATAGTTTCACAAATAGCAAACACATAGTTCCACCTAGTTTCACAACCACTAGTCAACTACAAGAGTCAAGTATTCAAGAGCAGAATTACTTGCTCCTGCTCCTCTTGGAGGTACGGTTCTCGTTCCTCTTTGAACGAGTCTCTTTAGTCTTCTTCTTGGGCCGTCGAGTAACCGGTCTCTGGAAAGGGTCTGGACTCAGCAAATCCTTCTTCTTTGGATTCCTCTTTGGCAGCTAAGATGGTTCAGATGATTGAGTTGGTGGAGGTCCGTAATCTTCATCGTACTCCTCCTCCCCATTGCTCTCATCCTCCTCTTCCTCATGATACAACTCCTCCTCCCCTTCTTCATGTGTGGCCTCCTCCTCCTCCTCCTCCTCAACCAACCTAGACAACGAGGGAACATGGCTCGATGAGCCGATGTGACCCTGTGTGGCTACAGGATGATAAGCTTCAACTGACCCAGCTCCAGCACACCCAAGCAGGCCTACCATCTTGCGACAACACTTGACGAACTTCTGCACTCGCAATGAAACAAGGGCATAATAAGTATTAGATTTATGATTGCAAGTGAACAAAATGCATATGTTCCGAGGAGGCTGAAATTGTACCTTAATTGTCCCCCTCACTTTCTTCTCAAATTGTATGCTCCCGGGGGCATCACCTAGTGCATTTGAGGCTTCAAAGATGCATTTGTTCAGCTCACCGGACTGTAACGGCATAAGTCAGTCACGATGACGAATAAAATAATTTAAATACAACCGTCGATTCAAACTTACCACTCTGTTGATGAGGGGTGCAAACTCCCTAAATCCACTATGCATGTCTCCGATGCCGGTCTGGTAGGCCTCTTCCTCGGGGTCATCCCTCTCCATCTCTGTGATGTCTTCCGTCGTCCACCGAGGCCTGAGACGAAGACGGTGCTTCTGGCCATCATCGTACCACCTCATGTGTCGGCCCAGGTAAGCATCCCAGTCAGACACTTTCCTCTCCCCATCTTTATGGAACCTCCATCGGTTCCACTCCGTCACATGAGTTTTATTCTCCTCTCCCCAGTCTGTGATCGATTGATTCTTCTATCAGCTCATCCTGCAAGGCATAGGCCACAAGAAACATCATAATAAAGTCGAACGCAATGAAATCATGGGCATGAAGAACAAGCGCGCTCACATGTGGAGCACGTGGCGGTGGGGTATGCTGATACATCCCAAACTGCGCAGCCACGCGTTGTGGCAAGTGCCACTAGATGGCGTACACACAGATCATGGGCATGATGCACCGCCAAATACCACTGTCCGCATCGCGCATCGCGTTCAGATCGAAGTCCCACTCTTGGTCATGATACGGCCACCAGTTTACCTATTACATATACATTGGTAAGTTCCCACTCTCGGTCAAAATTGGAATCAAAGAGAAAGGTGGTTAGCGAGTTCATATACCTGCGTATGCATCAAAGCGTCCAACTTGTTGGTGTAGGTCTTGTACAAAGTCTTGTTTAGGCACGTGTAGAGTTTGACAATGTCCCACTCGTAAGCTACGGTGGGGTGTCGAGTCTCGCCGTCGTCCTCGCTATAGGCACCCCATGGGCGTCTTGGCATCTTCTCCGAACGCCCCACTGGCAGCCCTTCCCACATCAAAATAGAGAGGGCCCAGACAAAGCCACTCATATTGGACTTGTCTCCCGTCCTCTGGGTTGCGTCGTCAAGCTGCAAAACATCAAATGAGGACCAGATATAACAAAATGTCATGGACATACTTTCATAGGTAGGCAATAAGATACTCTCTTACCGAACAGTATAGGTAGGTGAGAGATGCGGTCCCCCAACTGTACCCTGCATCCCAGTCGGCTAAAAAGAACAGATACGACCAGTTGGCAGAGTTCCCGGAGCTCTCTGGAAACACGACCTTCATGAGAAGATACCACAGGAAGGCCCTCGCGTACCACTCCACAGTCGCCTCATCTGCGCCTTCGGGGCATGTCTTCCGGTGCTCCGAGAGCTAGGGCAATAATACACCAGATGTACGGCTACCCTTAGCACCGGGGCAGTCGCCGATGAGGGTGGTAACCCTCTGCTGCCAGTTGGTCCTCTCCACTTGCCTGGTGAGTGCATGACCATCGATCGGCATGGTAGTAATCATCGACCAATCCTCGAGGGTCACCGTCATCTCCCCGCATGGCAGATGGAAAGAATGGGTCTTCGTTCGCCACCGGTCAATCAAAGATGTCATAGCTGCGTGGACAAGCGTCGGCAGCTGACACTTGAACTGCAACACGAAACCCAGCAGTCGGGCTCTCTTGAAGTATGCTACGTCTTGAGCTTGCGTTGGTTTTCCTCGAAGAGGAGAGGGTGATGCAGCAATAGTAGTGTAAGTATTTCCCTCAGTTTTTGAGAACCAAGGTATCAATCTAGTAGGAGGCTCCTCAAAAGTCCCACGCACCTACACAAACAAACAAAGAACTCGCAACCAACGCAATGAAGGGGTTGTCAATCCCTTCACGGCCACTTGCGAAAGTGAGATCTAATAAAGATAGTATGATAAGATAAATATATTTTTGGTATTTTATAATATAGATGCAAAAAGTAAAGATGCAAATAAAAGTAGATTGGAAGCAAATATGATAAGAGATAGACCCGGGGGCCATAGGTTTCACTAGTGGCTTCTCTCAAGATAGCATAAGTATTACGGTGGGTGAACAAATTACTGTCGAGCAATTGATAGAAAAGCGAATAATTATGAGATTATCTAGGCATGATCATGTATATAGGCATCACGTCCGTGACAAGTAGACCGACTCCTGCCTGCATCTACTACTATTACTCTACACATCGACCGACTCATGCCTCCATCTAGAATATTAAGTTCATAAGAACAGAATAACACATTAAGCAAGATGACATGATGTAGAGGGATAAACTCATGCAATATGATATAAACCCCATCTTGTTATCCTCGATGGCAACAATACATACGTGCCTTGCAACCCTTTCTGTCACTGGGTAAGGACACCGCAAGATTGAACCCAAAGCTAAGCACTTCTCCCATGGCAAGAAAGATCAATCTAGTAGGCCAAACCAAACTGATAATTCGAAGAGACTTGCAAAGATAACTCAATCATACATAAAAGAATTCAGAGAAGATTCAAATATTATTCATAGATAAACTTGATCATAAACCCACAATTCATCGGATCTCGACAAACACACCACAAAAAGAGTTTACATCGAATAGATCTCCACAAGAGAGGGGGAGAACATTGTATTGAGATCCAAAAAGAGAGAAGAAGCCATCTAGCTAATAACTATGGACCCGTAGGTCCGTGGTAAACTACTCACAACTCATCGAAGGGGCAAGGATGTTGATGTAGAAGCCCTCCCTGGTCCATTCCCCCTCCGGCAGAACGCCGACGAAGGCTCCAAGATGAGATCTCGCAGATACAGAAGGTTACGGTGGTGAAAATTGTGTTTCGTCTGCCCCCTGGATGTTTTCGGTGTACGTAGGCTTATATAGGAGGAAGAAGTACGTCGGTGGATGCCCGAGGGGCCCACGAGATAGGGGGCGCGCCCTATGGGGGGGCGCCCTGCTATCTCGTGGGAGCCTCGGCTGCTTCTTGACTTGCACTCCAAGTCCTCTGGATCACGTTCGTTCCAAAAATCACGCTCCCGAAGGTTTCATTCCGTTTGGACTCCGTTTGATATTCCTTTTCTTCGAAATACTGAAATAGGAAAAAAAACAACAATATGGGCTGGGCCTCCAGTTAGTAGGTTAGTTCCAAAAATGATATAAATGTGTAAAATAAAGCCCATAAACATCCAAAAGGGGTAATATAATAGCATGGAACAATAAAAAATTATAGATACGTTGGAGACGTATCAAAGTACGGCACGTAGCGCTCGTCGTAGTCCATATTCCCGGCAACCCCGTGACCCTCTGTCAAAAAGTGGACGGCAAAAGTTAGGAACTTATTTTCATCAATCCGAAAACTTTGATCAATATTTCCTTCATATTACTTACCACTCCGTTCTCTATGAAACGGGCACGATGACCCTTGTGGAATGTGTAGTCAAGCATGGAGTACCGTGGGCCGATGTTGTCCGCAAGAGGTGCCCACCTTAATAAAATTTCATAAACAAAAGCATCATAAGCATAAGCATACATAAACAAAAAATGAAATTTCTTGGTTACATGAACTAGGGTTCATCTTAAGCATATTCCTCCAACAACATCTACTACACATGATGAATCACATCATATCAACATGCATCATATCAAAATAAAATCCTCCAACATGCATCATATCATCATTTTTTTAACAATTTTTTTTGGAAATAGAGTTCATCTTGAATGTATTTTCTCCAAACAACATCTTCATATCATCATATCAACATGCATCATAAAACAAAACAAGTCCTCCCACATGCATTACATCATAATTTTTTTAACAAAAAAAATTATGAACTAGGGTTCAATTTCACACTAACATATGAACTATTGATTAGAGTTCATATTCAATACCACTAGTTACTAAAGAACTAAGAACTAGAACTACAATCAAGCTAAAACAATCCTAGATGAAAAAATTTCAATCTAAGTTCAAAAATATGAGGAATTCAAGCAAATAATGCATCGAATCGGAAGCAAGTTTGCAAAAACTACTTGGAGGGATCGGAGGAGCTTACGTTTCTCTCTTCAGGGCCATCTCGATCCGCAAAAATAATGAAGAAACGGTGAAGATCCGAGGGGGAGAGTGGAGGAGATGAGAGAGGGAGAGAAGGGCGAGGAAAAAAAAGAAGAAACTGCCGACGGGGAAGGGGGTGGGGAGATGGGCTGGGGCGCGGCGTCGGGCGAAATAACTGCTCGCCCCATACGGCGTCGGACTGAATTTGGATGTGAGAAGGGTCAAAACACGAAATTTTGCCATCGCAAGCTGGTGAGAGCCAGAGCCGTGGAAAGTCTCTCTTGCTATTAAGGCCACAAGCATCAAACAGGAAAATTCAGAGCCATGGAAAGTGATGTGTCGCCTACCAATGGGCCAACTGCTAGCGACGTAATCAGAACATGCAAGGTGTTGGCAAGTTGATTTTTATAGAACAGGCAAGGCGTTGGCAAGTTGGAAAATGATTCATCGCTGGCAAGCTTAACTCTCGGAACTTGTAGCATTCAACTGAATGAGAACAAAGATAAAAAATACATTTCCATCGATAGTGAAAAATTATTCAATTGAGTGACAACGAAAATCATATCGGAATGTACAATTACTTGTTGATTTTGAATTTGAGGCATTTTTCTACTTTTTTAGTTAATAAGATAAGATATGCATTTACCCACCCTTAGTGTTTTCGAGGCAACAGGAGGGCACATTGCTCTCGGTGCTACCATCTCTCTCAAGCCTCGAATAAGTTGTGCCGACACGATTATCTTCCCGCGTAGGAATATCGCGGCCTGGTAGAGCTAGCGAAGAATCTTCCACGTTGGAGTATGTCGGCAGCTGGATAGCCGCTATGCATGGGAAGTCTCTTTTACCTTTCACTTGCTAAAGTGATACTGTATGTCGCCTAGACGCTTAGGGCATCTCCAGCCGCGCCCCCAAGAAGGCCTCCTCAGGCGATTTTTTCGCGCCGGCGCCGAAAAAACGTCCCAGTCGCGCCCTCAGGACGCCGAAAATCACCGTTCGGGCCTTTTTTCGCCCGACGGTCACAGGCCGAACCCGGCGCGCTGGGGAGCCGTTGGGGGCTCTGGCGCTAGCGAAAAGCGCGCCTGGCCCACGCCGACAGGGGAAAAGTCAAGATTTTCTTCCCCGACTCGCCTCGCACCCCCCGCGCCCTCGGCCACCACTAGCCGTATCCCGGCGACGGTCGCCGGCCTACTCCGCCTAGATAGCCATTCCCCGCCTGAAAATAGCAGCGCTTCGCCGCGGCAACCCCTCCCCGCAACACTAGGCGGTGCCGGCCGCCGTTTCCGGCCGCGGAGGCGCGGTCTAACGGCGGGTACACGCCCACGAGCGCAAGGTGTTCGGCGTTTTGACTGACTCGGCGATGGACTCTGATGAGGAGGAAGAGCTCGCCGCGCTGCTGGAGGAGGAAGCCGCGGCCGACGTCCAGGAAGAAGAGCATCTGATGGTGCTCGCCGCCCTCGCCCAGCTGCTGGCGAGCAATGAAAAGCCGCGTCGTGGTGGCTCGGCGCCGGGGCGGGTGAAAGCAAAGAACCGGCATCGTCTGCAAGGCTACTGCATGCTCTACTCCGACTACTTCGCCGATGCTCCACTTCATGGCGAGAGAACATTTCGGCGCCGTTATCGGATGAGCCGAAAGCTCTTCCTCAGGATTGTGAATTCCATCCGGGAGTTCGACAACTACTTCAAGTGCAAGATGGATTGCACTGGCGCTCTTGGATTCACCTCCATCCAGAAGTGCACGACAGCGATGAGGATACTTGCATATGGAGCTCCCAGTAATTCACTCGACGACTATGGGCGCATGGCCGAGTCCACCAGCATAGAGTGTTTCTACAAGTTTTGTCGGGCAGTGGTGGCAGTGTTTGGGCCACAATACTTGAGAGCACCCAATGCGGAAGACACTGCTCGGATCCTAGCCCAGAATGCAGCAAGAGGATTTCCTGGGATGCTTGGAAGCATCGACTGCATGCATTGGAAATGGAAGAACTGCCCATTTGGTTGGCAGGGGATGTACAAAGGCGCCAAAGGCGGTTGCAGTGTGGTGCTTGAGGCGGTAGCCACACAGGACCTCTGGATTTGGCACTCCTTCTTTGGTATGCCAGGAACTCACAATGACATCAACGTGTTGCAGTGCTCTCCTGTTTTTGCCAAGCTCGTTGAGGGCCATTCTCCTCCGGTGAACTTCGAGATCAATGGGCACCAATACAATAAGGGGTACTATCTAGCTGACGGCATCTATCCGTGATGGTCGACATTTGTGAAGACGATCTCAAACCCTGTGCTAGGAGGCAAGAACGCCTGGTTTGCGAAGGTTCAGGAGGCTTGCAGGAAGGATGTCGAGCGGGCATTTGGTGTGCTCCAATCTCGATTAGCTGTTGTTCGGTACCCCGCTCAGACCTGGTCGAAAGATCAAATGTGGGAGATCATGACTTGCTGTGTCATCTTGCACAACATGATCATCGAGAGCGAGCAAGAAGACCCAGTGTTTGACACTGAACCATACTACAGGCAGGGTCCTCTAGCCGAAGTTGATCACCAGCTACCGGCAACTTGGACTGCCTATCTCAGTATGCGTCAAGAGATCCGAGACCCACAGGTGCATCATCAACTGCAGAAAGATCTGATTGAGCACCTATGGAGGCTCAAGGGGGACGCCGCGTGATGAAATATGAGTTTTTATTTGTTGAACTATATAATTTGTTGAACTATTTGTTGTTGTACTATTTTGTTGAAGTATTTGATTTTTCTGTGATGAAATATGTGATAAGGAATAATTATGTTGATAAATGAACGCCGAGAAAGGGCGAAACCACGCCGAATATGGGCTTATTCTCGCCCATATGGGCCGTTTATTCGCCGAAATTGGGCTGCCAAGTGGGCCAATTTCGGCGCCTGGGGGCGAGCTGGGGCGGCGACTGGGCGAAAAACCGCCCCCAGCGCCAAGTGTCTCGCCGACTCGCCCCCAGAAGGCGATTTTTGTGCGTTCTGGGGGGGCCAACGGCTGGAGATGCCCTTACCACTTGCTAAATCAATGGGCCAACTGCTAGCGACGTAGTAGTAGCAAGTTGATTTACAGTGTTTTGCTACAGTTCCTGACTTTGTTTCTTCATTTTGGACTAGCTGACCACGGCAGCGTACCTGACTTCCCTTTTCCACGTTAGAGGATCCAGTTCCGGTGTTGAGACCCCGACAATGGGAGGCGACGCGGGGAGGAAGGACGCGATCGATGTGGAGTAATTTGCACTTCGAATCTATCTATCGGGAGGTATATTGGTCCTTTACCGATGTTTTGGGAACTGTCGGAAATTGGTTCCGTGATCTACAAAAGTGAACGGAGGGAGTAGTTGTTTCTCTAATCCGTACTAACACACATGTTTCTAACTAGTACTTCCTTCGCACCACAGTATGGAATAGAGGGAGTATGCGATAAACTAACAAATATGATTACCTACCCTGTTTAAATGATTTAAGAGGTCATTTGGCACTTATCATTCCATTTTTTTGGCAGAAATGAAATAAAGCAGAGCTAGACACTACCTAGAAAGTCCTACAATATTCAGAGCTGTCAGTTTTCCTAGGGCCACGCGGGCCGGGTGTGGTGCTCCCTGCTCTGTGTATAAATGGAGATCAACATCCAAGGCCTCCTCACACGCACACACACAAACACACGCTACAAAGCAGAGCAGAGTCTTGCTCCAGTATCTGCCCTCTCCTGTAGCTGTAGAGCATCCATCACGTGAAGTTCGCGGACAAACATGTCTCCGGTGAAGGTGTTCGGGCACCCGATGTTGACGAACGTCGCACGGGTGCTGCTCTTCCTGGAGGAGGTCGGCGCCGAGTACGAGCTCGTGCCCATGGACTTCGTCGCCGGCGAGCACAAGAGGCCCCAACACGTCCAGCTAAACGTAAGCAGACGACAATTCCGTATCAGGTTCAGGTGATGATTTCTGACAGAGATGCTACTTGCAGCCGTTTGCGAAGATGCCTGGGTTCCAAGATGGCGATCTCGTCCTGTTCGGTGAGCCTTCTAACACATCAGTACACACGACACGAATCATTCCTGTCTAGGAGTATATATCATGTTAAAAATCCATTGGTTGGTTTCTCTAATCTAATCTAACAAATCGATGAGTGAGTGAGTGCAGAGTCGCGCGCCATCGCCAAGTACATCCTCCGCAAGTACGGGGGGACAGCCGGGCTGGACCTCCTCGGGGAGAACAGCGGAATCGAAGAACTAGCAATGGTGGACGTGTGGACGGAGGTGGAGGCCCAGCAGTACTACCCGGCCATCTCGCCCGTGGTGTTCGAGTGCATCATCATCCCCTTCATCATCCCTGGCGGTGGCGCGGCGCCGAACCAGAGCGTCGTGGACGAGAGCCTGGAGCGGCTGAGGGGTGTGCTGGGGATCTACGAGACCCGGCTGGAGAAGAGCAGGTACTTGGCCGGGGACTCCATCAGCTTCGCCGATCTGAACCACATCCCGTTCACCTTCTACTTCATGACCACCCCGTACGCCAAGGTGTTTGATGACTACCCCAAGGTGAAGGCCTGGTGGGAGATGCTCATGGCCAGGCCCGCGGTGCAGAGGGTCTGCAAGCATATGCCTACGGAGTTTAAGCTGGGTGCGCACTACTAGATGTTTATGCACTCCGACTCCGCGCGGGTGTGTGCCGTACCGTGCCGTGCCGGTGATGATTCCATTCAAGAGAAGAAAGAGACCTCCCTCCCGTGCCATGCCGGTGATGATCATCTGCCCGTCTACTTCCAGTAGTAGTATACGCTTTCAGTTTCAGCAGCACGAGGAGTCTGCTTGCGCTTCTGTTCGTGCGCTGGATTCCTTGCTTTAATTTGTGCACTAGTACTTTAGTAAATAAACAACGGACTGGTCAATGCTGCTAATCCGTACGTCCTTGTACACCACTAGAGATCAGAATGGATCCAAAGCAAATATACTTATATACTACTACTCGTACTTGTGCATGCATGGCTCTCTGGCCGTGAATTCGTAGGAAATAGTACGCCAAACCACCTTTCAATCTGCGCTTCCATCAATCTTGGCGTCTCTCCAGATTTCGTTTTCCAAACCGCCGACTTAGCGGTTTATTTATTATCCTTCTTTTCAGAAATACTTGTCATCAAAATGAATAAAAGATGATGTATCTAGATATAGTTTAGTTTTAGATACATCCCTTTTTGTCATTTTAATAATAAGTATTTTCGGACGAAGGGAGTACTACAAGTCGCGATTGCCGTTTAATTTCACTCCGGAAAGAGAATCAAAGGACGTGTTTCGGGTCCGTACCAACAAACAAAGGACCGAGCCAAGCAGGGCTCGCAGGCACGCTTCGACGCCTCCAACACATAAGTAGTGGATAATATTAGTATTTTTGTGGATTTTTATTCCAAGTAGTGGATAAACCCCAATGTACCCCTAGCGTGACGTTTCGGCTCCATCGATACCATGCATGCTGTACTAAGTATATATTTACCGCACACCCTTGCATCTTAGAGCATCTTCAACAGCCGCCTAAAAGTAGTGCAGCGCCCAAAAAATCGCTAGTTTGGCGCGCGTCAGGGCTATCCGAGCACTCGAACAGTCGCCGTATAGTCACGCGCGCGGTTAATTCGGCCCAGCGCGCTGCGTATTTTGGGTGGCGGCTACAACGCGCGGGGCAAAGGAGAAATACACGCAAGAGACCAACCGCCAGCCCGCGCCCATGCTGAAACCTCCGGCCGCTCCCGCTCTGCCCTGCCCCGCGCCGCCGCTGGCGAAATTCATGCCATGGACGGACAGGCCGACCACCCTCCACTCCTCTGTACGACCGCGACCCCGCCGCCAACCCGCCGCTGCCTCGGCCGCAAACTCTAGCGCAGATTTCTCCGTCGACGGTGCCGCACCCACTCCGACCGCCGAGCTCGCCCGCGGACTCTTCTTGCCGCCACGGCTGACCTCGCAAGGGGTCGCCGCGCCGCCGGCCGCTGCGAACACAGGGAGCATCGCCTCCAAGCGGCCACAGTCCGCCGCGGCAACCGAAAGCCGAAAGAAGAGCAAGGCGAATGCGGGTCGTGTGAAGCCTCCGGCCTCCTTCCAGCCTCCGCCTCCGCCGCCCGAAGCGCCCCTGAGCTCGCAATTTGGTGCACCACCGGCCGCGCCCAATGTGTTCGAGGAAATTCCCACAAGGTATAAAATTTTCTTTCATTTTTTGTTGTTGTGAGATACTCCCTCCATTTTTAAATATTTGTTTTAAAGAGATTTTAAATGAACTACCACATACGAATGTATATAGACATATTTTAGAGCGTACATTCACTCATTTTTCTTCGTATGTAGTCACTTGATAAAATATCTAGAAAGACAAATATTTAGGAACGGAGGGAGTAGATGGCTATATACGAATGTGCTTGATGTGTGTGTGCTATGGTGTATTGTAGTATGGCCGATGATGCATATTTATCAACTATGAATGTTGGGTCAAACAATTCATATGATCATTGGTCTCAAACCAACGAAGTTAATCAAGAAGACCATGAATATGAAGTGGATGACGACGGTGAGGGGTTGATCGATGCGCCGAAAGGAAGGTCGGCGAACTACACCATGGACGAGGACATTTTTACTATGCAAGACATGGGTGGCATGAGTTTTGGATCTCTCATTGGAGTATTTGGAGGGATGGGAGGCATGAGTGCACCTCTGGGCGGCATTGGAGACATGAGTGGCATGGGTGGGATAGACGGCATGAGTGCACGTCCGGGTGGCATTGGAGGCATGGGAGCACCTATGGGTGGAGGCATGCCTTCTGTTGTGCCGATGCCTTCCGTGGATGGTGGCACTAGTGCAAACACCGTCCGAGTTTCAAATGAAGAGGAAGAGCATGATGGTGATGAGGAGGAGGAAGAAGATGAGGAGGCATGAATGTTGATGTTTATTTATTTGTGTGAACCTATATTTGTGTGAACTTGCTTGTGGTTTCCTACTTTGAACTATGCCCTTCATTTAAACTATGATATGTTGGTGGTATGAATCATGATTTTTGCTATTTTTAGATCATTTTATTTGGTTCATATTGTCAAATTGATATGTGTTGTTTCACATTTTGCCAAGCGCCGGATGGTCGTGCGCGCTGCACTATCGAGCGCCTATTGAAGCGCTACCAGCGATGCGCTTATTTTCTACGCGTCTGGAGGGATGGGAGGAGCCCGTCTGATCAAGACGGACCGGAACCTGCTCGTAGATGTTGAGGTTGCGGATGTCGACGGTGTCGGGGGGGGGGGGGGGGGGGTGGCGTCGGCGGACGTGATGGAAGACATGTTGCAGGAGGGTGGTGCGGTTAGGGTTAGGGTTGGGCAGCGGCGGCGGCGGCTTTGGTGGTGGAGATCGCGGTGGCAGCAGGGGGTGGCGGCGGCGGCGCTGAGGGGAGAGGAGGCGGCGGCGGCACGGGAGAGGCAGCGGCGGCGAACGGGTAGCGCGGCGGCGGAGGAGAGGAAGTGGCGGCGGCGACGCGACGGGGAGGGCGCGGCGGCGGTGGCGCAAGGGGGTGCGGTGGTGGCGGAGGGAGCGGAAGCTAGGGTTAGAACCCGAAAACAGATACCATGTATGATGATGGAATTGCAAGATGTATCGATCAGGAGCAATTGCACGTATATATGATGTACAACGGTGGACCACGACCTCAACTATACAAGGAAAGTAGGAGGTGGCCCAATACACAATATGCACAAACACAGACACATATACTCAACAGGTTCTCTGATCTGTCTTGCCAGTGGCACCGTTTCTGATTACGAGCCAAGGAAAGGAGTTGATTTTAATCCCATTTGTCTCTCATCATAAACAGCTGGAAGGTCAAAAATTTTAGTTTTCTTGACGTGTGAGTTGATAATTTCCTACGAGAACTTCTACAGACCATAGATCAAGTT
Source organism: Triticum timopheevii (assembly GCA_963921465.1). Classification (NCBI taxonomy): domain Eukaryota; kingdom Viridiplantae; phylum Streptophyta; class Magnoliopsida; order Poales; family Poaceae; genus Triticum; species Triticum timopheevii. The sequence goes on from OY997266.1 coordinate 129,490,903, forward strand.
CTGCAGAAATATGTGGTGACGTTTTTAGTGACCAACACAGTGTCTTAAGAATACTTCGGAAAATGCAGTATAACTATCAGGTACCTTCAAGTGTATCACTTTCCATATTGCCAGAATGAGTCCTGGCATCAGGCATCGAACATCTGTAATGTCATGCTTCAAGGTGTAAATCTGAAAAAAAAGGTTGTGTGATCAGTTCATCCAAAGTTCAGTCAAGCATATATTGCTAGAGCTTAAGTACCTCTCCGGGCCTGACAAAATGACCGACGTGCTTGAGGCAAGCCCTGGAAGAACCATGCTGTGCACACGCACTCCGTCTTCTCCGGGCACCTGGCCTCTTGCCTTTTCCAACACTAGCCAGTCAGTTTGCGGAACATATCATTTACTGTTTTTTATTTGCTGTAGAAGAGTACTTGTATGGAGTACAATTTAGAATAAAAGCAAGGATTTCTTTGAAAACAGTGCTTCTGCCTTTGGTACTAAGAAATCACTCTGCAAGGAAAATTGCTGAATTGTTTTTGTCACACTTACTGGATTATCAGTGTCCATATCTGAAATGCCTTTTTTTTTAAACTCAGCTCGAACTTTATTTAAATCTCCCAACCAGGGATTTCGTCCGCTAGAACCTGCAAGATACAATCGGGTGGAACATGCATCCACTCCTTGCAGAAATTATTCGACACACACTCTCGCTAGCCGATGAGCAGCATTATTAGCCGACCTTTGAACCCATGTAATCTTCCATCGTCCCCTCAATTCTAGCATGTGCTTGACCTCCTCAACAATTGGCCCGAGTGGAGATAGATCCTTCTCTTTGTTCTGCAGTTTACAAACCACCTCCCTGCAATCCATCTCCACATGGAGATTTTGGATATTCAGATCTTGCGCGCATTGTATAGCTCTCCTGCAGGCCAGCAGTTCGACCATTGCCGGGTCTTTGCAGTGATCGATCACCTGACAGGCTCCACCCAAAAACGCCCCTTCCTGGTTTCTGAGCACAACTGCTACTCCACCTCTGTCACCAACTTTGGACATCGCCCCATCCACATTTGCTTTCACCCACTCATCCTCCGGCGGGCACCACTTCTCTTTCGGGCCTGGGGTGACGATTTTGTTCCTCTTCCCATGTATAGCTTGCCACTCGCCCATTACTGCAAAAACCCTTCTCGCAATGCTGTCAGCATCCTCTATCTTGTGCCCTTCCCTGGCATTATTACGGGCCAACCACAGTGCATATGTTCCTTGGACCATGATCGCCCGTTCATCATCCGACGCGTCCGCAAACCAGGACAGTAACCATCTAGCTAATGCATTCTGGGGACTAACCGACTCCGGTGGGATCGCCACCGGCACCCCCAACTCCGAACGCATTATTTTCCAAAACAATCTTGCATGGAAGCAATCCCAAAACCTGTGGTAGATTGTTTCCTCCCTTCCACACGCTACGCAGAATACTCCCTCCTTAATCTTCCTCCTTTTAAGCTCTGAGCCAACTGCCAGCCCATTACGTATCAAGCGCCACATATGAGTTTTAACTTTTCCCGGCGCCACTGTATCCCACAAACTAAGCCACACTTTGTGATCAGCCACGGTTGATGACGATTCCGGCTGACCCGATTTTAGGCTTTTCTGCCTCATTCGCAGGTGATACGCCGATCGTACTGAGAACACACCGTTTTTGGTATAGTTCCATGCCATATAATCTTGCATAGTTGGCCCACCGACCGGAATATGCAGAATCTCCTCCGCCTCATCAGGAGAGAACATATCAAGCACCTTGTCTCGATCCCAGTCGCTCCTTTGCTCGTTTAGCAGATCACACACGCGTGTTATTCCATGTATGTATCTTTGGCCCAGTGGCCTTAGACTTCCTTTCCTCGGGATCCAATTGTCATGATGAACCTTGATTGATGTCCCGTCTCCTATTCTCCATATGAGACCCTCGAGCAAGAGGTCCCTTCCAAACAGAATGCTTCTGAAGGTGAAGGAGCCCCCCTCCGGGCATGTTGCAGTAAGGATGGATCCCTCCCCAAAATATCGAGCCTTTAGCACTTGAGCACATAATGAATCCGGGACTTGAAGTATTCTCCACGCTTGTCTAGCTAGCATAGCTTGGTTATACGCCTCCGGATCCCGAAAACCTAGCCCGCATTCATGCTTCCGTTTGCACATTTTTTCCCACGCAATCCAGTGTACCCTCTTTTGACCATTCGCTTCACCCCACCAGAAGTTCGAGGAGATAGATGACAATTTCCCGCACATTTTCTTCGTGAGTTGAAAGCAGCTCATGGTAAAAGCTGGGGTAGACTGAAGTCCAGACTTAACAAGCACCTCTCGAGCCGTCTTGGACAAACCTTGACCTTTCCAACCGGACACTTTCCCTCTCGCACTTTCCTCTACATACTTAAAAGTGTCGTCCTTCGATTTGCCTACCACTGTGGGTAGCCCCAGATACCGTTCCCCTAGTGCTTCCATTGCAATGCCGCTGATCAGTTGTACCTCTGCCTTCGTCTCATCAGAACAGCCATTGCCAAAAAAGATTGCTGATTTTTGAAGATTAACTTTCTGGCCCGAGGCCACCTCATAATCATGCAATATGTCTCGAAGCACCTCAAAATTTTCACGGGACCCCTCCAAAAAAACCACACTGTCATCGGCGAACAGTAGATGGGTAACCGTAGGCCCCCTAGCCCCAAACGATACCCCTTTCATCCTTCTTTCCCGCTATGCATTCTTCAACATTGCAGAGAACCCCTCTACACAGAAGAGGAAGAGGTATGGGGAGAGCGGGTCACCCTGCCTGAGTCCACGTGATGGTAAGAATCTGGTAGACAGGCCCCCATTCACTTTAACAAAAAATGTAGCCGACTTGACACATCTCATAACCATCTCCGTCCAGTGACTGGAGAAGCCAAACGTTAGCATAACTTGTTCAAGAAAATTCCATTCCACCCTATCGTATGCTTTCATCATATCGAGCTTCACCGCACACAAGGGTTTCCTCCTCTTTCTCTTTCTTATTGCATGTACACACTCGTACGCCACCAGCACACTATCCGTTATCAGCCTCCCTGGAACAAATGCGCTCTGTTCTTCGGATATCAGGAAGGGCAATACCCCTTTTAGCCGGTTAGCCAGTGCTTTCGCAGCTATTTTGTAGAGTACATTGCAGAGGCTAATGGGTCTGAACTGCGAGAGGAGCTCCGGTGAGCTGACCTTCGGTATCATTACGATGACAGTGTCATTAAACCCCGTTGGTGCCGCCGTTCCAGCAAGAAATTCCCGGATCGCGTTGCACACATCATCTTTCACAAGCTCCCAGTGTTTCTGATAAAACATGGCCGGGAGCCCATCCGGCCCCGGTGCCTTGGTAGCTCCCATCTGGAACAGGGCCTCCTCTATCTCCTTATCAGTAAACGGAGCATCCAACTTACCATTCATCTCCTCCGTAACCGCATGCTCAATGTGCTGTAGGACCCTAGCTCCCTCGCGCGCTCCCTCTGATGCAAAGAGCTGCGCATAGAATTGCGCCGCCATCGCCCTCATCCCTTCGTCATCAGTACATCTAGAGCCATCCTCCCTTCTGAGAGCCTTAACCGTGTTTTTCCTCTTGCGATGAGATGCACGGTTCTGAAAGTACTTCGTGTTCTGGTCTCCATAGGTAAGCCAATCAACTCTGGATCTCTGCTTATAATAAACCTCCTCCCGCTCATATAACTCATGTAATTGATCCTCAATATCTTTGATTTCCTGCCCGTACCCCGTCCGGACAGCCCGTTCCTTGGCATCAACCAGTTGAGCCTTCAAGTGTACTATTTGTTTTTTGATCGACCTGAACACTTGGCGGCTCCAAACCTGCATTGCCCTTGACGTACTCCTGAGCCGGCTGCATGCCGCCATAAGTGCACCACTCCCCTGATTGGTTGCATGCGAATCAGCCCATGCAGCCTCAACCATTGCTCCATAAGCTTCATGCCTGGTCCACGCTTCTTCATACATGAATGGCCGTTGGCCTCCCTGGTGCCCCGCAGCCAGTGCCGCCTGCACCTTGACCACCAACGCCTGGTGATCAGACTCCTTCGTCATAACATGAACTACTTCCACCGCCGGGTAGAGCTGCGCAAACTTAGCATTGCATGTGGCCCTGTCCAAGCGCACTTGTATATTGTCGAGGCCTTCCATCTTGTTATCCCAGGTGAAAGGATATCCCGACAAACCAATGTCAGCGAGCCCGCAGTCGGACAAGCATTCCGCAAAATTTGCCATTTGGCTTAAGCTTCTCGGGTTGCCACCCATTTGCTCTTTTTGTAGTAGGGCTTCATTGAAATCCCCCGCACAAATCCATGGGAGGTTATCTTGGGACCGTAGGTAGCGGAGAACCTCCCACGTCTTCGTTCTTCTTTCCACACTTGGTTCTCCATAGATTCCAGTGAATCTAAAGGTGACCCCATCAACCACAATCTGTGCATCAACATAGTATTGGCACCACGGCCTAACTGTCACCTCGACCGAATCCTTCCACCACAACGCTAACCCACCACTCCTGCTGTTGCAATTGACCACTACCCCATGTCTGAACCCTAGACTCCACTTCAGTCTCTCCATAGAATGTGAGGTCTTTTTTGTCTCAGACAAGAACACCACCGCTGGGTTGTATGACCTAACCAGGTCCCTTAATTCGCCCACTGTCGGGTCCAACCCCAACCCCCGACAGTTCCAGGCCAAAATGTTCATTGCTCCCGGCGGCCCTCCGTCCTGGGAGGGTCCGCCGATGCAACATTGTTCTCATCAAGACGATCAAACACAGACGTTGTTTTCTGCCTTGTGTCCCTAACAAAAGTGTCAATCCCTACCTGGTTATCATGATCCCCCTTTGCTACCCAGTGTTGTTTCGGCCTCCTCTTTCTCTCCATCTGAGCAAAATGTCTTGGGCTGTTAGGGCTTCGCCTTTCCACGTAGTGTGCAGGTCTTGGCTTTCTGACGTAATATCCTTGCCTGCGTTCCCTCCCTCCAACATGGCTCGATGATCCAGCTTTCCCTCTGTCCCATGTGCCATACTGCTTGTACCTACTTCTCAGATCAGCTTGCCTCTCTTGTTGTCTCTGACGGAGTTCCGACCTCAACTCTCTTTCTCTTCTCTGCTCAAGCTCCTCCCTTAGGTCCATCTCACGTCTCATCTGGCTCCTTGCATTGGCTGATTGTTGTCATCCATACCCTCATGCTGCTGCGCGCCTTCCTCGCCAGTGCGAGATGCGCCTGGGGTAGCAAACTCTCTCTGTAGGTTCCTCTTCGTAGGCAAATCTTGCACAGTGCCCGGTTTCCTCCTCCTCTGATCTCCTTCACTTGACCTGACACTCCCATAGCTATTTGCACTACCCGCTGGGCCCTTGTGTGATGCTTCCTTCGTTCCCCAAGACCTGCCTGGTGATGCCCTAAGCCATTCTCCCCATTGGTAATCAGGGTTCTCCGCTGGCACACACCCCGTGTCACCGTGCACCATTCTACCACAATCGAAGCAGAAGTGTGGGATCTTCTCATACTTAAAGTCGAACCAGGTCTTCTCTGCATCCTCCTCGGATTTCTTCAGGTAGAACCCTCTCACCAACGGCTCTAGCACTGGTAGCTTCACTCTAAATCTCAGTTCAGACCCTTTTGCAAACCCATCTTTCTCCACATCCACCCTCACAATTTTTCCCAACCAATTCCCTAGAGCTTCCCCAAATTCCTTTGATCTCTTATCCAGGGGGAGATCTTCAACCCGCACCCACACATCGACGGCTTCAAACTTCATCTCCGAGGGTTTGGTTGCTCCATCATAATCTTTTAACACCAGCACATTAAAATCGAACTGCCACGGTCCATTATTCAGTGCATGCTTCCAATCTCCCTCACTCCCAAACGACACCACAAACAGGTTTCTCCCAATAACCTTGAACTGCGCCTCCCTATGCAGGCCCCAAGCCCTCGTCATCGATTTCTCCAAAGCAGCTTTGTTCATCAGGCGTGGGGTGAACGCTTTCCCAATCGCCGACCACTTCGCCGGCCTAACATGATCATGCTCGGGTTCCTTGAAGACGAAGCCACCCGCTTCCTTCTCCGTCAGAACCAGACCACCCAATCTGGCCGTCAGTCCCGGCGACACCGATGCGCTCCTACTCTGGGGGCCCAGTGGCATCCCCGTCGCTGGTGTTTTCGGCTCCTTCTCCGTCGTCTTCATTGGAGTAGCCGCCGCCTTCTGGGCGCTCCTTCTCTCTGTCGGACCGGTCCTCCCACCTCCGTACCTTTCGGCGGATGTTCGTCAGCTCGCCTCCTATCCGCCATGGCTATCCCCTCGTCGGATGGTCACTCTCCGGTTCCAGCACGTTCAGGTCCGCCGCCGTCCCTTCCCGTGCTACCGTGATCCACACCACCACCGCTCGTAAAACCCTAACCCTAGCGTTCAAGACGATCGCCTCGCGATCGCCTCAATCGCCCCTCCGTGTTTTACGTGCTTGGTGGACCCGGTTCTGAAATGCCTTCTTGAGGTATTAGTTTTGGTTCTCTGCCGCTCTTTGAACCTGCATTTGCTTGCAAATCTGGATGCTCATGGAAGTAGACCCTCACTGGATAACGTACCTGCTTGACATTGTCATAGATAGACAAGAGAAAGTTCACTGAAATCAACAACCACGCCAGTTCCTCTTGATGAAAAGAGCAGAATTTTCAGTCAGCATAAAGCGCACCGACGACAATAAAATCTAGATTTCACAAACGGAGATGCCAATTAATACTTGTGCGAGAACCATGGTGAGATCATTGAGCACCGGAATCTCCAGGGGTTCTTCCATTCCATGCCACTTAACTGAAGAAACAACACCAGCGCTCCGCTTACAGACCAAGAAAAGAGAGAGACAGAGCACAAGGGGATGAGTGGTGAGTGAGCAAGCAAGCACCTCTCCCACATCCTGCCCTATGCACGCACTGGGTATCAATGGCACCCGCGAGCTCCACCCCCCTCGCCCTGCTCACCGCCGCCCTCCCGATCTTCTCCTTGGTGGCGCCGACGATGACCAGCTTAATGAATTCTGAACGACTCAACGTCGCCACGGAACAGAGCATCAGAGCCAGAGCACAAGCACTATACTACTACGATTCCCCTCTGTAATAGTATATGGTTACCTTGATTGTGCTCTGCGACGAAGGCGGCGGAGCAGGAGACGTTTCTCCGGGCCGCGCGTTGTGCCGTGGTGGTGGACAGAGTAGCAGCATGGCGAGCCAAGTCTGTTTGCGGTGGCCGAGTCTGTTTGCGCGTGGACGGGGCCATGTTTACGGTCACGTCTGCGGGTCCGCGGGTCACGTTTGACCGGTCGAGGACGTGCATGTGGACGGGTGTGGGCGGCGGCAAAAATGACAAATTTGACCTATGGACGAAATCAAATCACAAAATGAGCTGTCCGTGAAACTATTTCACGCGGCTGACCTTTTTGTGTGACGCCCGACACGAAGGCGTCACACTACACTGTGCAACGCCTCACAGATAGGCGCTACACGTCTGGCTAGCGTCGCACCCGTGTGATCCAAAAATTACTAAGTCAGTGTGCAGCGCCTGAGAGCTAGGCGCCACACTGTACAGTGTAGCGCCTAGCTTCTAGGCGTTGCACTAGTGGTTGCTTCATTTTGTAGTGCAACCATTAGTGCAGCGCCTGAGAGCTAGGCGCCACACTATATAGTGCAACGCCTAGCTCTTAGGCTCTGCACATTGACTTAGCAATTTTAAGGCAGTCTGGGGTGCAACGCTGGTCAGGCATGTAGCGCCTATCTGTGACGCGTTGCACAGTGTAGTGTGACGTCTTCGTGTCGGGCGTCACACAAAAAGGTCAGCTACGTGAAATAGTTTCACGGGCAGTTTATTCTGTGATTTGATTTCGTCCACAGGTCAAATTTGTCAAATTTGCCGTGGGCGGCCGCATTAGGGCATGTGCAATGGAGGCATCATCAACATGCTGCCCCAGCCGTCACGTAGACTAATTATGAAATCACCGAATAAACTGATCACTACCCAACGCAGGCTGCAGTAGTATTTTATCGAAGTGGACCCTACTCCATCCTTTCTTTACTCCTTTCCTCTCACCTTTTTGCTACTTTCCCACCCAAGCAACCGGCTCTTCTGCAAGAAGCACCTGTCATCTGCAGGGTTGCACCTTTGCATCCAGGCACCGGTCCAGGTTGGAGCGATGGCCATGCCCTTAATGGCCATGCCATGCATGCCTGCAGTAACTGCGGTGCGCATGCAGGCGCCCCGCTGACCGCCCACATGCTGCCGCCTCCTCGCCTTCCGCTGTTGCCCCCCTCCTCCTGACCGTCCACCTGTCGTCGCCTCTCCCTCGGAGGGGGGGGGGGGGGGCTTCGCCTCCTTGCCCTCGCGCCGCACGCCTTCGCCGCCTTGTTTGCCCCGGTCCTTCCCTTGGGCCGCCCGCTCGCCTGTCGCGTTTGCCCCCCGACCGCCCGCCTGCCGCTGCCTCCCCTCGGGGCGCCCGCCTTCCGCCGTGCATTAATGCAACCGCACCCGCCCCGTGCCCCGCTGGCTACAAAACCCGAGGGGTGCCGGCCTCCTCCGCTGCACACTCGCACCGAGTCTCAGGTCTTAGCCTGCGGGTATGGCCCTCCGGGTTTAAAATTTTACTCTGCCGATTTCTGCCCTCGAGTAAATGTATTGCCTGTACCGAATAGTGGTTGAAAGACCTTTCCCTCGTTTCACCTTATCCTTTCTGATACTAAATCCACGCTCTCTGGCGTAGTTATTTTAGAACGTGTAAGCCTCTCATTGTGATCCAAAGGTCATAGCTATAACCTTCCAATGTGTCTGCAACGTCTATTGCTGGATTTCAGCCTCCTTAGTGTCCATATCAGCTACATCGTCATGCTCATGGTCATCATCACCACTCCAACCATTCAAGTTAGCCTACGATATTACACATAAGCACATGTAAGTTGTCATTATTTACTTCTTAATATTGTATGACGCCTAAAAGTATTGACCGAACCTGACTTATGTTATGGGCGAAAGATTTCTCAAAATATTTTTTCTCACTATGGACATCAATATCCTCCTGCACATAAAAAATCATATGCACGTGTAAGTACCCATATGGTTATTCATCAGACGAAATCAATGTACACATCACTTACGTTTTCACTACAAGCACCATCCTCACTCTTTTGAAAGTCCTCCTCAGGTAAATTATCGTATGACGACCACGATCCAGTGTCACTACTATCATCATCTTTAGTACTTTGATCTTCATCCGTACGACCAACAGTATCGCTACCATACCACTCACTTGTCTGCAAGAGCGCATCTGTAAATCATGTTTCTTCCTCCATTGAATAACCTAACTACCAACACTGTAGAATTTAAAATAAAAAATGATATGTCAATTCAAAATCAAACTAGATGTACTACGTTCATGCCAATGAATAGTTCATAACATCAAAATCATTGCAAATAATTATTTACAGCAACTAAATTGAGTTTGCTGCGAACTAGACGGTTTACATGGCAACCCTAGAGGTTGGCAGGTCTCAACGTCCAGCGGCAAGGCCGTGAGGTACATGCACTCCGACCTGCTTTCGGACGGCGAGGACGTGCACGAAGGTAGATCGCATCGTTGCGGACGGCGACGGCGTCCGCGGAGGGCAGATCACGGCCCGATTGCCGACGGCGACGTCGTGCACGGAGGCCAGATCGGTGCGGCGACGACTCCAACGACGTCCCCGGGAGCCAGATCCGGGGTGAAGACGGGAAGGAAGCTGAGGTGGTCCGACCTGGATCGCGTTCCGTTGCAGCGGCGGCCGTGACGTACGGCGGGCAAGGGCGGCGATCGGCCGGACGAGGCGAGGTTGGAATGGGCCGCGTGATCGTTGCTAGGTCGTGGGTCTGTTTTTTTTCGCGCAAGGGGCGCGTGGTAGACACCAGTCGGCCGTATCGGCTCGAGCTGTCGGCTCAGCTGTACGTGTATGCAGACGTCGCATACGGACGCGGGTATACGGTAAGCATCATATGCCCAAAATTCTCTTATACGTTAAGCGCGCGCTCCGGGGATACCGAAGCAGACCTCATAATCCTACCATGCATCAGTATATCTTTTCTTGGATTAATGTTGGCTCTTGAGGTGATGTGTGGTGGTGATCTATGTGCTGATGCTGTATGAAACAATTGCACTGAATTCATTTTCGTTGGCAATAAAATGACGCTGATGATGCAGTTGCAGGTTCAGTCCAAATTCATGGGTTCTCCACTCCTAGTTCAGGCATAATGCATTTAATTAGTTTGACAAAAGAACTAGATAAGACAATGTAGAGTAGATAATATGGCAGAAGACTACACTCTTAGAGCATCTCCAACAGGCGCCCAAAAGCTGGGCCGCGCGCTAAAATCAGGGATTTTTGGGCGCCGGACAGGTCCAGCAGAAGCTGTAAAACAGTGCGCGTGCAAAAAAGGGTTGGGTGCGCGTTGGAAATCGCCATCGAAAGCTGCAAATTTGAGGTGTCGGATTGCGCGTTTCACAATTTACACTGCATGTTCTTTTGAACGCGTGCTTTTGGGCATCTGCTAAAGCAATGTTTGGTCCGGCGCATTAAAAGTGCTGCAGTGGCACATTAAAACTATTTTAGGACGCGAAATTCTTATGCACCTATTGGAGATGCTATTAATTCCCATGATCCCACGGAGGCCAACTCGCAGCACGAATGTTACCTCGCATCATCTGAGGTCATGGGACTGCCTGACAAACATGCGTAGGGCCGAACCATCCTCCATTGAGACAATCACGTACGTCGCCATGATTCTTGAAGATATATCGTGCATATAGGAAACGGGAAGCTAGACCCGGCGACCTCATGGTTTGTTCAGGATGGTGCAGCATTGCGAGCTGCGAGCCAGCGACTCGACGGGTACTTCCCGTGGAAACCTCGCGATAGTTTATCCACATCCTCAGCACTACCACATCGGCACTTTATTAGAGCCTTACATGCGGGACCCGGCATTATACTGAACAACCATGTTAGCTTTTAGTTACTGCCGGTAGAACCTGTTGGGGAACGTAGTAATTTCAAAAATTTTCCTACGCACACGCAAGATCATGGTGATGCATAGCAACGAGAGGGGAGAGTGTTGTCTACGTACCCTCGTAGACCGAAACGGAAGTGTTGACGCAACGTAGAGGAAGTAGTCGTACGTCCTCCCGGTCCAACCGATCCAAGCACCGTTACTCCGGCACCTCCGAGTTCTTGACACGCGTACAGCTCGATGACGCACCCTCGATCTCCAATCCAGTAGAGGCTCCGAGGGGGAGTTCCGTCAGCACGACGGCGTGGTGACGATCTTGATGTTCTCCTGTCGCAGGGCTTCGCCTAAGCACCGCTACAATATGATCGAGGTGTAATATCGTGGAGGGGGTCACCGCACACGGCTAAGGAACGATCAATGATCAACTTGTGTGTCCTAGGGTGCCCCTACCCCCGTATATAAAGGAGGGAGGAAGGAGGTGGCCGGCCTCAAGGGGGGCGCGCCATAGGGAGGGGGAAACCTACTCCAAGTAGGTTTCCCTCTCTTTTCCTTATCTTATTTGGAGGGGGAAGGAAGGAGTACTAGTATTAGGAAGTAGTACTAGTAGTAGGAAGGAAGAGAGGGGGAAGGAGAAAGGAAAGGGGGGGGGGGGGCGGCCCCCCTCCCCAATTCGGATTGGGCTTGGGGGGGCGCGCCCCCCTCCCTTGCTCCTTCTCTCTTCCTCCTACATGGGCCCAATAAGGCCCATATACCTCCCGGGGGGTTCCGGTAACCTCCCGGAGCTCCAAACTTCTCCGGAACCTTTCCGGTGTCCAAATATATCCGTCCAATATATCAATCTTTATGTCTCGACCATTTCGAGACTCCTCGTCATGTCCGTGATCATATCCGGGACTCCGAACAACCTTCGGTACATCAAAATACATAAACTCATAATATAACTGTCATCGAAACCTTAAGCGTGCGGACCCTACGGTTCGAGAACAATGTAGACATGACCAAGACATGTCTCCGGTCAATAACCAATAGCGGGACCTGGATGCCCATATTGGTTCCTACATATTCTACGAAGATCTTTATCGGTCAAACCGCACAACAACATACGTTGTTCCCTTTGTCATCGGTATGTTACTTGCCCGAGATTCGATCGTCGGTATCCAATACCTAGTTCAATCTCGTTACCGGGAAGTCTCTTTACTCGTTCCGTAATACATCATCTCGCAACTAACTCATTAGTTGCAATGCTTGCAAGGCTTAAGTGATGTGCATTACCGAGAGGGCCCAGAGATACCTCTCCGACATTCGGAGTGACAAATCCTAATCTCGAAATACGCCAACCCAACAAGTACCTTTGGAGACACCTGTAGAGCACCTTTATAATCACCCAGTTACATTGTGACGTTTGGTAGCACACAAAGTGTTCCTCCGGTAAACGGGAGTTGCATAATCTCATAGTCATAGGAACATGTATAAGTCATGAAGAAAGCAATAGCAACATACTAAACGATCTTGTTCTAAGCTAATGGAATGGGTCATGTCAATCAGATCATTCAACTAATGATGTGACCTTGTTAATCAAATAACAACTCCTTGTTCATGGTTAGGAAACATAACCATCTTTGATTAACAAGCTAGTCAAGTAGAGGCATACTAGTGACACTCTGTTTGTCTATATATTCACACATGTATTATGTTTCCGGTTAACACAATTCTAGCATGAATAATAAACATTTATCATGAGATAAGGAAATAAATAATAACTTTATTATTGCCTCTAGGGCATATTTCCTTCAGTCTCCCACTTGCACTAGAGTCAATAATCTAGATCACATCACCATGTGATTCACATCGATAGTTCACATCATCATGTGATTAACACCCATAGTTCACATCGCCATGTGACCAACATCCAAAGGGTTTACTAGATTCAGTAATCTAGTTCACATCGCTATGTGATTAACACCCAAAGAGTACTTAGGTGTGATCATGTTTTGCTTGTGAGAGAATCTTAGTCAACGGGTCTTTCACATTCAGATCCGTTATGTATTTTGCAATTTTTTATGTCTACAATGCTCTGCACGGAGCTACTCTAGCTAATTGCTCCCACTTTCAATATGTATCTAGATCGAGACTTAGAGTCATCCAGATCGGTGTCAAAACTTGCATCGACGTAACCCTTTACGACGAACCTTTTTTTTTCACTTCCATAATCGAGAAACATATCCTTATTCCACTAAGGATAATTTTGACCGCTGTCCATTGATCTACTCCTAGATCACTATTGTACTCCCTTGCCAAACTCAGTGCAGGGTATACAATAGATCTGGCACACAGCATGGCATACTTTATAGAACCTATGGCCAAGGCATAGGGAATGACTTTCATTCTCTTTCTATCTTCTGCCGTGGTCGGGTTTTGAGTCTTACTCAATTTCACACCTTGTAACACAGGCAAGAACTCTTTCTTTGACTGTTCCATTTTAAACTACTTCAAAATCTTGTCAAGGTATGTACTCATTGAAAAAACTTATCAAGCGTCTTGATCTATCTCTATAGATCTTAATGCTCAATATGTAAGCAGCTTCACCGAGGTCTTTCTTTGAAAAACTCCTTTTAAACACTCCTTTATGCTTTGCAGAATAATTCTACATTATTTCCGATCTACAATATGTCATTCACATATACTTATCAGAAATGTTGTAGTGCTCCCACTCACTTTCTAGTAAATACAGGCTTCACTGCAAGTTTGTATAAACTATATGCTTTGATCAACTTATCAAAGCGTATATTCCAACTCCGAGATGCTTGCACCAGTTCATAGATGCACATTTTGTTAACACCTTTAGGATCGACAAAACCTCTTGGTTGCATCACATACAACTCTTCTTTAATAACTCCATTAAGGAATGCAGTTTTGTTTATCCATTTGCCAGATTTCATAAAATGCGGCAATTGCTAACATGATTCGGACAGACTTTTAAGCATCGATACGAGTGAGAAAATCTCATTGTATTCAACATCTTGAACTTTGTCAAAAACCTTTTTCGACAAGTCTAGCTTTGTAGATAGTAACACTACTATCAGCGTCCGTCTTCCTCTTGAAGATCCATTTATTTTCTATGGCTTGCCGATCATCGGGCAACTCCACCAAAGTCCACACTTTGTTCTCATACATGGATCTCATCTCAGATTTCATGGCCTCAAGCCATTTCGCGGAATCTGGGCTCATCATCGCTTCCTCATAGTTCGTAGGTTCATCATGGTCTAGTTACATGACTTCCAGAACAGGATTACCGTACCACTCTGGTGCAGATCTCACTCTGGTTTACCTACGAGATTCGGTAGTAACTTGATCTGAAGTTACATGATCATCATCATTAGCTTCCTCACTAATTGGTGTAGTAGTCACAGGAACAGATTTCTGTGATGAACTACTTTCCAATAAGGGAGAAGGTACAATTACCTCATCAAGTTCTACTTTCCTCCCACTCACTTCTTTCGAGAGAAACTCTTTCTCTAGAAAGGATCCATTTATTAGCAACGAATATTTTGCCTTGGGATCTGTGATAGATGGTGTACCCAACAATTTCCTTTGGGTATTCTATGAAGACGCACTTCTCCGATTTGGGTTTGAGCTTATCAGGATGAAACTTTTACACATAAGCATCGCAGCCCCAAACTTTAAGAAGCGACAACTTTGGTTTCTTGCTAAACCACAGTTCATATAGTGTCGTCTCAACGGATTTAGATGGTGCCCTATTTAACGTGAATGCAGCTGTCTCTAATGCATGATCCCAAAACGATATTGGTAAATCGGTAAGAAACATCATAGATTGTACTATATCCAATAAAGTACGGTTATGACGTTCGGACACACCATTATGATGTGGTGTTCCAGGTGGCATGAATTTGTGAAACTATTCCACATTGTTTTAATTGAAGACCAAACTCGTAACTCAAATATTTGTCTCCGCAATCAGATCGTAGAAACCTTATTTTCTTGCCACGATGATTTTTCCACTTCACTCTGAAATTCTTTGAACCTTTCAACTATTTCAGACTTATGTTTCATTAAGTAGATATACCCATATCTGCTCAAATCATCTGTGAAGGTCAGAAAATAACAATACCCGCCGCGAGCCTTAACACTCATTGGATCGCATACATCAGTATGTATTATTTCCAATAAGTCAGTTGCTCGCTCCACTGTTCCGGAGAACAGAGTCTTAGTCATCTTGCCCATGAGGCATGGTTCGCAAGCATCAAGTGATTCATAATCAAGTGATTCCAAAATCCCATCAGCATGGAGTTTCTTCATGCGCTTTACACCAATATGACCTAAACGGCAGTGCCACAAATAAGTTGCACTATCATTATTAACTTTGCATCTTTTGGTTTCAATATTATGAATATGTGTATCACTACGATCGAGATCCAATGAACCATTTTCATTGGGTGTGTAACCATACAAGGTTTTATTCATGTAAACAGAATAACAGTTTATTCTCTTACTTAAATGAATAACCGTATTGCAAAAAAAACACGATCAAATCATATTCATGCTCAACGCAAACACTAAATAACATTTATTTAGGTTCAACACTAATCCCGAAAGTATAGGGAGTGTGCGATGATGATCATATCAATCTTGAAACTACTTTCAACACACATCGCCACTTCACCCTTAACTAGTTTCTGTTTATTCTACAACTCCCGTTTCGAGTTACTACTCTTAGCAACTGAACCAGTACCAAATACCGAGGGGTTGCTATAAACACTAGTAAAGTACACATCAATAACATGTATATCAAATATACCTTTGTTCACTTTGCCATCCTTCTTATCCGCCAAATACTTGGGGTAGTTCTGCTTCCAGTGACCAGTCCCTTTGCAGTAGAAGCACTTAGTCTCAGGCTTAGGTCCAGACTTGGGCTTCTTCACTTGAGCAGCAACTTGCTTGCCGTTCTTCTTGAAGTTCCCTTCTATCCCTTTTGCCCTTTTCTTGAAACTAGTGGTCTTGTTAACCATCAACACTTGATGTTCTTTCTTGATTTCTACCTTCATCGATTTCATCATCATGAAAAACTCGGGAATCATTTTCATCATCCCTTGCATACTATAGTTCATCACAAAGTTCTACTAACTCGGTGATGGTGACTAGAGAATTCTGTCAATCAATATCTTATCTGGAAGATTAACTCCCACTTGATTCAAGTGATTGTTGTACCCAGACAATCTGAGCACATGCTCACTAGTTGAGCGATTCTCCTCCATCTTTTAGCTATAGAACTTGTTGGAGACTTCATATCTCTCAACTCGGGTATTTTCTTGAAATATTAACTTCAACTCCTGGAACATCTCATATGGTCCATGACGTTCAAAACGTCTTTGAAGTCCCGATTCTAAGCCGTTAAGCATGGTGCACTTAAACTATCAAGTAGTCATCATATTGAGCTAGCCAAACATTCATAACGTCTGCATCTGCTCCTGCAATAGGTCTGTCACCTAGCGGTGCATCAAGGACATAATTCTTCTGTGCAGCAATGAGGATAAACCTCAGATCACGGATCCAATCCGCATCATTGCTACTAACATCTTTCAATACATTTTTCTCTAGGAACATATCAAAATAAACATATGAAAGCAACAACGCAAGCTATTGATCTTACAACATAATTTGCAAAATACTACCAGGACTAAGTTCATGATAAATTTAAGTTCAATTAATCATATTACTTAAGAACTCCCACTTAGATAGACATCTCTCTAGTCATCTAAGTGATCACGTGACCCAAATCAACTAAACCATAACCGATCATCACGTGAGATGGAGTAGTTTTCAATGGTGAACATCTTATGTTGATCATATCTACTATATGATTCACGCTCGACCTTTCGGTCTCCGTGTTCTGAGGCCATATCTGCATATGCTAGGCTCGTCAAGTTTAACCTAAGTATTCTGCCTGTGCAAAAACTGGCTTGCACCCGTTGTAGATGGACGTAGAGCTTATCACACCCGATCATCACATGGTGTCTGGGCACAACGAACTTTGGCAACGGTGCATACTCAGGGAGAACACTTCTTGATAATTAGTGAGAGATCATCTTAAAATGCTACCGTCAATCAAAGCAAGAATAAGATGTATAATAGATAAACATCATATGCAATCAAAATATGTGACATGATATGGCCATAATCATCTTGCGCCTTTAATCTCCATCTCCAAAGTACTGTCATGATCTCTATCGTCACCGGCACGACACCATGATCTTCATCATCTTGATCTATATCAATGTGTCATCACATGGTTGTCTCACCAACTATTGCTCTTGCAACTATTGCTATCGTATAGCGATAAAGTAAAGCAATTATTTGGCACTTGCATCTTATGCAACAAAGAGACATCCATAGGGCTTCTGCCAGTTGCCGATAACTTCAACAAAACATGATCATCTCATACAACAACTTATATCTTATCACGTCTTGACCATATCACATCACAACATGCCCTGCAAAAACAAGTTAGACGTCCTCTACTTTGTTGTTGCAAATTTTACATGGCTGCTACGGGCTTAAGCAAGAACCAATCTCACCTACGCATCAAAACCACAACGATAGTTCGTCAAGTTAGTGCTGTTTTAACCTTCGCAAGGACCGGGCGTAGCCACACTCGGTTCAACTAAAGTTGGAGAAACTGACACCCGCTAGCCACCTATGTGCAAAGCACGACAGTAGAACCAGTCTCGCGTAAGCGTACGCGTAATGTCAGTCCGGGCCGCTTCATCCAACAATACCGCCGAACCAAAGTATGACATGCTGGTAAGCAGTATGACCTATATCGCCCACAACTCACTTGTGTTCTACTCGTGCATATAACATCAAACCATAAAAACCTAGGCTCGGATGCCACTGTTGGGGAACGTAGTAATTTCAAAATTTTTCCTACGCACACGCAAGATCATGGTGATGCATAGCAACGAGAGGGGAGAGTGTTGTCTACTTACCCTCGTAGACCGAAGCAGAAGTGTTGACGCAACGTAGAGGAAGTAGTCGTACATCCTCCCGGTCCAACCGATCCAAGAACCGTTACTCCGGCACCTCCGAGTTCTTGACACGCGTACAGCTCGATGACGCACCCTCGATCTCCAATCCAGTAGAGGCTCCGAGGGGAGTTCCGTCAGCACGACGACGTGGTGACGATCTTGATGTTCTCCTGTCGCAGGGCTTCGCCTAAGCACCGCTACAATATGATCGAGGTGTAATATCGTGGAGGGGGGCACCGCACACGGCTAAGGAACGATCAATGATCAACTTGTGTGTCCTAGGGTGCCCCCCTACCCCCGTATATAAAGGAGGGAGGGAGGAGGTGGCCGGCCTCAAGGGGGGCGCGCCATAGGGAGGGGGAAACCTACTCCAAGTAGGTTTCCCTCTCTTTTCCTTATCTTATTTGGAGGGGGAAGGAAGGAGTACTAGTATTAGGAAGTAGTACTAGTAGTAGGAAGGAAGAGAGGGGGAAGGAGAAAGGAAAGGGGGGCCCGACCCCCCTCCCAATTCGGATTGGGCTTGGGGGGGCGCGCCCCCCTCCCTTGCTCCTTCTCTCTTCCTCCTACATGGGCCCAATAAGGCCCATATACCTCCCGGGGGGTTCCGGTAACCTCCCGGAGCTCCAAACTTCTCCGGAACCTTTCCGGTGTCCAAATATATCCGTCCAATATATCAATCTTTATGTCTCGACCATTTCGAGACTCCTCGTCATGTCCGTGATCATATCCGGGACTCCGAACAACCTTCGGTACATCAAAATACATAAACTCATAATATAACTGTCATCGAAACCTTAAGCGTGCGGACCCTACGGTTCGAGAACAATGTAGACATGACCGAGACATGTCTCCGGTCAATAACCAATAGCGGGACCTGGATGCCCATATTGGTTCCTACATATTCTACGAAGATCTTTATCGGTCAAACCGCACAACAACATACGTTGTTCCCTTTGTCATCGGTATGTTACTTGCCCGAGATTCGATCGTCGGTATCCAATACCTAGTTCAATCTCGTTACCGGGAAGTCTCTTTACTCGTTCCGTAATACATCATCTCGCAACTAACTCATTAGTTGCAATTCTTGCAAGGCTTAAGTGATGTGCATTACCGAGAGGGCCCAGAGATACCTCTCCGACATTCGGAGTGACAAATCCTAATCTCGAAATACGCCAACCCAACAAGTACCTTTGGAGACACCTGTAGAGCACCTTTATAATCACCCAGTTACGTTGTGATGTTTGGTAGCACACAAAGTGTTCCTCCGGTAAATGGGAGTTGCATAATCTCATAGTCATAGGAACATGTATAAGTCATGAAGAAAGCAATAGCAACATACTAAACGATCGTGTGCTAAGCTAACGGAATGGGTCATGTCAATCAGATCATTCAACTAATGATGTGACCTTGTTAATCAAATAACAACTCCTTGTTCATGGTTAGGAAACATAACCATCTTTGATTAACAAGCTAGTCAAGTAGAGGCATACTAGTGACACTTTGTTTGTCTATATATTCACACATGTATTATGTTTCCGGTTAACACAATTCTAGCATGAATAATAAACATTTATCATGATATAAGGAAATAAATAATAACTTTATTATTGCCTCTAGGGCATATTTCCTTCAGAACCCACGAGAGAGGCTACCCATGGACGTATCTTTCTGTCATCCAGCCCAACCCATCGCCCCCACTTTCCTCTCTCTATATTCAGGCGCATTGTCACACCCAAGATCCCATCTCAAACCCCATGCAGGACCGGTGGGTCGGCTCCCCTACGTTCGCTACACTCTAACTTGCCGCCCACCCAAGATCCCGTTGGGCGCTCCCCTCTCTTCGGTCCCTCGCTCTCCATTGTGCCTCACTCCGACGCCGACATCCACCCTCCCTCCCGCCGCATGTCACTCCTAGCGCGATGTCCAACTCCTTCCCTCCTTTCCCCTTCACGGTCCTTCTCCGTCGAGCTCCCCTCCTCGCCACGGTAGAATGCGGCGGCATCAGACGCACTACGCGGCAGATCTGCAAACGCCCCTGGAGAGCTCCGAATGCGGGTAAGTGTCAGGTAGTTCACATTAACATGCCTGCTTTGCATGAAAAATGCCTTACCCGCCGCTATTTTCTTTATATCTTCAACCTCCTGAAGGGCCTTACGGGCCTCGGCCTTGGTGGACTTGGCACTTTCGACAGACGAGGCAAGCTCGGACTCTCGAGTCTTGGAGTCATGCTCCAAACTCTCATGCTTTTCCATGAGAGCCTGGAGCTCTTGCCGAACTTCCGCCACCCGTGCCTCTTGTTTTTCTCGCTCGGCCCGTTCCGCGGCCGCACTGCGTTCGGCCACGGACACAGCCTCCCCAGGGCTGCCACCTCGTTAGTGGCCCCTGCAATACCCGCATTATCCTTGTTAATTTTATTGCAACCGAAATCCTTTTCTGTAAGGTACTAATTCAAAGTGGTGTTACTCACCTTCTTTTTCCTCGAGCTGACTCCTGGCATGGCCGAGCTCTTGCTCGGACCGCTCGAGATCCTTCTTCAGCACATCGACCTCCGCCGTTAGTGCGACAGAGGCCAGCAGCGCAGCCTGCAAAACCATATTGACATATTTTTAGCAACCGTGCGCATATCTTGTTCGATACTCAGTCCGGCTTTTCTTTCCGAACACCGAACTGAGCATCAGGGGCTACTGTCTATGCGGTATTACATTACATAATTTTAACTTCTTACCTCAAAGCCTGTTAGAAGGCTGCTGCACCTTCTCAATCGCCACACTCATGATAGTGCGGTGTTCTTCCTTGATGGAAGCGCCTTCAAGCGCCTCCAACAGGTTATCCGGCGCCTCCGGTTGGACGGAGGCCGCCGGCGTCGCGGTCCTGCCCTCCTTTCGAAGGGGCCGCTTTCCGGACTCTGGAACCACTGCGGGTTCCAATGTAGAGTCCGGCACAAAGTCCGGGAGGCTGCCTGACGGCGCCTCCGGAGCCTCCTCCTGATGGGTCCCTCTCTGGGATCCCACCTCGGCGTCTTCGCCACGGGGGGTAGTGGCGGTCGGAAGTGAGTCCACATCCGACGGGGCCAATGACCCGCTTGATGAAGCGGGAAGATCATCATCGGCCGGACTACGGATAGAACGCGGCATTAGAAGGACACTACGCGACATAAAAGAAATTACACATCAAGGATCCGGATACTTACGATCTTGCCGGACGCCTGGCCCTTGGAGGCCACTCATCCTCGCCAACGTTGGTGTTGGCGAAATTGTCCGGGGGATAGTTGTCCCCCTCTTGGACCCTTCGGCCTCCCCGATTGGGGAAGCCTTCCTCTTCTTCTCTCCCTCCTCCGGGAGAGAATACTCCTCCTCCTCGTCTTTAGGGGAGGAGTCCTCGTCGTCGTCAGACGCCTGATAGTGTGAACTCTTTCGAGTCCCCGCGGCCACCTTCTTGGCCTTCTTCTCCGGCACCACGTGCGGTGCCGGAACCAGCAGCCCTGCTAAGCGGGCGTCCACTGGGTCTTCTGGCATGGGAGCCGGGCTGATAAGCAGCTTGGCCTTCTCCATCCATTCCTGTCAAAGGAAGAGGCAGAATGAAACCTCACTAGAGTCAATCTAATTATCACAAGTGTCCCGTAATGGGGTTGAATCACTTACCTTGTCAGTTGGATACTGCGAGCTGAATCCGCGGTCTTCGGTCGCGGACGCGGGGGCTTCGGTGCCCTTGAACAGCACCCTCCAGGCGCCTTCGTATGTTGTATCGAAGAGCCCGCTTAGCGCCTGGTGCTGTTCCGGATTGAACTCCCACAAATTGAATGCCCGTTCTTGGCATGGGAGGATCCGCCGGATGAGCATGACTTGGACCACGTCGACGAGCCTTAGCCTATTGCTCACCATCTTCTTGATACATGCTCGGAGTCCCGTCACCTCCACCGGATTGCCCCACTGCAAGCCCTTCTCTTCCCAGGAGGTGAGCTGCGTGGGGATGCCAGATCTAAACTCGGGGGCCGCCGCCCATGTGGGTTTGCGCGGCTCGGTGATGTAGAACCACCCCGATTGCCACCCTTGACGGAGTCCACGAAGGTCCCTTCGAGCCAAGGGACGTTGGGCAATTTGCCCAACATGGCGCCTCCGCATTCCGCTTGCGTGCCCTTCACAACCTTCGGCTTGACGTTGAAGGTCTTGAGCCACAGGCCGAAGTGGGGCTGGATGCAGAGGAAGGCCTCGCACACGACGATAAACGCCGAGATGTTGTGGATGAAGTTCGGCGCCAGATCGTGAAAATCCAGGCCGTAGTAAAACATGAGCCCCCGGACAAATGGATGGAGCGGAAAGCCCAGTCCGCGGAGGAAGTGGGGGAGGAAGACGACCCTCTCATGAGGCCCAGGGGTAGGGATGAGCTGCCCCTCGTCGGGCAGCCGATGCGCGATATCGCCGGAAAGGTATCCGGCGCTGCGCAGCTTGGTGATGTCCTCCTCCTTAGCGGTGGAGGCCAACCATTTACCTCCCGCTCCGGACATATTCGGAGAAGGTCGAGGCGAGATGCGCGAGCTCGGGTGTTGGAGCTTGAGTTCGCGGGGATGGATAAGCAAAGGAGGAAGAAGGCGTAGGTGAGAAGGTGAATCCTTATCCCTTATATATAGGCGGACAAAACTATGCGTCCCCCACCAGCCTGGTAAAACCCGCTTATCTCCCAAGCGCCACCATTAATGGCGCGGTTGGGTTACCCACGTACGTATTGATGAGAATCCCGGAATAAGGGGAACACGATCTCTGCTTCGACAAGACGTGCCAAGGAAACCGCTTCGCCAAACGTGCTGAGGTGGTATGGTAAAAAACGATTCAAACAAAGGCTTGGTAGCGGTCTGATGTCACGCCGCATAATACGTCAGCGGATTGAACTAAGTGTACATTTTATTCTCTCTACGGTGGAATGTGGAATTTATTTTGCAGAGCCGGACACTATCCTGGTGTTCATGATCTTCTCTGGATTATTCAAGGGAGGAACCCGCCTTGCAATGCCGAACATTGTGCGTGCCGGACTAATCGTCATTGAAGCCTGGTTCAGGGGCTACTGAGGGAGTCCTGGACTAGGGGGTGTCCGGACAGTCGGACTATCAATATCCGCCGGACTCCAAGACTACGAAGATACAAGATTGAAGACTCCGTCCCGTGTCCGGATGGGACTTTCCTTAGCGTGGAAGGCAAGCTTGGCAATACGGATATGTAGATCTCCTACCATTGTAACCGACTCTGTGTAACCCTAGCCTCCTCCGGTGTCTATATAAACCGGAGGGCTTTAGTCTGTAGGACAACATACATTACAACAATCATACCATAGGCTAGCTTCTAGGGTTTAGCCTCCTTGATCTCGTGGTAGATCCACTCTTGTACTACCCATATCATCAATATTAATCAAGCAGGACGTAGGGTTTTACCTCCATCGAGAGGGCCCGAACCTGGGTAAAAACATCGTGTCCTTCGTCTCTTGTTACCATCCGCCTAGACGCACAGTCCGGGACCCCCTACCCAAGATCCGGCGGTTTTGACACCGACATTGGTGCTTTCATTGAGAGTTCCTCTGTGTCGTCACCGATAGGCTTGATGGCATCTTCAACCAGCAACGCTGTCCAGGGTGAGACTTTTCTCCCCGGACAGATCTTCGTATTCGGCGGCTTCGCCCTGCGGGCCAATTCACTTGGCCATCTGGAGCAGATCGAAAGCTACGCCCCTGGCCGTCAGGTCAGATTTGGAAGCTTAAACTTCACGGCCGATGTCCGCGGAGACTTGATCTTCGACGGACTCGAGCCACAGCCGAGCGCGCCGCACTGTGACGATGGGCATGATCTAGCTCTGCCGCCGAACAGTGCCTTGGTGGCTGCACACGGATCTGCTTCGGCCATTAGCCCGGAGCCGATCACCCAGATCGAGGGCCGGTGGATAGACGCCGCCCTGGGGGCTCCAACATCCACGGGGATGGAGCCGAACACCAATCTTGTCCCCCGCGAAACTCGTGATTCCGAGGCGCCGGACTCCTTGCCGGACTCCGAACCTCCCGCGCCCCTACCAATCGATCCGGATTGGGCGCCGGTTATGGAATTCACCGCCGCGGACATCTTCCAATGCTCGCCTTTCGGCGATATCTTGAATTCACTAAAACATCTCTCGTTATCAGGAGAGGCCTGGCCGGATTATGGCCAGGATGGTTGGGATATGGACGACGAAGAAATTCAGAGCCCACCCACAACCCACTTTGTAGCCACTGTCGACGATCTAACCGACATGCTAGACTACGACTCCGAAGACATCGACGCTATGGACGACGATGCCGGAGACGAACAGGAACCAGCGCCTACAGGGCACTGGAAGACCACCTCGTCATACGACATATATATGGTGGACACCCCAAAAGAAGGGGATGGCGAAGAAGCAGCGGAGGCAGACTCTTTAAAAAAGCAGCCCAAACGCCGGCGTCAGCGGCGCCGCTCTAAATCCCGCCACAGCAAGAATGGAGATTCCGGCACAGGAGATAATAACACTCCAGAGAGCGCCGAAGACAATCCCCTCCAGCAAGACTCAGCGCAGGAGGATGCAGAAGCAAGCCCTCATGAGGGGGCGGCAGACGAAGAGGTTGAGGATCATAACTATATGCCTCCCTCCGAAGACGAAGCAAGCCTCAACGATGACGAATTCGTCGTACCCGAGGATCCCGTCGAACAAGAGCGCTTCAAGCGCAGGCTTATTGCCACAGCAAACAGCCTAAAGAAAAAGCAGCAGCAGCTTGAAGCTGATCAGGACCTGCTGGCCGATCGATGGACCGAGGTCCCCGCGGCCGAAGAGTATAAACTCGAACGTCCCTCCAAAAGTTACCCAAGACGCAAGCTGCTCCCCCGATTAGAGGAGGAAGCATACGTACCTCCATCACCAGCGCACGATATGGCTGACCGGCCACCCCGTGGTCGTGACAGAGAGGCATCCAGGCCCCCAGCCAAGACCATACCCTGGCACCGCTCCAAAAGTATGAAGCCAAGAGGGAACGCGCCGGACTTGCGAGACATATTGGAGGACAAAGCAAGGCAATCCAGATCCATCTATGGATCACGTGGGCGCCCTACGACCCACGACGAATACCGTCGTGCCGGATACAATAACCCCGGCCGGGCCAAACACAGCAGACAGCGCTCTCTCGAGCTGCGTCGCGATATCGCTCAATTCAGGGGCGTCGCACACCCGCTATGCTTCACTGACGAAGTAATGGATCATCAGATCCCCGAAGGGTTTAAACCCGTAAACATCGAATCTTACGATGGCACAACAGACCCCGCGGTTTGGATCGAAGACTATCTTCTCCACATCCATATGGCCCGCGGCGATGATCTCCACGCCATCAAATACCTCCCACTCAAGCTTAAAGGACCAGCTCGGCATTGGCTTAACAGCTTGCCCGCAGAGTCAATTGGGTGTTGGGAAGACCTGGAGGCCGCATTCCTTGATAACTTCCAAGGCACATATGTGCGACCACCAGACGCCGACGACCTAAGCCACATTATTCAGCAGCCAGACGAATCGGTCAGACAATTCTGGACACGGTTCTTGATAAAGAAAAATCAAATCGTCGATTGTCCGGATGCAGAGGCCCTTGCGGCCTTCAAACATAACATCCGGGACGAATGGCTAGCCCGGCACCTGGGGCAGGAAAAGCCGAAATCCATGGCAGCCCTCACATCGTTAATGACCCGCTTTTGTGCGGGAGAGGACAACTGGCTAGCCCGCAGCAACAATCTCCGTAAAAACTCTGGCAGTTCGGATACCAAGGACAACAACGGCGGGTCACGTCGAAACAAAAACAAGCGCCGCATTAACAGCGACGATAAGGAGGATACGGCCGTCAATGCCGGATTCCGAGGCTCTAAACCCGGTCAGCGGAAGAAGCCATTCAAAAGAACCACTCCGGGTCCGTCCAACCTGGACCGAATACTCGACCGCTTATGCCAGATACACGGCACCTCTGAAAAGCCAGCTAACCACACCAATAGAGATTGCTGGGTATTCAAGCAGGCCGGCAAGTTAATTGCCGAAAACAATGACAAGGGGCTAAATAGCGACGACGAGGAAGAGACCCGACCGCCGAACAACAAAGGACAGAAAGGTTTTCCCCCGCAAGTGCGGACGGTGAATATGATATACGCGACCCACATACCCAAGAGGGAGAGGAAACGCGCACTACGGGACGTCTATGCGATGGAGCCAGTCGCCCCAAAGTTCAACCCATGGTCCTCTTGTCCGATCACTTTCGATCGAAGAGACCATCCGACCAGCATACGCCAGGGCGGATTCGCCGCATTGGTTTTAGACCCAATCGTCGATGGGTTCCACCTCACGAGAGTCCTGATGGACGGCGGTAGCAGCCTGAACCTGCTTTATCAGGATACAGTGCGCAAAATGGGCATAGACCCATCAAGGATTAAACCTACAAAGACAACCTTTAAAGGTGTCATACCAGGAGTGGAAGCCAACTGTACAGGCTCAGTCACACTGGAAGTGGTCTTCGGATCCCCGGATAATTTCCGGAGCGAAGAGTTAATCTTCGACATAGTCCCGTTTCGCAGCGGCTATCATGCCCTGCTCGGACGAACCGCGTTTGCAAAATTCAATGCGGTGCCGCATTATGCATACCTAAAGCTCAAGATGCCAGGCCCTCGTGGAGTCATCACGGTCAATGGGAATACGGAACGCTCCCTTCGAATGGAGGAACATACAGCGGCTCTCGCGGCAGAAGTACAGAGCAGCCTTCTAAGGCAATTCTCTAGTCCGACCGTTAAACAGCCGGATACAGCAAAGCGCGCCCGGAGCAATGCCAACCAAAACCACCTAGCGCGATCAGAGCACGCGTAGCAATGCGGCCCCAACCCTCACCCGTGCATGATCGCAAGAATAACACTCCGCGTACATCATTATGAAGGAAATATGCCCTCGAGGCAATAATAAAGTTATTATTTATTTCCTTATATCATGATAAATGTTTATTATTCATGCTAGAATTGTATTAACCGGAAACATAATACATGTGTGAATATATAGACAAACAGAGTGTCACTAGTATGCCTCTACTTGACTAGCTTGTCAATCAAAGATGGTTATGTTTCCTAACCATGGACAAAGAGTTGTTATTTGATTAACGGGATCACATCATTAGTTGAATGATCTGATTGACATGACCCATTCCGTTAGCTTAGCACCCGATCGTTTAGTATGTTGCTATTGCTTTCTTCATGACTTATACATGTTCCTATGACTATGAGATTATGCAACTCCCGTTTACCAGAGGAACACTTTGTGTGCTACCAAATGTCACAACGTAACTAGGTGATTATAAAGGTGCTCTACAGGTGTCTCAAAAGGTACTTGTTGGGTTGGCGTATTTCGAGATTAGGATTTGTCACTCCGAATGTCGGAGAGGTATCTCTGGGCCCTCTCGGTAATGCACATCACTTAAGCCTTGCAAGCATTGCAACTATTGAGTTAGTTGCAAGATGATGTATTACAGAACGAGTAAAGAGACTTGCCGGTAACGAGATTGAACTAGGTATTGGATACCGACGATCGAATCTCGGGCAAGTAACATACCGATGACAAAGGGAACAACGTATGTTGTTGTGCGGTTTGACCGATAAAGATCTTCGTAGAATATGTAGGAACCAATATGGGCATCCAGGTCCCGCTATTGGTTATTGACCGGAGACATGTCTCGGTCATGTCTACATTGTTCTCGAACCGTAGGGTCCGCACGCTTAAGGTTTCGATGATAGTTATATTATGAGTTTATGTATTTTGATGTACCGAAGGTTGTTCGGAGTCCCGGATATGATCACGGACATGACGAGGAGTCTCAAAATGGTCGAGACATAAAGATTGATATATTGGACGGATATATTTGGACACCGGAAAGGTTCCGGAGAAGTTTGGAGCTCCGGGAGGTTACCGGAACCCCCCGGGAGGTATATGGGCCTTATTGGGCCCATGTAGGAGGAAGAGAGAAGGAACAAGGGAGGGGGGCGCGCCCCTCCCAAGCCCAATCCGAATTGGGGAGGGGGGCCCGCCCCCCCTTTCCTTTCTCCTTCCCCCTCTCTTCCTTCCTACTACTAGTACTACTTCCTAATACTAGTACTCCTTCCTTCCCCCTCCAAATAAGATAAGGAAAAGAGAGGGAAACCTACTTGGAGTAGGTTTCCCCCTCCCTATGGCGCGCCCCCCTTGAGGCCGGCCACCTCCTCCCTCCCTCCTTTATATACGGGGGTAGGGGGGCACCCTAGGACACACAAGTTGATCATTGATCATTCATTAGCCGTGTGCGGTGCCCCCCTCCACGATATTACACCTCGATCATATTGTAGCGGTGCTTAGGCGAAGCCCTGCGACAGGAGAACATCAAGATCGTCACCACGCCGTCGTGCTGACGGAACTCCCCCTCGGAGTCTCTACTGGATTGGAGATCGAGGGTGCATCATCGAGCTGTACGCGTGTCAAGAACTCGGAGGTGCCGGAGTAACGGTGCTTGGATCGGTTGGACCGGGAGGACGTACGACTACTTCCTCTACGTTGCATCAACGCTTCCGCTTCGGTCTACGAGGGTACGTAGACAACACTCTCCCCTCTCGTTGCTACGCATCACCATGATCTTGCGTGTGCGTAGGAATTTTTTTGAAATTACTACGTTCCCCAACAGTGGCATCCGAGCCAGGTTTTTTTATGGTTTGATGTTATATGCACGAATAGAACACAAGTGAGTTGTGGGCGATATAAGTCATACTGCTTACCAGCATGTCATACTTTGGTTCGGCGGTATTGTTGGATGAAGCGGCCCGGACCGACATTACGCGTACGCTTACGCGAGACTGGTTTTACCGCCGTGCTTTGCACACCGGTGACTAGCGGGTGTCAGTTTCTCCAACTTTAGTTGAACCGAGTGTGGCTACGCCCGGTCCTTGCGAAGGTTAAAACAGCATCAACTTGACAAACTATCGTTGTGGTTTTGATGCGTAGGTGAGATTGGTTCTTGCTTAAGCCCGTAGCAGCCACGTAAAACTTGCAACAACAAAGTAGAGGACGTCTAACTTGTTTTTGCAGGGCATGTTGTGATGTGATATGGCCAAGACATGATGCTATATTTTATTGTATGAGATGATCATGTTTTGTAACCGAAGTTATCGGCAACTGGCAGGAGCCATATGGTTGTCGCTTTATTGTATGAAATGCAAACGCCCTGTAATTGCTTTACTTTATCACTAAGCGGTAGCGATAGTCGTAGAAGCAATAGATGGCGTAAACGACAACGATGCTATGATGGAGATCAAGGTGTCGCGCCGGTGACGATGGTGATCGTGATGGTGCTTCGGAGATGGAGATCACAAGCACAAGAAGATGATGGCCATATCATATCACTTATATTGATTGCATGTGATGTTTATCCTTTATGCATCTTATCTTGCTTTGATTGACGGTAGCATTTTAAGATGATCTCTCACTAAAAAAAATTATCAAGTAGTGTTCTCCCTGAGTATGCACCGTTGCCAAAGTTCGTCGTGCCCAGACACCACATGATGATCGGGTGTGATAAGCTCTACGTCCATCTACAACGGGTGCAAGCCAGTTTTGCACACGCAGAATACTCAGGTTAAACTTGACGAGCCTAGCATATGCAGATATGGCCTCGGAACACGGAGACCGAAAGGTCGAGCGTGAATCATATAGTAGATATGATCAACATAAGATGTTCACCATTGAAAACTACTCCATCTCACGTGATGATCGGTTCTGGTTTAGTTGATTTGGATCTCGTGATCACTTAGATGACTAGAGAGATGTCTGTCTAAGTGGGAGTTCTTAAGTAATATGATTAATTGAACTAAAATTTATCATGAACTTAGTACCTGATAGTATCTTGCTTGTCTATGTTGTTTGTAGATAGATGGCCCGTGCTGTTGTTCCGTTGAATTTTAATGCGTTCCTTGAGAAAGCTAAGTTGAAAGATGATGGTAGCAACTACGCGGACTGGGTCCGTAACTTGAGGATTATCCTCATTGCTGCACAGAAAAATTACGTCCTGGAAGCACCGCTGGGTGCCAGGCCTGCTGCTGATGCAACTGACGATGTTAGGAACGTCTGGCAGAGCAAAGCTGATGACTACTCGATAGTTCAATGTGCCATGCTTTACGGCTTAGAACCGGGACTTCAACGACGTTTTGAACGTCGTGAAGCATATGAGATGTTTCAGGAGTTGAAGTTGATATTCCAGAAGAATGCCCGGATTGAGAGATATGAAGTCTCCAATAAGTTCTATAGCTGCAAGATGGAGGAGAATAGTTCTGTCAGTGAGCACATACTCAAGATGTCTGGGTATTGTAATCACTTGATTCAACTAGGAGTTACTCTTCCGGATGATAGCGTCATTGACAGAATTCTCCAATCACTTCCACCAAGCTACAAGAGCTTCGTGATGAACTATAATATGCAAGGGATGGATAAGACGATTCCCGAGCTCTTCACAATGCTAAAGGCTGTGGAGGTAGAAATCAAGAAGGAGCATCAAGTGTTGATGGTTAACAAGACCACTAGTTTCAAGAAAAAGGGCAAAGGGAAGAAGAAGGGGAACTTCAAGAAGAACAGCAAACAAGTTGCTGCTCAAGAGAAGAAACCCAAGTCTGGACCTAAGCCTGAAACTGAATGCTTCTACTGCAAGCAGACTGGTCACTGGAAGCGGAACTACCCCAAGTATTTGGCGGATAAGAAGGATGGCAAAGTGAACAAAGGTATATGTGATATACATGTTATTGATGTGTACCTTACTAGAGCTCGCAGTAGCACCTGGGTATTTGATACTGGTTCTGTTGCTAATATTTGCAACTCGAAACAGGGACTACGGATTAAGCGAACACTGGCAAAGGATGAGGTGACGATGCGCGTGTGAAATGGTTCCAAAGTCGATGTGATCGCGGTCGGCACGCTACCTCTACATCTACCTTCGGGATTAGTATTAGACCTAAATAATTGTTATTTGGTGCCAGCGTTGAGCATGAACATTATATCTGGATCTTGTTTGATGCGAAACGGTTATTCATTTAAATCAGAGAATAATGGTTGTTCTATTTATATGAGTAATATCTTTTATGGTCATGCACCCCTGAAGAGTGGTCTATTTTTGATGAGTCTCGATAGTAGTGATACACATATTCATAGTGTTGAAGCCAAAAGATGCAAAGTTGATAATGATAGTGCAACTTATTTGTGGCACTGCCGTTTGGGTCATATCGGTATAAAGCGTATGAAGAAACTCCATACTGATGGACTTTTGGAACCACTTGATTATGAATCACTTGGTACTTGCGAACCGTGCCTCATGGGCAAGATGACCAAAACACCGTTCTCCGGTACTATGGAGAGAGCAACAGATTTGTTGGAAATCATACATACAGATGTATGTGGTCCAATGAATGTTGAGGCTCGTGGCGGATATCGTTATTTTCTCACCTTCACAGATGATTTAAGCAGATATGGGTATATCTACTTAATGAAGCATAAGTCTGAAACATTTGAAAAGTTCAAAGAATTTCAGAGTGAAGTTGAAAATCATCGTAACAAGAAAATAAAGTTTCTACGATCTGATCGTGGAGGAGAATATTTGAGTTACGAGTTTGGTTTACACTTAAAACAATGTGGAATAGTTTCACAACTCACGCCACCCGGAACACCACAGCGTAATGGTGTGTCCGAACGTCGTAATCGTACTTTACTTGATATGGTGCGGTCTATGATGTCTCTTACAGATTTACCGCTATTGTTTTGGGGTTATGCTCTAGAGACAGCCACATTCACGTTAAATAGGGCACCGTCGAAATCCGTTGAGACGACACCTTATGAACTATGGTTTGGCAAGAAACCAAAGTTGTCGTTTATTAAAGTTTGGGGTTGCGATGCTTATGTGAAAAAACTTCAACCTGATAAGCTCGAACCCAAATCGGAGAAATGTGTCTTCATAGGATACCCAAAGGAGACAGTTGGGTACACCTTCTATCACAGATCCGAAGGCAAGACATTCGTTGCTAAGAATGGATCCTTTCTAGAGAAGGAGTTTCTCTCGGAAGAAGTGAGTGGGAGGAAAGTAGAACTTGATGAGGTAACTGTACCTACTCCCTTGTTGGAAAATAATACATCATAGGAACCGGTTTCAGTGACGTCAAAACCAACTAGTGAGGAAGTTGATGATAATGATCATAGAACTTCAGATCAAGTTAATACAGAACCACGTAGGTCGAACAGAGTAAGATCCGCACCAGAGTGGTACGGTAATCCTATTCTGGAAGTCATGCTACTAGATCATGATGAACCTACGAACTATGAAGAAGCGATGGTGAGCCCAGATTCCGCAAAATGGCTTGAAGCCATGAAATCTGAGATGGGATCCATGTATGAGAACAAAGTATGGACTTTGGTTGACTTGCCCAATGGTCGGCAAGCAATTGAGAATAAATGGATCTTCAAGAAGAAGACTGACGCTGACGGTAATGTTACTGTCTACAAAGCTCGACTTGTTGCAAAAGTTTTTCGACAAGTTCAAGGGGTTGACTACGATGAGACCTTCTCACCCGTAGCGATGCTTAAGTCTGTCCGAATCATGTTAGCAATTGCCGCATTTTATGATTATGAAATTTGGCAAATGGATGTAAAAACTGCATTCCTGAATGGATTTCTGGAAGAAGAGTTGTATATGATGCAACCAGAAGGTTTTATCGATCCAAAGGGAGCTAACAAAGTGTGCAAGCTCCAACGTTCCATTTATGGACTGGTGCAAGCCTCTCGGAGTTGGAATAAACGTTTTGATAGTGTGATCAAAGCATTTGGTTTTATACAGACTTTTGGGGAAGCCTGTATTTACAAGAAAGTGAGTGGGAGCTCTGTAGCATTTCTAATATTATATGTGGATGACATATTATTGATTGGAAATGATATAGAATTTATGGATAGCATAAAGGGATACTTGAATAAAAGTTTTTCAATGAAAGACCTCAGTGAAGCTGCTTACATATTGGGCATTAAGATCTATAGAGATAGATCAAGACGCTTAATTGGACTTTCACAAAGCACATACCTTGACAAAGTTTTGAAGAAGTTCAAAATGGATCAAGCAAAGAAAGGGTTCTTGCCTGTATTGCAAGGTGTGAAGTTGAGTAAGACTCAAAGCCCGACCACTGCAGAAGATAGAGAGAAAATAAAAAGTGTTCCCTATGCTTCAGCCATAGGCTCTATCATGTATGCCATGCTGTGTACCAGACCTGATGTGTGCCTTGCTGTAAGTCTAGCAGGGAGGTACCAAAGTAATCCAGGAGTGGATCACTGGACAGCGGTCAAGAACATCCTGAAATACCTGAAAAGGACTAAGGATATGTTTCTCGTATATGGAGGTGACAAAGAGCTCATCGTAAATGGTTACGTTGATGTAAGCTTTGACACTGATTCGGACGATTCTAAATCGCAAACCGGATACGTGTTTACATTAAACGGTGGAGCTGTCAGTTGGTGCAGTTGAAAGCAAAGCGTCGTGGCGGGATCTACATGTGAAGCGGAATACATAGCTGCTTCGGAAGCAGCCAATGAAGGAGTTTGGATGAAGGAGTTCATATCCGATCTAGGTGTCATACCTAGTGCATCGGGTCCAATGAAAATCTTTTGTGACAATACTGGAGCGATTGCCTTAGCGACGGAATCTAGATTTCACAAGAGAACCAAGCACATCAAAAGACGCTTCAATTCCATCCGGGATCTAGTCCAGGTGGGAGACATAGAGATTTGCAAGATACATACGGATCTGAATGTTGCAGACCCGTTGACTAAGCCTCTTCCACAAGCAAAACATGATCAACACCAAGACTCCATGGGTGTTAGAATCATTACTGTGTAGTCTAGATTATTGACTCTAGTGCAAGTGGGAGACTGAAGGAAATATGCCCTAGAGGCAATAATAAAGTTATTATTTATTTCCTTATATCATGATAAATGTTTATTATTCATGCTAGAATTGTATTAACCGGAAACATAATACATGTGTGAATATATAGACAAATAGAGTGTCACTAGTATGCCTCTACTTGACTAGCTTGTTAATCAAAGATGGTTATGTTTCCTAACCATGGACAAAGAGTTGTTATTTGATTAACGGGATCACATCATTAGTTGAATGATCTGATTGACATGACCCATTCCGTTAGTTTAGCACCCGATCGTTTAGTATGTTGCTATTGCTTTCTTCATGACTTATACATGTTCCTATGACTATGAGATTATGCAACTCCCGTTTACCGGAGGAACACTTTTTGTGCTACCAAACGTCACAACGTAACTGGGTGATTATAAAGGTGCTCTACAGGTGTCTCCAAAGGTACTTGTTGGGTTGGCGTATTTCGAGATTAGGATTTGTCACTCCGAATGTCGGAGAGGTATCTCTGGGCCCTCTCGGTAATGCACATCACTTAAGCCTTGCAAGCATTGCAACTATTGAGTTAGTTGCGAGATGATGTATTACGGAACGAGTAAAGAGACTTGCCGGTAACGAGATTGAACTAGGTATTGGATACCGACGATCGAATCTCGGGCAAGTAACATACCGATGACAAAGGGAACAACGTATGTTGTTGTGCGGTTTGACCAATAAAGATCTTCGTAGAATATGTAGGAACCAATATGGGCATCCAGGTCCAGCTATTGGTTATTGACCGGAGACATGTCTCGGTCATGTCTACATTGTTCTCGAACCGTAGGGTCCGCACGCTTAAGGTTTCGATGACAGTTATATTATGAGTTTATGTATTTTGATGTACCGAAGGTTGTTCGGAGTCCCGGATATGATCACGGACATGACGAGGAGTCTCGAAATGGTCGAGACATAAAGATTGATATATTGGACGGATATATTTGGACACCGGAAAGGTTCCGGAGAAGTTTGGAGCTCCGGGAGGTTACCGGAACCCCCCGGGAGGTATATGGGCCTTATTGGGCCCATGTAGGAGGAAGAGAGAAGGAACAAGGGAGGGGGGCGCCCCCCCCCCCAAGCCCAATCCGAATTGGGGAGGGGGGCCGGCCCCCCCTTTCCTTTCTCCTTCCCCCTCTCTTCCTTCCTACTACTAGTACTACTTCCTAATACTAGTACTCCTTCCTTCCCCCTCCAAATAAGATAAGGAAAAGAGAGGGAACTCTACTTGGAGTAGGTTTCCCCCTCCCTATGGCGCGCCCCCTTGAGGCCGGCCACCTCCTCCCTCCCTCCTTTATATACGGGGGTAGGGGGGCACCCTAGGACATAAGTTGATCATTGATCGTTCCTTAGCCGTGTGCGGTGCCCCCCTCCACAATATTACACCTCGATCATATTGTAGCGGTGCTTAGGCGAAGCCCTGCGACAGGAGAACATCAAGATCGTCACCACGCCGTCGTGCTGACGGAACTCCCCCTCGGAGTCTCTACTGGATTGGAGATCGAGGGTGCGTCATCGAGCTGTACGCGTGTCAAGAACTCGGAGGTGCCGGAGTAACGGTGCTTGGATCGGTTGGACCAGGAGGACGTACGACTACTTCCTCTACGTTGCGTCAACGCTTCCGCTTCGGTCTACGAGGGTACGTAGACAACACTCTCCCCTCTCGTTGCTATGCATCACCATGATCTTGCGTGTGCGTAGGAAATTTTTTGAAATTACTACGTTCCCCAACACATTACGCCTTGGAGATACCATGGGCACAGGGGAGGGGGCACGATCGCAACGGACCCAGAGTACGGTTCGACCACACCGGGGGCTCGCAAGTGTGCCTCCCTTTTTTTTATTTTTCTTCTTTTATGTACGCAGGACTCTGTTAACCAGAAGCCCTGTCCGGCGGCGAACCTGCCGAACTCACGATGCAACAGTCAGGGACTAAAGAAGGCCGCGACGAACATCCAGGTGGTCTCAATTATGAGCATTAAATTTGATTATATACACCAAGTCTGCAGCTCATCCCTGGAGGGGGACATGTTTATTCAGTCCAAATCCCTTGCTTACCGCACTATTTGTATCAGTCCGCTCTACTAGCAGACTTTCTTTCATAAATAATGCAACACCTTTTTATTACAATGGCATTATCTTTTATATATATGTTCATTACATGACATCTTGCACCCGTATATTTTGGTACGGCTGAATACGCCAGGGGCTTCTGTTCCCCAAATTATGGTGTGATTAAGTCCGAACACTTTCACAAGTGCGGCACCCCGAACTTATAGCATTATATGAATCGGCTCCGAATCATGTCTTGGGTCAATAGTTGGGTTTGCCCGGCTCCCATGTTTTGGTGCCTTACGTTCCGTTCCGTCGGCTAAGGTAGCACTGGGAGAACCACTGCAATTGCGCCCCGGTTGAGCCGGGCGAGCGCCTCAGTGGAGAAAGCTAAAACTGATTGGCATGATAAGGCGAGAGACTGGTCGCTGTTCGAGAGGTTTTTTCGGGTCCTTAAAGACTCACGCCGCTTCGAGCGAAGTTCCGGACAATGTCCGAAGAAGGCGTGGATAGCGCCCCGGATTCGGTCTTCTGAATACCAGGGGCTTCGCCGAAATTTAAAATTATAGAATTCTATGGCTAAGTGAGAGTGTTCAAGCATTATAAGTCCGGTTGCCTTGTTCGTTGTGTTGAGCGCCTCCCTCGATGGACCCAACAATGGGAACAAGAGTGCTCATGTTTATCCCGAACACCCCAGCACTCGCGGCTTGGGGGCTGAAGCCAACGACTTGCCATCTCTCAGATTTTATAAACGGCCGCACAGAAGGTAATATTTTAAATTAAACAAGCGTTGCTCATGGCGCATATGAATGAAGTTTTCAGCGCACAGGATAAATACATAGGGAGTTCACTCAAAGATTACATTTCGAGAGCACTCATCTGCAATATCGCAGGCTCCCTTCAGGACAATTTTATAATACTTCTCCGGCGTACGATACTCCCTGCCCGGTGGCGGTGGATCCGTGAGAAGCTTCTCCGCATCCAACTTGCCCCAGTGCACCTTTGTGCGGGCAAGGGCCCGATGAGCGCCTTCAATACAGGCGGAGCGCTTGATGACCTCCACCCAGGGGCATGCATCCACCAGCCGCTGCACGACGCCAAAGTAGCTCCCAGGCATGGCCTGTCCAGGCCACAGCCGGACTATGAGGCCCTTCATGGCCTCCTCAGCTACCTTGTGGAGTTCGACCAGCTGCTTCAGCTGGTCGCTTGGGGGCACCGGATGGCCGGCCTCAGCATACTGAGACCAGAAGACCTTCTCCGTCGAGCTCCCCTCCTCGCCACGATAGAATGGGGCGGCATCAGACGCACTACGCGGCAGATCTGCAAACGCCCCTGGAGAGCTCCGAATGCGGGTAAGTGTCAGGTAGTTCACATTAACATGCCTGCTTTGCATGAAAAATGCCTTACCCGCCGCTATTTTCTTTATATCTTCAACCTCCTGAAGGGCCTTACGGGCCTCGGCCTTGGCGGACTTGGCACTTTCGAGAGCCGAGGCAAGCTCGGACTCTCGAGTCTTGGAGTCACGCTCCAAACTCTCATGCTTTTCCATGAGAGCCTGGAGCTCTTGCCGAACTTCCGCCACCCGTGCCTCTTGTTTTTCTCGCTCGGCCCGTTCCGCGGCCGCACTTCGTTCGGCCACGGACACAGCCTCCTTCAGGGCTGCCACCTCGTTAGTGGCCCCTGCAATACCCGCATTATCCTTGTTAATTTTATTGCAACCGAAATCCTTTTCTGTAAGGTACTAATTCAAAGTGGTGTTACTCACCTTCTTTTTCCTCGAGCTGCCTCCTGGCATGGCCGAGCTCTTGCTCGGACCCCTCAAGATCCTTCTTCAGCACATCGACCTCCGCCGTTAGTGCGACAGAGGCCAGCAGCGCAGCCTGCAAACCCATATTGACATATTTTCAGCAACCCTGCGCATATCTTGTTCGATCCTCAGTCCGGCTTTTCTTTCCGAACACCGAACTGAGCATCAGGGGCTACTGTCTATGCGGTATTACATTACATAATTTTAACTTCTTACCTCAAAGCCTGTTAGAAGGCTGCTGCACCTTCTCAATCACCACACTCATGATAGTGCGGTGTTCTTCCTCGATGGAAGCGCCTTTAAGCGCCTCCAACAGGTTATCCGGCGCCTCCGGTTGGACGGAGGCCGCCGGCGTCGCGGTCCTGCCCTCCTTTCGAAGGGGCCGCTTTGCGGACTCTGGAACCACTGCAGGTTCCGATGTAGAGTCCGGCACAAAGTCCGGGAGGCTGCCTGACGGCGCCTCCGGAGCCTCCTCCTGATGGGTCCCTCTCTGGGATCCCACCTCGGCGTCTTCGCCATGGGGGGTAGTGGCGGTCGGAAGTGAGTCCACATCCGACGGGGCCAATGACTCGCTTGATGAAGCGGGAAGATCATCATCGGCTGGACTACGGATAGAACGCGGCATTAGAAGGACACTACGCGACATAAAAGAAATTACACATCAAGGATCCGGATACTTACGATCTTGCCAGACGCCTGGCCCTTGGAGGCCACTCATCCTCGCCAACGTTGGTGTTGGCGAAACTGTCCGGGGGATAGTTCTCCCCCTCTTGGACCCTTCGGCCTCCCCGATGGGGAAGCCTTCCTCTTCTTCTCTCCCTCCTTCGGGAGAGAATACTCCTCCTCCTCGTCTTCAGGGGAGGAGTCCTCGTCGTTGTCAGACGCCTGATAGCGGGAACTCTTTCGAGTCCCCGCAGCCACCTTCTTGGCCTTCTTCTCCGGCACCACGTGCGGTGCCGGAACCAGCAGCCCTGCTAAGCGGGCGTCCACTGGGTCTTCTGGCATGGGAGCCGGGCTGATAAGCAGCTTGGCCTTCTCCATCCATTCCTGTCAAAGGAAGAGGCAGAATGAAACCTCACTAGAGTCAATCTAATTATCACAAGTGTCCCGTAATGGGGTTGAATCACTTACCTTGTCAGTTGGATACTGCGAGCTGAATCCGCGGTCTTCGGTCGCGGACGCGGGGGCTTCGGTGCCCTTGAACAGCACCCTCCAGGCGCCTTCGTATGTTGTATCGAAGAGCCCGCTTAGCGCCTGGTGCTGTTCCGGATTGAACTCCCACAAATTGAATGCCCGTTCTTGGCATGGGAGGATCCGCCGGATGAGCATGACTTGGACCACGTCGACGAGCCTTAGCCTATTGCTCACCATCTTCTTGATACATGCTCGGAGTCCCGTCACCTCCACCGGATTGCCCCACTGCAAGCCCTTCTCTTCCCAGGAGGTGAGCTGCGTGGGGATGCCAGATCTAAACTCGGGGGCCGCCGCACATGTGGGTTTGCGCGGCTCGGTGATGTAGAACCACCCCGATTGCCACCCTTGACGGAGTCCACGAAGGTCCCTTCGAGCCAAGGGACGTTGGGCAATTTGCCCAACATGGCGCCTCCGCATTCCGCTTGCGTGCCCTTCACAACCTTCGGCTTGACGTTGAAGGTCTTGAGCCACAGGCCGAAGTGGGGCTGGATGCAGAGGAAGGCCTCGCACACGACGATAAACGCCGAGATGTTGTGGATGAAGTTCGGCGCCAGATCGTGAAAATCCAGGCCGTAGTAAAACATGAGCCCCCGGACAAATGGATGGAGCGGAAAGCCCAGTCCGCGGAGGAAGTGGGGGAGGAAGACGACCCTCTCATGAGGCCCAGGGGTAGGGATGAGCTGCCCCTCGTCGGGCAGCCGATGCGCGATATCGCCGGAAAGGTATCCGGCGCTGCGCAGCTTGGTGATGTCCTCCTCCTTAGCGGTGGAGGCCAACCATTTACCTCCCGCTCCGGACATATTCAGAGAAGGTCGAGGCGAGATGTGCGAGCTCGGGTGTTGGAGCTTGAGTTCGCGGGGATGGATAAGCAAAGGAGGAAGAAGGCGTAGGTGAGAAGGTGAATCCTTATCCCTTATATATAGGCGGACAAAACTATGCGTCCCCCACCAGCCTGGTAAAACCCGCTTATCTCCCAAGCGCCACCATTAATGGCGCGGTTGGGTTACCCACGTACGTATTGATGAGAATCCCGGAATAAGGGGAACACGATCTCTGCTTCGACAAGACGTGCCAAGGAAACCGCTTCGCCAAACGTGCTGAGGTGGTATGGTAAAAAACGATTCAAACAAAGGCTTGGTAGCGGTGTGATGTCACGCCGCATAATACGTCAGCGGATTGAACTAAGTGTACATTTTATTCTCTCTACGGTGGATTGTGGAATTTATTTTGCAGAGCCGGACACTATCCTGGTGTTCATGATCTTCTCTGGATTATTCAAGGGAGGAACCCGCCTTGCAATGCCGAACATTATGCGTGCCGGACTAATCGTCATTGAAGCCTGGTTCAGGGGCTACTGAGGGAGTCCTGGACTAGGGGGTGTCCGGACAGCCGGACTATCAATATCCGCCGGACTCCAAGACTACGAAGATACAAGATTGAAGACTCCGTCCCGTGTCCGGATGGGACTTTCCTTGGCGTGGAAGGCAAGCTTGGCAATACGGATATGTAGATCTCCTACCATTGTAACCGACTCTGTGTAACCCTAGCCTCCTCCGGTATCTATATAAACCGGAGGGCTTTAGTCCGTAGGACAACATACATTACAACAATCATACCATAGGCTAGCTTCTAGGGTTTAGCCTCCTTGATCTCGTGGTAGATCCACTCTTGTACTACCCATATCATCAATATTAATCAAGCAGGACGTAGGGTTTTACCTCCATCGAGAGGGCCCGAACCTGGGTAAAAACATCGTGTCCCTCGTCTCTTGTTACCATCCGCCTAGACGCACAGTCCGGGACCCCCTACCCGAGATCCGCCGGTTTTGACACCGACACCAACCTTATACAAACCTATTGTTTCATCCTCTCTGCAGCATATTATTTTCCGTCGGCCCACTCTGCCTTCCATCTCTAGCGATACCCCCACCGCCCTCCCCCCCCCCCCCCCCCGGTAGATTTGCTGGTGCGCCCCCTGGGGCTGGGAATTGCGATTCGAGGTGCGCCTACGCTGCCACGGCTCTTTGGGGAGGCGCGGGGCTCGGAGAGGAGGGACGAGGGGAAATGGGAATTCTTATGTGTACTAGAACTCTCCTAAAATTATTTGGCATTCTTGTAAAATTATTTGTCATTCTTGTGAGAACTCTCCTAAAAAAGGGGAGTTTTACACCTGTGTGCTAGAATTAATATTGTTCACGTGGTATGCCAAAAAAGACACACTGTGAAACTGCATGGACATTTTAAGTCCTAAGGTGATCTTGTGTTAATACAATCATCAACTATAAAAAAACCCTAGCACCCGCAAAAAAAAAAAAACTATACAAACCTGTGGATATAAGCCAGGACTTCACGAACTGCAGCAACCAGGCGCGCGCGGCCATGGCATGGGCCGGCGCCGCGTACGACGGGGTCGCCACGTCCCAGGGCCACCTCGGAGCAGCCGCGCGCATCTTTGCCCGCGGTGACCTCCCCCGCTCCTACGTCGACCGGGAGATCCTCGCCGCCAACACGGCCATCACGGTTGCTCTGGAGCAGCTCCAGGGAGTGGAGGCCGCTCTGCGTAGCAGCGGCGACGTGGCTTTCCCGCACGGCGAGCCCGACAGCCGCCCAGCCGCGGGCAAGACGGCGAGGGCCCACGACGACGCTTGGAGGGCCCTGGCGCGCCCCGCTCCAGGCGCGCTACTAGACGGGTGCGCCGCCCTCCCCGAGCTCGAGGCGGCCCACGCCGAGCTCGCCCACTGCGCCCACGCTTTCAAGTCGTCCCCCGCCCTGGATCACGCCGCGGCGACCGCCACCTACGCTGCCTCCGTTCGCACACCTGACGCGGCTCATGCCGCAGTCTCGCGCGTCCTCTTCATCAACGGCGGCGTAAGCACCGCTTTCCTCGTCGCCGCAGTGGCTCTCCTGGGAGGAGTCGCGCTCCGACGTCGGGCGACACGGCCGCGCCGCGCCGGACCTCCTGTGGTCGGCGTCTGCGTGCGCAGACTACCACTTCGGCTGCGTCGTCGTCGGACCCGCCTCCTCGTCCTGCGACCAGCTGTTGCGCGGAGCCGTCGCGGAGGCCGGTGAGGCGCGGGACGCCGCGAAGCTCATGGTGGGCGCCGGCATTCGCATGTCGTTCGATACAGTGGGTATCCTCAGCGGCGTTTAGCCAACTGCGCCCTGACATCTGCTATGTTCATCCTTGTCAACTGTTGCGCCGTTGAAACTGCTCCCTGTTTTGTCTGTCAGACTTCAGCAAAATAGCAATGCTATTCTTTTTTCTCTTCTTTTTGTGAGATACTTCCTCCGTCCCAAAATAAGTGTCTCAAGCTTAATACAACTTTATACGAGAGCTAGTAGAAAGTTAAGAGCATCTCCAACAGCCGCGCTAAACTAGCGCCGCGCCGCAAAATAGGCCTTTTTAGCGCGCGCGCAACGCGTCAGGGCGCTCCAGCGGGCGCGCAAAAACGGCGCGCGCGCTAAAACGGGTTGGGCGCGCGGTCAAAAACACTTACCCGCGCGGCGTATTTCGGGCGCCCACCACAGCGCGCGGCACACTCGAGCGCTCGCGCCCGCTCTTCCTCTCGCGCTTCCACCCCCGACCGGCCGCGCCGCCACCGCCGCGCGCGCACCCCGGCGACCGTCTCAGGCTTCCCCGGCCTATCCCCGCGCGCCCGCGCTTCCGCCCATCCCCTCCTAGTACCGCCGGCGCCCGCGCGCCTCCGTCGTCCGAGGAACAGCGCCCGAGCGCTCGCTGCCGCGCCGCGCCCGCAAGGTGTTTGACAAAACGCCTACAAGGTATGTATTGCTCAAACTTCATGAATTTGGTGCATGTTTTGAATTGTAGTTTTTATAGTATAGTATTGAACATTGTAGATGAGTTCGTCGTATGATTCTTCCGAAGAAGAATTTGATATGGAAGAGGAGGAGGATCTTGCAATGATCGTAGCTATGCATATCAATAAAAAACCGAAGCACGATGGTTCGGTTATGGGTCGGGAGAAAATTTGGAGAGATAGGATTGATGCCCATAACAGATTGATGAAGAACTATTTCGTGGAGAATCCCACATACCCGGAGTCGTATTTTCGTCGCCGGTTTAGAATGAGCACCGACTTGTTCAGGCGCATTGCAGAGAAACTAGCGAGCCATGACCGGTTTTTCCAGCAAAGGAGGAATGCAGCCGGAGAGCTCGGGCATAGCACTTTTCTGAAGGTGACAGCCGCTTT
The DNA here is from genome assembly GCA_963921465.1 of Triticum timopheevii. Classification (NCBI taxonomy): domain Eukaryota; kingdom Viridiplantae; phylum Streptophyta; class Magnoliopsida; order Poales; family Poaceae; genus Triticum; species Triticum timopheevii. The sequence goes on from OY997266.1 coordinate 129,534,261, forward strand.
GCGTATGTTGGCATACGGTATCCCGGCTGATCTAGTTGATGATCATTTGGCTATGGGTGAGAGCCAAGCCATCATATGTGTCAAGCGCTTTGCAGTGGGAATTGTGCAAGTGTTTGGCGAGGAGTATTTGAGATCTCCCACTGCTGAAGACGCCGCAAGGTTATTGGCGATGAACAAAGCGCGCGGCTTTCCTGGCATGCTTGGCTCAATAGATTGCATGCATTGGAGTTGGAAGAATTGTCCAAAGGCATGGCATGGGCAATTCCACGGCCAAAAAAAGGGTTCCACTATAATCCTTGAAGCGGTGGCCGATCAGGAGACTTGGATTTGGCATGCATTCTTTGGAATGCCTGGATCTTTGAATGATATCAATGTTCTCAACCGGTCACCACTGATGAATAAGATTGCAAACGGTGAGTTGCCACCTGTGCAGTTTGTAGCAAATGGCCGTACGTACAACTATGGCTATTATCTAGTGGATGGCATCTATCCAAAGTGGCAAACCTTCGTGAAGCCGTTGAAAAAACCGGAAGGTAAGAAAAATCTTGATTTCCACAATGCTCAGGCGGCGGCTAGAAAAGATGTGGAGAGAGCATTTGGGATTTTGCAAGCCCAATTTGCTATTGTGAGAGGACCGGCAAGATTTTGGGATCAACAAATGCTTTGGTACATCATGCACGCTTGTGTGATCATGCACAACATGATCATCGAGAATGAGCGTGGCCAAGATTTAGACTACTCATAGTATTAGCTCTTGGGACATCCCGTGCGAGTGCGACGGAGGACTGAAAGGGTAGCCCGTTTTGTTGCCTCCTATCATGCCATTCGGCGTCCCGCAACGCACAATGAACTTCAGAATGATCTAATTGAAGAGTGGTGGGCATGGCATGGACGGTAAAGAGCATGATGATATCTGCACTCGACATTGTATTGTTCATGAACTATTTGTTGTGTTGTAATAATTTATTTTGAACTATTTGTTGTTGTACTGAACGATAAACTATTTGTTTGAGTTGTAATGATTTATTTTGAACTATTTGTTATTGATTTTTATTTTGTTTGTTTGATCATTTTTGCTCATCTTCTTTGAAATGTACATGTGGTTTGTGCGACGCGCACGCTGTACTTTTGCGCCCTGCTGGAGCGGCGCGCGCACTGCATTATAGCGCCGCTGCTGGAGCCAGCGCAGGCGGGCGCGCAAAACCAACTGCAGCGCGCGCTAACAGGTTTTTTGCGCCCGGCGCTATAGCGCGGCTGTTGGAGATGCTCTGAGACAGTTATTTTGGGACAGAGGGAGTCCATAACATCATACAGAACCGATAAATCCTAGTACAATTTAGCGTGTTGTCTACTGGATTTATATTGCCGTTTGAGAAGAAATGCTCATGTACTTGCAATGTCAATGGCGATGCATTTGCAAGTTTCATGACAGAAGACTACTCACTCTTATCCACTCCAAGTTCAGGCATAATGCATTTTAATTTGACAAACAACAAGATGAAGACATTGTAGATAATTGGACAGAAGACTACCGACTCTTAATTCCCACGAATGATGTGACTGAACTTGCAATTTCCATGTTCCGTCGGAGGCCAACTTGTAACCAGTGAGGTCACGGGCCTGACCAACATGCCTAGGACTGAACTGTCCTCCATTGGGATCTCGTCGCCATTATTCTTGGACTGTAAGCGCGCAAGACGAACTGGCAGTGCCATGCCGCCATCTCGTTCTTGTGACCGGCGTGCCACAGGCCGCAGTGGAGCATCGGGGTGATGCGTGGGCTGTTCCTCCTCCCAGCTGCTCTACTGCGTCAAATGGTGGACTGTTGGATGACCGAGTCACGCTCGTACAAGTACTGGGACGACTCCACTGCGTATACGTTGGTTGATCGTCCCTGAATCCTACTCGTCCATCGATCGCTAACCGATTTCTACTCCCGTTGCGCAACTTTCCTCTCCATATATGCAAACCCAAGCACCCTGACTCCAAAGAACCATAGAAGCCAACTTTCCATTTCCACGATCGGAACTAAATCCGCCGGTAGGGTAACGATAAAAACCCACCTTAGTGCCGTGTTTTGGTATCGTGGTTCGTGGAGAGTACTTCTGTCATGGAACCATGTCAGCTCGAGCTCGAAGAGCCCTGCACTGCCACCATGGATGAGGTGCTAAAGCCGGTGGAGGCGCCATCCGATGGTGAAGTATGCGCCATATGCTTGGGTCAAGAGGGAGCTACGACCGCATGAAAGGAGACGGTGTGTGGGCACATCTTTCATGGGCGGTGCCTTGAGAGGTGGCTAGAGACGAAGGGAAGTTGCCCCATGTGTCGGCGTCAGCTTCAGGAACCGCCTGTTGTTGCAAAACAAAATGTTCGCTTCCCTAGCCCCTTCGTCATGTTGGCGATTGAATCAATGCAGAGGGATCCTCACATTTTCCCCGATCCATACGCATATTTTCCAATGTATAGGCCGGGGGTGTCTGGAGGCTATTTTGCTTCTGATAGCTTTACAAGCATATGAGCCTGATGGTGCACATTTATGTAAGCAAATTATCTTTGAGTGCAGAACTTTTGTGAGACCAGAGAATCAACAGAACATATGAGAGATTTTCATACCTTGATGCATTGTGATGCCTTGCGCAGTCAATGTCGTCATTACCATACATTCCTTTTTTTTACCTCTTCCCTTTATGTGATCCTTCATTGAACGAAGAACATATCTTGTAATATGTGTTATCTAAAACGAAAATCCTACTTACGAACGAGTTACGAAAGCTTACGTAACTGTCCTCAACACCATTCTCTCGCCCCCCTGATTTTAACTGTGCTGGGTCCCCTCTTCCCACCGTCCCAATCACATTTTGCCATGTGGCTATTTATTTAGCATTTATGTTCATGCATTCTAGATGTAGCAAACTAGCAAAGCCCTATCTAAAATGGGACCGTTATCGCGGCGAGAATGAAAAAAGCACGCCGATTCGCCACAGGCAACATGCCTTTTATAGGTTGCTCGCGTCGCTTTTGGGCTGATGCGACGTTCAATGGAGCTGTACGCATGCATGCAACCACAGGCTTCGTGATGCATGTAAGCTAGATATGTATATAATCAGCATGTATATACATACTAGATAGTACCCAATGCGTTGCTGCAGGATTTAGTTGCAAATTATTATCTCAGTTAGATATGGTTATCTCGAACATGAATATAAGAAATTGAGACCGAAGAGTACAAATACATGGTATGATTTATTGTATTTAATTATTATATACTCCCTTTGTCCCTATTTACATGGCACACACATATTTTGAGATTCATTTTTGACCTTGAATTTGACCAACAAAACATAGGAACATGTCACAAAAATGGTACGGTTAAATTCATATTAAAATGTAGTTTTCGACGGTATAACTTCTATGGCATATATTTGATATATTGTCGGTGAAATTAATGGTCAAAGTTGAAAGACAGTAAACAAGGCGCAATGTATAGGGACAGAGGGAGTAACTACAAAATATCTATAGAATGTAAGTATTATTTCTTTTGCATGTTTAGAGAAATAAGTGTACTAGATTTTTTTTAGGTGATAAAAGATGAGGAGATGATGAAGTGAGATGTGTGCATGTTAAGAGAACTACTCCCTCCATTCCAAAATAAATGACTCAACTTTATACTAATTTTAATAAAAAGTTAGTATAAAGTTGAGTCATCTATTTTGGAACGGAGGGAGTAGTAAAAATAACGTTTTCCATGCATGTTTAGACTAGCTAGACACCCATGTGTTGCCACGAATTAGGAAAACATATAAAATGATATTTGGTTGAAAGATGTCATATGTGATTTTCGACCATGTGGTTATGCATGTTCGTCTCTTTACTATGTTTTCATCTTCCGATTCCTTTTCTACCACCTCGTCCGCACTACCACCCCTTAGTGCTCTGAACTCATGGCTATATCATTTCTTCTGCATTGACTCTCATCCTCACATCACCTCATCCACATTAACTTATCCGCGCATGCCTTATCTTTGTATGCTCTAGATTGTTACCCGGCATGCTCATCATCTCTAGGTGTCACCTCCTCTTTACCGACGGCCCAATAAGGCGTAAAAATGCAATCTAGGCCACATGTTGGCCTAATGTAACATAAGATTGCCCAACAACGCATAATAAGGGCATCTCCAATGAAGATCTGTAAATTTCCTCCCGCATCTGTCTGCGAACAAGGGGAGCGACCAGTCCGCGGACACAGACGCGGGAGGCCACCATCCAACGCTATCCGCATATATTTCAAACTATTTTTCAACAAACCGGATGAAATTCCTGCAAACACGGCCAAATTTCATACAAACATGACATATTTCATACAAGCACGACGGATTTTCATTAGATTTAGAACATTTAAAACAAAAATGAACCGACCCGACCCTAAACCTATCCTACGGCGTGGCACCCGATGTCCAAGCTAGCCCTTCCCTTCCTCCATCCGCCGTCTTCATGATCATCGGCGATAAGACCGATGAAGTGAAGCTGCAGTCTTTGGTAAGGAAGAGTAGAACACGGGAGACAGATTGGCCCACATGGGAAGCAAGGCCCTGCCTCCTCCCGTGCCCTACTCATCCTCAGAGGAGTCTGTGCCTTGTCCGTCGCCGGTGGACGTGAGGTCCAAGATGAAAATGGTGCCGCCGGATTGTTCGTCGGCGGCTCGTAAGAGGCGCAACGGGTGTTGTTCTCCCGCGCGATCGCCTGGAGCTGCGCCTCAATGGTGGTTGCTTCCTGGCGAGTGGCGGCTTGATCGCGGTCGACATCATAGATGACATGCTGCTCAACGACGAAGTTGGGGTTCACCGCGGCCATGGCCGCCACGGCCTCCTCGCTCGTGCGCTCGCCGTAGATCTGGCCCTCCGCCAACCGGTGCTGCTCCAGGAGGAACATGTTATACCGTTGTTCCTCCTCCATCTGCTGGAACACCGACATAGGCGCCGACGCAGGTTGCCCCTCCGCCATGGCCTCGTTGTAGTGCGCCATCGCCTACTCCATGGTCAAGCCGGCATGCACAGGCGCGGGAGCCGGGGCGGTGTCGTTAGAGCCCATCTCTATCGTGGGGTTGTCATCATCGTCGGAGACCTCGGGCGAGCTGGTCGGCAAGCCGGCCTTGATCTGCCTGGCAAGGGCGGCCACGGCGTGCTTCATCTTCGTGGAAAGGCTCTCCCATAGAGCTTCGCTGCTTGCAGTCATGGCGGATGCACTGCAAGGAAGGAGGATGGGAGAGGCTTGTGGTGTGGTGTGGAGTTAGTCGGTGTGGCTTCCTTTAAATAGCGGATTTCGGTGAGGCGAGGCGTCCGGGTTTGTCAATGCGCTTAATAGTGGCATACAGACGTACGAGGCATTGAATGGGCGTTATGGATATCCGCCCTGTCCAGTAACGCGTCTCCGGTATTGAACATGCCACTAGTAGAAAACGGAGCTTTAATACCGGTTCATAAGGGCCTTTAATACCGGTTCTGCAACCGGCACTAAAGAGTGGAGACTAAAGGCCCCCCCTTTAGTACCGGTTCGACACGAACCGCCACTAAAGGCCCAGCACGTGGCGTGAGCTCGCGCCGTGGTATGGGGGACCTTTAATACCGGTTGGTGTTACCAACCGGTACTAAAGGTATTTTTTTTTTGATTTTTTTTTGAAAATTTTGATTTTTTTTGAAAATTGATTTTTTTTCGATTTTCAATTTTCTGAATTATTTGATATTTAGTCTCTAATCGCCCCTCTTAACTACTCAAGTGTGGATCACTCATTCCAAATCGTCTAACTTCCCGACCGGTCACCCATCCTCTCACTCCCCCAGCCTGAGCACGCTTAACTTCGGAGTTCTATTCCCCCTACTTTCCAAGTCAACACTTGTTGTTTTCCTGACAAATGTAAGCTGTAAATCCTATTAATCATCAGCAAGTTATCTTGAGCATTAGGTCACACATTTCATCGTTTGAGTTTGAAACTATTATTCTAAAAAACAGTAATTATTTAGTAACAGTAATATTTCTTAAATAAGTTTAACCATAGTTTGACCACAGTTTGACCATAGTTTGACCAGATTTGACCAAAATCCAAAAAATTGAAATAATTATTTAGTAACACTAATATTCTTGAATAAGTATGTAGTAACATTAATACTTCTTGAATAAGTAGTTTGACAATAATTTGACCAGATTTAACCAAAATAAAAAAACTTAAATTTGAGCATATCTTTTTCTCCTTTTAGAATTTGAGGATTCTAAACAATTGCAAATAGGCCATAGGCTGTCAAAATCGGATGCGGATTTTCGTGCTGAATTTTTTGATATATTATACATTTTTTTCCGACATCATATGCAAAAGTTATAACCGTTTTACATTTTCCCTACACTTTTTGCAAAACATGTCCAAATTTAAGTTTTTTAATTTTCCTAACTAGTAGATATAGTAATATAACTACATCTCGAAGAATTCTATTTTTGAATTTTTTATCATTTTCTTTTGTATTTTTCAAAACTTAAATGGCGATATAGGGGGGGGGGGTAGAGATTGAAAATTGCCCTTTTGTCGTGGATTTGTCACGGCAGATGTCCTAGAGAAAGGACTTAGTCGTGGAGCCATCGCTACGGGTTAGCTTGAAGGGGTTAAAGCGGACACAAAGACACGAGGGTTTATACTAGTTCGGCCCCTTTGATGAAGGTAAAAGCCTACGTCTAGTTGTGATGGAATTAATGTGATCTCGATGGCTAGGGAGCAAACAAGCTTCGCCTAGGCTCGAGTTGTCGTCCTCTTGAACCGCCGCCGGGTCGTCCCCTTATATACACGGGTGGCGCCCGTCGGTCCATAGAGTCCCAACCGGTTCATACTCGTATCCCGGTTGGTATCTCTCTATTCCTATCTTACAATACAAGTTATACATCAAGCCGGTTTACGGCTACAGGTTCTAAACCGACTACAGGCCTTGGGCCTTCATCTGCTTATACTACTAATGAAGTTAAGCCGGCCCAAGTAGGCCGGTTCACGGCTAGTGGTAATATCCCCAACATTAGGCCCCAGATTGATTTGAACTGGTTCATGTCAATCCTTCACAATTTTTTTTGTCTTGGACATCTTCTGGTAATTGGTAAACCGCCATGTCGTCATCATTTCTGGTTGCAGTAAACCGGCATGACGTCATCATGAATTTAACATTTACGACGCCCTCCTTTATTAATGGATCTGCATGTCTAGGTCATCAGCTCCACTTCCGAAAATTTGGCTCCTGGATTCGCGCGCCTGACCTACGTCTGTTGTCTAGGTCATTTCTTTTCTTCCCTTCGTCTCTTCTTCTTCGTCTTCCCCGCGTCGCCAGCCTTGGAGCTCCACCGCCGCCGTCGACCACTGCATCGTCTTGGGCCGCTGCATCAACCTGAACGCACCAGAGTATTGCGGTATCCTTCCGCATCTTCTTCGTTTCCGGTAAGCCTTCTTCTCTTCTTGACCTAGATCTGTTCTTAGGGTTCCATGTTCGCGCTGTGTTCATCGCTTATTCATACTCATACCCTGACTCTTGAATGAATCTGTGGACCCCTGCTCTGTTTAGTAGTAATCTTTTAGCATCCGCCTGTAATTTCACATCTAAGTCCATAGATCTCACGTACATATCCGCTCAATGGTTCATTTCCGTTCTGCCTCACTCTTCTGAATATTTTCTGCTTTTCTGAGCTTGCTATAGATCCACTGCTGTAATAGGATCTTGTGAAACCTGTTTCTGCATACTTAGCCATCCACAACTTCGATTGCTTCCGATGTTTAGATCAGGCGGTTTAACTTAACATAGAAAAAGTTAGTAAACCGGTATATACCATTAGTCCCCTTGTTGAACCGCTAGAATCATAATGATGCCACGTCATAGAAACCCGGTTTATGTGTACTGCCTCCGTTTTAACATTTGCTCAAATCAGCACCTTCTTTCATCCAACATATTCTTGAACCTGAATCACCTATTTCTTGTAGATCTCACCATGGCCAAACAAGTATATGAATGCAATTGGGTTCCTTCTCGCGTCACAGAAACTCAGCTGGATGACTTAGTCCTGATTGGCGCTTTAGACATCAAAAATACTATCCACTGGAGGGTTCCCAGTGATGAATGTCCTCCCACACCTCAAGAGGGGGAAGTTGTGGTCTTCGCAGATCATTTGGCCCGGGGCTTCAAACCGCTCGGTTCAAAGTTTTATCGGGATGTATTGGCCAATTTTTAGCTCCATCCGCAAGATATTGGCCCTAATTCCATTACCAATCTATGTCACTTTCAAGTGCTCTCTGAGGTATACCTTCAAGAAGAGCCTTCAGTCGAGCTGTTTAGAGTCTGCTTCCACTTAAACCGTCGCACTGAGTTTACCGACGGCCCCAATACTGAATTGGGTGGTATGGCAATTCAGAAGAGGAAAGAGATCACTTATCCTCACGTAAAACTACATACTCACCCCAAGGAGTGGAATGCAACTTGGTTTTATTGCAAAGACACCTCCCCTGACAATGAAAATCCCTTGCCTGGCTTCCGTCCGGAGCGGCTCAGCAACACTCACCCCTTTCCACAAAGACTAAGTGCCAAGGAGAGAAGTACATATGCCCGCAACTGTCCAAACTCCGAGCTTATGGCCAACGGTTTAACGGGAATAGACCTTGCACGCTGTTGGATATCATGGAGCATACTGCCTCTCAGCCGGCGCTCCGGTTTGATGTGAAAATATACTGATAGCGTCGATGACCCACTCCGACACACTAAAATCCAACTCTCTGATGATGAAGTCACAGATTCTGTGAAGAAGATGTTGAATGAACCGGAGCACCTCTGCGCTCAAACCGGTCTGCTTCCTTACTGCGCCACCAACAAACCGCCAGCTGTAAGATTTTGATCATTCTGTTATTGAACCTGTTACTGCTTTCTCCTTCTGACATTAACTACTGCTGAACCAGGGTGATAATCCGTTTTGGAGCAAGAAGCTTCCACAAGACAAAATGGAGAAAGCAGGGCGGTCAACCCGGCCCAAGACCAAGGTTATCAAGAAGCCATCTCACAAGAGGAAAACCACCACTTCATCTGATCCAGCTATTGATGATGATGTGGGTAACCCGGACCTTGAGGTAGAACTTGATTCACTAGGCTTACTTTTTACATGCCTTATTGATGATGATGCTTGTCAGGACGACGCTGAAGCCAGCAATGCTGAAGTCGCTGAGGTAACTATTCTTTCTTCCGATTCAGAAATCTTGCCTTTGCCAAAATTTCGCCAGGCAAACCAGAAAGTTAGATTTTCTCATCCTCTTGCTTACTTGGATCCCAAATTTCTTATGAAGACTCAGCAACATGAAGCTCGCCGCACAACCCGGCACAGTGGCCAGGTAGTTACCTCCACCGGTTTACCAAACAGTCCGGTTCGAAAACGCCGCTCTGAGGTCTCCGACCTTTTTATTGATTTATATCCTAAAGCGGGTTTCTTCTGTCAACCTCTTAATCCATCCGACTCCGATTATCAGGTTACTTCTCATTCATCCTCTGGTGAATCGTCGGCCACTCAGCTGCCGCCCCTGAAAACGGTTCTAGGGTAAGTTAGGCTGAACACATGCTTCCGGTATACTGTGTTATAACTTATGCTGTTCTATGACTCTTTGCTTTTATTTCAGGGCTAAACCTAAACCAAGCAAGAAGGCCCGCCTGGACAAAGCGACTGAGGAAGATGTTGCCCTAGAACATGATAAAGCGCCAGATCTTGAAGCGTTTGCTCCTGAGGATATTCCCAATGATCCTCCTTTGCAAGACGATGCTATTCCTGAGGAAAGGCTTATTAATACTTCAGTCTCTGCTGACCCGCCCGCCAGCTCCGTCCGGATTGAAAAATCCCGCAGTCCTACTGATAAACCGACCGCACCGATGTAGGCCAGCGAGTCCAAAGACGATGACGTTGTAATTACTGGTGTAGGTTGCTTTGAACCCGAGAATCCTGTTACCTTGACCAAGCATACCGTGAAAGAAGATTTTTCCGCTCTGAACAAAGGGAAATGGGATGTTGAACTGGAAACATATGCTTCTCTGAGTGCCCAAGATCTTCATTCTGGCTATTTGAACCGCCTTTATACTAGCCGTGACTGTGAAGCTGGTCTGGTAAAGATGATGAGGGATAAATTTGAGGTAACTTCCTTGCACTTCTTCCTTCTTTACTTACTGCCACTATGTTAGTCCTCCTAGCCCCCAAGGTCCGGTTAAACTTAGCATAATTAAACCGGGACTCCAATAAAAACTATCGTCAGAACATAATTGATTAAATAGGCATTAGCCCCCAAGTGCCAAGTTGAATACCTGTATTGAGCTTGGGACTTTGCTATCTAATGATAAAGGAAAATTGAAGGTGCATTAGCCCCCAAGTATCAAGCGTATAACTTGTTATGTGGTTGGTACTTCAAATTCTTCGACCGCTTGTTTAAAACTAAATGCTGTCTGTATGCAGGCTGAGGTGAGAATCAAAGAGGACCGGATTACCGATCTGCAGGACACCTTGAAAACCCAACAGGCTGAAACAGACAAGGAAAGGGAAGAATTAACCAGCGCCTTGAGCATCACCGAACAGCTAAAGGAGGGCTTCAAGAAAGAGTGGGCTGATTGGGCCACTGAGAAGGCCGCTTTAACAAAAAGAGCTGAAAATGCTGAAGCTGCCCTTAAACCGGTGGTAGATGAGCTGACCGCCGTAAAGCGGCAAATACACTCCATGACCGCTACTATCTTTGATAAGCTCCTTTTAGTTTCTGTGACAACTCGGGCCTGCTTATAATGAATCTGGTTTGAGATCGTCCCTGTATTGTTGCAGGTACACGCATTGGGCACCTAGGGTCAGATGTGCGGAAAAAGCTGAAGGCTGCGTACACCTTAGTTGAACAACTGTATACCGGAGCACAGCGGATTATCACCACAGCTTCTCATAACAATTCGGCACCCTCTCTAATTCAGGATACTCTTAATAGGTTGTCAACGCTTCCTGCCCGGATTGAAGAGCTGAAAAAATCTGCTGCTCGAACCGGAGCCATTAACGCCTTAATCCGGGCAAAGGCATGGGTGCCAGATTTCGATCCTGTGGAAGCAGCTCAAGGCTATCCCAGCCTGAAGGAAGACGGCTCCGAGTTCAACAAAGATGATTTGAGGGCAATAAACCGTGCAGTGCACCCTCTGGCTTGTCAATTAGCTGAAGAGGCAAACTTGACGCATTATCAAGCGCAATACAACGATCAGAACAAGCGAGAGCCTGCCCCAACTCTTGAAGCGGAGAATCTGATTCCTCCAATCCGTAAGCATACTTACGCTCCTGATATTGAACCGTCTTCTCTGATCCATGAAGAGGCTGTTTTCCAAGCTTTAATGGGAATTGACTGGACCACTGTTGATTTCCAGCCAATGGATAGAGACGAGGAAGCTGAAGCGGCGCAGGACGATGAGCAGGCTTGAACCGGAGGCCGGTTTAGATAGCTGTCTTTGGCATCCTTCCAAAATAACAATGATCTTATTTGGGCACCGTGTTGCCTTGTAATAGGATAGTTAATACTTCTGCCTGGAATATGCCTTCGCGCATAAGTACTGATGCTTTTGCTTGAAAACCTCAATTTATATATCCTGCAATCAGAAAAACTTGGACTTCGGTAGCGGTTATACCGCCAGCCGGTTTATGATCTGGATATATATATATATCAGCAATGTATTCAAAACATATAACAAAATAGGCGATACAAAGTACCTTCCATAACTGGGCATGAAAGCTGGCTTAGCCATGCTTCAAGCGGAGGTTTAATAAACCATTAGCGTCAAAGGGGGAGAAAAACAGCTCCATATAGACCGTGCTGGGTCATTACAAGCCCCCTTGTTACTCTATGATGTTAACAGGAAGGCTAAACCGGGCATATTGCTCTGGATTAAAAATGAACCGAATCCATCAGCTGAACCGGCAAAAAATGTTGTTGGTTTAAAGGAAACACAACGAAAATGAAGAAAGAGCCATAAAAGAAATATGGAAGCAAAGGCGATGATAAAAACCGTTTGCAAAAGAGATGCTTTACTGAGCTGATGAGATGGTGTTACCATGGTCGGACAGGACCAAGCCCCCAATAGGAGTGACAATGGTTCAAGTCAGCCAGGTCCCCAAATGAAACCGTGGCATATATGCCAATCAAAAGGCGTGGCAATGGTTCGGGTTCGACCAAGCCCCCAAGTGATTTTGTGGCCTTAGGCCGATCAAGAGGCGTGACTGGTTCAGACTTGACCATGTCCCCAAGTGATCTGGTGGCTTTCGCCTATCAAAAGGTGTCGCATTGGTTCGGACACGACCAAGGCCCCAAGTGATATATCAAAAGAAAGCAAATTTCAAGGGGTAAACCGGAGGCCGCTTTAAAACAGAACCACTCCATGTAACCACACATGATAAGAAAGACAGAGACCCCGCTTTAGCTGAGGCTCCAGTTTTATTATATCAAAGATAATATATACACTGTCATAATATGTACATAGATAGAGCCAATGGCTCAAGTGTAGTAAGGCCGAAGATGAGCTATGTTCCACGGCCTGTTGGTCTCCTCCTCTGATGTGCGTGAGTCTTTATGCTCTCGAATATCAATCCGATAGTACGACCCGTTGTGCAGATTCTTGCTGACCACGAAAGGTCCCTCCCAAGGTGGGGATAACTTGTGCATATCTGTCTGGTCTTGGATGAGTCTAAGCACCAAATCTCCTTCTTGAAAAGTTCTGGTTCTAACCCGGCGACTATGATAACAGCGAAGATCTTGTTGATAAATCGCCGAACGGGCAGCCGCTATATCACGCTCCTCGTCCAATAAGTCCAAAGAGTCTAGCCATGCTGTCTCATTGTCTGCTTCAACATAAGCTGCCACACGAGGCGAATCGTGCCGGATATCACTAGGGAGAACTGCCTCTGCTCCGTAGACCATAAAAAACGGCGTGTATCCTGTGGATCAGTTGGGCGTAGTATTGATACTCCATAGCACAGATGGTAGTTCTTCAACCCAACATCCTGGTGTTCTTTGCAATGGGACCATAAGCCGGGGTTTGATGCCTCGCAAGATCTCTTGATTAGCTCGTTCTGCCTGCCCATTGGACTGGGGGTGTGCCACTGATGATACGTCAAGTCGAATGTGCTCACGTTCACAGAACTCCTTCATAGTGCCCTTGGATAAATTGGTACCATTGTCAGTAATGATACTGTGTGGAAAGCCAAACCGGAAAATCACCTTTTTGATGAACTGCACCGCTGTTGCCGCATCACACTTGCTGACATGCTCCGCTTCAACCCACTTGGTAAATTTGTCAACTGCCACCAAAAGGTGGGTTTTCTTATCCTTAGATCTTTTAAAAGGTCCGACCATATCCAGCCCCCAAGTTGCAAACGGCCAAGTGATTGGGATCATCCTCAATTCTTGAGCCGGCACATGAGCACGCCTTGAAAATTTCTGACAGCCATCACACCGTTTAACCAAGTCCTCCGCATCAGCATGCACTGTCAACCAGTAGAACCCGTGAAGAAACGCCTTTGCCACCAGAGACTTTGAACCGGTGTGGTGACCGCAATCCCCTTCATGGATTTCTCGTAAGATTTCGCAACCTTCCTCGGGAGAAACACAACGTTGAAACGCCCCTGATACACTGCAATGATGCAATTCACCATTGACAATCGTCATAGACTTGGATCGCCGGACTATCTTCCTGGCTAGAATCTCATCCTCTGGCAACTCTCCCCGGTTCATATATGCAAGATAAGGAACTATCCAATCCGGAATGACATGTAGGGCTGCCACCAATTGAGCCTCCGGATCAGGAATAGCCAAATCCGCTTCACCTGGGAGCTTGACTGACGGGTTGTGCAACACATCAAGAAAGACATTAGGCGGGACCGGTTTGTGCTGAGAGCCCAACCGGCTTAAAGCGTCCGCCGCTTCATTCTTTCGACGGTCCACGTGATCTACTTGATAACCCTTGAAGTGACCCGCAATATTATCCACCTCACGACGATATGCGGCCATGAGCGGGTCCTTAGAATCCCAAGTGCCAGACACCTGTTGAGCCATGAGGTCCGAGTCACCGAAGCACTTAACCCGGCTTAAGTTCATCTCTTTAGCCATCCGGAGACCATGGAGCAAGGCTTCATACTCAGCTGCATTATTAGTACAAGGGAACATTAAGCGGAGAACATAACAAAACTTATCACCTCGTGGGGAAGTTAATACGACTCCAGCCCCCGAGCCTTCCAATTGCCTGGATCCATCAAAATGAATAATCCAATATGTGTGATCCGGCTTCTCCTCTGGTGCTTGCAACTCCGTCCAATCATTGATGAAATCAACAAGCGCTTGAGACTTCACCGCCGTCCGAGGCACGTACTTCAATCCGTGTGGCCCAAGCTCTATAGCCCACTTGGCAATCCGGCCAGTCGCCTCCCGGTTCTGTATGATATCACCCAAGGGAGCTGAACTGATCACTGTGATGGGGTGCCCTTGAAAATACTGCTTCAACTTCCGGCTTGCCATGAAAACTCCATATACCAGCTTCTGCCAATGCGGATACCTTTGCTTGGATTCAATAAGCACCTCGCTGATATAATAAACCGGCCGCTGAACCGGATATTCCTTGCCTGCCTCCTTGTGTTCCACCACAATAGCCACGCTAACTGCCCGAGCATTGGCTGCTACGTATAATAATAACGGCTCCTTGTCGACCGGAGCCGCAAGAACGGGCGGATTGGCTAATTGCCGCTTCAAGTCCTCCAGTGCTTCATCAGCAGCCGGACTCCAGAGAATTGGTCTGTCTTTCTCAGAATTTGGTACAAAGGGATAGCCTTCTCTCCGAGGCGACTGATAAACCGGCTCAGTGCGGCGATCCGGCCCGCCAAACGCTGAACATCGTTGATACACTTCGGTCTAGCCAGGGAGGTAATAGCCGTAATCTTCTCTGGATTAGCCTCAATTCCTCTGTTGGACACCAGAAAACCCAGTAATTTGCCTGCCGGAACACCAAAGACACACTTGGCCGGATTAAGCATCATCTTGTAAACTCGCAAGTTGTCAAAGGTTTCCTTCAAATCATCCACCAGCGTCTCCTTCTGCCTTGACTTGACTACAATATCATCCACATAGGCGTGCACATTGCGGCCGATCTGTTTATGCAGGCAATTCTGTACACACTGTTGATAGGTGGCTTGGGCACTCTTGAGCCCGAAGGGCATAGATACATAGCAGAAGGCTCCAAAGGGAGTAGTAAACGCTGTCTTCTCCTGGTCCTTAACTGCCATTTTGATCTGATGATCCAGAATATGCATCCAAAAAACTCAAACGCTCACAACCCGCCGTGGCATCAATGATCTGGTCAATGCGGGGGAGGGCAAAAGGATCCGCTGGACAAGCCCTGTTAAGATTCGTGTAATCCACACACATACGCCAAGTGCCGTTTTTCTTAAGAACCAGCACCGGATTAGCAAGCCACTCTGGATGGAACACCTCAATGATAAAGCCAGCTGCTAAAAGCCTGGCCACCTCCTCTCCAATGGCTTTGCGCCTTTCTTCATTAAACTAGCGGAGAAATTGCTTTACCGGTTTATACTTAGGATCCACATTAAGAGTGTGCTCAGCGAGTTCCCTCGGTACACCTGGCATGTCAGAAGGTTTCCATGCAAAAATGTCCCGATTCTCACGGATGAACTTGATGAGCGCGCTTTCCTATTTGGGGTCCAAGTTGGCACTGACAATGAACTACTTGGACGAATCGCCGGGCACGAAGTCAACAAGCTTGGTCTCGGCTGCCGATTTGAACTTCAGATCCGAATCATGCTCCGTAGTTGGCTTCTTCAAAGGGGTCATGTCCGCCGGATCAACATTGTCCTTATAGTATTTCAACTCCTCTGTGGCATAGACCGACTCTGCATAAGCCGCATCACCTTCCTCACATTCCAAAGCGACCTTACGGCTCCCATGAATCGTTATCATCCCCTTGTAACCCGGCATATTGAGCTGCAAGTAGATATAACAAGGCCGCGCCATGAATTTGGCATAAGCCAGCCGCCCAAACAAGGCGTGATACGGGCTCCGGATCTTCACCACCTCAAAGGTTAGTTTTTCGGACCGGGAATCATGCTCGTCCCCGAAAGCCACGTCCAGAGCTATCTTACCAACAGGATATGCTAACTTGCCAGGCACCACACCATGGAACACTGTATTAGACGGTCTGAGATCTTTGTCTGTTAGCCCCATGCGGCGGAATGTCTCATAATACAGGATGTTAATACTGCTCCCTCCATCCATGAGTACCTTGGTGAATTTATAACCTCCCACCTTCGGGTCTACCACTAATGCTAGCTGGCCCGGATTGTCAACCCGGGGTGGGTGGTCTTCCCTGCTCCACACGATAGGCTGCTCCGACCAGCGTAAGTAACGTGGTACGGCCAGTTCAACAGAGTTCACTGCTCGCTTGTGGAGTTTTCGGTCGCGTTTATCCAAGCTAGTTGTGAAAACATGATATTGCCCATTGTTTAACTGTTTTGGCTGGCTCTGATAACCCGACTGCTGCTGCTGGCCGTTCTGATTATTCTGGTTGTTGTGACCGCCCTGACTGAGACCTGAACCGGAAGCTCCATCGTGACCCGGCCCATGGAAACCGGATCCTGAACCGCCACCTGACCCGCGGTCATACCGGAAGGCATTAGAGTTTTTAAACTCTTGCATAATACAACAATCCTTCCAAAGGTGGTTAGCCGGCGCCTCCTTCGTCCCATGCTTTGGGCAAGGCTGATTCAACAAATAATTCAAACGATCCGCGTTAGGATTTGGAGCCCCATTACGATTTGCTGCTTTACCTCTGCGCCGCTGACCCCTGTCCTGTGCGTTAGTGTTAGCCACAAAGTCCATGCTACCATCCGCCTTGCGCTTGCCTCCATTTCCATGACCCGCCAGTTTGTACTGTTGCCCCTTGGAGTTGCTATTCTTCTTTCCCTTCCCTGCTTCATCATCATCAGTCTCGGGATCCTTGGTACTATCCGAATCAACATACTTCACTAAAGCGGCCATGAGAGTTCCCATGTCATTGCAAAACCGCTTCATGCGCCCCAATTTTAATTTTAAAGGCTTAAACCGGCAGTTGCCCTCCAGGGTTAAGATCGCAGAATCGGCATTGATCCTGTCAGACGAGTGCAAGACCTCCGAAACGCGGCATACCCAATGGGTTGTTGATTCTCCGTCCTCCTGAACACAAGCCGCCAGGTCTACGATGGACTTGGGCTGCTTACATGTATCCTTGAAATTCTGGATAAACCGGGCTCGCAACTAGACCCATGAGCTGATAGAATTGGGCGGCAGGCTCTTCAACCAAGTGCGGGCCGTGCCTTCCAGCATGATGGTGAAGTACTTTGCCCATGCGGTCTCATCCACATCTAGCATCTCCATGGCCATCTCATAACTCTCTACCCACACTTCCGGAGATAAATCGGCGGTGTAATTCGACACCTTGCGCAGACCCTTGAAATCCATGGGCAGGCGCACATTGCGTAAAGCGGGGACTAAACAAGGCACTCCCAAAGCAGATGCAATGGCCCGACAGAGGTGGTAGGACGAACCGGTGTAAGCTGACCCGCCTCGTTCTGCGCTGCTAACTCGGCCTCCCTTCGTGCTCGAGCCCGGTCCACCACATCCTGAGCATCGCGAACACCACCTGCCGGGTTATTGCCACGGGCCGCTTCACGGCCTCGTGCATTGCTCGATATGGCCGGTTCATCCACGCATCTGCTATAGCTCCGGCTTGGACGAGGCGTGGAGTGAATCCGATCGCGACTGTATGAATATGCCTCCTGTTGAATCAGCGCGGTCCGGAGAAGTTCCTTAACCCGACGCGTCTCTATCGCTTGCGGAGAATCCCCTTCGACTGGGATGGCCTCTAATCGCGCAGCAGCTGCAACAAGATTGTCCATAGGATTGGAATAATGACCCGGAGGTGTCTGAACCGGCGGAGGAATCACAATGTTCTGTTGAGGCGGTTCCATTAAGCGGGGTTGGACCGTCGCCCCTGGCCCTGGTGCCTCGGTCCGGTTTGCCTCCGGGTACTGCGGCGGATTACTAGGTCCAGCACCCGGAATGTGGAAGAGATTTCGAGGGTCAAACCCTAACGGCAGGCGTGATCTGTGCTTCCGCTTCAAGACCTCCTGTGATGCGTTCTGGTCGAGCATGAGTTTATAGGCCTGGGCATCCAAAGCGGCCCGTTCTGCGGCCATCCTGTCCTTCTCTGCTGCCAGATCTGCTTTGGCTTGTACGATCTGCTCTCTCACCTTTGCAATCTCTGCATCATGGGCCTCCTGATCCACCGGATTGGCCTCTGCCATAAGCGCAGCTAGCGCATCAAACAGATCAGACAGAACTTGAACCGGCGGGCGCACAAGGCCTCCTGCCCCTGCTGCCGCTGCTGATCCGGAGAGCATTGCTGTGGCGGTCGAAGAGTGATTCACCGCCTGTGTGCCGGCCATGAATATTCCAACCCGGTTGATCTGGCCTGGGGGGTCTGGAATACTGTCGCCATCGGAACAGCCCCTAACCTGGTCGTCTTGCAACTGATATAGCGATTCGGTCTGTCCGGTTGAGGACTCGTCGCCGGAATAGACGACGGTCTCGCTACCGTGTTCTGACTCGTCCTCACGCTCTCCTCCGTGGATGACACCAACGAAGGCACGCTTCACGGCCGGTTTAGCCTGGGTAGATCTCGCACGCTGAGTCGGCTCGACCAGGTCGGTGCAGATGTCCGGCTCAGGCCCAGGCTCACCGATCTTGTCGATAAAGACGTGTATGCCACAAAAGGGGACCCGGTACCCGTACTCGATCGAATCGGCCTCGGGACCCCATCCTGCATCGTTGATGTAAATCTTGCCACGACGACTCTTGGTCATCCAGCCCACAGCATAGCCTTCGAGTCCTTTGAGCTTGCCCTCCAAGATCATCAAACCATCGTGCGATTGCCCCACGGTGGGCGCCAACTGTCGTGGATTTGTCACGGCAGATGTCCTAGAGAAAGGACTTAGTCGTGGAGCCATCGCTACGGGTTAGCTTGAAGGGGATAAAGCGGACACAAAGACACGAAGGTTTATACTAGTTCGGCCCCTTCGATGAAGGTAAAAGCCTACGACTAGTTGTGATGGAATTGATGTGATCTCGATGGCTAGGGAGCAAACAAGCTTCGCCTAGGCTCGAGTTGTCGTCCTCTTGAACCGCCGCCGGGTCGTCCCCTTATATACACGGGTGGCGCCCGTCGGTCCATAGAGTCCCAACCGGTTTATACTCGTATCCCGGTTGGTATCTCTCTATTCCTATCTTACAATACAAGTTATACATCAGGCCGGTTTACGGCTACAGGTTCTAAACCGACTACAGGCGGCGTCCGGCTCTTCTTCGACACCACGGCGATCATCAACGGCGCCTAGCGCACGGTCTGCCCCCTTCATGCCGCTCTCTGGTTGCACATCTTCGTTGCTGTGAACCAAACGGCCTTTGATTCTTTAGCTTCTCTTCCGCATGGCAAGCCGTTTACTGAATAGATGTGATGCAGCAAATACTCTTGAACAATTATGAAGCATATCTAGTACTTGATGTGGACATATGTTGTGGATTCTCGTGTGAATTTTGGTGCAAGCTGCTCCAGTTTACTGTCTTTGTGATATTAACTCATGAATGTTTGCTTGCCAAAGTATGATTATTTGCTGGTCAAAATAAGCTGGTTTACAAAATAAGTTCGGCCATTGGGAGAAACTTCATTAGTCTTTGGGATTTCTTTGTGCTTGAACCTGCTGGGGGCAATGCACTTACAAAATAAGCTCGGCCACATTTGGAGTTTCTATTAACACTCTGGATAAGCTATGTGAGGTTGGACTTACGATATTGATCTTGCCTACTGCCTAGTGTATTGGTTCATCAATTCCCATGTTGCACTTGTTCCTAACTTCATTTTTCATTTTCCGAATGGGCAATCAAAAATCATTATCGATGCAGTTTATATGTAGATTTCATACTAGTTTGATGTTGCTTACTACTGGAGAAGTTATTCAGATTTAACAAGATGCATCATTGTACGTTTTGTTTTAGACATGTACCATTCGTAGTCTATTCAGTTATTTGGCCACACATTTCTTTTGCACCCTCACTTGACAAATCATACTCCATCATTGGTTAATTTGAACTGTTCTACAACATCACTCTGTATCAATTCTTATCTCATATCTCTATCTAATATGTTTGATTTTCGTGTTGAATTTTTTGATATATTATACGTTTTTTTTCCGACATCGTATGCAAAAGTTATAGCCGTTTTACATTTTCCCTACACTTTTTGCAAAACATGTCCAAATTTAAGTTTTTTAATTTTCCTAACTAGTAGATGTAGTAATATAACTACATCTCGAAGAATTTTATTTTTTGAATTTTTTATCATTTTCTTTTGTACTTTTCAAAACTGAAATGGCGATATACCGGGGGGGGGGGTAGAGATTGAAAATTGCCCTTTAGTACCGCTTTGTGCCACGAACCGGTATTGTAGGTCAAACCCCTTTAGTACCGGTTCGTGGCACGAACCGGTACTAAAGGTTAGCCCTTTAGTACCGGTTTGTGCCATGAACCGGTACTAAAGGTGATCGCGGGGCCCCAGCCTGACGCCAGCTTGCCACCACCCCTTTAGTACCGGTTCGTGGCACGAACCGGTACTAAAGGTTCAAAACGAACCGGCATTAATGCATAGCCGCTCGAACCGGCACTAATGGTACCATTAGTACCGGGCCAAAATCGAACCGACATTAATGTGTCTCACATTAGGTCTTTTTTCTACTAGTGGGCGCAGACACCGGAGACGCTCGTGGGCGGCGCCCTCGGCCAGCGCGCCGCTTCAATGGCGGAGGCAGTAAGAGGTCGTGTTTGCACTGGGCCGACTTCAATATGCAGTGGCACACTCTACAACAACATGAATGCGGGCAGCCGGCGTCCGGCTCTTCTTCGACACCACGACGATCATCAACAGCGCCTAGCGCACGGTCTGCCCCCTTCATGTCGCTCTCTGGTTTCACATCTTCGTTGCTGTGAACCAAACGGCCTTTGATTCTTTAGCTTCTCTGCCACATGGCAAGCCGTTTACTAAACAGATGTGATGCAGCAAATACTCTTGAACAATTATGAAGCATATCTAGTACTTGATGTGGACATATGTTGTGGATTCTCGTGTGAATTTTGGTGCAAGCTGCTCCAGTTTACTGTCTTTGTGATATTAACTCATGAATGTTTGCTTGCCAAAGTATGATTATTTGCTGGTCAAAATAAGCTGGTTTACAAAATAAGTTCGGCCATTGGGAGAAACTCCATTAGTCTTTGGGCTTTCTTTGTGCTTGAACCTGCTGGGGGCAATGCACTTACAAAATAAGCTCGGCCACATTTGGAGTTTCTATTAACACTCTGGATAAGCTATGTGAGGTTGGACTTACGATATTGATCTTGCCTACTGCCTAGTGTATTGGTTCATCAATTCCCATGTTGCACTTGTTCCTAACGTCATTTTTCATTTTCCGAATGGGCAATCCAAAATCATTATCGATGCAGTTTATATGTAGATTTCATACTAGTTTGATGTTGCTTACTACCGGAGAAGTTATTCAGATTTAACAAGATGTATCATTGTACGTTTTGTTTTAGACATGTACCATTCATAGTCTATTCAGTTATTTGGCCACACATTTCTTTTGCACCCTCACTTGACAAATCATACTCCATCATTGGTTAATTTGAACTGTTCTACAACATCACTCTGTATCAATTCTTATCTCATATCTCTATCTAATATGTTTGATTTTCGTGCTGAATTTTTTGATATATTATACGTTTTTTTCCGACATCGTATGCAAAAGGTATAGCCGTTTTACATTTTCCCTACACTTTTTGCAAAACACGTCCAAATTTAAGTTTTTTAATTTTGCTAACTAGTAGATGTACTAATATAACTACATCTCGAAGAATTTTATTTTTTGAATTTTTTATCATTTTCTTTTGTACTTTTCACAACTGAAATGGCGATATAACAGGGGGGGGGGGGGGTAGAGATTGAAAATTGCCCTTTAGTACCGGTTTGTGCCACGAACCGGTATTGTAGGTCAAACCCCTTTAGTACCGGTTCGTGGCACGAACCGGTACTAAAGGTTAGCCCTTTAGTACCGGTTTGTGCCACGAACCGGTACTAAAGGTGATCGCGGGGCCCCGGCCTTACGCCAGCCTGCCACCACCCCTTTAGTACCGGTTCGTGGCACGAACCGGTACTAAAGGTTCAAAACGAACCGGAATTAATGCATAGCCGTTCGAACCGGCACTAATGGTATCATTAGTACCGGGCCAAAATCGAACCGGCATTAATGTGTCTCACATTAGGTCTTTTTTCTACTAGTGGACGCAAACACCGGAGACGCGTCGTGGGCGGCGCCCTCGGCCAGTGCGCTGCTTCAATGGCGGAGGCAGTAAGAGGTCGTGTTTGCATTGGGCCGACTTCAATATGCAGCGGCACACTCTACAACAACATGAATGCGGGCAGCAAGCGTCCGGCTCTTCTTCGACACCACGGCGATCATCAACGGCGCCTAGCGCACGGTCTGCCCCCTTCATGTCGCTCTCTGGTTGCACATCTTCGTTGCTGTGAACCAAACGGCCTTTGATTCTTTAGCTTCTTTGCCGCATGGCAAGCCGTTTACTGAATAGATGTGATGCAGCAAATACTCTTGAACAATTATGAAGCATACCTAGTACTTGATGTGGACATAAGTTGTGGATTCTCGTGTGAATTTTGGTGCAAGCTGCTCCAGTTTACTGTCTTTGTGATATTAACTCATGAATGTTTGCTTGCCAAAGTCTGATTATTTTCTGGTCAAAATAAGCTGGTTTACAAAATAAGTTCGGCCATTGGGAGAAACTCCATTAGTCTTTGGGATTTCTTTGTGCTTGAACCTGCAGGGGGCAATCCACTTATGAAATAAGATCGGCCACATTTGGAGTTTCTATTAACACTCTGGATAAGCTATGTGAGGTTGGACTTACGATATTGATCTTGCCTACTGCCTAGTGTATTGGTTCATCAATTCCCATGTTGCACTTGTTCTTAACTTCTTTTTCATTTTCCGAATGGGCAATCAAAAATCATCATCGATGCAGTTTATATGTAGATTTAATACTAGTTTTATGTTGCTTACTACGGAGAAGTTATTCAGATTTAACAAGATGTATCGTTGTACGTTTTGTTTTAGACATGTACCATTCTTAGTCTATTCAGTTATTTGGCCACACGTTTCTTTTGCACCCTCACTTGACAAATCATACTCCATCATTGGTTAATTTGAACTATTCTACAACATCACTCTGTATCAATTCTTATCTCATATCTCTATCTAATATGTTTGATTTTCGTGCTGATTTTTTTGATATATTATACGTTTTTTCCGACATCGTATGCAAAAGTTATAGCCGTTTTACATTTTCCCTACGCTTTTTGCAAAACATGTCCAAATTTAAGTTTTTTAATTTTCCTAACTAGTAGATGTAGTAATATAACTACATCTCGAAGAATTTTATTTTTTGAATTTTTTATCATTTTCTTTTGTATTTTTCAAAACTAAAATGGCGATATACAAGGGGGGTAGAGATTGAAAATTAACCTTTAGTACCGGTTTGTGCCACGAACCGGTATTGTAGGTCAAACCCCTTTAGTACCGGTTCGTGGCACGAACCAGTACTAAAGGTTAGCCCTTTAGTACCGGTTCGTGCCACGAACCGGTACTAAAGGTGATCGCGGGGCCCCGGCCTGACGCCAGCCTGCCAACACCCCTTTAGTACCGGTTCGTAGCACGAACCGGTACTAAAGGTTCAAAACGAACCGGCATTAATGCATAGCCGTTTGAACCGGCACTAATGGTAACATTAGTACCGGGCCAAAATCGAACCGGCATTAATGTGTCTCTAATGTGTCTCACATTAGGTCTTTTTTCTACTAGTGGGTGCAGACACCGGAGACGCGTTGAGGGCGGCGCCCTCGGCCAGCGCGCCATTTCAATGGCGGAGACAGTAAGAGGTCGTGTTTGCATTGGGCCGACTTCAATATGCAGCGGCAGACTCTACAACAACACGAATGCGGACAGCCGGCGTCCGGCTCTTCTTCGACACCACGGCGATCATCAACGGCCCCTAGCGCACGGTCTGCCCCCTTCATGTCGCTCTCTGGTTGCACATCTTCGTTGCTGTGAACCAAATGACCTTTGATTCTCTAGCTTCTCTGCCACATGGCAAGCCGTTTAATGAATAGATGTGATGCAGCAAATACTCTTGAAGAATTATGAAGCATATCTAGTACTTGATGTGGACATATGTTGTGGATTCTGGTGTGAATTTTGGTGCAAGCTGCTCCAGTTTACTGTCTTTGTGATATTAACTCATGAATGTTTGCTTGCCAAAGTATGATTATTTGCTGGTCAAAATAAGCTGGTTTACAAAATAAGTTCGGCCATTGGGAGAAAACTCCATTAGTCTTTGGGCTTTCTTTGTGCTTGAACCTGCTGGGGGCAATCCACTTACTAAATAAGATCGGCCACATTTGGAGTTTCTATTAACACTCTGGATAAGCTATGTGAGGTTGGACTTACGATATTGATCTTGCCTACTGCCTAGTGTATTGGTTCATCAATTCCCATGTTGCACTTGTTCCTAACTTCATTTTTCATTTTCCGAATGGGCAATCAAAAATCATTATCGATGCAGTTTATATGTAGATTTAATACTAGTTTTGTGTTGCTTACTACCGAAGAAGTTATTCAGATTTCACAAGATGTATCGTTGTACGTTTTGTTTTAGACATGTACCATTCTTAGTCTATTCAGTTATTTGGCCACACATTTCTTTTGCACCCTCACTTGACAAATCATACTCCATCATTGGTTAATTTGAACTGTTCTACAACATCACTCTGTATCAATTCTTATCTCATATCTCTATCTAATATGTTTGATTTTCGTGCTGAATTTTTTGATATATTATACGTTTTTTCCGACATCGTATGGAAAAGTTATAGCCATTTTATATTTTCCCTACACTTTTTGCAAAACACGTCCAAATTTAAGTTTTTTAATTTTCCTAACTAGTAGATGTAGTAATATAACTACATCTCAAAGAATTTTATTTTTTGAATTTTTTATCATTTTCTTTTGTATTTTTCAAAACTGAAATGGCGATATACAGGGGGTAGAGATTGAAAATTGCCCTTTAGTACCGGTTTGTGCCACGAACCGGTATTGTAGGTCAAACCCCTTTAGTACCGGTTCGTGGCAAAAACCAGTACTAAAGGTTAGCCTTTAGTACCGGTTTGTGCCACGAACCGGTACTAAAGGTGATCGCGGGGCCCCGGCCTGATGCCAGCCTGCCACCACCCCTTTAGTACCGGTTCGTGGGGCGAACCGGTACTAAAGGTTCAAAACAAACCGGCATTAATGCATAGCCGTTCGAACCGGCACTAATGGTACCATTAGTACCAGGCCAAAATCGAACCTGCATTAATGTGTCTCTAATGTGTCTCACATTAGGTCTTTTTTCTACTAGTGGGTGCAGACACCGGAGACGCGTCGTGGGCGGCGCCCTCGGCCAGTGCGCCACTTCAATGGCGGAGACAGTAAGAGGTCGTGTTTGCATTGGGCCGACTTCAATATGTAGCGGCACACTCTACAACAACACGAATGCGGACAGCCAGCGTTCGGCTCTTCTTCGACACCACGGCGATCATCAACGGCGCCTAGCGCACGGTCTGCCCCCTTAATGTCGCTCTCTGGTTGCACATCTTCGTTGCTGTGAACCAAACGACCTTTGATTCTTTAGCTTCTCAGCCACATGGCAAGCTGTTTACTGAATAGATGTGATGCAGCAAATACTCTTGAACAATTATGAAGCATATCTAGTACTTGATGTTGACATATGTTGTGGATTCTGGTGTGAATTTTGGTGCAAGCTGCTCCAGTTTACTGTCTTTGTGATATTAACGCATGAATTTTTGCTTGCCAAAGTATGATTATTTGCTGGTCAAAATAAGCTGGTTTACAAAATAAGTTCGGCCATTGGGAGAAAACTCCATTAGTCTTTGGGCTTTGTTTGTGCTTGAACCTACTGGGGGCAATCCACTTACGAAATAAGATCGGCTAATTTGGAGTTTCTATTAACACTCTGGATAAGCTATGTGAGGTTGGACTTACGATATTGATCTTGCCTACTGCCTAGTGTATCGGTTCATCAATTCCCATGTTGCACTTGTTCCTAACTTCATTTTTCATTTTCCGAATGGGCAATCAAAAATCATTATCGATGCAGCTTATATGTAGATTTAATACTAGTTTTATGTTGCTTACTACCGGAGAAGTTATTCAGATTTAACAAGATGTATTGTGGTACGTTTTGTTTTAGACATGTACCATTCTTAGTCTATTCAGTTATTTGGCCACACATTTCTTTTGCACCCTCACTTGACAAATCATACTCCATCATTGGTTAATTTGAACTGTTCTACAACATCACTCTGTATCAATTCTTAACTCATATCTCTATCTAATATGTTTGATTTTCGTGCTGAGTTTTTTGATATATTATACGTTTTTTTCCGACATCGTATGCAAAAGTTATAGCCGTTTTATATTTTTCCTGTACTTTTTGCAAAACATGTCCAAATTTAAGTTTTTTAATTTTCCTAACTAGTAGATGTAGTAATATAACTACATCTCGAAGAATTTTATTTTTTGAATTTTTTTATCATTTTCTTATGTATTTTTCAATACTGAAATGGTGATATACGAGGGGGGGGGGGGTAGAGATTGAAAATTGCCCTTTAGTACCGGTTTGTGCCACGAACCGGTACTGTAGGTTAAACCCCTTTAGTACCGGTTCGTGGCACGAACCGGTACTAAAGGTTAGCCCATTTGTACTGGTTTGTGCCACGAACCGGCACTAAAGGTGATCGCGGGGCCCCGGCCTGACGCCAGCCTGCCACCACCCCTTTAGTACTGGTTCGTGGCACGAACCGGTACTAAAGGTTCAAAATGAACCGGCATTAACGCATAGCCGTTCGAACCGGCACTAATGGTACCATTAGTACCGGGCCAAAATCGAACCGGCATTAATGTGTCTCACATTAGGTCTTTTTTTCTACTAGTGGGCGCAGACACCAGAGACGCGTCGTGGGCGGCGCCCTCGGCCAGCGCGCCGCTTCAATGGCGGAGGTAGTAAGAGGTCGTGTTTGCACTGGGCCGACTTCAATATGCAGCGGCACACTCTACAACAACATGAATGCGGGCAGCCGACGTCCGGCTCTTCTTCGACACCACGGCGATCATCAACGGCGCCTAGCGCACGGTCTGCCCCCTTCATGTCGCTCTCTGGTTGCACATCTTCGTTGCTGTGAACCAAACGGCCTTTGATTCTTTAGCTTCTCTGCCACATGACAAGCCGTTTACTAAACAGATGTGATGCAGCAAATACTCTTGAACAATTATGAAGCATATCTAGTACTTGATGTGGACATATGTTGTGGATTCTCGTGTGAATTTTGGTGCAAGCTGCTCCAGTTTACTGTCTTTGTGATATTAACTCATGAATGTTTGCTTGCCAAAGTATGATTATTTGCTGGTCAAAATAAGCTGGTTTACAAAATAAGTTCGGCAATTGGGAGAAACTCCATTAGTCTTTGGGCTTTCTTTGTGCTTGATCCTGCTGGGGGCAATGCACTTACGAAATAAGCTCGGCCCCATTTGGAGTTTCTATTAACACTCTGGATAAGCTATGTGAGGTTGGACTTACGATATTGATCTTGCCTACTGCCTAGTGTATTGGTTCATCAATTCCCACGTTGCACTTGTTCCAAACTTCATTTTTAATTTTCCGAATGGGCAATCAAAAATCATTATCGAAGCAGTTTATATGTAGATTTAATACTAGTTTGATGTTGCTTACTACCGGAGAAGTTATTCAGAGTTAACAAGATGTATCGTTGTACGTTTTGTTTTAGACATGTACCATTCTTAGTCTATTCAGTTATTTGGCCACACATTTCTTTTGCACCCTCACTTGACAAATCATACTCCATCATTGGTTAATTTGAACTGTTCTACAACATCACTCTGTATCAATTCTTATCTCATATCTCTATGTAATATGTTTGATTTTCGTGCTAAATTTTTTGATATATTATACGTTTTTTTTCCGACATCGTATGCAAAAGTTATAGCCGTTTTACATTTTCCCTACACTTTTTGCAAAACATGTCCAAATTTAAGTTTTCAAATTTTCCTAACTAGTAGATGTAGTAATATAACTACATTGCGAAGAATTTAATTTTTTGAATTTTTTATCATTTTCTTTTGTATTTCTCAAAACTGAAATGGCGATATACAGGGTGGGGGGTAGAGATTGAAAATTGCCCTTTAGTACCGGTTTGTGCCATGAACCGGTACTGTAGGTCAAACCCCTTTAGTACCGGTTCGTGGCACGAACCGGTACTAAAGGTTAGCCCTTTAGTACCGGTTTGTGCAACGAACTGGTACTAAAGGTGATCGCGAGGCCCTGGCCTGACGCCAGCCTACCACCACCCCTTTAGTACCGGTTCGTGGCACAAACCGGTACTAAAGGTTCAAAACGAACCGGTATTAATGCATAGCTGTTCGAACCGGCACTAATGGTACAATTAGTACCGGGCCAAAATCGAACCGGCATTAATGTGTCTCACATTAGGTCCTTTTTCTACTAGTGGGCGCAGACACCGGCGACGCGTCGTGGGCGGCGCCCTCGGCCAGCACGCTGCTTCAATGGCGGAGGCAGTAAGAGGTCGTGTTTGCACTGGGCCGACTTCAATATGCAGCGGCACACTCTACAACAACATGAATGCAAGCAGCTAGCGTCCGGCTCTTCTTCGACACCACGACAATCATCAACGGCGCCTAGCGCATGGTCTACCCCCTTCATGTCGCTCTCTGGTTGCACATCTTCGTTGCTATGAACCAAACGGCCTTTGATTCTTTAGCTTCTCTGCCGCATGGCAAGCCGTTTACTGAATAGATGTGATGCAGCAAATACTCTTGAACAATTATGAAGCATATCTAGTACTTGATGTGGACATAAGTTGTGGATTCTCGTGTGAATTTTGGTGCAAGCTGCTCCAGTTTACTGTCTTTGTGATATTAACTCATGAATGTTTGCTTGCCAAAGTCTGATTATTTTCTGGTCAAAATAAGCTGGTTTACAAAATAAGTTCGGCCATTGGGAGAAACTCCATTAGTCTTTGGGATTTCTTTGTGCTTGAACCTGCTGGGGGCAATCCACTTATGAAATAAGATCGGCCACATTTGGAGTTTCTATTAACACTCTGGATAAGCTATGTGAGGTTGGACTTACGATATTGATCTTGCCTACTGCCTAGTGTATTGGTTCATCAATTCCCATGTTGCACTTGTTCTTAACTTCTTTTTCATTTTCCGAATGGGCAATCAAAAATCATCATCGATGCAGTTTATATGTAGATTTAATACTAGTTTTATGTTGCTTACTACCGGAGAAGTTATTCAGAGTTAACAAGATGTATCGTTGTACGTTTTGTTTTAGACATGTACCATTCTTAGTCTATTCAGTTATTTGGCCACACGTTTCTTTTGCACCCTCACTTGACAAATCATACTCCATCATTGGTTAATTTGAACTATTCTACAACATCACTCTGTATCAATTCTTATCTCATATCTCTATCTAATATGTTTGATTTTCGTGCTGATTTTTTTGATATATTATACGTTTTTTCCGACATCGTATGCAAAAGTTATAGCCGTTTTACATTTTCCCTACGCTTTTTGCAAAACATGTCCAAATTTAAGTTTTTTAATTTTCCTAACTAGTAGATGTAGTAATATAACTACATCTCGAAGAATTTTATTTTTTGAATTTTTTATCATTTTGTATTTTTCAAAACTGAAATGGCGATATACAAGGGGGGTAGAGATTGAAAATTAACCTTTAGTACCGGTTTGTGCCACGAACCGGTATTGTAGGTCAAACCCCTTTAGTACCGGTTCGTGGCACGAACCAGTACTAAAGGTTAGCCCTTTAGTACCGGTTCGTGCCACGAACCGGTACTAAAGGTGATCGCGGGGCCCCGGCCTGACGCCAGCCTGCCAACACCCCTTTAGTACCGGTTCGTAGCACGAACCGGTACTAAAGGTTCAAAACGAACCGGCATTAATGCATAGCCGTTTGAACCGGCACTAATGGTAACATTAGTACCGGGCCAAAATCGAACCGGCATTAATGTGTCTCTAATGTGTCTCACATTAGGTCTTTTTTCTACTAGTGGGTGCAGACACCGGAGACGCGTCGAGGGCGGCGCCCTCGGCCAGCGCGCCATTTCAATGGCGGAGACAGTAAGAGGTCGTGTTTGCATTGGGCCGACTTCAATATGCAGCGGCAGACTCTACAACAACACGAATGCGGACAGCCGGCGTCCGGCTCTTCTTCGACACCACGGCGATCATCAACGGCCCCTAGCGCACGGTCTGCCCCCTTCATGTCGCTCTCTGGTTGCACATCTTCGTTGCTGTGAACCAAACGACCTTTGATTCTCTAGCTTCTCTGCCACATGGCAAGCCGTTTAATGAATAGATGTGATGCAGCAAATACTCTTGAAGAATTATGAAGCATATCTAGTACTTGATGTGGACATATGTTGTGGATTCTGGTGTGAATTTTGGTGCAAGCTGCTCCAGTTTACTGTCTTTGTGATATTAACTCATGAATGTTTTCTTGCCAAAGTATGATTATTTGCTGGTCAAAATAAGCTGGTTTACAAAATAAGTTCGGCCATTGGGAGAAAACTCCATTAGTCTTTGGGCTTTCTTTGTGCTTGAACCTGCTGGGGGCAATCCACTTACTAAATAAGATCGGCCACATTTGGAGTTTCTATTAACACTCTGGATAAGCTATGTGAGGTTGGACTTACGATATTGATCTTGCCTACTGCCTAGTGTATTGGTTCATCAATTCCCATGTTGCACTTGTTCCTAACTTCATTTTTCATTTTCCGAATGGGCAATCAAAAATCATTATCGATGCAGTTTATATGTAGATTTAATACTAGTTTTGTGTTGCTTACTACCGGAGAAGTTATTCAGATTTCACAAGATGTATCGTTGTACGTTTTGTTTTAGACATGTACCATTCTTAGTCTATTCAGTTATTTGGCCACACATTTCTTTTGCACCCTCACTTGACAAATCATACTCCATCATTGGTTAATATGAACTGTTCTACAACATCACTCTGTATCAATTCTTATCTCATATCTCTATCTAATATGTTTGATTTTCGTGCTGAATTTTTTGATATATTATACGTTTTTTCCGACATCGTATGGAAAAGTTATAGCCATTTTATATTTTCCCTACACTTTTTGCAAAACACGTCCAAATTTAAGTTTTTTAATTTTCCTAACTAGTAGATGTAGTAATATAACTACATCTCAAAGAATTTTATTTTTTGAATTTTTTATCATTTTCTTTTGTATTTTTCAAAACTGAAATGGCGATATACAGGGGGTAGAGATTGAAAATTGCCCTTTAGTACCGGTTTGTGCCACGAACCGGTATTGTAGGTCAAACCCCTTTAGTACCGGTTCGTGGCAAAAACCAGTACTAAAGGTTAGCCTTTAGTACCGGTTTGTGCCACGAACCGGTACTAAAGGTGATCGCGGGGCCCCGGCCTGATGCCAGCCTGCCACCACCCCTTTAGTACCGGTTCGTGGGGCGAACCGGTACTAAAGGTTCAAAACAAACCGGCATTAATGCATAGCCGTTCGAACCGGCACTAATGGTACCATTAGTACCAGGCCAAAATCGAACCTGCATTAATGTGTCTCTAATGTGTCTCACATTAGGTCTTTTTTCTACTAGTGAGTGCAGACACCGGAGACGCGTCGTGGGCGGCGCCCTCGGCCAGTGCGCCACTTCAATGGCGGAGACAGTAAGAGGTCGTGTTTGCATTGGGCCGACTTCAATATGTAGCGGCACACTCTACAACAACACGAATGCGGACAGCCAGCGTCCGGCTCTTCTTCGACACCACGGCGATCATCAACGGCGCCTAGCGCACGGTCTGCCCCCTTCATGTCGCTCTCTGGTTGCACATCTTCGTTGCTGTGAACCAAACGACCTTTGATTCTTTAGCTTCTCAGCCACATGGCAAGCTGTTTACTGAATAGATGTGATGCAGCAAATACTCTTGAACAATTATGAAGCATATCTAGTACTTGATGTTGACATA
The DNA here is from genome assembly GCA_963921465.1 of Triticum timopheevii. Taxonomy (NCBI): domain Eukaryota; kingdom Viridiplantae; phylum Streptophyta; class Magnoliopsida; order Poales; family Poaceae; genus Triticum; species Triticum timopheevii. The sequence goes on from OY997266.1 coordinate 129,566,665, forward strand.
TGTTGTGGATTCTGGTGTGAATTTTGGTGCAAGCTGCTCCAGTTTACTGTCTTTGTGATATTAACGCATGAATTTTTGCTTGCCAAAGTATGATTATTTGCTGGTCAAAATAAGCTGGTTTACAAAATAAGTTCGGCCATTGGGAGAAAACTCCATTAGTCTTTGGGCTTTGTTTGTGCTTGAACCTACTGGGGGCAATCCACTTACGAAATAAGATCGGCCACATTTGGAGTTTCTATTAACACTCTGGATAAGCTATGTGAGGTTGGACTTACGATATTGATCTTGCCTACTGCCTAGTGTATCGGTTCATCAATTCCCATGTTGCACTTGTTCCTAACTTCATTTTTCATTTTCCGAATGGGCAATCAAAAATCATTATCGATGCAGCTTATATGTAGATTTAATACTAGTTTTATGTTGCTTACTACCGGAGAAGTTATTCAGATTTAACAAGATGTATTGTGGTACGTTTTGTTTTAGACATGTACCATTCGTAGTCTATTCAGTTATTTGGCCACACATTTCTTTTGCACCCTCACTTGACAAATCATACTCCATCATTGGTTAATTTGAACTGTTCTACAACATCACTCTGTATCAATTCTTAACTCATATCTCTATCTAATATGTTTGATTTTCATGCTGAGTTTTTTGATATATTATACGTTTTTTTCCGACATCGTATGCAAAAGTTATAGCCGTTTTATATTTTTCCTGTACTTTTTGCAAAACATGTCCAAATTTAAGTTTTTTAATTTTCCTAACTAGTAGATGTAGTAATATAACTACATCTCGAAGAATTTTATTTTTTGAATTTTTTTATCATTTTCTTATGTATTTTTCAATACTGAAATGGTGATATACGAGGGGGGGGGGGTAGAGATTGAAAATTGCCCTTTAGTACCGGTTTGTGCCACGAACCGGTACTGTAGGTTAAACCCCTTTAGTACCGGTTCGTGGCACGAACCGGTACTAAAGGTTAGCCCATTTGTACTGGTTTGTGCCACGAACCGGCACTAAAGGTGATCGCGGGGCCCCGGCCTGACGCCAGCCTGCCACCACCCCTTTAGTACTGGTTCGTGGCACGAACCGGTACTAAAGGTTCAAAATGAACCGGCATTAACGCATAGCCGTTCGAACCGGCACTAATGGTACCATTAGTACCGGGCCAAAATCGAACCGGCATTAATGTGTCTCACATTAGGTCTTTTTTTCTACTAGTGGGCGCAGACACCAGAGACGCGTCGTGGGCGGCGCCCTCGGCTAGCGCGCCGCTTCAATGGCGGAGGTAGTAAGAGGTCGTGTTTGCACTGGGCCGACTTCAATATGCAGCGGCACACTCTACAACAACATGAATGCGGGCAGCCGACGTCCGGCTCTTCTTCGACACCACGGCGATCATCAACGGCGCCTAGCGCACGGTCTGCCCCCTTCATGTCGCTCTCTGGTTGCACATCTTCGTTGCTGTGAACCAAACGGCCTTTGATTCTTTAGCTTCTCTGCCACATGACAAGCCGTTTACTAAACAGATGTGATGCAGCAAATACTCTTGAACAATTATGAAGCATATCTAGTACTTGATGTGGACATATGTTGTGGATTCTCGTGTGAATTTTGGTGCAAGCTGCTCCAGTTTACTGTCTTTGTGATATTAACTCATGAATGTTTGCTTGCCAAAGTATGATTATTTGCTGGTCAAAATAAGCTGGTTTACAAAATAAGTTCGGCAATTGGGAGAAACTCCATTAGTCTTTGGGCTTTCTTTGTGCTTGATCCTGCTGGGGGCAATGCACTTACGAAATAAGCTCGGCCCCATTTGGAGTTTCTATTAACACTCTGGATAAGCTATGTGAGGTTGGACTTACGATATTGATCTTGCCTACTGCCTAGTGTATTGGTTCATCAATTCCCACGTTGCACTTGTTCCAAACTTCATTTTTAATTTTCCGAATGGGCAATCAAAAATCATTATCGAAGCAGTTTATATGTAGATTTAATACTAGTTTGATGTTGCTTACTACCGGAGAAGTTATTCAGAGTTAACAAGATGTATCGTTGTACGTTTTGTTTTAGACATGTACCATTCTTAGTCTATTCAGTTATTTGGCCACACATTTCTTTCGCACCCTCACTTGACAAATCATACTCCATCATTGGTTAATTTGAACTGTTCTACAACATCACTCTGTATCAATTCTTATCTCATATCTCTATGTAATATGTTTGATTTTCGTGCTAAATTTTTTGATATATTATACGTTTTTTTTCCGACATCGTATGCAAAAGTTATAGCCGTTTTACATTTTCCCTACACTTTTTGCAAAACATGTCCAAATTTAAGTTTTCAAATTTTCCTAACTAGTAGATGTAGTAATATAACTACATTGCGAAGAATTTAATTTTTTGAATTTTTTATCATTTTCTTTTGTATTTCTCAAAACTGAAATGGCGATATACAGGGTGGGGGGTAGAGATTGAAAATTGCCCTTTAGTACCGGTTTGTGCCATGAACCGGTACTGTAGGTCAAACCCCTTTAGTACCGGTTCATGGCACGAACCGGTACTAAAGGTTAGCCCTTTAGTACCGGTTTGTGCAACGAACTGGTACTAAAGGTGATCGCGAGGCCCTGGCCTGACGCCAGCCTACCACCACCCCTTTAGTATCGGTTCGTGGCACAAACCGGTACTAAAGGTTCAAAACGAACCGGTATTAATGCATAGCTGTTCGAACCGGCACTAATGGTACAATTAGTACCGGGCCAAAATCGAACCGGCATTAATGTGTCTCACATTAGGTCCTTTTTCTACTAGTGGGCGCAGACACCGGAGACGCGTCGTGGGCGGCGCCCTCGGCCAGCACGCTGCTTCAATGGCGGAGGCAGTAAGAGGTCGTGTTTGCACTGGGCCGACTTCAATATGCAGCGGCACACTCTACAACAACATGAATGCAAGCAGCTAGCGTCCGGCTCTTCTTCGACACTACGGCAATCATCAACGGCGCCTAGCGCATGGTCTACCCCCTTCATGTCGCTCTCTGGTTGCACATCTTCGTTGCTATGAACCAAACGGCCTTTGATTCTTTAGCTTCTCTGCCGCATGGCAAGCCGTTTACTGAATAGATGTGATGCAGCAAATACTCTTGAACAATTATGAAGCATATCTAGTACTTGATGTGGACATATGTTGTGGATTCTCGTGTGAATTTTGGTGCAAGCTGCTCCAGTTTACTGTCTTTGTGATATTAACTCATGAATGTTTGCTTGCCAAAGTATGAATATTTGCTAGTCAAACTAAGCTGGTTTACAAAATAAGTTCGGCCATTTGGAGAAACTCCATTAGTCTTTGGGCTTTCTTTGTGCTTGAACCTGCTGGGGCAATGCACTTACGAAATAAGCTCGGCCACATTTGGAGTTTCTATTAACATCTGGATAAGCTATGTGAGGTTGGACTTACGATATTGATCTTGCCTACTGCCTAGTGTATTGGTTCATCACTTCCCATGTTGCACTTGTTCCTAACTTCATTTTTCATTTTCCGAATGGGCAATCAAAAATCATTATCAATGTAGTTTATATGTAGATTTAATACTAGTTTGATGTTGCTTACTACCGGAGAAGTTATTCAGATTTAACAAGATGTATTGTTGTACGTTTTATTTTAGACATGTACCATTCTTAGTCTATTCAGTTATTTTGCCACACATTTCTTTTGCACCCTCACTTGACAAATCATACTCCATCATTGGTTAATTTGAACTGTTCTACAACATCACTGTATCAATTCTTATCTCATATCTCTATCTAATATGTTTGATTTTTGTGCTGAATTTTTGATATATTATACGTGTTTTCCGACATCGTATGCAAAAGTTATAGCCGTTTTACATTTTCCCTACAAGTTTTGCAAAACATGTCCAAATTTAAGTTTTTTAATTTTCCTAACTAGTAGATGTAGTAATATAACTACATCTCGAAGAATTTTATTTTTTGAATTTTTTATCATTTTCTTTTGTATTTTTTAAAACTGAAATGGTGATATACGGGGGGGTAGAGATTGAAAATTGCCCTTTAGTACCGGTTTGTGCCACGAACCGGTACTGTAGGTCAAACCCCTTTAGTACCGGTTCGTGGCACGAACCGGTACAAAAGGTTAGCCCTTTAGTATCGGTTTGTGCCAGAACCGGTACTAAAGGTGATCGCGGGGCCCCGGCCTGACGCCAGCCTGCCACCACCCCTTTAGTACCGGTTCGAAGCACGAACCGGTACTAAAGGTTCAAAACGAACCAGCATTAATGCATAGCCGTTCGAACCGGCACTAATGGTACCATTAGTACCGGGACAAAATCGAACCGGCATTAATGTGTCTCACATTAGGTCCTTTTTCTACTAGTGGGCGCAGGCACCGGAGATGCGTCGTGGGCGGCGCCCACGGCTAGCGCGCTGCTTCAATGGCAGAGGCAGTAAGAGGTCGTGTTTGTACTGGGCCGACTTCAATATGCAGCGGCACACTCTACAACGACATTAATGCAGGCAGCCGGCGTCCGACTCTTATTCGACACCACGACGATCATCAACGGCTCCTGGCGCACGGTCTGCCCCCTTCATGTCGCTCTCTGGTTGCACATCTTCGTTGCTGTGAACCAAACGGCCTTTGATTCTTTAGCTTCTCTGCCGCATGGCAAGCCGTTTACTGAATAGATGTGATGCCGCAAATACTCTTGAACAATTATGATGCATATCTAGTACTTGATATGGACATATGTTGTGGATTCTTGTGTGAATTTTGGTGCAAGCTGCTCCAGTTTACTGTCTTTGTGATATTAACTCATGAATGTTTGCTTGCCAAAGTATGACTATTTGCTGGTCAAAATAAGCTGGTTTACAAAATAAGTTCGGCCATTGGGAGAAACTCCATTAGTCTTTGGGCTTTCTTTGTGCTTGAACCTGCTGGGGGCAATGCACTTACGAAATAAGCTCGGCCACATTTGGAGTTTCTATTAACACTCTGGATAAGCTATCTGAGGTTGGACTTACGATATTGATCTTGCCTACTGCCTAGTGTATTGGTTCATCAATTCCCATGTTGCACTTGTTCCTAACTTCATTTTTCATTTTCCGAATGGGGAATCAAAAATCATTATCGATGCAGTTTATATGTAGATTTAATACTAGTTTGATGTTGCTTACTACTGGAGAAGTTATTCAGATTTAACAAGATGTATCGTTGTACGTTTTGTTTTAGACATGTACCATTCTTAGTCTATTCAGTTATTTGGCCACACATTTCTTTTGCACCCTCACTTGACAAATCATACTCCATCATTGGTTAATTTGAACTGTTCTACAACATCACTGTATCAATTCTTATCTCATATCTCTATCTAATATGTTTGATTTTTGTGCTGAATTTTTTGATATATTATATGTTTTTTCTGACATCGTATGCAAAAGTTATAGCAGTTTTACATTTTCCCTACATGTTTTGCAAAACATGTCCAAATTTAAGTTTTTTAATTTTCCTAACTAGTAGATGTAGTAATATAACTACAACTCGAAGAATTTTATTTTTTGAATTTTTTTATCATTTTATTTTGTATTTTTCAAAACAGAAATGGCGATATACAGGGGGGGGGGGGGTAGAGATTGAAAATTGCCCTTTAGTACCGGTTTGTGCCACGAACCGGTACTATAGGTCAAACCCCTTTAGTACCGGTTCGTGGCATGAACCGGTACAAAAGGTTAGCCCTTTAGTATCGGTTTGTGCCAGAACCGGTACTAAAGGTGATCGTGGGGCCCCGGCCTGACGCCAGCCTGCCACCACCCCTTTAGTACCAGTTCGAAGCATGAACCGGTACTAAAGGTTCAAAACGAACCGGCATTAATGCATAGCCGTTCGAACCGGCACTAATGGTACCATTAGTACCGGGCCAAAATCGAACCGGCCTTAATGTGTCTCACATTAGGTCCTTTTTCTACTAGTGGGCGCAGACACCGGAGACGCGTCGTGGGCAGCGCCCTCGGCCAGCGCACCGCTTCAATGGCGGAGGCAGTAAGAGGTCGTGTTTGCACTGGGCCGACTTCAATATGCAGCGGCACACTCTACAACAACATGAATGCGGGCAGCCGGCGTCCGGCTCTTCTTCGACACCACGACGATCATCAACGGCGCCTTGCGCACGGTCTGCCCCCTTCATGTCGCTCTCTGGTTGCACATCTTCGTTGCTGTGAACCAAACGGCCTTTTATTCTTTAGCTTCTCTGCCACATGGCAAGCCGTTTACTGAATTGATGTGATGCAGCAAATACTCTTGAACTATTATGAAGCATATCTAGTACTTGATGTGGACATATGTTGTGGATTCTCGTGTGAATTTTGGTGCAAGCTGCTCCAGTTTACTGTCTTTGTGATATTAACTCATGAATGTTTGCTTGCCAAAGTATGATTATTTGCTTGTCAAAATAAGCTGGTTTACAAAATAAGTTCAGCCATTGGGAGAAACTCCATTAGTCTTTGGGCTTTCTTGGTGCTTGAACCTGCTGGGGCAATGCACTTACGAAATAAGCTCGGCCACATTTGGAGTTTCTATTAACACTCTGGATAAGCTATGTGAGGTTGGACTTACGATATTGATCTTGCCTACTGCCTAGTGTATTGGTTCATCAATTCCCATGTTGCACTTGTTCCTAACTTCATTTTTCATTTTCCGAATGGGCAATCAAAAATCATTATCAATGGAGTTTATATGTAGATTTAATACTAGTTTGATGTGGCTTACTACCGGAGAAGTTATTAAGATTTAACAAGATGTATCATTGTACGTTTTGTTTTATACATGTACCATTCTTAGTCTATTCAGTCATTTGGCCACACATTTCTTTTGCACCCTCACTTGACAAATCATACTCCATCATTGGTTAATTTGAAATGTTCTACAACATCACAGTATCAATTCTTATCTCATATCTCTATCTAATATGTTTGATTTTTGTGCTGAATTTTTTGATAAATTATATGTTTTTTCCGACATGGTATGCAAAAGTTATAGCCGTTTTACATTTGGGTTAATTATCCTTTTGCCCTTAGTGGTGTCCATCTGCTCAGTTTTGCCCTCAGATGCAAATTGTGCTCAGTTTTGCCCCTAGTCCGTGCGCACCGACTCGTTCTGTGAACTTTGGCGTCTCCGTCAGGTCAACGTTTTGACTCGGCCCTTACAGGTGGGACCAGGCGGCAGAGGCGGCCAATTTTATTCAGACCGTTGCATGCATGGCTTGCGAGACCCAGCAGAGAGCCGTTGAGCTTAGAGCCGTTGCGGGTGTGCTATATTAGCGGGCGACAGCGGCGGTGACCACGACGACAGAGAGCACGGCGCTGACCACGGCGAGAGAGCGAGAGCACGACGGCGGTGGGAAGCTAGCTGTGGAGGGCACGACGGTGGGAAGCTAGCTGTGGAGGGCGCGGCGGCGTTGAGATCCCATTCGGCTCCGAGCTCCATGTCTTCCGCAAGCTCCCGCGCCACCTCGCGGAAGCAGAGCCGGCCGCGTGTGGAGATGCCTGTCTTCGTCTGTCTGCGGTGCCGAACGAGCGTTGATCGGAGGGTTTCTCACACACCGAGGAACCACAATCGTCCGTTCTACGTGTGCAGCGAGAATGGGGTAAGAATCGGGGCAATTGCACCATTTTCGTGGTCGGGATCTTTGAGCAATCGGTTGATCTGTTCCGTGTTCATGCAGGGGACATGCTTCTTTCTTTGGGTCGATGCTCTGGCCAAGACTCTGATAAATGAACTGCAAGAAGAGCACGGCGAATGGTTGCGCATGCTGCCACAAACCGCAGTGGCCGCAGCACGAGCTCCGGAAGAAGAGATGGAGGTTGAAGCACGCACTGACAGAGAGCTAGCTGTTGAGCTTAGGATGTTGAAGAAGAAGGTTAGGAAGCTTGAAGATCAAGCACTACCAATACCCATTTGCATATACTTTGGGGCATTTGTAGGTATGGTAATCGCACTGGTTGTAATGTTGAAAATGTATAGAAAGGCATGAATTATGGAGGAATTTGTAATCTTGAAATTGTATGAGAAATTCACCTAGTTTAAATGTTGGTCAAATTTGTTTAAATGTTGAAAAAAAAGCGAAGAAGTGACCAACATATAAATATGTTGAAAAAAGGAGAAGAAATGAAGAATTTAGAAACTTTTGATCAACGAAATGCAGCTAATGAATTATTCCAGAGCCAAACAATTAAGGTTAGAAATTTTTTGGAGCTGTTAAATATTTAATAGCAATTTAAGTAATCCAATTCAAATACACCGTGATTTAAATCAAAGACCAAAAATGTCATGGAAAATGTTCCTCAGCTCTGGTAGATGTTTACACCTAGTGCCAAAATAAATGAACATTTTTAAGGGCATTACATTGAGTAGAAACTATTTTTTTTCTAAAAAATGAAGGGTGGAAAATGCAAAAAAAATATTGGTGCGGCTGGGGACTCGAACCCAAGACCGCGTGGGTTTGTGGTGTTTAGGGCTGCGCTGGTAACCGCTAGGACAGATGGCAAGAGTTTGACATGGGTAGGGAAGAAACGTATACATAGTGAGACTGTGAAATTTGTCAAAAAAATGTGAGACCGTGAAAACGTATGTTTGCACTGCCATGTAGTTTTGGTTAGAGTGGCACTTGGTTTAGTGTTAGAGTGGCACTTGGTTTAGGATTTAAACGGATTAAATTTGCATGTTAGTTCATGACTTGTTTTTTTTTGAATAAAACGGAGGGCTCCTCACCCCCTCTTTTGGATGACAACCACAAGTTCTCGAGCTTCATGACTTGGTTTAGGGAAGAAATTATATGCTTGGGCACGGAAATTTTTTAACACACATAATAAACCCTAATAAATAACTTAGATAAGATGCAACACAAGTACCATTACAATAATATAAGTTCACGGACAGTTCACGGACACATGACGAAACATGACACAACACGACACGACATAGAAAAGCAACAAATAAAAAACGAAACAATCTTCATCTTGATCTCCTCCTTCCACTTTGGCCGCGCGCGCCCCTTCAACACCATCTTCATCTTCACACCTCCTCCTCGTCGTCGTAGGGAAGGGAGTGCATCCCGGCTGGAGTGGGGAAGATGTTCTCGTAGTTGGTGTAGATGTTGTAGACGGTGAAGAAGATGGCCTTGCAGTCGCACCAAAAGACTTGGTCGAGGAGCTCGCGCGCGTCAAACGGGTTGGTGAAGGTGACCGTGAGCAGTAGGAGGATGCCGCCGCAGTCACGAACCTCGTTGAGGGTGAACATCCTCGGCGAGCCCCGTGGGAGGTGGGCATAGCCGGCTCTGAGGAAGGCGCGGGTGAGTTCGATGGAACCCCTCCACCTTGAAAAAGCCCACACGCAGAGCTCCCTCTCCACGAGCACGCCCGGTGGGTAGCGCCGCCCCGGCACGACAGGCGGACGGCTGAAGGTCGGCCTGTTGAACTGCATGGTCTCGCTTGGGGAGGGCTCGGTTGATTGGGTGTTTGAAGCTGGAGAGAATGGATCGGATCTGGCTTATGGGTGGGAGAGGAAGATAGGCAACCCATTTATAGGCCTGTGGGTGGGAGAGGAAGAGAGAAAGGGTGAGAACGATGCGTGTGTGAACCCGAACGCGTGTGTGTATCCGTTACGCTTTGCACTCTTAAATTTTTGCACAAAAACGATGCATGCATGGGGCGCGTGCGTGCATTTGAATCACTACATAGCTCTTTGACCGGACGGTGCATCTGACTCATTGAACCACATAGCTGGCCTCGCTAGCCTAGCGCACCTAGCGCGCCCCGCTCGACTCGCTCGCATGCATGCACGTCGCAACCTCCCGCGCATGCAAACCCACGTCGCAGCCTATGCACGTCGCCGCCTCCCATGCATGCATGCAAGACCTGGAAAGGCTGAGACGGGCTATTTACTGTGGTCTCAGGCCCAGACAACGAGACGGCCCAACGGTCCATCCAGTGCGCCCGATATTTGTTTAAAAAAAAGAATCTCCCAGCCAATCAGATTGCATCTCGCGGATCGCCCCCCTCCTCCCCACAGATTCCATCTAGAAGGGTTAGATCGACGGCCCTTGTTCAGCGCTAGGGTTAGATGAACGGTCCTGGTTCAGCGCTAGGGTTAGCGGGGTTTGGGAGGGGTTTGGAGCAGTCAAAGCTATGTTTGACCAGATTTCAAACGAGCATAATAAATTAAATAAAAATCAGAAAAATAAAAAACCAGCGCACATAGTCTTCTTATGTCATATACTAACGATTTAAGTTGATAAATAAGGTTAAATACATTTAAATGATAAGTTTATGTGTATTTGTATGATATCTCGAGTATCTCAAACTCTTTTGTATGAAGTGAAGAGAAGTGTTTTGGGGAAATAAACATGAAAATTTCAAAAAACCCACCACAGATTTATTTTAGAGTGACTAAGAAGGATCCAGGCTTAGTTTTTCATTTTGATGTTTTACACTTATTTAAATCTTGGTCAAAGTTAAGTTTGACCAGAATTCAAATGAGCAAAACAAATTTAAAAAAATCAAAAAATGAAAAAACCAGCGCACATAGTCCGCATATATAGAATATATGTTTAGGAAAGTTATTTGGCTGATTTGGACAAGGTCGAAAAAAACCTTGCTTAGAGATGAGGTCGTTTACCCTACCTTTGGACCCTCATTTTAGCACATTTTTCATGAAAAGTTCAAAAACCTCACCACAGCTTCATTTTGGATTGACTAAGAAGGATCCAGGCTTAGTTCTTCATTTTGATGTTTTAGACTTATTTAAATCGTGGTCAAACTTAGGTTTGACCAGAATTCAAATGAGCAAAACAAATTCAAAAAAATCAAAAAAAGGAAAAACCATGTGCTCATTCACACATCATCCAACAGATTTAACCATCATGTCAAACATAGTTCTAACATCATCCAACAGAAATACAACATTATTCATAATGTTTCATAACTATTCACATATAGCGTTCGGGCTTCTGTCTGTTCCTTGAGCTTCTTGCCATCACTTTGCTCCTCGTGCACCTTGTGCTCATTGCTTCTTCTCTTCTCCTCTTGGTTGTCGGTACCTTGTGCGTCTTCTTCAAAACTATCATAGAGCTGTGCAAAGCATAAAGGGTAATGAGATTATGTCAAGTGACCCATAAATGTACAGTAGTATTTGACCCTTGCAAGATTTACATACCTAGCAGAACTCACAACAACAGAAGGTTGGTCACCATTTAGAGCCTCACTTGGATCATCATTTGGAGCCTCACTTGGATCACCAAGATCATCATTTGGAGCCTCACTTGGATCACCAAGATCATCATTTGGAGCCTCACTTGGATCACCATGATCATCATTTGGAGCCTCACTTGGATCACCATGATCACTATTTGGAGCCTCACTTGGATCATCGTCAAAATCATGCGGCTGTTGACCATCATCATTTCGAACCTCGTCAAAATCCTCATCTGATGCAACCGGCTGCTGTCCATCATTTTCATCGAAGCCTTCATCGAAACTCTCTCCGAACGCTGGATCTATTGTGTTATCACGATACTTACCGAAATGACCAGACCCACCACATCTTGTGCACTTACGCTTCCTCGCTCCAAGTCCAGCTCCTTCGATGCAAGGTCTGATTTGACTCTTCCTTGGTCTACATGCTGCTCTTTTCAGAACTAGAGCGCAAAGCTTGAAACCAGGGTCCACCATGTCCCATTGTTGTTTTCCCTCCATAGCAGGCAAGGCATAAGCATATGTGGCTTTGAACCTTGCAACAGAGTAGTAATCATGCACATACTGCTGAATGTTCCCTGCTGGACCAGGGAGAGAAGTGATGAAAAACAAGGCATGAATGCATGGCCACCCAGTTATCTGCCATTGCCTACAACTGCAAGTTCTAGCTTCTAAATCCACCGGATATCTCCATTCCCTCTTCTCTTTATCCAAATATGATATCTCTGCTGTGGTACCCGAGCAAAGAGTCATGTTCATTTCCAAGCCTGTTGTTTTCTGCATCAGCTCATTCATCACGGCAGGGATGATAATGTGGCCCATGAATTTTGCCTCGGCTATTCCTGCACGATAATGAAATTTCTGCATGTATTCTATCCTTATCCTGTCCAGCAAATCCACCACATAATGACCCTTTAGTTTCCGGATCGTTGAGTTGAAAGACTCTGCTAGATTATTGTGCACATAGTCAACTTTGCTCAGTTCACTGAATTGGTTTCTGGCCCATAACTTGGAGTGGTGTGTTTCCAAGTATTCTTTCACTTTGGGATTCATGTATAACTGCCTCAAGTGGTAGTTGTGCTTCTTCACACTGCAAGTCAAAGATGCTGGCCATAAATTGTCGGTATACACCTTTCCTTTGAATTTCTTCATGAAATTTGCAGCAAGGTGACGCATGCATTCCCTATGCTCTACTCCAGGGAACACATTGTCCATGGCCACTTCTAAACCTTTGCAGGCATCTGTATGAATGACCAACCCATTGGGATGTGCAATAGCCTGGCGCAGATTATACAAAAACCAAGTCCAGCTCTCCTCAGACTCTGTCTCCAGCACACCGTAGGCAACTGGAAATACAAAACTGTGTGCATCAACTGCACAAGCAGCTACTAACTACCTTTAAACCTCCCTGTGAGAAAAGTGGCATCAATAGCCAAATAAGGCCTACAACCTGCCAAAAAACCCCGACGACAAGCCTCAAATCAGACAAAAACCCTCCTAAAGCATTCCTTGGTCTTTGTCACTCCCCTGAATGTGTACTCCACGGTGTGGTGATCAATATCTATAATACTACCTGGGCTTGTCCTCTCCACTTCACCTTTGAATGAATACAACAATTGAAAACTTTCCTGCCAGTTACCATACATAGAATCCATAGCCTGTTGTTTACCATTGAACAACCTCATGTATGGTAAATCTATCTTGAATTTATCTTTGATGTTCTTCTGCAATTCCTTTGGACCCACTTGCTGGTTTTCTTTCACCCACTTCTTTACTTCTTCTGCCACCCATCTTGACTTGGCTCTACTGATTGTATCCTTCCTAAGGGTTGATTCCTGGCATGTGTGCTTAAAAGGGTTCACTTTGACCTGAACATTAGTGCTATTTCCCATTTTAGATGCGAGCAGCCTCCATGGACAACCCTCAGTCAGACAGTGCACTCTGTAACGTACTTGATCGCTCTTGTCAACTTTGAAAGTACGTTCTACCTTGATGCAGTATGTCACAACTGCATTTCTGCACTCATTCATGGATGCAAAAACTGTACCTTCTTCCAAATTAGGGTTCAAAGGGTCCCATTCAACAACTGCAAGGTCTTCGTCCTCACCCACCGCGTCATCATCCACACGGACTGCATTGTGAGCCTCATCTTGGTTATCAGCCCGAGGTGCCCATCGTAAATTCTGAATAACATCAGAATATAGCTTCTCTTCATCAACCCCAGAATTGTAGTCATCATGCTCCACTTCAAGGGGGACCCTACTGCTGTTGCCCACACTTGTCGAGCCACCACGTCGCCGTGCACCAATTGAACTGTTCTGGCTAGAGATGCCATTACAACGACTTGGTTCTCCCCAAGATGTTGCACCCGCCATCCTAGGTCCAAATGCCTGCTCAAGCACATCAACTTGCAGCCTCACATGAAAATTATCTTTCTCTTTATGCCTAACAAACATGGTAGCTAGCTCTTCATCATTACTAACTGTCACCCATTTCTTTTCCCCATCATAGTATTTGTATACCACTTCATCAAGAATACCCCAAGGATATTGGCTACAAATTACCTCCCCAAATTATCTGAAACTCCAATTACTAGCCATTGGCAACCGATAATCAAAGCCTCCTTGGTATTTCTTCTGATCCTTTGCATCAAACGTGTACCGGTCCCTTCTAATGTGCATCAAGAAAGCAAACCGCAACTCCATCCTAACCGGCGAAAAACAGAGACGCAATCAACACACTAATTGGGCAAACCTACTCGAATCGAGTGTTCAAATGCACAACTAATCTCAATCTAAACAGGAGGCAATACTTACCCCTCGGGAACCCAGTCGTGGACGCGGCGGATCTCCGGCCCGATGCCTGCCTCGCCAGATACTCCGGGGTCGCCGCTGCTCTCCATTTCGGCCTAGGGTTCTTCCTCCTAGTTCAAATAGCTCCAGCAGCCCCCCACCTTTGAGCGCTCCGGCCGGGCGCACGGAAGGAGGCCACACCGCGGGTCGAGCAGGTGGCGGGCGCCCCACCCATGGCGTCACAGGAAGGAGGCGGGCGTCGCAGGCAGCCGTGGAGCGTCGGCGCAGAAAGGTAGCGGTGGAGTAGGCGTGCAGCTGGTGGCGGGGCAGGTCCTGGCCGCGGCGCAAGTGCCGGTGGCGGCGCAGGTCAGCCGGCCGGCGGGGAAGTGGATGGGGAGAGAGCAGCTACGAATGATGGGGATTTAGTTGCACGGGCCTACATGTCAGCTCCGGACCCACGTCCATGCGGTCCCACGTGTAAGCTCCGGACCCACGTCCACGCGGTCCCACGTGTAAGCTCCGGACCCACAACTTAACGCTGGCGGACGGAATGGACTCAAATATGGCCGTTTGGCCTCGTCATAGTAGCTGTGCATGGACTAGGGGCAAAACAGAGCACAATTTGCATCTGAGGGCAAAACTGAGCATAGAGACACCACTGAGGGCAAAAGGATAATTAACACTCTGGTTGGACTTACGATATTGATCTTGCCTACTGCCTAGTGTATTGGTTCATCAATTCCCATGTTGCACTTGTTCCTAACTTCATTTTTTATTTTCCAAATGCGCAATCAAAAATCATTATTGATGCAGTTTATATGTAGATTTAATACTAGTTTGATGTTGCTTACTACCGGAGAAGTTATTCAGATTTAACAAGATGTATCGTTGTACATTTTGTTTTAGACATGTACCATTCTTAGTCTATTCAGTTATTTGGCCACACATTTCTTTTGCACCCTCACTTGACAAATCATACTCCATCATTGGTTAATTTGAACTGTTCTACAACATCACTGTATCAATTCTTATCTCATATCTCTATCTAATATGTTTGATTTTCGTGTTGAATTTTTTGATATATTATACGTTTTTTTTCTGACATCGTATGCAAAAGTTATAGCCGTTTTACATTTTCCCTACACTTTTTGCAAAACATGTCCAAATTTAAGTTTTTTAATTTTCCTAACTAGTAGATGTAGTAATATAACTACATCTCGAAGAATTTTATTTTTCAATTTTTTATCATTTTCTTTTGTATTTTTCAAAACTGAAATGGCGATATACAGGGGGGGGGGGGGTAGAGTTTGAAAATTGCCCTTTAGTACCGGTTTGTGCCACGAACCGGTACTGTAGGTCAAACCCCTTTAGTACCGGTTCCTGGCATGAACCGGTACTAAAGGTTAGCCCTTTAGTACCGGTTTGTGCCACGAACCGGTACTAAAGGTGATCGTGGGGCCCCGGCCTGACACCAGCCTGCCACCACCCCTTTAGTACCGGTTCGTGGCACGAACCGGTACTAAAGGTTCAAATTGGACCGGCATTAATGCATAGTCATTCGAACCGGCACTAATGGTACCATTTGTACCGGGCCAAAATCGAACCGGCATTAATGTCTCTCACATTAGGTCCTTTTTCTACTAGTGGGCGCAGACACCGGAGATGCGTCGTGGGCGGCACCATCGGCCAGCGCGCCGCTTCAATGGTGGAGGCAGTAAGAGGTCGTGTTTGCACTGGGCCGACTTCAATATGCAGCGGCACACTCTACAACAACATGAATGCGGGAAGCCGGCGTCCGGCGGGAACGCATGCAGGCAAGGGAGGAGGGGGTTTGACTAGGGCCAAGGGGTCAGAAGCAGGCTTCATTGCTGTTCGGATGCCCGCAAAGCCCTCCCACGTTTATCTCGTGCATCATCAGTGTCAACGCCGGGGTGAGCACCGCTTTGCTTGCCGCCACATCTCAGCTCGGGCTCGGCCGCGTCGAGCCGCGGTGGGTCTCATGGATGGAGTCGCGCTCCGACTTCGGGCGCCACAGCCGCGCTGCGCTGGACCTCCTGTGGGCGGCGGCTTCCTGCTTCGACTACCATTTCGGTGTTGTCGTCGCCTGGCCCGACTCCCCGTCGCTCGACGGCGACCTGATGCTACGACGAGCCGTCACCGAGGCCAGTGAGGCGCGGGACGCCACCAAGCTCATGGGCGAGGCGGGAGTTCGGCTCTTCTTCGACACCACGGCGATCATCAACGGGGCCTAGCGCACGGTCTGCCCCCTTCACGTCGCTCTCTGGTTGCACATCTTCGTTGCTGTGAACCAAACGGCCTTTGATTCTTTAGCTTCTCTGCCGCATGGCAAGCGTTTACTGAATAGATGTGATGCAGCAAATACTCTTGAACAATTATGAAGCATATCTAGTACTTGATGTGGACATATGTTGTGGATTCTCGTGTGAATTTTGGTGCAAGCTGCTCCAGTTTACTGTCTTTGTGATATTAACTCATGAATGTTCGCTTGCCAAAGTATGATTATTTGCTGGTCAAAATAAGCTGGTTTACGAAATAAGTTCGGCCATTGGGAGAAACTCCATTAGTCTTTGGGCTTTCTTTGTGCTTGAACCTGTTGGGGGCAATCCACTTACGAAATAAGCTCGACCACATTTGGAGTTTCTATTAACACTCTGGATAAGCTATGTGAGGTTGGACTTACGATATTGATCTTGCCTACTGCCTAGTGTATTGGTTCATCAATTTCCATGTTGCACTTGTTCCTAACTTCATTTTTCATTTTCCAAATGGGCAATCAAAAATCATTATCGATGCAATTTATATGTAGATTTAATACTAGTTTGATGTTGCTTACTACCGGAGAAGTTATTCAGATTTAACAAGATGTATTGTTGTACGTTTTGTTTTAGACATGTACCATTCTTAGTCTATTCAGTTATTTGGCCACACATTTCTTTTGCACCCTCACTTGACAAATCATACTCCGTCATTGGTTAATTTGAACTGTTCTACAACATCACTGTATCAATTCTTATCTCATATCTCTATCTAATATGTTTGATTTTCATGCTGAATTTTTTGATATATTATACGTTTTTTCCGACATCGTATGCAAAAGTTATAGTTGTTTTACATTTTCCCTACACTTTTTGCAAAACATGTCCAAATTTAAGTTTTTAAATTTTCCTAACTAGTAGATGTAGTAATATAACTACATCTCGAAGAATTTTATTTTTTGCATTTTTTATCATTTTCTTTTGTATTTTTCAAAACTGAAATTGCGATATACCGGGGGGGGGGGGGCGAGGAGGGGTAGAGATTGAAAATTGCCCTTTAGTACCGGTTCGTACCGGTTCGTGGCACGAACCGGTAGTAAAGGTTCAAAACGAACCGACATTAATGCATAGCCGTTCGAACCGGCACTAATGGTACCATTAGTACCGGGCCAAAATCGAACTGGCATTAATGTGTCTCACATTAGGTCCTTTTTCTACTAGTGGGCGCAGACACCGGAGAAGCGTCATGGGCGGCGCCCTCGGCCAGCGTGCCGCTTCAATGGCGGAGGCAGTAAGAGGTCGTGTTTGCACTGGGCCGACTTCAATATGCAGCGGCACACTCACCAACAACATGAATGCGGGCAGCCGGTGTCCGGCGGGAACGCATGCAGGTGAGCGAGGAGGGGGTTTGACTAGGGCCAAGGGGTCAGAAGCAGGCTTCATTGCTGTTCGGATGCCCGCAAAGCCCTCCCACGTTTATCTCGCGCATCATCAGTGTCAATGCCGGGGTGAGCACCGCTTTCCTTGCCGCCACATCTTAGCTCGGGCTCAGCCGCGTCGGGCCGCGGTGGGTCTCATGGATGGAGTCGCGCTCCGACTTCGGGCGCCACGGCGCGCTGCGCTGGACCTCCTGTGGTCGGCGGCTTCCTGCTTCGACTACCATTTCGGTGTTGTCGTCGCCTGGCCCAACTCCCCGTCGCACGACGGCGACGTGATGCCACGCCGAGCCGTCACCGAGGCCAGCGAGGCGCGGGACGCCGCCAAGCTCATGGCCGAGGCGGGAGTTCGGCTCTTGTTCGACACCACGGCGATCGTCAACGGCGCCTAGCGCACGGTCTGCCCCCTTCATGTCGCTCTCTGGTTGCACATCTTCGTTGCTGTGAACCAAACGGCCTTTGATTCTTTAGCTTCTCTGCCGCATGGCAAGCCGTTTACTGAATAGATGTGATGCAGCAAATACTCTTGAACAATTATGAAGCATATCTAGTACTTGATGTGGACATATGTTGTGGATTCTCGTGTGAATTTTGGTGCAAGCTGCTCTAGTTTACTGTCTTTGTGATATTAACTCATGAATGTTTGCTTGCCAAAGTATGATTATTTGCTGGTCAAAATAAGCTGGTTTACAAAATAAGTTCGTCCATTGGGAGAAACTCCATTAGTCTTTGGGCTTTCTTTGTGCTTGAACCTGCTGGGGGCAATGCACTTACGAGCGGGGGCGACGGATGGCTGCACTGATTTTTTTTGAATTAAACCGCTGAATCTAAGTAAAGCATGGTAGCATCTCAATTACGTCATGCTATCCCTAGTTTCCTTATGAGCAGTCTCTTGGTTGATTGTCCCAGGGGCTGTTTTTGTTGAATAAAGCTCTCCAAGCCCCCCCCCTCCCCCCCAAAAAAAAAGAAACCCATTTTCGGCAAAGAAGTACCTGGTTAGAGTCTACCTTCTTGCACTTTTTTGTATTTTTTCAGAATACATAAGTAGAAAGTGTGAAGAAAAACAACCCGGGAGCGAATTAGCGATCTCACAGCACGCGAGTAGACGACCTTCCACTAGTCTACTATCTCTTTTATGACAAAGACAAGTTCATGTGCTGTCTACAACTAGTTTCATAGAATTTGAATTCAAAATTCAATTTCATGTTTCTTTAGAAATATATTCGGTATTTCTCAGTAACTGTGGTAACCACATTTACTGGTCCTCATGGGTAAAAATGGCCAATTTGTTAACCAAAACACTAGTAGAAGCACACCGTCCAGCCCAAGTCTGAACCTTGAGGGTCGACATCTATGGTGACCCTACCTTGCCACCCTCTACTTCACTATCATGCTCCGACGTCATCATCCTCCACATGTGAGTTCTGCCACACTCTCAAGACACCTTCTCTCTCCTTGGAATTCATGTGTTTCATGATTTATCCATGTTAAGCTATTTTTTCAGTTCATGCATCATGCACCTATGAGCAAAATCTGGTGCATTACATGTGCATTTATTTTACCGTAATGTTGGCCGATGAACCAAATCAAAGGTTCCATTGATTATATTAATTCCCAAGCCCGCGCACATGTAGAAATGACTAGGTGAACTGTTAATGATTTGTTAGATTGAGCATGGTTAACAATTTATTAAAGAGATGGGCAAGGAATTAGCATTTTTTTCCAAGGATTTAGTACCAACTCCTGAATTTATGATGCATATATAGAAGAGCTAATCAACTCTGTAGTACACTTGAAAGCACTGGATCTAGAAAAAAAATATGCATAATTTCCTTCAGTTCCATAGGTAAATAATCTAAAGCCAATTTAGAATAGTGTATATTTTTTTAGGGCCTAATCAATTATCAGTGGTTCAATATGATTCTGGAAGCTATTAGGCATGACAATCAGAAATCCTTGTAGCTAGCTTATTAGATCATTGTAGATGATGCAATCATTGACGAAATGGTGAAATTAGCTTAGCGCCCTTTTGGATTGATACTAAGGAACCATGTGCCCACTCTTTTGATTGTTGCAAACACCAGGCCCTTGTAGCAAACAACATACCCAACAATCTGCAAATTCATGATGGAACCAACAGATAATTTTTTTCTTGCACAGATGTATCCTTGTAGCTTGATAAGTCCATTCTGGATCATGCTTTCCTATTGTTATTGATAGCGTTTTTTATCAACATATCACTTTATGACGCAATTCTAATGCGTTTTCTCTCTTAATGTGCAAGATTTATATAAAGAGGAAAATTGCCAGCAGCAAGAATTCTAGACCCAAAAGAGCTACAACACAGATAGCTATTCTCTGGAGCTCCAAATGACCTGAAATTTTAAGGATATTTTTTATTGAATAAATAAAAAATACTGGAACGAAGATCCACCAGAGGGGGCCACCAGTTGCCCACAAGGCAACAGAGCACGCCTACCCCCAGGGCGCGCCTTGATGTCTTGTGGGGTTCACAGTTGCCCTCTGGCGCTATCCTTCTGCCATATGAAACCATTTGCCCTAGAAAAAAAAGACTTTCGGGATGAAGTGCTGTCGTCTTGAGGCGAAACCTAGGTAGTAGCACTTTTCTTCTCCGGCGGAGCGATTCTGCAGGGAATGTGCATGCAGAATTAAAGGGGCAAGTGTGTGTGCGTCATGTTTTTTCTAAGTGCATGCAACTTTTGCCTCCACGCAGGAGAAATCATTTGGATTTGTTACTAACTACCGATCAGTCAGTAGTTTGTCCAGTATATCACGGATGGACATACAAACATATACTCTCTCTGTTCAAAATTACTTGTAAACGTGTTAGATACATCCGTATATAAATAAATTGAATATAAATAACTTGGGATTAGAGCTAATATATGTTCTTAGGAATTAAGGGCCCATGTCAAAAAATAGGGGAGAGCACAAGAGACAAGATTTTTTTTCCGTATAGCACTTGTATCCAGGGTGCGTATGGCACGTCTCCAACTAAACTTGGGCAAACGTCGGGCCGGGCTTGTAAAAGCCCGACCTTCATTTCTCAAGTCCGAGACCGGCCCAAAGCCCAAAATACTCCATATTTTCAAGCGCGAGCCTGGCCCGAAATCAAGCCCGAAGCCCGAAAGCCCGGCCTGAATGCTGTTTTTAGTCCGCGCACGTGCAAGCCCGGCCCGAAGCCCGAAAGCCCAGCCCGAAATACAGAAAAAATGAAGCCCGAGCCCGGCCCGAATGTCAAGCCCGGCCCGGCCCGGGTTTTTTGGACTGGGCTCGGGCTGGGTCGTCGGGCCGGGCTGCCCATGCCCGGGTTTATCTCCAACCGAAGCACAGGAGGAGTGGACAGGAGACCCAGCCGGCCACCTTGAATACACCTACTTGATCTCCACTTGGGCTTGAACCAAGAATCTCACTTTCACCCTCTTTCTCCAAACTTTCTACAGCATCGATTGTTTTTTCACCATGCATAGACGTCAGGATGGACAGGCGGTTACGGCCGTGGGGTCCACCCCGCTAGCCTGGCAGCAACTTTTTACCGGCCAGAAAGCCGAGACTCGCCGCCGGAACAAACCTCTCCTCTCGCTTGAAACAAACACAACAACCAGAGAGACCGACAGAGAGAGAGACGAAGGGCACCGCCATGGCTTCATCGATCCCGTGGAAGCCCCTCTTCTGGGAGCGCATCCAAGACTCCGCGTTCGTCGCGGTCGTCGCCCGCGACCGTCTGATCGCCATTGCCAGCGACCTCGCGCCGCCTCCCCGCGGCGACGGCGTGGAGAGAGCCCTCTCCCTGATCGGGGAGTCGGAGGAGAAGCTTGCCGAGGTGGGGAAGCTTCTCGGGTTCTTGCTCTCCTGGCTGGGCACCGCGGAGTTGCTGGCGCTTCGTCGGATGCGCAGCGACGACGCTACCGAGGTGCGGGTTCGACCACGCGCAGGCGCGGCCAGGGCGCTAGCCGGGGCCGCCTACAGCGAGGTAGCTATGTGCCGCGGCCACCTGGGAGCCGCGGCACGCCTCATTGCGTGCGGCGACATTCCCTACCGCTACGCCGACGCGGAGGTGCTCGCCGCCGCCAGGGCCATCGCTGCGGCTCTGAAGCAGCTCCAGGGGGTGGAGGACGCCCTGCGTTCCCGTGGCGAGCAGGCGCCAGCCCTCCTTCCGCTGCCCAGGAGCATCCACTCCCACGCGCGCGCAGACCCGACGATGGCGGCAAGGGGCCACGACGACGCCTGGAGTGCCCTGGCACGCTCTGTCCCCGATGCGCTACTGCAGGCGTGCGCTGCTCTTCCCGAGCTCGAGGCAGCCCGCGCCGAGCTCGACCTCTGCAACAACACCCTCAAGCCGTCTGATTCCCTCGATTGCGCCACGACTGCCGCAACGTACGCAGCCGTGCTTCGCAGGCTGGACGCGACACACGCCGCGATCTCGCGCATCATCAGTGTCAACGCCGGGGTGAGCACCGCTTTCCTTGCCGCCACATCTCAGCTCGGGCTCGGCCACGTTGAGCCACGGTGGGTGTCATGGATGGAGTCGCGCTCCGACTTTGGGCGCCACGGCCGCGCTGCGCTGCACCTCCTGTGGTCGGTGGCTTCCTGCTTCGACTACCATTTCGGTATTGTCGTCGCCTGGCCCGACTCTCCGTCGCACTACGGTGACGTGATGCTACGCCGAGCCGTCACCGAGGCCAGCGAGGGGCGGGACGCCTCCAAGCTCATGGGCGAGGCGGGAGTTTGGCTCTTCTTCGACACCACGACGATCATCAACGGCGCCTAGCGCACAGTCTGCCCCCTTCATGTCGCTCTCTGGTTGCACATCTTCGTTGCTGTGAACCAAACGGCCTTTGATTCTTTAGGTTCTCTGCCGCATGGCAAGCCGTTTACTGAATAGATGTGATGCAGCAAATACTCTTGAACAATTATGAAGCATATCTAGTACTTGATGTGGACATATGTTGTGGATTCTCGTGTGAATTTTGGTGCAAGGTGCTCCAGTTTACTGTCTTTGTGATATTAACTCCTGAATGTTTGCTTGCCAAAGTATGATTATTTGCTGGTCCTAATAAGCTGGTTTACAAAATAAGTTCGGCCATTGGGAGAAACTCCATTAGTCTTTGGGCTTTCTTTGTGCTTGAACCTGCTGGGGGCAATGCACTTACGAAATAAACTCGGCCACATTTGGAGTTTCTATTAACACTCTGGATAAGCTATGTGAGGTTGGACTTACGATATTGATCTTGCCTACTGCCTAGTGTATTGGTTCATCAATTCCCATGTTGCACATGTTCCTAACTTCATTTTTCATTTTCCGAATGGGCAATCAAAAATCATTATCGATGCAGTTTATATGTAGATTTAATACTAGTTTGATGTTGCTTACTACCGGAGAAGTTATTCAGATTTAACAAGATGTATCGTTGTATGTTTTGTTTTAGACATGTACCATTCTTAGTCTATTCAGTTATTTGGCCACACATTTCTTTTGCACCCTCACTTGACAAATCATACTCCATCATTGGTTAATTTGAACTGTTCTACAACATCACTGTATCAATTCTTATCTCATATCTCTATCTAATATGTTTGATTTTCGTGCTGAATTTTTTTATATATTATGCGTTTTTTTCCGACATTGTATGCAAAAGTTATAGTTGTTTTACATTTTCCCTACACTTTTCGCAAAACATGTCCAAATTTAAGTTTTTTTAATTCTCCTAACTAGTAGATGTAGTAATATAACTACATCTCGAAGAATTTTATTTTTTGAATTTTTTATCATTTTCTTTTGTATTTTTCAGAACTGAAATGGCGATATACCGAGGGGGTAGAGATTGAAAATTGCCCTTTAGTACCGGTTTGTGCCACGAACCGGTACTGTAGGTCAAACCCCTTTAGTACCGGTTCGTGGCACGAACCGGTACTAAAGGTTAGCCCTTTAGTACCGGTTTGTGCCACGAACCGGGTACTAAAGGTGATCGCGGGGCCCCTGCCTAACGCCAGCCTGCCACCACCCCTTTAGTACCAGTCCGTGGCACGAACCGGTACTAAAGGTTCAAATCGAACCGGCATTAATGCATAGCCGTTCGAACCGGCACTAATGGTACCATTAGTACCGCGCCAAAATCGAACCGGCATTAATGTGTCTCATATTAGGTCCTTTTTCTACTAGTGGGTGCAGACACCGGAGACGCGTCGTGGGCGGCGCCCTCGGCCAGCGCGCCGCTTCAATGGCGGAGGCAGTAAGATGTCGTGTTTGCACTGGGCCGACTTCTATATGCAGCGGCACACTCTACGACAACATGAATGCTGGCAGCCGGTGTCCGAGGGGACGCATGCAGGCGAGGGAGGAGGGGGTTTGAGTAGGGCCAAGGGGTCAGAAGCAGGCTTCATTGCTGTTCGGATGCCCGCAAAGCCCTCCCACGTTTATCTCCGGCTTGCGGGAGAAAGGACGTTCGGACCGCGCCGCAGACCAATATATACCCGCGCTAGATAGCATTTGCGGTCCGGACGTATGCAGACGCCTTGAGGGTCGGCGTTGGGAGATGCCCTAAGCAATCATGAATCTAAGAACTGTGCAACAACATAGCTTCCATGGATGCACACAAGACAGTGCATTATCAAAACAAAGTAGTCTGTGTGGTAGTTTGATAGTCAAAGAAATATACATGATCATAATGTACTTGCTAAATTTCTTCCAAATTTTGGTGAAATTTCATTTGAATTTGGGGTCCTGTTCCGGCATGAAATTTCCAAAAAATCCAAAATTTCGGATATTTCAATGGGTCCCAAAATTCATCCCATAACGACATATCGTTTTCCTTGGCTCCGAGGAAGCGGAAGCATATTGGCGCCGGCGACCTCACTGGCTGCTCGGCCCCGGCCGATGGGCACATCGGCACACACGTGCTGCAAGCTGGTGAGTAGGGCCTACTGCAAGCGGGAGCAACTGAGGCTGCTCGCCGAGATGCTTGGTGCTGAGGTCGGACGTGTGTTCTTGGGAGAAATAGAAGAAGGGGAACGTGCACCGTGGAGATTCAAAAACGAACGAGCTGAGATTTGCATGGTTGGAGGACAATTGCACGATCCTTTCTCTCGAATAGTATTTATTTTTGAGGATGTAGAGCCGGACGCAAATGAACCTCGATGTTTAAATCCCTGAAGTCTGTACCCTGAACTCACTGATCCCGATCGTTTTTGACCTTTACGTCGTATCCAAACGGAGGATTCCTACATGGCCTGGGAAAGGACGGGATCAGGTAAGTTAGCTATCTGCACATGGGTCCCATGGTCGCCTGGCTTGCTCTACAGACGCGCTCCCGCACCAAGTAATGTGCTCCAAGCCTGCCGTGAATCCCAATGGGCCGTCTTCTCGCTGTGGTGGCCTTCTGGTCGTGTCGTAGCCGGGCTCAGGGCAGCGGCACGGCGCGTGGGGCTGGTTGCCGACCATGCATACACGACAGAGTCGATAAGGTCCGTGTCTACGTCGCCGAGCTCCGAGTGTCACTCTGCAATGCTTTTAGCAGCAAAACAGACGCACGTATGAGCTGACTCCGTAAGTAGACAGGCAGGCTGGTTGATTCTTGGAGAAGATACGTACGAGCTGGATGTATTCCTTCGGAGATACTACATACGTACACAAGCCATGCTATCGATATACTCTAGTCTGGACGCATGCACACGGGACACGTTGGGTGTATTCCTTCGGAGTTACGTACGTGCAAGGATGGAACTGTGGGAGGACGGCACTGACGTGCGAGCGAGCTCTAGAGCGTGGTCTCTGGCGGCGCAGCTCGCCGGGAGCGCGCCCTCTCCGTGGAGCTAGCGGACGGGCTCGGCATCCTCGCTTTGGACGGGGCGGCGGTGAGCACGGAGGAGACGCCAGAGGAAAAAGGATCAGTAGGTGCTCAGTGCTGAAGTGTATGCCGCACGGCACAGGAGTGCGTGTGTGCTCAAGACAGGTCAACACATACATGCCCTGGATGCTCGGATTCTCGTTTGACGCGACGAAACTGTACCTTAAGGCTCACACTGCCCCATCATGGCTGCACGGAGCAGCGCTGGGGAGCTCGATGGTAGCCGGAGCAGCGGCGGGCGACGGAGGGTAACTGGAGCAGCGGGGGCGATGCAGGCTTCGAGGGCATGCGCACCCCATCTCATGCGGCATCATTAATTTGCAATCCCACCCGCCAAGGATGCCACGTCAGCAAATTCAGTCCAAAAATAGACGTAAGGGCGATTATAACCGGGATCACAGACGTCGAGGTATAGACTTCAGGGATTTAGACGTCGGGGTTCATTTGCGTCGCGCTCTACATCCTCAGGGTTTGAAACAGACTTGACTCTTCTGTCGAATAGCAATACATGCATACACGTAAACCCCGCGTCCCGTGGCTGTTTCTTCGCAATGGGTTGGGCCGGGGAGAGTGCAGTGTGGGCTGAGACCGAATCGCGCTCGTACAAGTACATGGACAACTCCACTGCGTATACATACGTTGATCGTCCCTGAATCCTACTCGTCCACTGATCGCTAACCGTCTCCTACTCCCATTGCGCAACTTTCTTCTCTATATACATGCAACCCCAAATGCCCTCTCCAAGATTAAAGAACCACGGGAGCCAACTTTCCTCTTCCCCGATCGGAACTAAATTCTCCGGTCACACTAAGAACCCAAGTCGATGACCAGCCGGCCGGGAGCTCGCCGTAGTGCCTTGTATTGGTAGCGTGGAGGGTGGGGCACTTCTGGCATGGAACCACGTGAGCTTGGGATGGAGGAGCCCTGCGCTGCCACTGCGGCCGAGGTGCTAAAGCCCGTGGAAACGCCATCCGACGGTGAAGGATGCCCTATATGCTTGGGCCAGGAGGAGGCCGCGGCGACCGCGTGGAAGGAGAAAGCCTGTGGACACAGCTTCCATGGACGGTGCGTGCAAAGGTGGCTCGAGACGAAGGGAACTTGCCCCATGTGTCGGCGTCAGCTTCTAGTACCACCCATTGCGACACAAAGACATATTCGCCTTCCAAATCCTATGATGACGATGGCGCTTGAGATAGTTCGCAGGTATCCGAAGATATACTCATCGTCATCGGAAGCATACGAGCACTTAAGATGGTACATGTAGGAGACATTTGAATGTGACTCACGACAATGTTGGCATATGCAACCGTTCGTGTACTTTCGTTAGCTATACATATGCGCACAATGCTAAGAGTTTTGTATTTTTTTCATATGGATATCTTTTTCCTTCAAAGAAAGCGAGGGTCCCAACAAACAAAGATATATTTATGACAGTAAAAGTACTGAGCCTAAATGGAGCCCTCTAGGCGATTTGTGTTTTTGTTGTCCTTTATCGCGATCTGGATGTTACTCGCTGCCTGATCTCATCTCTACAACCATCTCTCCCACATGTGCTAGGTAGTGACCCAGTTGCCCTTATGGGCTGCTGCTTGAGAGGTTGAAACCAACGAATCTGGTAAAATGGGCTTATTCGGCCAGCCCATACAGAGCGGATGCCGAATGAATGTTTGTGATTCTGCTTCGTGTCCTCGTAGCCCCACTTACTCCCCCTCTTGCATCGACCCCACTCCACATGCCCGACCCCTCCAGGTCCACCGTCGGTGTCATCATTGTCGTGGAGAGATCGAGAGGGAGAGGGGGAGAGAAAGAGTTATGCCCTCTTTCCTCGGACGCGGAGGACGAGTGGAGTGGCGGCATCCCAGGGTGGTGGTGGAGAAAGAGCAACTTAATCCAATTTTATTGGAGCGAGAGAGCGACGCTAGAGGGACAGGCGAAACCCTAGCCAGTGGAGACCGTCTCCATACGCGAACTATCCTCTAGCGACCTAGGCGAATCCCCCTACACTGTCGCAACCCCGAGCAGCGGTGGCCCACCCCCGATCTCGACCTTGAGTAGAGGCCAGTGTTTTGGTTACCGAACAAAATTTTGATATTTCGTGTGGTTACCGCGTATTTCGTTGCCCCCCGGTAAACCGCCATACCGAGCAAAAAACACTGATTTTTTTGAATTAAACCGCTGAATCTAAGTAAAGCATGGTAGCATCTCAATTACGTCATGCTATCCCTAGTTTCCTTATGAGCAGTCTCTTGGTTGACTGTCCCAGGGGCTGTTTTTGTTGAATAAAGCTCTCCAAGCCCCCCCCCCCCCCCCCCCAAAAAAAAAGAAACCCATTTTCGGCAAAGAAGTACCTGGTTAGAGTCTACCTTCTTGCACTTTTTTGTATTTTTTCAGAATACATAAGTAGAAAGTGTGAAGAAAAACAACCCGGGAGCGAATTAGCGATCTCACAGCACGCGAGTAGACGACCTTCCACTAGTCTACTATCTCTTTTATGACAAAGACAAGTTCATGTGCTGTCTACAACTAGTTTCATAGAATTTGAATTCAAAATTCAATTTCATATTTCTTTAGAAATATATTCGGTATTTCTCAGTAACTGTGGCAACCACGTTTACTGGTCCTCATGGGTAAAAATGGCCAATTTGTTAACCAAAACACTAGTAGAAGCACACCGTCCGGCACAAGTCTGAACCTTGAGGGTCGACATCTATGGTGACCCTACCTTGCCACCCTCTTGAAAGATCGTGGATGTCGCCTAGAGGGGGGTGAATAGGTGTTTTAAAATAATTACGGTTTAGGCTTGAACAAATGCGGAATAAACCTAACGGCTAATTTGTCAAGCACAAAACCTACAACAACTAGGCTCACCTATATGCACCAACAACTTATGCTAAGCAAGGTAAGCAACTATGTGATAGCAAGAGATATGACAAAGAACAATATGGCTATCACAAAGTAAAGTGCATAAGTAAGTGGCTCGGGTAAGAGATAACCGAGGCACGCGGAGACGACGATGTATCCCGAAGTTCAGACCCTTGCGGATGCTAATCTCCGTTTGAAGCGGTGTGGAGGCACAATGCTCCCCAAGAAGCCACTAGGGCCACCATAATCTCCTCACGCCCTCGCACAATGCAAGATGTCGTGATTCCACTAAGAGACCCTTAAGGGCGGTCACCGAACCCATGCAAATGGCGACCCTTGGGGGTGGTCACCGAACCCGTACACTTTGGCAACCCTTAGGGGCGGTCACCGAAACCCGACAAATTGCTCGGGGCGATCTCCACAACTTAATTGGAGACCCCGACGCTTGCCCGGAGCTTTACACCACAATGATTGAGCTCCGAACACCACCAACCGTCTAGGGCGCCCAAGCACCCAAGAGGAACAAGCTCAAGGGCACCAAGCACCCAAGAGTAATAAGCTTATCAACTTGTAACTTCCACGTATCACCGTGGAGAACTCAAACCGATGCATCAAATGCAATGGCAAGGGCACACGGAGTACCCAAGTCCTTCTCCCCCAAATCCCACCGAAGCAACTAATGCTAGGGAGAAAAATGAGAGGAAGAACAAGAAGGAGAACACCAAGAACTCCAAGATCTAGATCCAAGGGGTTCCCCTCACATAGAGGAGAAAGTGATTGGTGGAAATGTGGATCTAGATCTCCTCTCTCTTTTCCCTCAAAAACTAGCAAAAATCCATGGAGGGATTGAGAGTTAGCAAGCTCGAAGAAGGTCAACAATGGGGGAAGAACACGAGCTCAAAGGATAAGGCTCACTGGGGAAGAAGACCCCCTTTTATAGGATGTGGAAAATCCAGCCGTTATGTGCTTAGCCCGCACACAAGCGGTACTACCATTCCACGAGCTGTACTACCGCTTGGGCGGAAGAAGCAGGGAAAACGAGCAACACAACATGAACCTTGGGGCAGTAGTACCGCATATAAGCGGTACTACCGCTCACCCCAGTGGTACTACCGTTCACGAGCAGTACTACCGCTCCTACTGCCGCTTCTACTGCCGCTAAACCCGACACGAGAAAACCATGTCTCAAGTCGAGGCGGTACCAGCGCGGAACCGGAGCCGTACTACCGCTTATGGCCATGGGCGGTACTACCGCTGTGGGACAGCGGTACTACCTCTTGTGGCGATAAGCGGTACTGCTGCTCCGGCCCAGCGGTACTACCACTGGCGCCAACTTTATGCCACTACCGCGAAAACAAAGAATACTCCAAGGAAAACCAGAACTGCCATAACTTCTGCAAATGAGCTCCGAATTGAGCAAACTCAAGCTTGTTTGAAACAAGACAACGAGTAGCATCAAAACAGCGAAGAACCGGCAGGGAAGGTGAGGTATGCTTAGCAAACAAAGGAGTGACACCTCCAACAGAGAAGAACCGGCATACCCTCCAACATCGAAAACATCATAGAAGATGCATGTGAACTCCATTTTCGATGAACTCGAGCTTGTCATAAAAATGACCATAAGCTCCAAAACTCACAAGGAGAAGAACCAAACAAGAACCAACAAGAAGATGCAAGGATGCAATGGTTTGAGCTCTCTACGAACGATAAGATTAAGATACTCATCGAGAGCCCCCCTTGATAGTACGGCAATCGATCCTATAACCCGGTCTCCCACAACTACCATGAGACCGGTAAAATAGAAAACCTATCAAGGGCAAACCTTTGCCTTGCACAAGATCCACTTGAGCTAGATGATGACGATCTTGACTCCCTCAAGATGGACCACCTTTCTTGATTGTGTTGGCTCGATGAAGACTCGTTGATTGCTCCCCCATACTCCACTATGGGTGAGCCACTCTTCCGCACATCTTCACAAGTCCATTGTCACCACAATGGACGGCAAGCTTCAAGCATTTGATCTCTTCGTGATGCTTCACTTGAACTTGCACACCACAACCTAACCCCACAAAGAACTCTCACGAAGATCATGGGTTAGTACACAAAGCGTAATTGACAGTGCTTACCATACCATGGGATCGCTTGATCCCTCTCGGTACATCTTCTACGCTTTGTGTGTCAATCAACTTGATTCACTCTTTGACTTAGTCTTGATCAACCTTGAATCTTTCCAACTCTCTTCATTTGGATGATATCTTGAAGGTAAACATGAATGATCGCACAATCTTCTTCTTCAAGACATGCTTGCAATAAGCTTAACACTCACATGACCAATCTTTGGATAATTCCTTAATAGCACCTTGGTCAACTCATAAACTCCTTAAAACCAATAAATGGACTTCAAGAAAAGCCTATGGACAAATCCTTCAAATATAACTCAAGACAACCATTAGTCCATAGAGATTGTCATCAATTACCAGAACCAAACATGGGGGCACCGCATGTTCTTTCACCTGTACTTCACTATCATGCTCCAACGTCATCATCCTCCACATGTGAGTTCTGCCACACTCTCAAGACACCTTCTCTCTCCTTGGAATTCATGTGTTTCATGATTTATCCATGTTAAGCTATTTTTTAGTTCATGCATCATGCACCTATGAGCAAAATCTGGTGCATTACATGTGCATTTATTTTACCGTAGTGTTGGCCGATGAACAAAATCAAAGGTTCCATTGATTATATTAACTCCCAAGCCCGCGCACATGCAGAAATGACTAGGTGAACTGTTAATGATTTGTTAGATTGAGCATGGTTAACAGTTTATGTAACGCCCCGGATTCGTGCGCCAGGTGTCTGCCAGTTATTCGCCGTAGTTGCCTTGTCTTGTGCTTGCGTGTTGCATTTTGCCATGTCATCATCTGCATTTCATATCATGTCATCATGTGCATTTCATTTCGTATACGTGTTCGTCTCATGCATCCTAGCATTTTCCCTGTTGTCTGTTTTGCGATCCGGCACTCCTATGTCCTCCGGCGTCCCCTTCTTGTCTCCTGTTGTGAGCGGGTGTTAAACTTTCTCGGAATGGACCGAGGTTTGCCAAGCGGCCTTGGTATAGCACCGGTAGACCGCCTATCAAGTTTCGTGCCATTTGGAGGTTGTTTGGTACTCCAACGGTTAACCGGGTAACCGTAAAGGCCTCTTTGTGTTGCAGCCCAACACCCCTTCCAAAGTGGCCCAAAACCCAGCAAACTCCCCTCTATGCTCTCGGTCGTTCGATCATGATCGCGTGGCCGAAAACCGCTCCTCATTTGGACTCTCCTAGCTCCCTCTACCTATATATATGTGATCCTCCCCGAAATCCCGCAGTCCAAACCCTAGAAATTTCCCTCGCGCCGCCGGACGTTTCTTCTCCCACCGACGGACATGTCCGCTGCCGCGCCCGGTCCAATTCCATGCCGCCACGTGTCCTCGGCCGGCCTCCTCTGTCCTCCCCGCACCCGCCGCGGCCCGCCGAGGCCCGGGTCGAGCCCGCCCAGGCCCGTGCGCCGCGCGCCTGAGCCCCAAGCTCCGCCCGAGCCGCCGGCGCCCTCCGCCGCGTCCCCAACGCCGGCAAGCTCCGCCGCCGCCCCCAGTACCCGCCGGCGCCTCCCCGCCGTCCTCGCCGGCGCGCCCGCGCCGCCCGGCCTCCGGCCGCCGGTGGCCGCCGCCGCCCTTCGCCCCGTGCCAGCGCCGTCGCCCCGGCCTCGCCCCTCGCCGCCGGCCACTAGGCTGTGGTCGCTGCCGCACGCAGCTCCTCGCCCCGCCGACATCCTCCGCCGCCGCCGCGCATGCTCACCGCCGCCGGTCCGCCTCCGCCCCGATCCGGCGCGATCCCGGCCGGAGAAGGCCCCCCTCGCCGGATCTGTCGCCCCGCCGGCGAACTCCCTCGCCGGAGCGTAGCCTCGCCGCCCGGGTCCTCCTCTGCCTCGAACCGGCCCGACCCGCTTCGTCTCCGCGCCCGTTTCAGATCCAGAGAGGTTAACCCGATTTCTCCAAGTCCCCGAATTCCTAACATAATCATGCCATGTTCATCGCATCGTATCTCTGCATCCGTAGCTCCGTTTCGTGCGTATAATATGTCAAATTGTTCGCCTCGACAAGTAATTCATTTCATTCCATTGCATCATTTTCATTTGAGTTCATCTTGATGCCCGAAATGCTGTTGGAAGAGTGCATGTTGCTGTTAATCTGCTGAAACTGTTATAACATGCTCATTTGTCATTTTTGCCATGTTTTATGTGTGCATCCTATGAGGTTGATGTCTACATGTATGTTTATATATGCCATGCCATCTTTCCAGTGGTGCCAACCATGTATTTTTGTGAGTTGTGTGCTGAGTGCATTGAGCTTGTTAAGTGGGGTACTTGATATTGTTGTTTTGCTAGATAGTTTCTGTTATATTTTGTTGCTATGTTAACATATTGCTACTAGTCATTTCGTGCATAATCTGGAGATGTTCTATAAACATGTTTTTATCTACATGTCATGCTCTATCCATTCATGCCCTGGGTTGCATTTATAGATTAACGTAGCTTGTTCATATCTTGCTCCAAAGTTGCTTGAAAATGTTGTTGTCAGCCTGTTAACATTAAGTTCACTAGTTCCCATGTGTTTTGCTAGTGTTCCATGGACCCTATGACCTTGCTCTTGACATGCTTAGCGTCATAAACATGCCTTCTTACTGTTGATTGCCTTGACATGCCATGTATTACTCTGTGGTGAGTGGTTCAAGCTCACCAACATGACTACTTATTGTTGTTTCTGCCATGTATGAATCTGTAATATAACTTGCCATGTTTACATGGGTGCCATCGTATTTCCTATGCCTTTTTGGCTCATGGTCAGTAAGGGACTGTTGTTCTATGCATTTAGTAGTATCATGCCATGCCTTTGTTTGCCATGATATGTTCCTGTAATATGTTGATTGCTTGCTCTAATCATTGCAACCTGATGTTATTTTCTGCTAAGCCTGAAACTGTTAATATTTGCAATCTTCCCATGTCTTTTTGAGCATGTTCTAGTTGTTTCTGGAGATAGCTCAGTGTTCATGTTTTGTTGTGCTTTACCTGTACTTCATGCCCATGCCTTTTGTTATTATGTTGGGGTGCTGTAGCATATTGTTTTGATGCTTGCAATATGCATAGTTGCTGTTTTGGACAGATTGTTGCTATAACTTGTATAGAGTGCATGTGTTGAACCGTTGCTCCGTTTTGAGTGTGCTCTATATGAAACTTGCTTGATTTTGCATGTAGTTTCATATTCTCATGTTGCATCCTTGTTTTGAGGTGTTTTCTTGATGTTTGTATGCATTTTTCATCAATGACATGTTTAACTTGTTTTGCTCATATCTTCTAGGCCGTAGCTCCGAATTAAATGAACTTTATATGTAACTTGACTAGAATTTCGTGTAGATCATCTTGGTGCATCTTAACTTGCTGTTTACCAACTTGAACATAAGGTTTATTCAGATCTGGACCAATTTCGAAATATGCATATGAGGACTTACCGGAATTGTTATATGTTGTTCCCGGCCTCATTTAAACTTGCCTTGATATGTTGTTCTTGTTTGCATCATCTCTTGCCATGAGTAGCTTCATGTAGCTTTGTCATGCATCATGCTTGTTATGCATCATGTCTTGTTCATGTGTGGTGTTCCGTTGCGATCGTGAGGATTCGTTCGTCTACGCTTGGTTCGTCTTCGTGGCTTCATCTTCTTCATGGACTCGTTCTTCTTCCTTGCGGGATTTCAGGCAAGATGACCGCTACCCTGGATCTCACTACTATCATTGCTATGCTAGTTGCTTCGTTCTATCGCTATGCTGCGTTACATATCATTTGTGCTTCAAGCTTCCCCAAATTGCCATGAACCTCTAACCTTTGACACCATTCCTAGCAAACCGTTGCTTGGCTATGTTACCGCTTTGCTCAGCCCCTCTTATAGCGTTGCTAGTTGCAGGTGAAGTTGAAGATTTCTCCATGGTGGACAGGATTTTGGTTGGGATATGACAATATCTCTTATATTATTAATGCATCTATATACTTGGTAAAGGGTGGAAGGCTCGGCCTTATGTCTGGTGTTTTGTTCCACTCTTGCCGCCCTAGTTTCCGTCATACCGGTGTTATGTTCCCGGATTTTGCGTTCCTAACGCGGTCCGGTGATTTATGGGACCCCCCTGACAGTTCGCTTTGAATAAAACTTGTCCAGCAAGGCCCAACCTTGGTTTTACCATTTGCCTCACCACCACCTATACCCTTCCCTTGGGTCGGCCAACCCAAGGGTCATCTTTATTTTAGCCCCCCCGGGCCAGTGCTTGTCTAAGTGTTGGTCCGAACCGAGCCGCCTGCGGGGCCACCTCGGGGAAACTCGAAGTCTGGTTTTACTCGTAGCCTGTCTCATCCGGTGTTGCCCTGAGAACGAGATATGTGCAGCTCCTATCGGGATTGTTGGCGCATCGGGCGGTCTTGCTGGTCTTGTTTTACCATTGTCGAAATGTCTTGTAAACCGGGATTCCGAAACTGATCGGGTCTTCCTGGGAGAAGGTCTATTCCTTCGTTGATCGCGAGAGCTTGTCATGGGCTAAGTTGGGACACCCCTGCAGGGTATAAACTTTCGAGAGCCGTGCCCACGGTTATGTGGCAGATGGGAATTTGTTAATGTCCGGTTGTAGATAACTTGACACCAGATCCGAATTAAAACGCA
Organism: Triticum timopheevii; assembly: GCA_963921465.1. Classification (NCBI taxonomy): domain Eukaryota; kingdom Viridiplantae; phylum Streptophyta; class Magnoliopsida; order Poales; family Poaceae; genus Triticum; species Triticum timopheevii. The sequence goes on from OY997266.1 coordinate 129,601,899, forward strand.
TCAACCGCGTGTGTAGCCGTGATGGTCTCTTCTCGGCGGAGTCCGGGAAGTGAACACGGTCTTTGGGTTATGTTTGACGTAAGTAGGAGTTCAGGATCACCTCTTGATCATTGCTAGATGACGACCGTTCCTTTGTTTCTCTTCTCGCTCTCATTTGCGTATGTTAGCCACCATACTTGCTTAGCCGCTGCTGCAACCTCACCACTTTACCCCTTCCTTTCCCATTAAGCTTTGCTAGTCTTGATACCCATGGTAATGGGATTGCTGAGTCCTCGTGGCTCACAGATTACTACAACAACAGTTGCAGGTACAGGTTTTGCGATGATCTTGACGTGAGAGCGATGCTTGCTTGCATTGAGTTCTTCTTCTGCTTCTTCGATCAGGGGATAGGTTCCAGGTCGGCAGCCTGGGCTAGCAGGGTGGGTGTCGTTTGAGTTTCTGTTTGTGTTTCATCCGTAGTCGGATGGTGCTCTGATGTATTGTGATGTTGTATTCATGTGGCTTGTATGCCTTATGTATGTATCCCCATCTATTATGTAATGTTGATGTAATGATATCCACCTTGCAAAAGCGTTCCAATATGCGGGTCTATCCTTGGTGGGACCTTCGAGTTCCTTCTGGATAGGGTCGCATATTGGGCGTGAAAAGTTGGTATTAGAGCCTCGACCGACCCTAGGAGCCCCCTTAATTGATCATGTAGTTTGGCCGTTGTTGAGTCTAGAAGAAAACTGTTTTCGGAGTCTAGTTATATCGGAGAGTAGGAATTCTTTTACTCCTTAGCCCCTTCGTCGCTCTGGTGAGGAATCTTGACGTAGGTATTTTGAATTACTCCTCTTCCCATTCAAATTTTATTTAAGATCACGCAGTTGGTTTTTCCGATCGTTGTTTCTCAGCTCTTTTATCCGGTGCATTTCTCGTCAAGTTGACTCGAGCCTCTACATCTTTCAGTTCAATCCTCAGTTCTTCCTCCGACGTCATTGTTTTTCCTTGTCCGAAGTTGTCCTTGTTTTTCCCACCTGCCCACCCTTCTTCCTCTCGAAGCCAGAGTGCGTAATCGAGTATCCTTCCTACTCGTGCGAAGTCTTTGTTTTTTTCCTCACTGATTTCAACCGGTGTTTTCTCTTCAAGATATTCGTCAATTTCCCCTTCCGAGTTTCTTTTGTTTTCCCGCCCTCCCACCCTTTTCTTCCCGGAGTCTGAGTCTCTCTCGACTATCTATTTCATTTGTATGGAGCCTTTTCAGTCTTTCCTCAATTGTTTCAACCGGTGAATTCTCGTCTTGTTCGTCATTCTTCATCTCTTTTTCTTCTTCGGTGGACTCAATTCAAGTTTTTCGGGTTGATCACATTTTTTTTCCTCGGCTAAAGTGTTTTCCCTGCTCGTTCGCCTCTCGCCATTTTATCCTTCCAGAGTGTTCAAGACAGCTCAGGAGATTCGTCTGTGTTCGAATTAATGCGAGGTGGTCACCTCATTCAAATATTTCAATTGTTCCGGTGCATCATCTATCTGTTCAACATCCCTTTCCAACGGTGTTGTTCTCTTCAGTGGGCCCTAACCCACAGGTCTTTTCCCAGGATCTTACCTGACTCTTCTAATTCCCCGGAGTTATTCTCAAATCCTTTTAAAGTGTGACGTAAGAATGGATTTCATCAGTCACATGCCTTCTTCAAGATCGCTTTCAAATTCTTTTCATGGTTGCCTCAACCTCTTCGCTTTTCATTCTCCCGGAGTATCTCAGTAATTTTGGTGGTGTTCCTCGTCGTCATTTGAAACCGAAGAAGAGTTTTTCCTCTAAATCTTGTCCGTTCTTCCGGAGATTCACGGTGCTAGCTCGATGTTATGCTATCAAATTGTTTCTAGTCATGCAAATTCTTTTCATCCATCCGGAGTATTTCATGAGTTGATTTCTGTTTCTTTTCACCGGAGGCCATCATTCCAGTTATCGTTCTCTATTTATCTCGGTGCTTCGTTCAAGTGTTCTTTTATCAGCTCAGGATCTCTTCATTCTTTTGCTTCTAAATCCCCTCGAGCTTATTTATTCTTCTAATTCTTCCCGGTGATTCAATCTCTTTCACCAGTCATTTCTAAATTCTTACGGTGGCTCGTTCAAGATTCTTTTTCCTTGATTATCATATTATTTCATTCGTTCTTTTCTATCCTACCGGTGATTCATGAAGACCTTCCCAAGTTTGCGATATGTCACTTCTCAATCCTGTTCAAAAAGAATAAGTAGTATGTTAAATCCATTGCTTGTCATCAATTTAATTTGATGAAGGATAAGTATAAAATAAATCTTATTCTTATTTCCTCAAAGTGATTAATCCTTTCCATCAGAGTTTGTTCTTGATAAATAAACTCTAGTTCCAAGTGTTTTCATCTTTTCTTTTCCGGAGTTCAAATTTCCTCGGCCATCTCGTCGGTACATCCATCGAAATCGTCTCAAGGCTCATCTTATTCTTTCATCCTTCATTCTATCTCATCATCCTTTGTCACCGGTGTTCTTCATGATTTAATTTATTCTGCAAGAGTTCGTCAAGTATCTTTCCATCCTCTCAAGTTCATGTTCTAATCATTCCATGTTCAGTCAGAGTTCTGCCTAAATCCTTTCAGTCTTATTCGTTTCTTTTCTCATTCTAACCACTCCGGTTAGAATGAGTGCTTTCATAGTCTATCTTATTCCGTGAGTTTTCGATTCTCGTCATTCTCGTCGTTCCTCTCTTCTTCTCGAGTGCTCTCGATTCTTTGCTTCTTCTCTTGAGTTCTTGTTTCACCTCATCCCTTTTCCCTTCCGTCTCGGTCCTAAGATCTCGGGACGAGATCTCTTGTTAGTGGAGGAGTGTTGTAACGCCCCGGATTCGTGCGCCAGGTGTTTGCCAGTTATTCGCCGTAGTTGCCTTGTCTTGTGCTTGCGTGTTGCATTTTGCCATGTCATCATCTGCATTTCATATCATGTCATCATGTGCATTTCATTTCGTATACGTGTTCGTCTCATGCATCCGAGCATTTTCCCTGTTGTCTGTTTTGCGATCCGGCACTCCTATGTCCTCCGGCGTCCCCTTCTTGTCTCCTGTTGTGAGCGGGTGTTAAATTTTCTCGAAATGGACCGAGGTTTGCCAAGCGGCCTTGGTATAGCACCGGTAGACCGCCTGTCAAGTTTCGTGCCATTTGGAGGTTGTTTGGTACTCCAACGGTTAACCGGGTAACGGTAAAGGCCTCTTTGTGTTGCAGCCCAACACCCCTTCCAAAGTGGCCCAAAACCCAGCAAACTCCCCTCTATGCTCTCGGTTGTTCGATCACGATCGCGTGGCCGAAAACCGCTCCTCATTTGGACTCTCCTAGCTCCCTCTATCTACATATATGTGATCCTCCCCGAAATCCCGCAGTCCAAACCCTAGAAATTTCCCTCGCGCCGCCGGACGTTTCTTCTCCCACCGACGGACATGTCCGCCGCCGCGCCCGGTCCAATCCCGCGCCGCCACGTGTCCTCGGCCGGCCTCCTCTCTCCTCCCCGCACCCGCCGAGGCCCGGGTCGGGCCCGCCCAGGCCCGTGCACCGCGCGCCCGAGCCCCAAGCTCCGCTCGAGCCGCCGGCGCCCTCCGCCGCGTCCCCAACGCCGGCAAGCTCCGCCACCGCCCCCTGGACCCGCCGGCGCCTCCCCGCCGTCCTCGCCGGCGCGCCCGCGCCGCCCGACCTTCGGCCGCCGGTGGCCGCCGCCGCCCCTGCACCTGGCCGCCGCCGCCCTTTGCCCCGTGCCAGCGCCGTCGCCCCGGCCTCGCCCCTCGCCGCCGGCCACTAGGCTGTGGTCGCTGCCGCACGCAGCTCCTCACCCTGCTGATATCCTCCGCCGTCGCCGCGCCTGCTCACCGCCGCCGGTCCGCCTCCGCCCCGATCCGGCGCGATCCCGGCCGGAGGAGGCCCCCCTCGCCGGATCTGTCGCCCCGCCGGCGAACTCCCTCGCCGAAGCGTCGCCTTGCCGCCCGGGTCCTTCTCTGCCTCGACCCGGCCCGACCCGCTTCGTCTCCGCTCCCGTTTCAGATCCAGAGAGGTTGACCTGATTTCTCTAAGTCCCCGAATTCCTGACATAATCATGTCATGTTCATCGCAACGTATCTCTGCATCCGTAGCTCCGTTTCGTGCATATAATATGTCAAATTGTTTGTCTCGACAAGTACTTCATTTCATTCCATTGAATCATTTTCATTTGAGTTCATCTTGATGCCCGAAATGCTGTTGGAAGAGTGCATGTTGCTGTTAATCTGCTGAAACTGTTATAACATGCTCATTTGTCATTTTTGCGGTGTTTTATGTGTGCATCCTATGAGGTTGATGTCTACATGTATGTTGATCTATGCCATGCCATCTTTCCAGTGGTGCAAACCATGTATTTTTGTGAGCTGTGTGCTGAGTGCATTGAGCTTGTTAAGTGGGGTACTTGCTGTTGCTGTTTTGCTAGACAGTTTCTGTTATATTTTGTTGCTATGTTAACATGTTGCTACTAGTCATTTCGTGCATAATCTGGAGATGTTCTATAAACATGTTTTGATCTACATGTCATGCTCTATCCATTCATTCCCTGGTTTGCATTTATAGCTTACTGTAGCTTGTTCATATCTTGCTCCAAAGTTGCTTGAAAATGTTGCTGTCAGCCTGTTAACATTAAGTTCACTAGTTCCCATGTGTTTTGCTAGTGTTCCATGGATCCTATGACCTTGCTCTTGACATTAAGTTCACTAGTTCCCATGTGTTTTGCTAGTGTTCCATGGACCCTATGACCTTGCTCTTGACATTCTTCGCGTCATAAACATGCCTTCTTACTGTTGGTTGCCTTGCCATGCCATGTATTGCTCTGTGGTGAGTGGTTCAAGCTCACCAACATGACTAATTGTTGTTGTTTCTACCATGTATGAATCTGTAATATAACTTGCCATGTTTACATGGGTGCCATCATATTTTCTATGCCTTTTTGGCTCATGGTCAGTAAGGGACTGTTGTTCTATGCATTTAGTAGTATCATGCCGTGCCTTTGTTTGCCATGATATGTTCCTGTAACATGTTGTTTGCTTGCTCTAAACATTGCAACCTGATGTTATTTTCTGCTAAGCCTGAAACTGTTAATATTTGCAATCTTCCCATGTCTTTTTGAGCATGTTCTAGTTGTTTCTGGAGATAGCTCAGTGTTCATGTTTTGTTGTGCTTTACCTGTACTTCATGCCCATGCCTTTTGTTATTATGTTGGGATGCTTTAGCATATTGTTTTGATGCTTGCAATATGCCTAGTTGCTGTTTTGGACAGATTGTTGCTATAACTTATATAGAGTGCATGTGTTGAACCGTTGCTCCGTTTTGAGTGTGCTCTATATGAAACTTGCTTGATTTTGCATGTAGTTTCATATTCTCATGTTGCATCCTTGTTTTGAGGTGTTTTCTTGATGTTTGTATGCACTTTTCATCAATGACATGTTTAACTTGTTTTGCTCATATCTTCTAGGCCGTAGCTCCGAATTAAATGAACTTTATATGTAACTTGACTAGTATTTCGTGTAGATCATCTTGGTGCATCTTAACTTGCTGTTTAACAACTTGAACATAAGGTTTATTCAGATCTGGACCAATTTCGAAATATGCATATGAGGACTTACCGGAATTGTTATATGTTGTTCCCGGCCTCATTTAAACTTGCCTTGATATGTTGTTCTTGTTTGCATCATCTCTTGCCATGAGTAGCTTCATGTAGCTTGGTCATGCATCATGCTTGTTATGCATCATGTCTTGTTCATGTGTGCTGTGTTTACTATGTTGTGTGCTTCTTCTCGATAGTTCCTGTTTTGTTGCGATCGTGAGGATTCGTTCATCTACGCTTGGTTTGTCTTCGTGGCTTCATCTTCTTCGTAGACTCGTTCTTCTTCTTTGCGAGATTTCAGGCAAGATGACCGCTACCCTGGATCTCACTACTATCATTGCTATGCTAGTTGCTTCGTTCTATCGCTATGCTGCATTACCTATCATTTGTTCTTCAAGCCTCTCCAAATTGCCATGAACCTCTAACCTTTGACACCATTCACTACTAGGGAAAACCCTAGCAGTAGCGCGTATTTTGTGCCCACTAGTAGCGCGGGAAGCCGCGCTACTAATAAGGCGCTACAGCTATTGCTTAGCAGTAACGCGTGCCATCACGCGCTACTGCTAGTACAAATAGCTGCAGCGCTTGTCCAGTACCGCGCTACTGCTAAGGTATCTACTTGCAGCGTGTTTTCTTTCCATCGCTACTAGTATTTTTTTTAATTTTTTTTAATTTTTATTGTATTTATGCGCCATCATACAAATATTGGTACAATACCAGCTGTTATGAGGTTTACATCATTATGTCCATAACAGTGTATTAAATGAAGGTGGATTAGGTTCAAGTTGAGGCAATATGTGGTGCATGTCAAAAGTATACTACTAATCCAAACTTGATCTAGTTTGGATTAGTAGTACTTTCGATGTGCACCACATGTTGCCTCCACTTGAATCTAATCCACCAGCACAAGATATTTAATCATCATCATGGTCATTACCACCAACAGTATTTATTTAATCACCACTAACACTAGCTAATAATAATCATCATAGTCATTACCACCAACACTAGCTATTTTATCATCATAGTAATAGTGTAGCACATCATCATCCTGAAACTCATTTCTAGCCAGCTACTCACTCCTGCTACTCACTCCTGCTGCTCTCTCTTAGGTAAAAGAACATAAAACATGTGTAGCTCTCCTCCTTGGTCAAGTTGGAGCATGCAGATGAACCTGTCTCCTAATCGTGGAAGGCGCCTCTGGTTGCTGCTCCCTAGTACTTCTCTGCGCTCCCCCAACACATATTTGGTCCAGTCTTGCACTATTAAGCATCTGTCGCTAATCTTGAATGCACTAAAGTAAGCTGTAGGATATCTTGGCCGTAAGTTGATAATACTCATGATACCTTTAGTCTCCATCCCATAAGGCACAACATTCATCGGGAGTCCCTGTTGAAGAACATCGTATGGTAACATACTTAGCAATGAAGTTTAGCTTCAAAAATAATGTATGGAAAAGATGCAATGAGGATAAAAAGTAAAAATCTTACCATCCTTCCTAAATGGATGTGATCGTAGTTCATTACGAACACTATTGGTCGCACATTTTCAGTACTAAGATTTCTAAATGCAGGAAGAAAATTTGTCTTGACAGTATCAAGATCCTCAAGCCATGAAACATAATGACTGAGCTCCTCGCAGTTGAGTTCAGCCCCAGGACAGTATACCGTCCTGTCTACCAAGCGCTGTACATGTTTGCTTGCACGGAAATAAGCTGACAATACAAATTAGTTGTCAACTATTTTTGAATAAACAATATCAAAGACATAAATATGGTTGAGAAACTTACATAATGGTATAACTGGAGGCATTTGCACATTGACCCAGATGTCGGTATTACCTTCAATATCATCTTTCGGACGAATATCAAAGGTGATAACCATATCAGGCTCAAATGCATAAGTCTTGCATAGTGCTCTCCATGTTTTGCATCCAAAATAGGTGTAGTCGTCTGAATTGTATAACTTTGCATGGAAAATATAACCATGCTCGGTCTTCAAGTAAACTTTCTTTTCCTCCATACTATGACTGAAACCTATCTTATCCAATACAAAAACTCTTGCATGGCAGGGGATACGCTAGTAGAATAGTAAAAAAATATAAGTTGAAGCAAATGAAGCAGATGTCATGCTTAATTACGAAAAAAGACTTGTCGTTGTGACTTACTGTATCCACTTCGAAGTTCTCGTCCAGCTTGATGCTGAAGCGCCTATCATCATCTAGAAAGATTCCGTCGCACAGGCCGCGCTCGTCTTCGCAGTATTTGCAAATACCGAAATCCTTCTCGTCGTCAGACATTTCCTATGTTCATAGTTAAAACATTAATTGAAAATCGATCGAAGACAACTACCAAGATACTCAACACACAAATCCGGGGCACTCGATATTTCCTACATATTCTAGCACAAGTCATGCCAAAATTCACGGAAAAATCCGGCATGACCTTTGCTAAAATAGGACATATCGAGCGCCTGAAATTTGCCGGAACGGAAATGAATCAATACTCCGGCAAAACATAGGCCACTCGAAGGTATAACCTGCAAACATGACCGGCCACTTGGATATTGAGCAACACAAGATATACATTTCAAAATATCTTATAGGACTCAAATTAGCATGCATTCAATAAGCAAAAGTAGATCATCTCATGCGTCAGTACATCGTCGAATATTATCACTAATACATCACGAATAGTGTCATACATATAACATCACTAATACAACTAAAACTCTAGCACACGACGGGTATCGGCGCGGGCGGTGGACACCCACAGAGAAGGCACCATCACGGGATCATAGCTCCAGTGAGATCCCTGGAGAACCTGCCAGGTATTGGAGAACGGCCTGTGCTCCAACGCAAACAAGTAGCGACGGACGTGCGCATCCTCCTCACTGACACGGTGACGCACCACCTCCGCGGAGTCCTCGAGCCTCTGGATCGTCACTGGCCCACCCGACCGCCACCAAAGAAGGTTCGGGTCAACGACAGGCTGGCTCCTCACCAACCTGCGCCCCCCGGTAGGTAGCGCCTCCCAGTACCACCCCGGCGGAGCCCAGTCCCGGACATGGCCGATCTGGTCAAGCAGGTGTCGTCCTCCGCCGACTCGACGACGAGGATGCGGGATAGGCATCGTCCACGTCGAGGCGGGAAAAATTGCTTTAACTAAAAAATAGAAACAAGTTCTTACTAACTAGTTCTGTTAATTCAACTAGTTCTTACTAAAAATAAACTTACTATAAATAAAAATATTCTAGTACCTAATTAGTACCTAATTCTTACTAACTAATTAGTGCCTAGGAACTATTGCCCTAATTACCATCTAAGTAATTAACTAACTAGCACTAAAAATAGCCTAGGGTTCATACTAACTAGCACTAAATAGCTAGGGTTCATATTAAGCAGAGAAGAGGGCGGAAGGGGAGAGAGGGATCAGAAGGGGAGAATGCTTACGGAGGGCGGGTAGAGAGATGGGGTCGGGGGAGACGGCGGCACCGAGGCGCGGCGAGGCGGGGTCGGGGGAGACGGCGGCGAGGCGGGGTTGGGGGAGACGGCGGCGAGGCGGGGTCGGGGGAGACGGCGGCAGGCGGGGTCGGGGGAGACGGTGGCGAGGCGGGGTCGGGAATTGGGGGAGGAAGCAGAGGAGAGGGAATCAGGCCGCGCGGGGGGTTAGGTGAAAATAGCTTTAACTGTAGCGTGGGAAGGAAAAACGCGCTGCTGCTAAAATCCGTAGTAGTAGCGCTGTTCGTAGAAGGGCGCTACTACTATACCTAGCACGCCGGGAATGGTGTGGCAATTATAGTAGTAGCGCTTTCTGTTCGGGCGGCGCTACTGCTAAGCATCTAACTGTAGCGCGGTTCTGCCAAACGCGCTACTGCTAAGTAGCAGTAGCGCCTCATTTTAACAAGCGCTACCGGTAACATTCTGTGTATAAGGTTTTCCCTAGTAGTGATTCCTAGCAAACCGTTGCTTGGCTATGTTACCTCTTTGCTCAGCCCCTCTTATAGCGTTGCTAGTTGCAGGTGAAGTTGAAGATTTCTCCATGGTGGACAGGATTTTGGTTGGGATATCACAATATCTCTTATATTATTAATGCATCTATATACTTGGTAAAGGGTGGAAGGCTCGGCCTTATGCCTGGTGTTTTGTTCCACTCTTGCCGCCCTAGTTTCCGTCATACCGGTGTTATGTTCCTGGATTTTGCGTTCCTAACGCGGTAGGGTGATTTATGGGACCCCCCTGACAGTTCGCTTTGAATAAAACTTGTCCAGCAAGGCCCAACCTTGGTTTTACCATTTGCCTCACCACCACCTATACCCTTCCCTTGGGTCGGCCAACCCAAGGGTCATCTTTATTTTAGCCCCCCCCCCCCCCCGGGCCAGTGCTTGTCTAGGTGTTGGTCCGAACCGAGCCGCCTGCGGGGCCACCTCGGGGAAACTCGAAGTCTGGTTTTACTCGTAGCCTGTCTCATCCGGTGTTGCCCTGAGAACGAGATATGTGCAGCTCCTATCGGGATTGTTGGCGCATCGGGCGGTCTTGCTGGTCTTGTTTTACCATTGTCGAAATGTCTTGTAAACCGGGATTCCGAAACTGATCGGGTCTTCCTGGGAGAAGGTCTATTCCTTCGTTGATCGCGAGAGCTTGTCATGGGCTAAGTTGGGACACCCCTGCAGGGTATAAACTTTCGAGAGCCGTGCCCGCGGTTATGTGGCAGATGGGAATTTGTTAATGTCTGGTTGTAGATAACTTGACACCCGATCTAAATTAAAACGCATCAACCGCGTGTGTAGCCGTGATGGTCTCTTCTCGGCGGAGTCCGGGAAGTGAACACGGTCTTTGGGTTATGTTTGACGTAAGTAGGAGTTCAGGATCACCTCTTGATCATTGCTAGATGACGACCGTTCCTTTGTTTCTCTTCTCGCTCTCATTTGCGTATGTTAGCCACCATACTTGCTTAGCCGCTGCTGCAACCTCACCACTTTACCCCTTCCTTTCCCATTAAGCTTTGCTAGTCTTGATACCCATGGTAATGGGATTGCTGAGTCCTCGTGGCTCACAGATTACTACAACAACAGTTGCAGGTACAGGTTTTGCGATGATCTTGACGTGAGAGCGATGCTTGCTTGCATTGAGTTCTTCTTCTGCTTCTTCGATCAGGGGATAGGTTCCAGGTCGGCAGCCTGGGCTAGCAGGGTGGGTGTCGTTTGAGTTTCTGTTTGTGTTTCATCCGTAGTCGGATGGTGCTCTGATGTATTGTGATGTTGTATTCATGTGGCTTGTATGCCTTATGTATGTATCCCCATCTATTATGTAATGTTGATGTAATGATATCCACCTTGCAAAAGCGTTCCAATATGCGGGTCTATCCTTGGTGGGACCTTCGAGTTCCTTTTGGATAGGGTCGCATATTTGGCGTGACAATTTATTAAAGTGATGGGCAAAGAATTAGCATTTTTTTCCAGGATTTAGTACCAACTCCTAAATTTATGATGCATATATAGAAGAGCTAATCAACTATGTAGTACACTTGAAAGCACTGGATCTACAAAAAAAATATGCATAATTTCCTTCACTTTCATAGGTAAATAATCTAAAGCCAATTTAGAATAGTGTATATTTTTTAGGGCCTAATCAATTATCAGTGGTTCAATATGATTCTGGAAGCTATTAGGCATGACAATCATAAATCCTTGTAGCTAGCTTATTAGATCATTGTAGATGATGCAATCATTGACGAAATGGTGAAATTAGCTTAGCGCCCTTTAGGATTGATACTAAGGAACCATGTGCCCACTCTTTTGATTGTTGCAAACACCAGGCCCTTGTAGCAAACAACATACCCAACAATCTGCAAATTCATGATGGAACCATCAGATAATTTTTTTCTTGCACAGATGTATCCTTGTAGCTTGATAAGTCCATTCTGGATCATGCTTTCCTATTGTTATTGATAGCGTTTTTTATCAACATTTCACTTTATGATGCAATTCTAATGCGTTTTCTCTCTTAATGTGCAAGATTTATATAAAGAGGAAGATTGCCGGCAGCTTGAATTCTAGACCCAAAAGAGCTACAATAGAGATAGCTATTCTCTGGAGCTCCAAATGACCTGAAATTTGAAGGAGATTTTTTATTGAATAAATAAAAAATACTGGAACGAAGATCCACCAGAGGGGGGCCACCAGTTGCCCACAAGGCAACAGAGCACGCCTACCCCCAGGGCGCGCCTTGATGTCTTGTGGGGTTCACAGATGCCCTCTGGTGCTATCCTTCCGCTATATGAAACCATTTGCCCTAGAAAAAAAGACTTTCGGGATGAAGCGTCGTCATCCTGAGGCGGAACCTAGGTAGTAGCACTTTTCTTCTCCGGCGGAGCGATTCTGCTAGGGAATGTGCATGCAGAATCAAAGGGGAAAGTGTTTGTGCGTCATGTTTTTTCTAAGCACATGCAGCCTTTGCCTCCACGCGGGAGAAATCATTTGGATTTGTTACTAACTACCGATCAATCAAATCGGTAGTTAGTCTAGTATATCACGCATGCACATACAAACATATACTCTCTCTCTCTATTCAAAATTACTTGTAAAAATGTTAGATACATCAGTATCTAAATAAATTGAATATAAATAATTTGGGATTAGAGCCAATGTATGATCTTAGGAATTAAGGGCCCATGTCAAGAAATAGCGGAGAGCACAAGAGACAATATATTTTTTTCCGTATAGCACTTGTATCCAGGGTGCGTATGGCACGTCTCTAGCCGAAGCACAGGAGGAGTGGACAGGAGACCCGGCCGGCCACCTTGAATACACCTACTTGATCTCCACTTGGGCTTGAACCGAGAATCTCACTTTCACCCTCTCTCTCCAAACTTTCTACAGCGTTGTTTTTCACCTAGACGTTGGGATGGACAGGCGGTTACGGCCGTGGGGTCCACCCCGCAAGCCTGGCAGCAACCAGAGAGAACGAGAGAGAGAGAGAGAGAGAGAGAGAGAGAGAGAGAGAGGAAGGGCGCCGCCATGGCTTCGTCGATCCCGTGGAAGCTCCTCTTCTGGGAGCGCATCCACGATTCCGCATCCATCGCCGTCGTCTCCCGCGACCGTCTAATCGCCATCGCCAGCGACCTCGCTCCGCCTCCCCGCGGCGACGGCGTGGAGAGAGCCCTCTCCCTGATCGGGGAGTCGGAGGAGAAGCTTGCCGAGGTGGGGAAGCTTCTCGGGTTCTTGCTCTCCTCGCTGGGCACCGCGGAGTTGCTGGCGCTTCGTCGGATGCGCAGCGACGACGCTACCGAGGTGTGGGTTCGACCACGCGCAGGCGCAGCCAGGGCGCTAGCTGGGGCCGCCTACGGCGAGGTAGCTACGTGTTGCGGCCACCTGGGAGCCGCGGCACGCCTCATTGCGCGCGGCGACATTCCCTACCGCTATGCCCACACGGTGGTGCTCGCCGCCGCCAGGGCCGTCGCTGCGGCTCTGGAGCAGCTCCACGGGGTGGTGGACGCCCTGCCTTCCCGTGGCGAGCAGGCGCCAGCCCTCCTCCCCCTGCCCAGGAGCGTCCACTCCGACACGCGCGCAGCCGCGACGACGACGGCAAGGGGCCACGACGACGCCTGGAGAGCCCTGGCGCGCTCTCTCCCCGACGCGCTACTGCAGGCGTGCGCCGCTCTTCCCGAGCACGAGGCGGCCCGCGCCGAGCTCGATCTCTGCAACAACACACTCAAGCCGTCCGATTCCCTCGATCGCGCCGCGACTGCCGCAACCGACGCGGCCGTGCTTCGCAGGCTGGACGCGGCACACGCCGCGATCTCGCGCATCATCAGTGTCAACGCCGGGGTGAGCACCGCTTTCCTTGCCGCCACATCCCAGCTCAGGCTCGGCCGCGTCGGGCCGCGGTGGGTCTCATGGATGGAGTCGCGCTCCGACTTCGGGCGCCACGGCCACGCTGCGCTGGACCTCCTGTGGTCGGCGGCTTCCTGCTTCGACTACCATTTCGGTGTTGTCATCGCCTGGCTCGACTCCCCGTTGCACGACGGCGACGTGATGCTACGCCGAGCCGTCACCGAGGCCAGCGAGGCGCGGGACGCCGCCAATGTCACAGCCTTAGCTTAGCCCTTGCCTGACTCTGCATATGTAGCCATGCATCATGTTTAAATTTCTGAAACTTGAATTGAGGTTAGTTGAAACCCTCAAAAATCAGTTCAAAAATTAATCAACATTCAAATCTCATCAAATGAGTCCAAGAAAATGTTCCTCTTGTTTTCTGAAAATATTGGCAAGAGATAAAATTCAAACCAATATTTTTGGAGTCTCATAAATATTTATTTTGGGCATTTGATTTAATCCAATAATTATTTGCATTGGATTTATATTTGATATATGTTAAATATAACTCCAATAATTCTAAAAATTGTGAGTGGCCTTGATTATATTTTACCTGGCCACATAATAATTTTAGAATTTATAAAAATGATTTGGTATAAAATCAAATCAAAACAAATTGCAAAAATAGAAAACAGAACAAAAGTAAAACAGAGCAGAACTTACCTCAGCCTACCTGCGCGGCCTGCTACTGTTGCTGGCCCAGCTGTGCAGCCCAGCCCACCTGGCCTTCTGCCAGTCATCTCCTAGCTTCTGCCAGGAGGACGACGCTGTGTCGCCCGCGCACGCACCTGAGGTTTCCACCTCCTGCTTCGTGCTGGCGGCCTCCCCTTCGAGCCTGTCTACGCCTGGAGACGCCCAGCACCCCCTCGCCCACTCCTCCATCTCTCTGGTCTCTCCCTCACCACTAGGCCTAGCTCCTCCCCGAGCTCCATCCGAGAGCAACCGCGCCGGCCTCCGTCTTGCGTACGCGTAGCCACCGTCCTCCTGTCGCCGCATCGCCGGGTCTAGAAGCTCCACCGTCGAGCACCTCGTCTCCACACCGAAGGAAACAAGCCGGAGGGCTCTGCTTCGTCGCCAATGTCGCCATCTTCACCGTCGGTGCCCGAAGGAAGTCACCATCGATTCGCAGCAACCTGGCCGTCCCCGACCTCGTTGACGACGCCATCGGATGCGCTGTGAGCACCCACGCCGTTTACCCCTTCTCCCCTGGTCGCGCTCGTCCTCTAGGTTGTAGCCCCGCGATGGCCGAAGCTCCGAAGGCCGCCCAAGTGCTCGCCGTCGGTGAACCAAGCCACCCCGCGACCTTCTGACACCTCCCCTGGATGCGGGAGACCACAAGCTTGCCTCCCGTGCCCTCAATGCGGCCAGCCGTGGCCGGAATCGGCCGGCCGGCGATTGCTGCCGCGCCGGATTAGCGCCGCCGGTTAGCCGCTGGTTAACTCCACCATTAGCACTAACTAACCCCCCCCCCCCCCACTGACATTCACAGCGGGCCCCACGACGGGTCAAAGCTGAGTCAACGCGGGGTTAAACCGTAGTTTATCACTGTCTCAATGACATGCTGGTCCCGCGCATCAGGTTTGACCGTGTTGACTTGCTGACGTCATTGTGACGTCATGCCGACGCAGTGAACTATTTTCTGAAATTAGTTTAATTCTAAATAATACAGGAAATTCCAGAGAATAGTATAAACTTCTGAAAATCATAGAAATTCAACCGTAGCTCCAAATGAAACAAGTTATATATGAAAAATCAGAAAAATCCAATCTATCCATCTGCACTGGTTTCATGCATGTTTAAGCTACTTAACCTTGATGTTCATATCAAAACATGATAATGCACTTTATGAATTCCTAGTTTGAGTTTGAATTTGAATCTTTTGTTCAAATAAGCTCAAACCTTTCTGTTCTTAGCTGCATTAGCCCAAATCACAGCATATTGCCATGTTATGATCATGCATCATATTGTGCATTGCATTGATTGTGTTTCTTCTTTGTTTGTCGGTGCTTGTCCCCTCTCAATAGACGTGTACCGACGATGTGATCGATGATACCGATGAAGAACTATACTATCTTCAGAAGTGCCAGGCAAGCAAAACCCCCTTGTTCATTCCGATACAATCCCACTCTCTCGCTCCAGCTCTCTTTAACTGCGTTAGGACAACAACGATTCAACTATTACATGTTGCGGTAGCTGAACCCCTTTATCCTCTGCATGACCTGTCATTGCCACAGTAAATAGATGAAACCCACTAGCATGAGTAGGAGTTGTTTGAGCCCTGTTGTGCCTACTCATTCATGCTTGTTTGTCATGCCTGCTACTGCTTAGAGTTGAGTCAGGTCTGATTCATCGGGGATGAATCGGAGGTGTGTGAACATGTCCTACTGTGTGTGAGCTAAGTGTGTGAACACGATTTGGTAAAGGTAGCGGTGAGAGGCCATGTAGGAGTACATGGTGGGTTGTCTCATTGCAGCCGTCCTCAGGAACTGAGTTATGTGTTTGTGATCCATGAACAGTTACTACCACACATTGGGTTCCGGTAACTCGGCCCCTCTCGGCTTATTAATCAACTTGATCTCTGTCCAGGAGTTGCAACTAGTTTCTGGTGTTTGTAGGTAGTGTTAGTAGTCTACCAAGTGGCACCCGGTACAGGTGGGCTTGGGACAGACTAGGCACAGTGGCATGGTGTACCAAGTGGCACCCGGATGGTGGGCTTGGGAACCCTGCTCACATCGTTTGGGGCCGTGAGTGACACCTCGGCCGGATCTCCTTGCGGATGGAACCCGAATAGGCGATAAACCTGGACAAGAGACTTGTGTCGTTAGTCAGGTCATGGCCGACACCCTCGCTGGGCTTCCGCTTGAAGGTTGCCGAGTACATGTCGTGTAAACGGCGATAAGTGGTGAGAGCGTGTGTGAAGAAGTACACCCCTGCAGGGTTAATATGATCTATTCGAATAGCCGTGTCCGCGGAAAAGGACTTCTGGGTTGCCTGTACAGTTCATAGACAAGTGAAAGTGGACACTCTAAAATACGCAAGATAAGCGTGAGTGCTATGGATGGCGTTCTCGTAGGGAGACGGGAGCGGATCGATAGTGGTGTATTGATATGGTGAATATGTGGACTCGTGTGCGCCACCCCCAAAGAGTTACTTGCAGTCGTAGTTTAGGATAGCCACTGAGTCAGAGCTGGCTTGCTGCAGTTAAACCCCACCACCCCTTTGTTGATAATGATGCATATGTAGTTAGCTCTGATGTAAGTCTTGCTGGGAACATTTGTACTCACGTTTGCCTATTTTATGTTTTTGCAGAGAGACTTCCGTCTCACTAGTAGTTTCACGTGGACTTCGAAGTTTAGCTTGTTACCTCAGCTACGATCTTGTGCCCTCGGCAAGATATGGTAGATAGTCAGGCTTCTCAGCCTTTTTCATTTATAGTTGTCTGTACTCAGACATGTTAAGCTTTTGCGTGTGCTTTGACTTGTATGCTCTGAATGTTGGGTCATGAGACCCATGATTGTAATATCTCGCTCCTCAGAGCCTATTGAATAAATACTTGAGTTGTAGAGTCATGTTGTGATGCCATGTTGTATTTGCACATATCGAGCATATTGTGTATATGTTATTGAAATGCTTGGTATGTGTGGGATCTGACTATCTAGTTGTTTATCCTTAGTAGCCTCTCTTACCGGGAAATGTCTCCTAGTGCTTCCACTGAGCCATGGTAGCTTGCTACTGCTCCGGAACACTTAGGCTGGCTGGCATGTGTCCTTCTTCGTTCCTGTGTCTGTCCCTTCGGGGAAATGTCACGCGATGAATACCGGAGTCCTGTTAGCCCGCTACAGCCTAGTTCACCAGAGTCCTGCTAGCCCAGTGCTACAGCCTGGATTCACTCGCTGATGACCGACACGTTCGATGCTGGGTCATGGATGCCTGTCCCTGTAAGTTTGTGCCACTTTGGGTTTACGACTAGCCATGTCAGCCCAGGATCCTTATCATATGGATGCTAGCGACACTATCATATACGTGTGCCAAAAGGCGCAAACGGTCCCGGGCAAAGGTAAGGCCACACCGTGGGAATACCGTGCGTGAGGCCGCAAAGTGATATGAGGTGTTACATGCTAGATCGATGTGGCATTGAGTTGGGGTCCTGACAGCTTTGGTATCAGAGCTTGACTGCCTGTAGGATTACCAAGCCAAACTGGTCGAAGTTGAGTCTAGAAATTCTTAGTTATATAAGGGAATTGATTGTGGGATGGAACGTAAGGCTCTTTTTACTCCTTTACCTTATGTCCTTCTGATCTGAGTCACCCTCTTCTTCTCTACGGGGTTAAGAACTAGGCCTTCTCTTCTTCCTATCAGGATCACGTGTTACTAATCCGTAGACTTATAGGATTGTTGGTTTCAAGCCTCAGTTAAGTTCCTACTACTTTCGTATGTTAATTGTTGATCTCGAAACCTTGATATTGTGCTTCTGAGTGGCGATGCCACCATTTTTGTAGCATGTCTAAATTCTTTTGAGCATTTACAGCCGTTATGCTGTCCGAGTCATCCCAGGTTTCTAAATAGTCTGATGCATTTGTAAATCCCTTCTTACCGTTCCGATGTTCCTTTGGCCAGATTAACCACACCAACTAGTGTGTTGAGGTACTTCATTGCCTCGGTATATATGTTGGATCTAGTATTATGACCCTAGGTGTCTTAGAGTACCACCTAGTAAGCTAGCCATGATTTGTGTTCCCAGTGTGATGATTCTGGCCTTTATTCTCGAAAGCATCCCGTGATGCCATTTAGTAGTAGGTATTCTATCCCTGGGTTCTTGAATCCGAGATTCACCCTACTTCATGTTGTTAGTATTTGCTAGTTCCCTTAAGATATTAGTAACCTTTGTGATAGTCCTCGAGGTCCTGGTATTTCCTTCTTCCAAATACTTTGAACCGCTTATGGCAGAAGTTCTTTGAATCAAAAGATCACAACAAGTGTGCTCTTGAAGAGTTTCCCATTCTATATCGTGATTCTGCCAGTCCTACCTTCTCCGCATGGGTTATCCGGAGGAAATATGTTGAGCTTTGCTCGACATACTAATCTATGCATCCACGACTCAAAAAATCATATGTTCCTTTGAGTTGTCCCTGTTTAGTTGTATTCCGACCCCCGTCTATCAATTGATAGTCAAGAGTATGCATGCATTTGTTTATCGGTGCCTATTACTCTTGTGGCCCGCCAAGCCATTCTATTCCAGAATGACTAGGAGAAATGAACTCCAGTATCTCATCCATTTCTAGGATTGGATCAAAGTAGTTGTACTTCGCAGATCAAAATGCCAATCTAGCTTTTGTTCTGTTCTATCTTGAAGTATAACCCTCTTTCATAACAAGAGCATCGTGAGAATTGCACACCCTCTTATGAACTCTTGATATAGTGATACCTCTCGCCCTCATTATTCATTTCTCGGCTCCCGTGTTGTTGCAACCGGAATGCCGACAAATGAACTATGATGTGTGAAATCAATACTCCTAGCAACCCTGTTGCTCGGTAGTTAAAGGACAATAATTTCATTCTTAGCGTGTTGGTTCTTGAATCATCATTCTAAGATAGATTGTGCTACCTAGTCCTTATTTTCGGTGCACCTTTCGATCAATGAGTTAGGGTTATGCCAATCCCTTGCTTATTTGATCATCTCATCTTGCCCTGAAAAGCAAGATTGATCTCGAGCTTAGTAGCATATCGGTGGTTCGTGATTTTCCGAATATCTTCTCGGAAGTGTTACCAGGTTGTCACCTGACCGCTATGTTGAGTTCGTGATCAAGTTGGTTTTCCTATAAACCACCCCTTCTCCAAGAATCTGTGTTGAATATCCCTGAGCTAGTTGGTTAAGCTAAACCACAACTTGGAGAGTTGGAAGATAAAAGCTTGCCTAACTTAGTTCATTTCCAAAGGGATATCTTGTGTATGTGTGTTTGTTGTAGAAAGATGATTTCTTCATCGATTGGTCCTCGTGATCAGTTGTTGAACCTATCGTCTTGCCCAAACCTTGATTTGAGTGTGGGCCATCGTAAAATCAAGTTAGAACCAACGATATTCGTAATGTTGTCTTACTCGTGGTTGATTCCTCGAGCATACACCATTACATCTTTTGGTCTGACCAATGCTATCACATTGTTCACATAATTGTGGAACTCCACTTATTTGGAAACATAGATGAATTGTTGTTGAGCCCATCAACAACATTGTTATCTTCTCCATGATCCGTGTTGAACATCCAGCTAGTGTTGGAAACTTTGATAAGCATTATCTTCATGTTCCGTTCATGAAGCATATGTTGGATGAAAGAAGTGACTTCCTCTGATTCACGTGCATTTGGTGCAAGTTGCCGCCGTGAGTTCGAGAAAGATTGTTTTGTTTTCTCTGGAATCATCCCAAGTCAGTCATGTATGTGTGAAGTATTCTATGGTTTCATAGACTGATCATCTTCATTCTATATGTATCCCTAGCACACCAAGCCACTGATTGACTTATTCAAGAAAGAGAAGTCTATGCTTGGGATCTAATCCATGGACTTGCATAAAGACTTCGATACCCCTTTTGATGGTTCCCCACCTGAACTCGGTAGTGTTTTATTATAAGACTACTATGTGGTCATGCTTGTCTCGGACAACGTGATCACATGTTGTAGCAGAACCAGCTCATGTTTTGGAGCTTGCTATCGTAGTTCTTTTTCCCGAGAATCTCGCAACGTTATCTCGTCGATTTGTGTTGCAAACTTTCTTTTCTAGACTTGATGAGTCTGGAATATCCTGACGCCAACCAGATCTGAATCTCAGGCAGATATGATGGTTGGAACGTTTCCCAAGAACTATAATAATGGTCTCACCGTAACCGGTAAAGTGGATGTCGTGGCTGACACACCCAGCCGGAAGACCTATTATTGTAGTATCTTGATTGAAGAAGTTGGCCACCTTCCCATAAGGATTTCGTAGGATACTACCTCCGTAGTTATTCCTTATGGATTCTTGTGCTCCCGAAGTCCGACCTTCTACTTGATGTTCTAGATATCACACCATATCTACAAATGGATTACGCTAGCACATCAAGGAGAACATTAGAAGCGGAGTGCTAAATGTCTCTCGGTCGATCATCCAGATTTTGTCCCCTTGGCCTCGCTGAGGTGAAATCTAGGAAAGTGTCATCTTCCTTTGCATCTGCATCATCCATCACTATTCATCATGGTAGTATGTTGTGTTGCCAGGATCCTTGTCACGGATATTGGTAAAACCTTGATGAATATGGAAATGCTCAAGTTCTTGAGAGCACGCACAAGCGCTAGGTGTTATCATTGGCACTAATTGGAATTGCTCTTAGTTTCCTCGTTTATGCTATAACTTTTCAAACAGTAGACTCACTCTCTACTGTTGGGCTTCTCCCCAGTTACTAAAATCATCCCTTGTGTTGTTTTCAACAAGGTAATCTACATCATCCATTCTAATCCGGGTATGCCATTCTACCGAACCCCTCCAAACAATCGCTCAAGAATTGCCTTAGGTTGGTATAAAGAGTTTCAATGATCTCTGTATCAAACGTAATTCTTTTTGCCACTTAAGGAAATAGTTCTACGAGCCACCTCTTCCAAGGTGCCCCGTTCTGAAATCATGGCATATATTCCCTCGCTACTTCGAAACCCTTGTCACTTTGTTTCTTCTGTCCTTCTCGATGTGCCTTTTGTCTCTCAGCTCAAGAGATGTTTCTACGTCTCATTCCGTGAGTTGATCTTGTGATCATTAAGTTGATCCATCCATGTAGAGTTGCTTCGCTCTTTTGTCCTTGTGTTTGATGAAGATCTCGAAAGTAGAGTTGTCAAGACCAAGATGATGCAGAATCGACCTTCCTACGATGTGCAAGTTGGATCATGAAGATCATGCTAGTTTCGAGTCCCTTATGTCTTCTTACCTCACGTTTTGAATCTCGGGACGAGATTCTTGTTTAGTGGGGGTGAGTTGTCACAGCCCTAGCTTAGCCCTTGCCTCACTCTGCATATGTAGCCATGCATCATGTTTAAATTTCTGAAACTTGAATTGAGGTTAGTTGAAACCCTCAAAAATCAGTTCAAAAATTAATCAACATTCAAATCTCATCAAATGAGTCCAAGAAAATGTTCCTCTTGTTCTCTGAAAATATTGGCAAGAGATAAAATTCAAACCAATATTTTTGGAGTCTCATAAATATTTATTTTGGGCATTTGATTTAATCCAATAATTATTTGCATTGGATTTATATTTGATATATATTAAATATAACTCCAATAATTCTAAAAATTGTGAGTGGCCTTGATTATATTTTACCAGGCCGCATTATAATTTTAGAATTTATAAAAATGATTTGGTATAAAATCAAATCAAAACAAATTGCAAAAATAGAAAACAGAACAAAAGTAAAACAGAGCAGAACTTACCTCAGCCTACCTGCGCGGCCTGCTACTGTTGCTGGCCCAGCTGTGCAGCCCAGCCCACCTAGCCTTCTGCCAGTCATCTCCTAGATTCTGCCAGGAGGACGACGCTGTGTCGCCCGCGCACGCACCTGAGGTTTCCACCTCCTGCTTCGTGCTGGCGGCCTCCCCTTCGAGCCTGTCTGCGCCTGGAGATGCCCAGCACCCCCTCGCCCACTCCTCCATCTCTCTGGTCTCTCCCTCACCCCTAGGCCTAGCTCCTCCCCGTGCTCCATCCGAGAGCAACCGCGCCGGCCTCCGTCTTGCGTACGCGTAGCCACCGTCCTCCTGTCGCCGCATCGCCGGGTCTAGAAGCTCCACCGTCGAGCACCTCGTCTCCACACCGAAGGAAACAAGCCGGAGGGCTCTGCTTCGTCGCCAATGTTGCCATCTTCACCGTCGGTGCCCGAAGGAAGTCACCATCGATTCGCAGCAACCTGGCCGTCCCCGACCTCGTTGACGACGCCATCGGATGCGCTGTGAGCACCCACGTCGTTTACCCCTTCTCCCCTAGTCGCGCTCGTCCTCTAGGTCGTAGCCCCGCGATGGCCGAAGCTCCGAAGGCCGCCCAAGTGCTCGCCGTCGGTGAACCAAGCCACCCCACGACCTTCTGACACCTCCCCTGGATGCGGGAGACCACAAGCTTGCCTCCCGTGCCCTCAGTGCGGCCAGCCGTGGCCGGAATCGGCCGGCCGGCGATCGCTGCCGCGCCGGATTAGCTCCGCCGGTTAGCCGCTGGTTAACTCCACCATTAGCACTAACTAACCCCCCCCCCCCACTGACATTGACAGCGGGCCCCATGACGGGTCAAAGCTGAGTCAACGCGGGGTTAAACCGTAGTTTATCACTGTCTCAATGACATGCTGGTCCCATGCATCAGGTTTGACCGTGTTGACTTGCTAACGTCATTGTGACGTCATGCTGACGCAGTGAACTATTTTCTGGAATTAGTTTAATTCTAAATAATACAGGAAATTCCAGAAAATAGTATAAACTTCTAAAAATCATAGAAATTCAACCGTAGCTCCAAATGAAACAAGTTATATATGAAAAATGATCATAAAAATCCAATCTATCCATCTGCACTGGTTTCATGCATGTTTAAGCTACTTAACCTTGATGTTCATATCAAAACATGATAATGCACTTTATGAATTCATAGTGTGAGTTTGAATTTGAATCTTTGGTTCAAATAAGCTCAAACCTTTCTGTTCTTAGCTGCATTAGCCCAAATCACAGCATATTGCCATGTCATGATCATGCATCATATTATGCATTGCACTCATTGTGTTTCTTCTTTGTTTGTCGGTGCTTGTCCCCTCTCAATAGACGTGTACCGACGATGTGATCGATGACACCGATGAAGAACTATACTATCTTCAGAAGTGCCAGGCAAGCAAAAACCCCTTGTTCATTCTGATACAATCCCACTCTCTCGCTCCTGCTCTCTTTTACTGCATTAGGACAACAACGATTCAACTGTTACATGCTGCGGTAGCTGAATCCCTTTATCCTCTGCATGACCTGTCATTGCCATAGTAAATAGATGAAACCCACTAGCATGAGTAGGAGTTATTTGAGCCCTGTTGTGCCTACTCATTCATGCTTGTTTGTCATGCCTGCTATTGTTTATAGTTGAGTCAGGTCTGATTCATCGGGGATGAATCGGAGGTGTGTGAACATGTCCTATTGTGCGTGAGCTAAGTGTGTGAACACGATTTGGTAAAGGTAGCGGTGAGAGTCCATGTAGGAGTACATGGTGGGTTGTCTCATTGCAGCCGTCCTCAGGAACTGTGTTATGTGTTTGTGATCATGAACAGTTACTACCACACATTGGGTTCCGGTAACTCGGCCCCTCTCGGCTTATTAATCAACTTGATCTCTGTCCAGGAGTTGCAACTAGTTTCTGGTGTTTGTAGGTAGTGTTAGTAGTCTACCAAGTGGCACCCGGTACAGGTGGGCTTGGGACAGACTAGGCACAGTGGCACGATGTACCAAGTGGCACCCGGATGGTGGGCTTGGGAACCCTCCTCACATCGTTTGTGGCCGTGAGCGACACCCCGGCCGGATCTCCTTGCGGATGGAACCCGAATGGGCGATAAACCTGGACAAGAGACTTGTGTGGTTAGTCAGGTCGTGGCCGACACCCTCGCTGGGCTTCCGCTTGAAGGTTGCCGAGTACATGTCGTGTAAACGGCGATAAGTGGTGAGAGCGTGTGTGAAGAAGTACACCCCTGCAGGGTTAATATGATCTATTCGAATAGCTGTGTCCGCGGAAAAGGACTTCTGGGTTGCCTGTACAGTTCATAGACAAGTGAAAGTGGACACTCTAAAATACGCAAGATAAGCGTGAGTGCTATGGATGGCGTTCTCGTAGGGAGACGGGAGCGGATCCATAGTGGTGTATTGATATGGTGAATATGTAGACTCGTGTGCGCCACCCCAAAAGAGTTACTTGCAGTCGTAGTTTAGGATAGCCACTGAGTCAAAGCTGGCTTGCTGCAGTTAAACCCCACCCCCCCTTTGTTTATAATGATGCATATGTAGTTAGTTCTGATGTAAGTCTTGCTGGGTACATTTGTACTCACGTTTGCCTATTTTATGTTTTTGCAGAGAGACTTCCGTCTCACTAGTAGTTTCACGTGGACTTCGACGTTTAGCTTGTTACCTCAGCTACGATCTTGTGCCCTCGGCAGGATCTGGTAGATAGTCAGGCTTCTCAGCCTTTTTCATTTATAGTTGTCTGTACTCAGACATGTTAAGCTTCTGCGTGTGCTTTGACTTGTATGCTCTGAATGTTGGGTCATGAGACCCATGATTGTAATATCTCGCTCCTCAGAGCCTACTGAATAAATACTTGAGTTGTAGAGTCATGTTGTGATGCCATGTTGTATTTGCACATATCGAGCATATTGTGTATATGTTATTGAAATGCTTGGTATGTGTGGGATCTGACTATCTAGTTGTTTATCCTTAGTAGCCTCTCTTACCGGGAAATGTCTCCTAGTGCTTCCACTGAGCCATGGTAGCTTGCTACTGCTCCATAACACTTAGGCTGGCCGGCATGTGTCCTTCTTCGTTCCTGTGTATGTCCCTTCGGGGAAATGTCACGCGATGAATAACGGAGTCCTGTTAGCCCGCTACAGCCCAGTTCACCGGAGTCCTGCTAGCCCAGTGCAACAGCCTGGATTCACTCGCTGATGTCCGACACGTTCGATGCTGGGTCATGGATGCCTGTCCCTGTAAGTTTGTGCCAGTTTGGGTTTACGACTAGCCATGTCAGCCCGGGCTCCTTATCATATGGATGCTAGCGACACTATCATATACGTGTGCCAAAAGGCGCAAACGGTCCGGGGCAAAGGTATGGGGCCGCCGCAGCCACCTGCCACGAGTCCATCTTCAGAGCTGTACTATTGCCTCTACCGTGCCAGGTCTCTCAGCCATCGACGCCAGACATCGTCGTCCTCCTGCGCGAGTCCATCCTCCCACATCGAACTCCGAATCTGCACTGCGCCACGCCATCCAGATCCGTCGCCATCAATGTATGGATGAAGCACCGCTCCACCAAAAAATCCGTCTGCTGGTCCCGCGAAGCCGAGTGCACCTCCAAGAATGCCGCCCCCAAGGGGGTTACGAAACATGATTGCCGCCAACATCCGATCAGCTGATCTAGGGTTTCCCCCGGAGGTATTGAGTGGAGTTGGGAGCTTCACCTCGATGATGCCTTCATGAAGGAAACGATGCTAAGGGCATCATCATCACTGTCTCAGCCATCGACCGAAGATCAGGTTTTCACCCGGATCCGTCCCAAGAAATCCACCCAACAACCTGTGCACCGTCTCGACCGTCTTCAAAGCCCCAGATCCAGCCGCCTAGATCCGGCGACCAACCACAGCAACAGTGCCACCGTGGGACCCCTGGCGCACCGGCCACTGCCTGTGTGTGCCACCACTGGAGCCTAGGAGGAGGGCTCCCACCCCGCCTCGCCAAGCCGTGAGAGCCGCCAAGAAGGATCCCACGCGCTCGTCGCCGTCTCTGATCCGAACCAATCCATAGCAGATAGCCGTCACAGATCCGCCTTGGACAGGGACTGCATCACGCCATGCCGCGCGGGAAGCCCGAGCTTCACCGGCCTCCACCCTCCAGGGCCGCCGCCCCGGGATCCAGACAGAACTTTGCCGCTGCCACCGGCCAAGTTCCGCCGCCACCGACCGGCCAAGCCGCCGGTCACTGCATGACCATGCGAGCACAGCCAGCCGGCCGACCAACTCCGACGAAGAAGAAGGCCACCACCACCAAGCCTAGGGCCGGCGCCCCAGACATACTCGTGTTGCAGATCAAGTCCAGGAGCAGTGCGCCGCCGACGGCGATTGAGATCGGTAGCACAATGAATTAGCCTGACATGGGTCAAGGCCAGATCCGCCGTTGCTGGTGCCGTCCTCCCCCGCCGCCGCCGTACCACTTTCATGTCGCTGCCGATCTGCGCCACCGCCGCCGATCTGGCCGGAGAGGAGCGCCGCCTCCCAACCAGATCGAGATTCGAGGAGAAACCGCCGCCGCCGCCACGCCACAAGGGCTTTGCCCTGTGACGCCCCGGGCGACGGCGGCGGAGGGGAACGGAGGAGGGGCGAGGCTGTAGGAGGAGGGCGGGGGCTCCCCGGTGCGGGGCGGCGCCGCCGCACGGGGGAGGGACGGGAGCAAAAAGGTTAAGGGACGGGAGGGACGGGAGCAAAAAAGTTACTAAGAGAATGATCAAACAGAGTATTCTCCTCTTAATGGGCAACAAAGTTACTTCGGCCTACTGGTCATTGCGTGGGTTAGACGTTAGCGGACAGGGTTCGAATGTTGCTTACTAGAAGAAGACCGTTTTCTGCTGGGCCGGCCCACTATGCTGCGTGGTGCGAGCGCTAGTAGCAATTACAAGCGCCTTAAAAAAACCTCTGAATAGGAGCTTCCCGCTTTGTATCCGCGCCGACGCAAACCGCGCCCAAATTTGGACGAAAATGGGTCGTGGATGAAGGCCCGTCAGTTTGGGTCGCCGCAGTAGGCCATGATTTCTGTCCGTTTTGACCCAAACAGGCGTGTGCGTACCTAATAGGGTTCATGCGTTAGAGTTGGCCTTAATTCCTTATAAATAACCCCCATCTTCAACATCCATCGCCATATCAGACGGCAGAGAAGAGAGGGGAGAGCCGATCTAGAGCTCGATTGGAATGGAGGAGAATGGGCTCTAGATGAAGGCGGCACTGATGATCGAAAGATGGTCCACGTTCAGTTATAATGCATTTAAGTTTGACAATCAACGAGATGAAGACAACGTAGATAATACGAAAGAAGACTACTGATTTAATTTTTTTTAGGGGAACTACTGACTCTTAATTGCCATGCATGATGTGACTGAATTTGCAATTTCCATGATCCGACGGAGGCCAACTCGTAACATGTGAGATGTCATGGGCCTAACGAACATGCCTTCGGACTGACCACGTCGCCATAATTCTTGGACTGTAAACGCGCATGAGGAACTGAGTCAACTGACTGCCAGCGCCATGCCGCAATCTCGTTCTTGTGACCGGCGTGTCACGGGTCGCGGTGGAGCATCGGCCGATCGGGGTGGTACTACTTGGTTGGGCCAGCGAGGTGAATTCGTACCGTGCGCGTCGCGATCTCCACCGTTCCGACGAAGCGGGAGCAAAACGTGGAACCAAACACCCCCTGAGGCCTGTTGGCCGATTCTTCCCAGTGGTGGACTGTGCAGTGTGGACTGGGACCGATTCACGCTCGTACAACGGTACAAGTACAGTGACGACTTCCACTGCGTATACGCCAATTGATCGTCCCTGAATCCTACTCGTCCATAGCTAACCGATTCCTACTCGCGTTGCGCAACTTTCCCCACCATATATGCAATCCACAGGCCCTCCCCAAACAACCAACGAACCACAGGAACCAAGTTCACTTTTCCCCGTCGGAACTAAATTCGCCGGTCAGTCTAAAAACCCAAGTCAGCGATCAGCCGGCCGGGAACTCACCGAAGTGCTGTGATTTGGTAGCGTGGGGAGCTCTTGTGGCATGGAACCATGTCAGCCCGGGCTCGAGGTGCCATGCACCGCCACTGTGGCCGAGGTGCTGAAGCTGGTGGAGGCGCCATCGGACGGTCAGGGATGTCCTATATGCTTTGGTCAGGAGGCCGGGACGACCGCGTGGAAGGAGACGGTGTGCGGACACATCTTTCATGGCCAGTGCGAGAAGTGGCTCGAGATGAAGGGAAGCTGCCCATGTGTCGACGCTAACTTTTGGTACCACATGCGGATGCAAAACAAGGCGCTCGCCGAGCAGATCCCTTCATGTCATATGTGGCTAGTTATATAGCGTCTATTCCAGACATGCACTCATCAAACTCATTCCATTATTTTAGGCAGTATTTGGACATTGAAGACAATACTGATATAATGTGAAACAGTTTGGTATATTTCCTCTTTCAAGTTAATACACACATGAGAGCACTTATGCCTCAGGTGCCTGATTTTTGTGTGTGTGTGCGCGCGCACGTGCGTGTGCGTGTGTGTGTTAATCACTTTCATTTTTACCATGAGATTTTAATCCAACGGCCAGTTTTCTCTCTATGTACCAGTTGCCTAAAATTATAATACGTCCCGGTCACTCTTTTTGTTCTTTGCAACGTGAATGCCAGCCAAGTGCTTGTTGACTAGCTGCCGGCTTCCGACCTGAAACTATCCTTCTGCTACGGCAAATTGCTAATTAAAATGTTTGATCAAATTAAGATGGTAAATGCATACACAAATCATATTTGGCACTTAAGGCGCCTGTTAAAGGTTATTTCGTACATACAATTCAAATAAAAAAAGTTTATTTCGTACACAACACCCCCTGGCCCCTTCCATCATTTGATACTAAATAGGTCGGCCCATCCAATGCACGAGAGGGAAGTGCCTCCTCGGTTTTGGGAAGCCCCATTAACTTCCTGGGTGCTTCCTGCCGATTTTTCCTTTTTCAGTTTGGCTTTTTCTGAACCGGTTTTGTTTGTTTTATTTATTCATTATTTTTTCCAAATGCGTGAAATTTTTCAAATTCAGCAAAAAGAATAAATTATTGATTTTTTTAAATTCGTGAACCTTTTTTCAAAACACGTGAACTTTTTTAAATGCAGGAATATATTCAAACCATGAACGTTTTGCAAATTTACAACTTATTGTAAAAAATTCGTGATTTTTTAAAAAAATTGATGAACTTTTCAAATGCATGAACTTTTTTTAAATCCACAGTCTTTTAAAATCCATGAACCTTTCTCAAATTCGTGATCTTTTTAAAACTTTTGCATATTCGTGAAAATTTTGTAAATCTCCGAATTTCTTCAAATCTATGTTATCTTCAAATTTTGTTTTATTCATAATTTTTTCAGATTCATGTTTTTTGCAAAATTCAACCGATAAATGGTTGATAGGTCAACCATCAACCGAGCGAAGCGAACGAAGGAGAAAACCTGCACCATGAGCGACCAATGTCCCGTTCCTTTTGTTTTGCCAGGCCAAGGTCGGCAGGCACGCGAGCGCCAGGGAACAAAAGCGGCGCTGAAGGCGCCATATAGTAGCTCTCAATTTTTTTTGAGGGGGTAAAGCCTCTTTATTGATGATAATCCACATAAGGTGGGATACGGACTGCATCATATGGCTGGCCAAGCCAAACATGACGCCCCGGAGCTAAATTCGTAGCAAATTTTGCTAAGCTATGAGCTTCTAGATTTATAGCACGACTTTCAAAAATAAATTTACAAGAAAAAGGAGCCGATCTCAGCTTGATTTCGTTGACAATTGCTCCATAAAGACCCTTGGTGCCCATCGAGATGTCTTGCACTGCCTGCTTGCAATCCGAGGATATGATGAAGCTGTGAAGTTGGAGATCTTGAGCCAAGGATATAGCTTCACGACAAGCTAAAGCCTCCAGAATCGCTGGGTTGCAAACACCTCTCAGAACTAGAGCTGAACTTCCCAGATAATTGCCATGACTATCCCTGCATATTGCTGCTGCCGATCCTCCTCTCTGCCCGCGCACACCAGCATCCACGTGAATCGTTGCAAAATTCTCCGGAGGGGCCATTGGATGGGGTCGAGCTGCACTAGTGGTACCTGCCGGCACGTTGATCGACCTCTGGATGGAAGGCTTCCCTAACCGAACGACATTTAAGTCAGCAATGAAGCGAGTTATGAAGGCTTTGCATGTGGAGATTGAAATATAGCTTCGTGGATCGCTTTCCTCCTGGAAGACCAGATTGCCCAAAGAGTGACCGCTGTAAGAATGAATTGATCATGTGATAATGACTCTATTAGTGAGAAAAGCCAGCTGTTTGCGTTTGGTTCTGTGGCCAACACCAGCTTGCTTCCAAGATCCTCATCAACGAGAGCCCATGTACATCTTGAAACTGTGCACTCGAGAAGGGAGTGTTGCCATGAGTCCGACGCACCACACATTCCGCATGAACTAGAGGTAGTCATGTGGCGATGAGCTCGAACATCCTCCGTGGGTAAGGATTGTTTTGAGAGTCTCCACAAAAAAATACGTATTTTTGCTGGTACCTCTATCCGCCAAAGCGTTTTCCATGATCCCTCCTCCATATGTGTACTCGAGGACCCGGCTTTGCCTTCCAACCACGCCTCCTGTCGCTGCCTTGTGGACACGAGCATTCGGTATGCCGATTTGACTGAAAACTGGCCATTCCTCTCATGCGTCCAGCCCCAAAAATCTGGCATATTCATAGTGCACAGCGGTATATTCATAATAACCTCCATATCAAAGTGCAAAAAGATGGCTTCCAGCTTCTCCTTGATCCATGTGGCGGATGTCGGATCAATTAGTTCAGAGACAACTTGCGGTGGGTTTGCTACCCGGCATCCATAAGGCCTCATCATCTCCTCTCGGGGGAGCCAGTTGTCCTCCCCTATATTGGTGTGTTCACCATTGCCTATGCGCCGAATTAAACCTTGTTTCAACGTGTCACGCCCCTCGACAATGGCCCTCCAAATCTGACTAGGGTGGTTTCCCAAAGTAGCCTGAAGTATGGTTGTGTTGGTATAGTAGATACTTTTTAGAATACGAGCACTCAAAGACTCCGGGTCTTGTAGTAGGCGCCAGGCCTGTCGTGCCAGCATTGCTAAGTTGAGGAGCTCAAAATCTTTAAACCCCAAACCTCCCATTCCTTTTGGCTGCGTCATAGCTTTCCAAGAGACCCAATGAGGTTTGCGCTGTTCATTTTTACTCCCCCACCAGAATTTCCTTATCAGCATATTCAAATGTTCACACATGCCTCTAGGAAGCTTAAAACATGGCATGGAATAGACTGGGATAGATTGTGCAACTGATTTCACCAACACTTCCTTTCCTACAGTTGACAATGTCCTCTCTATCCAACCTTGAACCTTACTCCACAGCCGATCTTTAAGATATTTGAATGCACCTTTTTTGAGCTCCCCACATCTGATGGCATACCCAAATACTTCTCACTAAGAGTCTCATTAGGAACATTCAACAAAACTTTGATCTCATTGCGGATACTGTCCGGGACTCCTTTACTGAAGAATATGGATGATTTAGCATAGTTAATCCTTTGGCCCGTGGCCTGGCAATAAACGTCCAACAATTGGTTCACCTCGGTAGCACCCACATTGTTTGCCTTGAAGAACAGCAAGCTGTCATCAGCGAATAGGAGATGGTTAACTGGCGACGCCGAAGGAGCCACAAGTATCCCATCAAGATTGGATGACTCTCGTTGTGATTTTAGGAGGCACGCCAGGCCCTCTGCGGCTAACAAGAACAAGTATGGTGATATCGGATCACCTTGTCGGATCCCTCGGGATGGTGTAAACTGTTCAAGCTTCTTCCCATTAAACATGACTAAAAATTTCACCGATGTAACCAAGCTCATGACTATGTCCACCCATTTATCTGTAAAACCAAGTTTAAGCATAATGGCTCTGAGATAGGTCCACTCCACCCTATCGTATGCCTTCATCATATCTAGCTTCAAGGCACATGACTGATGTTTCTTCGCCCTGTTCCCCTTCATAAAATGCAAACACTCGTAAGCAGTTATTATGTTATCTGTGATCAGTCTACCTGGCACAAACATTGATTGCTCTTGAGATATTATGTCTGGCAGGAATAACTTCAATCTATTGGAGATCACCTTCGAGGCAAATTTGTAAAGAACATTGCACAAACTTATCGGGCGGAACTGTGACAAAAGTGTTGGATTCTTTACCTTTGGGATCAGGACAAGGATGGTTTCGTTGATGCATTCAACTGACTCAGTACCATCAACATTTTTTAGAACTACCTTTGTGACATCATTGCCGCAAACGTCCCAATGGCGTTGGAAGAAGTGAGCCGGGTACCCATCTGGCCCGGGCGCTTTGATAGGGAACATTTGAAACAGGGCATCTTTTACTTTTTTTTGGGTACATGGGGCGTTCAGGATGTCGTTCATTGCTAGTGTTACCT
The DNA here is from genome assembly GCA_963921465.1 of Triticum timopheevii. NCBI lineage: Eukaryota > Viridiplantae > Streptophyta > Magnoliopsida > Poales > Poaceae > Triticum > Triticum timopheevii. The sequence goes on from OY997266.1 coordinate 129,634,387, forward strand.
TGCTAGGCACAGTGTCCAAAACTTTATCCATATTTTGAACTCCTTCCGATGTGTACACATCCTTGTAGAAGTTTGTCGTCAGCACCTCCATCTCCGTGTTATCACATGTTAACTGCCCGTCCGCTTTTTGCAGTGACTTGATTTGATTCTTCCTACGTCGTCGACTAGCTCTCAGATGAAAAAAGTATGTGTTCTTATCACCATGGACTAGCCAATCCAGGCGCGCCCTCTGTCGCCATAGCATCTCCTCCCTGTGAAAGAGCTCGACCAGCCTATCCGTAACCTTGGTCTCCTCGCGGGTGGGGCCTGATCTTCCTGGGACAGTGCGCAACTGCTCTAGTGCTGCTTTTAATTGGCGGATCTCTGTTCGAACAGAGCTAAAGTGGCTCCAATCCCATGCAGAGAGGTCACCAGCTAGCTCTCCTAGCTTTCCCCGCAAAGCGTCGACTGTGCCCGCTTCTTGCTGATTCCATCTGTCCCCTACCACATTGAATAATGTTTCTTCTCTTTCCCACATTGTTTCATACTCCCTCCATTCCAAAATATAGTGCGCCCGCGCTTTTCGAGGTCCAACTTTGACCGTAAATTTAACCAACAAGACCAACTGCGGCGGAAGAAAAAATTATATAATTGAAAACTTATTTCGAATACGAATTCACTGATATAATTTTTGCTCCCGCCGCAATCGGTCTTGGTAGTTAAATTTACGGTCAAAGTTAAAGCACGTAGATAGAGGAAGCACTACATTATGGAATGGAGGGAGTACTTGAATGGCCTAGGGCCCGACCTGCATGCATGCATTTCACGTAGCATGAGCAAAATAGGAACATGGTCAGAGCTAGCTGCAGTTTTGTGATCCAGGACAGCCAATGGAAACAGCAGCGACCAGTCTGGATTGACGACACATCTGTCCAGTCTAACCCTGGTATAAGTGCCCCCAGCCACTTTCCTCTCAAATGCATAGAGAGTTCCGCGCTACCTTCTGCTACGGCCCATTGCTAATTAAAATGTTTGATCAAATTAAGGTGGTAAACGCATAAAGGGTTTTGGCAAATAAAAAATTGTTGCAAATTAAATCATTTCATGATATTAAAATATGGCGGACATTTTACAATGAAAAGCATACCATTTAAACATGCAACATACACATATTTTCACTCTTACATATTGTGCAAGAACAAATATAAAAAGGGTGTAATTTCAATAAGAATTATGATTTAATTATATGAATTAGAGTATTTATTTAAGTTGTTAACATCAATTAACACTACTAGGGATAACCCTAGCAGTAGTGCTGGTTTTAGTGCTAGCAGTAGCGCGGGTACCAGCGCTACCACTAGGGCGCTACAGTTAACTTGTAGCAGTAGCGTTAGTTGTCCCGCGCTACTGCTATACCTACTTAGTAGTAACACGCCCTATAAACAGCGCTACTGCTAACTGTAAATAGCAGTAGTGTTTCTTATAAACAGCGCCACTGATAAATTTTTCTGTATTTTTTTTCCGCAGCTTATTGGCGCTGTATTTGTATAGGTTTTATACAGTAGTTTTGTCATATGATTTTATGACCACGATGAGGCAACATGGTGCAGATCGAAACTACTACTAATTCAAACTAATCCATGTTGCCTCCAACTGAATCTAATCCATGTTCATTTCACCCACTGATATATAAAATAACTCATCATGTTCATATAACAACTTAGCATCCATCATCATAATAATAACTCATCATTGTTATCATAATAACAAGTCATACTAATCATGATCATAGTCATCTAACAACTTCTACTCGTTAATAATAACAAGTCATACTCATCATCATCATAGTCATCTAACAACTTCTACTCGTTATCATAATAACAAGTCATACTCATCATCATCATAATCATAATCAACCCTACTTAATTGTTCTTAGCACATGATCATGAGTATTAACTAGGACATACTACCCTTCTAAGGTAAAATAGCATAAAACAAGATAGACCTTGACTCTCCATTATGGAGAATGGAGATTATCCTGTCTTCAATCCGTGCGCTTTGCACAATGTTGCTTCCAAGTAGTTCCTTATGATTCTTCATACATTTTTCCATTCTTTGATTGTCATGTCTTCATCGGTTTGAGATATCTTGTATGAACAACGGTGAAGCCCGAGCGGACTTGGCCGTAAGCTAATAACATCAAGGCGACCTTCCGGAAACATCAGATGAGGGAGACAATCCTTCGGAATTTTCTGTTGAAAAACATAATAATAATGTCGTAGTTAGCGATGTAGTTTAGCTTTAATTAGAAGAATGTATGCAAAAGATGCATTGCTGTCATAATAATAAAAAGATCTTACCATGCCATTTCCGTGGATTTTGCCGTAGTTCAATACGTGGACTAGTGGCACGTATTGACCATAATGTGGAGGAGTTTCGCAATTCCTATTGTAAGTCTCAACATCAATAATGAAGAAGACAAGATGATCTTTCTCCTTGTAGTTCAGAACCATCAGTGTAGTAGGTTTTATCTACTATTTTCTGAACATTTTTTGAAGAATGGAAATAAGTTGTCAATGAAAATATATAAGCTGTCAACTATTATTATAAAAAAATTACTTAATAAATATGTTTGAGAAACTCACATAGAGGTAGAAGTGGAAGCGTATCAACAAGGACCCAAACGTGGATATTATATTCGTCAATATTATCTTTATCGACATTATCTTCGTTGGTGTCATCTTCAGGATCACCAAGATCGAAGGTGACATGCATACCCTCCTGAAAACCATATGCCTTGCGCAGTGCTTCCCAATTCAAGCAACCAAAATGGGAGTAGCTCTCTATATTGTATAGCTTTACGGCAAAAGCATAACCAGATGGGTCCTGGGGTGAACTATCTTCGTATCCATATTCTCATGATCTTCGAAATTCGGCTTCTCCAGGACATAGCGTCTTGCATGGCATGTGATGCACTAGTAGAATTGTAAAAGACGGAAATTACACGTTGAAGAGGTAGAAGTCATGCTTAATTACGAAAAAAGACTTGTCGTCGTTGCGTACCATTTCAACATCGAAGGTCTCGTCGAGATTAATACTAAAGCGCCGACCGTCTTCCAGGTGAGGCCTGTCGCACAGACCCCAATCGTCGCCGCAGTAGTCGCACTCAGGGATCCTATCGTCGTCGTCAGACATTTCCTATGTTCATAATTCGAAGATTAAACTTCAAAAATTCAATATATGTACTACAAAAACTAAATTAGATCATTATTATTCATCACGAGTTGACTATGGGTCTGTCGAGATTCTTACTCTCTAGCATTTGCGACCGTCGGTGATGGAAGCTCCTAATTTCATTTGAAAGTGCATTACACCAAAATTTCTAGCACCTTCAAATGAAAAAGAAGCTCCCCTCACGACAATAGTCGGGATTCTTCTTCTCTCATATATGGTGGACACTCCGTCACTGATTTTTCGACCGTCGATGATGGTCGCTACTCCTCCTTCCTCTAGTGCATAACAATGGTCTAGCACAAGGAGAAGAAGGAGAAGCGACCCCCACGACAACAGTCGGCATTCTTCTTCTATCATATATGGTGGAGACTCTCCCTCAATAATTTTTTAACTGACATGTATGGAGCCCTGATAGACTTTAAGTCAACCCGAAATGTCGTTTAATTATCTTTCTATTACATTCGGGCCACTCGATATTTCCTACATATTCTAGCACAAGTCATGCTAAAATTCATGGGAAAGTCCGGCATGACCTTTGCTAAAATAGGACATATCGAGCGGCTGAAATTTGTCGGACTGGAAATGAATCAACACTCCGGCAAAACATAGGCCACTCAGAGGTGTTCCCTACAAACATATATAGGCCACTTGGGCAAGCACATATCCTTCATTTTCCAAATATTCATGTGTGACAGCACTAGGAGTAGACAACACTACATATCACATGTCTAAATCTCCATCATATTTGAGCAACACTAGTACACAACACTAGATATACATGTTTACTAACTATAGACTATGGTTGTCGAGGATGCAGGTGTCGTCGGTGATCTTTTGGGCATCATCAACCGGCTCATCGGTGCTATACCCTACGCCACACATGAGCATTCAAACTTGGCACTCATTCACAATGGTTCAATAGAAACTAGGTCTCTCTCTCTCTCTCTCTCTCTCTCTCTCTCTTTCTCTTTCTCTCTCTCTCTCTCTCTAAATTTGGCAATGTGAGATTGACATAACTAAATACCCTAGTTGTACTCTATTCAACACTTACTAAAAAAATTCTATTACTATAAGTTATACCTAAATTTTGTTACAACAAACTTCTATTACTAAATGTGATACCTAAAAATTTCTCACATAGCATTCCAATACATTTCTATATTGAAAATTTTCTACACGTAAAAATTTCTATTACTTCACTTTTTACTAAAAATTTCTATTAATATAATTTATTTTCTATTCTATTACTAGTTATAATCTCTGCCAACTAAGTGTCCAATACATGTTTCTACCAACTAATTTTTTAACTAATTAAGTAAACTAAAAAGTATAAAGTATTAAGTTAACTAATTTTTGTTACAATTTTTTACTAAAAATTCAAAAATAGATGGAGGCGAAGGGAGGAACATTGAGGGATGAGCCAAGGAGGGAGGGAGGTGGAGGGAGGGAGCTAGGTGGAGGGAGGAGGATGACAAGGCAGGGAGGTAGGTGGACCGAGAGGGAGGAGGCGGGAGGGAGGGAGGAGGAGGACGAACGAGGCAGGGAGGAAGGAGGCAGGAGTGAATGAGGGAGGAGGAGGACGGACGAGGAAGGGAGAGGAAGGAGGCAGGAGGGAGGGAGGGAGAGGGAGGTGGAATGAGAGGGAGGGAGGGAGGAGATACCTCGATCTCTTTCGGTGGCAGCAGGATATGGCGGCGTGGCGTGGGGAGAGAGTAGAGAGGGAGAGTGAGGGTCGGCCGCGCCGAGAGGAAAACGATAAGCCAACGTAGTAGCAGCGTGGGTTAGGGACCAGCACTACTACTACTGGTCATAGCAGTAGCGTTAGCTAGGTAACCTACGCTGCTGCTATGTTGGGCCCACCTACTAGCATAGCACACACATAGTGGTAGCGCTTTGCCCCGGAAAAGCGCTACTGCTATAGGCTTAGCAGTAGCGGTGGTTACCCAGGCCTCGCTATTACTACGGGTAGCCCGTGGGCTAAGGCTGGGCCACTTAACAGCAACGCGGGGTGGGTGGCCAGCGCTACTGCTACGGACCTACCTATAGCGCGGGTTAACTACCCGTGTTGGTGCTATATGGCAGTAGCGCCGCACTTTTACCCCACGCTACTACTAAAATCCTATCTATAAGGTTTGTCCTAGTAGTGTAAGTAGTACCACCTAATTGCATCATCAAGTTGGTACCAGATACAAAAATATAGGAGAAAACCCGACAAAAAATCAACAAAGCAAACAATAATAAACAAAAGCCACAAACATTAGCACAAGCGAGCAAACAAATGAATTTTTTATGCGAGCTATTTCATTCTTATCAATAAACAAAGACATATACTAAAAAATCATAAGCACAAACAAAACAAGAAGTTATTTGAAAATAAAGTGAATTAAAAGCATTGCTATCCTATATACCTAAATAGTGCGTCCTAATACTTCTGTTATCTTAACATGCACACATACTACCTCATCAAAGTCCCACCGTAACATGCATGAGAATTATTTTATCCCCTCTACTCCTATTATCTTAACATGCGCATATGCCACATCATCAAAGGCCAACCACAAAATGCATGAGAATTATTTTTTCATTATTAGTTGTGAAGGAAATATGCCCTAGAGGCAATAATAAAGTTGTTATTTATATTTCCTTATATCATGATGAATGTTTATTATTCATGCTAGAATTGTATTAACCAGAAACTTAGTACATTTGTGAATACATAGAGAAAACAGTGTGTCCCTAGTATGCCTCTACTTGACTAGCTCGTTAATCAAAGATGGTTAAGTTTCCTAACCATAGAAATGTGTTTTCATTTGATGAACGGGATCACATCATTAGAGAATGATGTGATGGACAAGACCCATCCGTTAGCTTAGCAGTATGATCGTTTAGTTTTATTGCTATTCCTTTCCTCATGACTTATACATATTCCTCTGACTATGAGATTATGCAACTCCTGAATACCGAAGGAACACTTTTTGTGCTATCAAACGTCACAACGTAGCTGGGTGATTATAAAGATGCTCTACATGCGTCTCTGAAGGTGTTTGTTGAGTTGGCATAGATCAAGATTAGGATTTGTCACTCCGTGTATCGGAGAGGTATCTCTAGGCCCTCTCGGTAATGCACATCACTATAAGCCTTGCAAGCAATGTAAGTAATGAGTTAGCTGCGGGATGATGCATGACAGAACGAGTAAAGAGGCTTGCCGGTAACAAGATTGAACTAGGTATGATGATACCGGCGATCGAATCTCGGGCAAGTAACATACTGATGACAAAGGGAATAACTGTCGGAGTAATGGGCCACGGGTAGGCTAACCCGAGTCCCAGGACCTTTCAAGACATCGGGGCAGGCCGCGCCCCTCAAGCCGAGTCCCAGACGGTGACTCCAAGACAAGCCGAGTCCCAGACGGCGACTCCAAGACAAGCCGAGTCCCAAACGACGACTCCAAGATAAGCCGACTCCAAGCTGGCGACCTCCAGAGAGGCCGACTATGGAGAGTCGGCCCATGACTCCTCCCTCATCTCGAAGCACGATGCGGGGTACGGTTACGGCATGGCCGTTCCCCCTGCCTATGAAGGGCCGGCATCGCTACAGTGAACCGTATCGCTGGAAGATCTCCGGCGAGGCGCGGCACTGTTGCCATGCCTGCCCTGTCCTCAGCCACAGTGCGCAACGCACTGTGCCCACGACGCCGGCCTGTACGGCCCGAAGACCGTGGGGCCGCCTGTCAGTGGGTGGACCGAAGGCGGCCTGGGCGCCCCGAAGACGGACCTGTGGGGGTCGGCCGACTCCTCCCCAGGGCCCACGAGCCATTAACTAGATAGGATGGGGAATGCCGACAGTGATCGCCCGATAGACGGCGGCACTGTTGCCACGACCCAATGACCAAGCTTGCGTCATCAGGAGTGCCGCTACAGTATCAAGCCTGTCCGCGGGACCCACCAGTCGGCGGGCCCCACAAGCCGGCGGAAAGGACGGCGGTTTGAGAGACAGACGGCTGGGACCCGCACCCAGCCGGATTACCATTGTACCCCCGGGGGGTAGGCCTATATAAACCCCCCGGGGCACCCATGCAAAGGGTTCGGACCTTGATAGAGATAGACCAGATAGCATAGGGAGGAGAGAGCTAGCCTTGCCCTCTCCTGCCCCCCGATACAGCTCCAGGAGCGCCATTGTAGTCACTTTGATTTAGTGATCATGCGGAGACCCCGCAGAGCAGCAGTAGGGGTGTTATCTCCCCGGAGAGCCCCGAAGCTGGGTAAGATTCGCCGGCATGCATGCCTACGCCTCATCCCGTTTCCAGGCACCGGCGACGTTCTACTCGCCCCCACCATGATAAGCCATCCTTTGGCATATGTCGCACCCAACCCCCGACATTTGGCGCCCACCATGGGGCCTGGTGCACCGCCGTCCGGAGATCTGTTCTGGACGGGAACGCACTTCCTCCCTGGCGAGTGCAGCCAGCCAGGCTCGCCAGACGGAGTCTGAATCAACGCGCTGCGTGGCGCCGAGGCCGCCTGCACAGCGAGCAGCCTCACCGAACTTGTCGGCGATGTGCGCCTCTCCGACGAGCCTGCATCCGACGCAGGCACGGGTGGCACCGAGAGTCTTCTCGCGGGCCTCCTCGACCAACTCCACGTCACCGGCGAGCCTGCCGTGGACTTGGAGTCCGTAGGCTCCACCAACCCGATGCTGGTCGACTCCGACGCCGTGTCGCTTGACACTTTCCCCACCAAAGTGGTGGTCTACGACGAGCCGCTTCCTTACGAGGAGAGCGGCGGAAGCGCCGTCACGGAAGTGCTCGTCATCAGTCACGATGAGCGCTCCGGTGAAGAAGCTCAGGACCCGCTCGTTGCGGCCCTGCAAGACCTAACGGCGCCCATTCCAGAGGACGCAGACGCCGAGACGCTGGAGACACGCCGCCTTCAGATCATCGAAGGCAGCAAGAGGCTGGCGAGCATGAGGCGCCTGTCAGAAGCATACCAACGCGAAATGGATCGCGCTGTGGGCGGCTCGCCGGCTCCAACTGGGCCGAGCCGTCTAGGCGCGGTCCGGCAGCGCGGCGCGACCATCGCCGACTTGTTCGGGGCTAAACGCCCCGTATACGCCACCCCTGCGGAGAACATCCGCGCTGCCCAAGCGGCAACTGACGAGCTGAAGAACTTCAAAGGCGAAGAGCGCTGTTTGATGACGGAGCGGGTCCAGCAGCTCCTCGACGCGGTTGCTGCGCAGAACAAGGCCGACGGCCGCGCGGATGCACTGCAGCAACCGAACGACGACTTGCCTCCCCGCCGAGATCAAGGCGCGACTTCTCGGACGCCGACTGGCGGAGTCCGCGGAAGGAAAGAAAAGGAGCCGGCTACCAGTCACAGTCGAACTCGCCTCACCATTGAGCGCGACCAAGACGGCCGACCGAGAGCAGTGGAGCGGCGGGACGACTACCTGCCTCCCCCACCCAGAAGAGAACGGCGAGTTTCCCCGTCACCTGTTGAGCATCCGACTCTCGGAGGCCGCCTCGGCCGTCGAGAAGGAGTCGGAGAGAACGACGCCCGCCATCGGATCGACCGACTCCACCGATCCCTGGCGCTGGAAGAAGAAGACGAGCTGGGTCCGCCTTGCTTCGGGCCCCGCATCCGAGACGAGCCCTTCCCCAAAGGGTTCGCGCTCCCCCGAGACACACCCAAGTACACCGGCTCCGTGAAGCCGGAAGACTGGCTGATAGACTACTCCACAGTCGTCAGCATAGCGAACGGCAACAAGCGGGTTGCCGTGAAGTACATTCCCCTCATGCTCCAGGGCACGGCCCGGACATGGTTGAACAGTCTGAAGCCCCGCAGCATCAACAGCTGGGTCGACTTCACCGAAGCCTTCATCCGCAACTTCACGAGCATGTACAAGCAACCTCCCAAGCCGCGCCAGCTTTCCTTGTGCGTGCAAGGCCCTGATGAGTCAACACGCGACTACCTCACGCGCTGGGGTGAGCTTCGGAACTCCTGCGAGGGCGTGCACGAGGTGCTGGCTATCGAGTACTTCACTGCTGGGTGCCGAGAAGGCGCCCTCCTCAAGCACAGGCTCTCGGCACCCTCCTCAAGCACAGGCTCCTCTGCGACGAGCCAGAAACCCTCGACGAACTGCTAGTCATAGCAGACAAGTACGCCACGGCCGACTCCTCCATGAAGACAGAGATTCAAGTCAATGCGGCTGGCAAGGTGGCTCCTCAGGCTCCCAGAACTCCAGCTGGAGACACCTGTCGGCGCCAATAACAGAACGACAACAAGCGCAAGGCCCAACCACCGACTTCTAATAGTCGGCAGGTTGCGACAGTTGAAGATCAACAGCCGGAGGGGCAGCCTCTGGCCAAACGGCAGAAAGGCGGCAAATCCAATTGGTTGCCGGCCTTTTCCTATGAGCAGACTCTGGATGGTCCGTGCAAGTTCCACAGTGGCACGAAGCCCTCGAACCATACCACCCGAAAGTGCCACTGGCTCGCCAGATTCGCCAAGGGAGACGGCCTCCTTCCTCCGCCGCCTGCTGGGCCGCCGCCTCCGCCGCCGCTCCAGCAGTCGGCTGCTCAGCCAGTCGGTGCAGTGCAAGACGAGTTCCCGGATGAGCACGGAGCCTATGTGGTGTTCACCAGTGTAGCAGATGACCGGCGTAGCAGGCGCCAACAGCAGCAAGAAGTGAATGCGGTCGCGTCAAGCACTCCAGAGTTCATGCATTGGTCCGAGAGGCCTATCAGTTGGAGTAGAGCGGATCACCCAGAGGTGATGCCGAATCCGGGTTCCTATGCCCTGGTCCTAGGTGCCACCTTGGCCACTGATAGGCGGGCCGCCCGTTTTTCAAGAGTACTGATAGACGGAGGCAGTAGCATCAACATCCTGTACAAAGATACCATGGAGAAGCTAGGAATCAAGCGAAGACAGCTGCAGAGCAGCCGGACTGTGTTCCATGGTATTGTACCCGGCCTTTCCTGTTCCCTAATCGGCAAGATCCTGATAGACATCCTCTTCGGAGACAAAGATCATTTCCGCCGAGAGCCAGTCTGGTTTGAAGTAGTGGACCTGGAAAGCCCATACCATCCGCTGCTTGGCCGACCTGCCTTGGCCAAGTTCATGGCGGTTCCTCACTACGCCTACCTCAAGATGAAGATGCTGAGTTCCAAGAGAATTCTGACCGTAGCCGGCGACTAAAGGAAGTCGTCCGCCTGCGCGGCCGAGAGCAGCCGGCTGGCCGAGTCCCTGGTGATCGCGGCTGAGAAGCGGCTCCTTGATCGAGTCGTGGCGATGGCCGGAAAGCAGCCAGAGATGTCTCCCGACCCCAAAGAGTCGGAAGCTGAGGGCTCGTTTAAGCCGGCCAAAGAGACCAAGAAGATACCCTTGGACCCGGAGCACCCAGAGAGGTACGCTGTCATAGGTGCAAACCTTGACAGCAAATAGGAAGGCGAGCTCGTCGATTTCCTCCGTGAGAATCGAGACATCTTTGCATGGTCCCCCAAATACATGCCAGGTGTACCGACGGAATTCGTCGAGCACAAGCTACATGTCAGGCCAGATGTGAAACCCGTCAGGCAGCCCTTGCGCCGCCTGTCAGAAGAGAAGAGAAGAGTTGTTGGAGAGGAGATAGCCCGGCTTCTTGCGGCCGGCTTCATCATGGAAGTGTTTTTTCCAGAGTGGCTGGCAAACCCGGTTTTGGTACTGAAGAAAAACAAGCAATGGCGGATGTGCATTAACTACACAAGCCTCAACAAAGCCTGCCCAAAGGATCCGTTTGCCCTGCCAAGAATCGATCAGGTGATAGACTCCACAGCCGGATGCGAGCTGCTGAGTTTCTTAGATGCATATTCAGGATATCACCAGATCAAGCTGAACCCGGCAGATAGACTGAAGACCGCCTTCATCACACCATTCAGAGCCTTCTGCTACCTGACGATGATGTTCGGCTTGAGGAATGTCGGCGCCACCTTTCAGCGTTGCATGCAGAAGTGCCTCCTCAAGCAACTCGGCAGGAACGCCCACGTCTACGTGGATGATGTGGTGGTGAAGACGGAGAGGCGTGGGACGCTGCTAAAAGACCTCAAGGAGACCTTTGAGAGCCTGCGCCGATTCCAGATCAAGCTCAACCCAGAGAAGTGTGTTTTTGGAGTACCAGCCAGCCAGCTCCTCGGCTTCCTGGTCTCCGAACGCGGCATCGAGTGCAACCCCGTAAAAATCAAGGCCATCTAGAGGATGGAGGTACCCAGCCGACTGTTAGATGTGCAGAAGTTCACCGGCTGCTTGGCGTCCATCAGCCGATTCATCAGTCAGCTGGGCGAGAAAGCTCTGCCTTTGTATAAATTGATGAAGAAGACCACCTTTTTCGAGTGGAACCACAAGGCGGATGAAGCGTTTCTCCAGCTGAAGAAGATGTTGACTACTCGCCCTGTGTTGGCGGCTCCGACTCCTAAAGAGCCCATGCTCCTGTACATCGCTGCCACTAGCCGAGTAGTCAGCACAGTCATTGTAGTCGAACGCAAAGAGGAAGGCAAGGCGCTCCCTATCCAGAGACCGGTATATTACCTGAGCGAGGTACTGTCGACCTCCAAGCAGAACTACCCTCACTACCAAAAGATGTGCTACAGTGTGCATTTCGCCGCCAAGAAGCTGAAGCCTTACTTTCAAGAGCATCCAATCACCGTGGTTTGCCCAGCTCCGCTGGCCGAGATCATTGGAAGTCGAGACGCCTCTGGCCGAGTAGCCAAATGGGCCATAGATCTGGCTCCTTACACCATCTACTACCAGCCCCGCACCGCCATCAAGTCGCAAGCGCTGGCCGACTTCCTCGTCGACTGGGCCGAGACCCAGTACCTGCCGCTAGTGCCCGACTCCACCCATTGGCGGATGCATTTCGACGGCTCCAAGATGCGCACCGGCCTGGGAGCCGGCGTCGTTCTCACCTCCCCTAAAGGCGACAAGCTCAAGTATGTGCTGCAAATACACTTCGCCGCCTCCAACAACGTCACCGAATAGGAGGCGCTCATTCATGGGCTCCGGCTTGCCAAAGAGCTCGGCATTCGCTGGATCCTGTGCTATGGCAACTCCGACTTGGTGGTCCAGTAGTCATCTGGCGACTGGGACGCCAAAGATGCAAATATGGCGAGCTACCGCTTCCTGGTGCAGCAACTCAGCGGATACTTCGAGGGGTGCGAGTTCCTTCACGTGCCAAGAAATGACAATGATCAAGCAGACGCCTTGGCACGTGTCGGCTCCACCCGCCAAGCAATACCTTCCGGTGTCGCCCTTCAGCGCCTCCTTAAGCCATCTATCAAGCCTTCACCAGAGTCAGACTCCATCTTTGTGCCGGCTCCTCCAGAAGAAGTCGGATCCGACTCAAGAGCCCCAGCAGACGGCCCCAAGAAAATCATAGTTGAAGCCGGCCCGGGGACTTCAGAACCCGGCCTGGGGACTGCGCCACTCGGCCCAGGAACCACGCCAGTCGGCCCGGGGACCCCGTCAATCCAGCAAGCGGCCGCAGACTCCAGCCCGCCGCCTCCCAGCCCAGCCACCCTTGTCCAAGTCGCAGTGGTAGCAGTTGAAGAAATAGCAGCACCCTCATGGGCACAGCCCATCCTCAAGTTTCTAGTGAACGGAGAGCTGCCGACAGATGAGATCCTGGCTCGGCAAGTGCAACGCCGAGCGGCCGCATACACCATAGTCAACAGAGAGCTGGTCAGGCGCAGTGTCACTGGTGTCCACCAGCGCTGCGTAGAGCCAGAACAAGGCCAAGCAATTCTCAGAGACATTCATCAGGGCGAGTGCGGACACCATGCGGCTTCAAGGGCACTCGTCGCCAAAGCCTTTCGGCACGGTTTCTTTTGGCCGAGTGCCCTGGAAGAGGCTAAAGAGTTAGTCCAAAAATGCAAAGGGTGCCAGAAGTTCCGCTCCAAGCCACTTCAGCCGGCTTCCGCGCTGAAGACAATCCCCATCGCCTGGCCCTTCGCAGTTTGGGGCCTGGACATGGTGGGACCATTCAAGACGGCCCGAGGCGGCCTGACTCATCTGCTTGTCGCGGTGGACAAGTTCACCAAGTGGATAGAAGCAAAGCCCATCAAGAAGTTGAACGGTCCGACTGCAGTGACTTTCATCGCCGACATCACGGTGCGGTATGGCATACCGCACAACATCATCACCGACAATGGCACAAACTTTGACAAAGGCGCCCTGGCCCGTTTCTGCGCGACGCAGGGCATCCGACTGGACTTAGCGTCTGTTCCCCATCCGCAGTCAAATGGCCAGGTGGAACGAGCAAACGGCCTCATCCTGTCCGGCATCAAGCCTCGACTGGTCGAACCACTCGAGCGTTCGGCCGGCTGCTGGGTGGAGGAGCTACCAGCCGTCCTCTGGAGTCTGCACACGACTCCAAACAACTCAACCGGCTTCACGCCTTTCTTCCTCGTCTACGGTGCCGAAGCCGTCATCCCGACGGATATAGAGTTTGACTCTCCACGAGTCACCATGTACACCGAAGAGGAAGCTGAAGAAGCACGCCAAGACGGCGTTGACCTGCTGGAAGAGGGCCGGCTGTTGGCACTCAGCCGGTCCGGCATCTACCAGCAGAGTATGCGTCGATACTACAACCGAAAGGTCAAGCCGAGATCATTTCAAGAGGGCGACCTTGTGCTCCGGCTGATTCAGCGAACAACCGGCCAACACAAGTTGTCGGCGCCTTGGGAAGGCCCCTTCATCATCAGCAAAGTCTTGGGCAATGGATCCTACTACCTAATCGACACTCAGAAGCCTCGAGCGCGCAAGAGGGACGACTCCAGCAAAGAAACAGAGCGCCCGTGGAACGCAAATCTTCTTCGAAGATTTTACAGTTGATGCAGTATGTATCGCACTACCCCCTTTGTATTAAAGTACCGAGACTTTGGGCCCCCGAGACGAGCTCGGGGACTGCCCCTTTTTGTTATCTGTATGATAAGAATCACGCTTCCAAGTATGCTACTCTTTTTTGTCATATCGCTTGGCACCGGGTCCGACTAGTCGGCCCGGGGATTTGCCGTCTTGCGCTATGAAATGCTTCCTGCAGTCGGACAAGTAGTGTGTTGCGCTCAAGCCGTCTCCTGTCGAAAGCCGCAGCTCGCAGAGTGACTGTTGGTAGGCGGAGAACAAGCAAGAACGAGCGCACACACGAAAAAATGGCTAAGGACCTAAAGCGTATGCATAGCTCAAGCCGGCTCCCAGCCTCTCTCTGCAGAGCCGACTCATGAGTAGTCGGCTCGCCGTCTTAGCCTCTATCAAGGACGGCCGACTCTTGGGTAGTCGGCCTGTCGCTTTCTAGCTGACTTGCTAAAGAAACTCTAAACGGCGAAGTACTTGCCTTCCCTAAGGTAGCCAAGCATTTGACTTATGGCAGTCCGCGGAGCGGCTGTCCGTCTGGCAAAGCGGCAACTATGGGAAGGCGGCAAAGGAAAAAGCCAAAAAGAGCAATAAGCAAGTAAAGATAGAAGGCAAATAGATATTTACATAAGCAAAGGCCTCTGGCTGAGTTCAAAATACACCCCGCGGGTGGAATTGTGCAAATTAACAAGTTCTTCAAAGACTATGAGATACAGATAAAGTAAGGACAAGAAGGCAGTCTAGGAGGCGGCATCTGGCGCCGGGGCAGTTGGCTGGGCGGTCTCGGTTTGGTCGCCTCCGGCGGCAGTCGCCTCCCCTCCATGCGGCTCGTTGCTGGAGGCGCGGTCGAGCTGAGGCTGGCCGCCTGCTCCGTCTTCTGGCACCTCCGCCTCGCCTCCATCCTCCGCCTCGTCCTCCTCCTCGGTGCTGGAGTCGATCACCTCCGCCGAGTCTTCGCCATACTTCGGGTTCATCCCGAACCACTCTGGTGGAACTTCCTCGCCGCCTTCAGCCCGCTCGGGCACGAAGACACTGGTGTCCGTGTACTCGGCGATGGCCGCCACACGCTCGATAAGGGCGCCCTCCATGGCCTCCAGCTCGGCCTGGGCTTCTGGCCGGAACGCGGCCAGATAGTCCAGGTCCAGCCCTGGATACCACGCCTTGACGAACTCCAAGGCCCGGCGCGCTCCGGCCCGGGTCGAGGAGCCCTTCCAAGCCTCAAGACGGCCGGCAGCGACTTCTAGCCAATCGGTGGTCTGACTGGCGGTGCGCAGAGCCGGCATGTCTGGCCACAGGGCAGCAACCGCCTGGGCACCGACACGCTGAAGCCGGCGCAGCAGCCGGTGAGCCGGACGAAGACGGGCTTCAATGCTCAGAAGCTGCTCATCAATGGTTCGGGGGGGCGTTAGCGGCGATATCCTCACCGGTTGCCCTTCGCGCCTCTCGAGCAGCCTCGATGGCCAGAGGGACTGCCTGTGAGTGACTAGGGAAGAAGTCTGCCAAGACAAAAAAGAAGCAAGTCGAAAAATCAAGAGTCGGCCTGACGCATAGTCGGAGGCCCGAAGAAACGAAATTAACTTACCATCAATGATATCCTCGATCTCATGGAAGCCGAAGGTCAGCATCACCTCCTTGTCAGTCCAGGAGGAGCGCTCGCTCTCAAACTCGGCCAGGAGAGCGGTCTCCCTCTTCTCGGCCTCGTCCTGCGCCTTCTTGAGCAGCTCCTTCTGCTTGGCCAGCTGCACCGCCAGCAGGTCGCGCTCCGTGCCAAGCCTGCCGCACTCCTCCTCTTTGGCACGCCGGGCGGTATTGGCCTCGCCTAGCTGCTCCTGAAGAGCGGCGTTGGCGCCTGAAGAACGAAAGAAGAAACAAATAAGTCGTCAACAAAGTAGATCGCCGGGAAGATCCGGCCCGACTGCTCAGCAGTCGGCCCGAATCTCGGAGACTACAGCCCGCGGGTGCGCCAGCGTGCCCCCGCGAAGAAAAGGAAAAAGAGCTTACTCTGGCTTTCCGTCAAGTCGGCGGTCCGCTTGTTCAACTCCTCAACATTGCGGTTGAAGGCAGTGGCGCGGAGGTTATGATACTCCTACAATAAGTCAATGGAGACAAAGTTAGTATTCGGAACTCGCCAGAGGGAGTTCCAAACCGCCTGCTCAGCAACCGGCCCGGAACTCGGGGACTACACCCAGTGGGTGCACTGGCGCGCCCCCACAGAGAAAAACAAGAATCAAAAAGAAAAAGGGAAAGGTACTCGGACAGATGTCCGCGCGGCCAGATGCGCCCTGGTGCATGCTTGAAGGGCGTCGCCTTCAGCGCGCAGCTTCCCCTGAACGTCCAGGAGCGCTTGGTTCAGCGGCCCGGTGCCGCCTCCGCGCAACCACCCGGTGGGCGCAGCGCTTGTGGCCTCGGTGTCTAGGGCTGCCGAGCTGGCAGCGCCGGTCTCCCGAGGTTGCCCTCTCAAGACGGCGGCGCACCGGCGAGACGACTTGAAGAAGCAGCCGCGCCTCGGCCTCGTCCGCGATCGGTGGCTCCGACTGACCCACCGGCTGTTTGCCGTGCGGTCTCCCAGATGGCAGCGGAGGCGGTGGCGGCGGCACGAGGGTGTCCGACATAGAAGCCTCGCCGCTCTCCTTCTCCACGAGGGGGTTCTCGATGCCGGCCTCTCCGGTCTGCCCCGTGAACTCCGGAGGCGGCGGCGCAGACGACAATGGGGGGACGAGCATCGCCGATCGGCGACGCGCGGCCTCCTCGGCACGCCGTTTCGCCGCAAGGGCGCCTTTGGCATCCTCCAGCTTCTTCTGGGCGTTGGCGGCGGCCTTCTCGGCCTGCGCCTTCTCCAGGCGGTCGGCCTCCTCCTCGTCGCGCTTCTCCCGCGCGTTTCGCTCCGTCGCCTCCCGGAGGTCGGCGGCGGGATCGGCCCGCCGAGTGTTGGCGGACGTCTCTGCCGACCCCATGACGGAGGGGACGGCGACTCTCTCAAGGGAAAGAGGGGCCCTGAAGCAGAAAACAGAACGAAGAAGACTCAGACAAGATTCAACGAAGGAAAATAAAAGAGCATAAAGACTTACGCAGAGACTAGCGGCGGCCTTCTCACTTCCCTTCGAAAGCGGTTGGCCTTCGCGGCCGCCTCCTCCCGTTTCGTCGCGGCGGCCGCCCCCTTGAGCTTCTTCAATTTGCCATCGGGCGTGCTCGGCCCGGCGTGACGCCTCTTCGCGCCGCCTTGGCCAGCCAGGCCGGCCCTTCGCTGGTGGCGCGGGGCGACTTCCCCGTCGGCGTCGTCATCAGGCCAGTCGGCGAAGGTGGCTGAGGGCCTGAAGCCGCCTTTTGTTCCTTCTCCCCCGCCTTCGGCGTCGGCTTCCATTGCCGCCGCCCCCAAGTCGGGGTCGTCGCTGTCGATGTCCGCACGATCAGGGACATACTCACGGGGCTGTCTCGTGGCGCCGGCTGCAGGCTACATGAGGGGTTTCTGGCTCAGAAGAAACCGACAAGAGTCAGAAGCCGGAGTCGGCCGCAAATAAGACAAAACAATAGGGGGACGCGACTTACCACTGGTGGGGGGTTGTCGCGCGAGTACGGCTCCTTGCCGAACTGCCAGTCCTCCTCGAACTCGCAGTGTGCGATATGGTTCACCAAGTTCGCCACCTCCTTGCGGGGCATCTCCTTGGTGCTCATCCGACTTGGGTCTCGGAGGCCGCTCATCTGATAGATCAGGTGAGGCCGGCCTTGGAGCGGGAGAACTCGGCGCGCCACGAAGGCGGCCAGCAAGTCGGCCCCAATGAGACCCTCCGACTGCGTCAAGACTCGGAGTCACGCTACGGCGGCGGCTCCGGCGGGAGTCAGCGACTTGACTCGGTGAGACCAGCTGGGGAGCCTCCAAGTTAGGGGGGCGGCGTTGTAAGGCGGCAGGTTGACCCAGTCGCCGTCGGAGGAGAGGTTCTTCACGTAGAAATATGAGCGCTACCACATCTTCACCGACTTGATCAGCACGATGGGAGGAAAAGGGTTGTCGGCTGTCGAGTGCCGCACCGCGATGTAGGTGCCGCACTGAGCCGGAATGCCGGCGACCTGCGTGCCGAGCTTAGAAGAGAAGAATTCTCCCCACAGCTCGAGGGTGGGGAGAACGCCGAGGAAACCTTCGCATAGAGTGGCATAGGCGGAGAGCAACACCATCGTATTCGGAGTGAGGTGGTGCGGTTGAAGGCGGTGGAACTCCAAGAACGAGCGGAAGAAGCCGCTCGCCGGCAGCCCCAGGACGCGCATGAGGTGCAAGCGGAAGATGACCCGCTCGCCTTCCTCTGGCGCCGGTCGGGTCTCCCCCTCTGGCGCGGGGCGGGTACGCACGAGGTCCGCACTGGGGAGACGGCGTGTCTGGCGGAGGAACTCGATGTGTTCCTCCTCTACCTCCGAGCCATCCCATACGCCGGAGCGCACGGCGGGGGCCGCGGCGGAGGAAGAGCTCATCGCCGTGGTGTGGAGTGCTCTTGCTCAACGGTAGAGGCAGGAGGGAGAGAAAGCAAGATGAGGCGGGGAATGGGGGAGAAGGGTGCGCATGCGGTGCCGCCCCGCTCCCTCCCCCCCCGCCTACTTATAGCCCTATGGGCTGAGGAGCTGGGGACGGGCGTGGGATTAACTGCACACTATACCCCACACCGCCCCACGATTTACCCCACGAAGTTACTGCGCGCAGTAACAACGTGGGGAAACCAACCGTCCACGGCCGCAACGGATCCGTTCGTATGCCGAGGCACGGGAGTGGCGGGCCCCGCCTGACGGCCCGTCCCGTCGCGCGCGTCGGTGGGCAGACTGTCCTCTCCACGTGGCGCCACGCGATAGGACTGCCTCGATGGCAGCAGGGAAGCGTATCAGGCACGCCGCCTGGTTTCCCGCCGCGGCTTTCAAGCTGCGGCTCCTCGCTAGAAAAAATCAGACTCTCGACAGTCGGCCCAAGAGAAGACGGCAGCCGAGTTCCAAAGTCCACACGGGGAAGGTTGAAACTGTTGAAGCCCCACTATGCAGCGTCCGCGGGGCTTCACCAGCTTCGGGGACTACAGTCGGAGTAATGGGCCACGGGTAGGCTAACCCGAGTCCCAGGACCTTACAAGACATCGGGGCAGGCCGCGCCCCTCAAGCCGAGTCCCAGACAGCGACTCCAAGACAAGCCGAGTCCCAGACGGCGACTCCAAGACAAGACGAGTCCTAGACGGCGACTCCAAGATAAGCCGACTCCAAGCTGGCGACCTCCAGAGAGGCCGACTATGGAGAGTCGGACCATGACTCCTCCCTCATGTCGAAGCACGATGCGGGGTACGGTCAAGGCGCAGCCGTTCCCCCTGCCTACGAAGGGCCGGCATGGCTACAGTGAGCCGTATCGCTGGAAGATCTCCGGCGAGGCACGGCACTGTTGCCATGCCTGCCCTGACCTCAGCCACAGTGCGCAACGCACTGTGCCCATGACGCCGGCATGTACGGCCCGAAGACCGCGGGGCCGCCTGTCAGTGGGTGGACCGAAGGCGGCCTGGGCGCCCCGAAGATGGACCTGTGGGAGTCGGCCTCCCTAGAGTCGGCCGACTCCTCCCCAGGGCCCACGAGCCATTAACCAGATAGGATGGGGAATGGCGACAGTGATCGCCCGATAGACGGCGGCACTGTTGCCACGACCCAATGACCAAGCCTGCGTCATCAGGAGTGCCGCTACAGTATCAAGCCTGTCCGCGGGACCCACCAGTCGGCGGGCCCCACAAGCCGGCGGAAAGGACGGCGGTCTGAGAGACAGACGGCTGGGACCCGCACCCAGCCAGATTACCATTGTACCCCCGGGGGGTAGGCCTATATAAACCCCCCGGGGCACCCATGTAAAGGGTTCAGACCTTGATAGAGATAGACCAGATAGCATAGGGAGGAGAGAGCTAGCCTTGCCCTCTCCTGCCTCCCGATACAGCTCTAGGAGCGCCATTGTAGTCACTTTGCTTTAGTGATCATGCGAAGACCCCGCAGAGCAGCAGTAGGGGTGTTATCTCCTCGGAGAGCCCCGAAGCTAGGTAAGATTCGCCGGCGTGCATGCCTACGCCTCATCCCGTTTCCAGGCACCGGCGACGTTCTACTCGCCCCCACCATGATAAGCCATCCTTTGGCATATGTCGCACCCAACCCCCGACAATAACGTACGTTGTTATGTGGTTTGACCGATAAAGACCTTCATAGAATACGTAGGAACCAATATGAGCATCCAGGTTCTGCTCTTGGTTATTGACCAGAGATGTGTCTCGGTCATGTCTACATAGTTCTAGAACCCGTAGGGTCCGCACGCTTAACGTTCGATGACGATTTGTATTATGAGTTATGTGTTTTGATGACCGATGGTTGTTCAGAGTCCCGGATGAGATCACGGACATGACGAGGAGTCTTAAAACGGTTGAGAGATAAAGGTTGATATATTGGAAGGTTATATACAGACACCGGAATGGTTCCGATAAGGTTCGGGGATTTATCAGAGTACCGGGAGGCTATCGGAACCCCCCGGGAAAGTTAATGGGCCTATTGGGCCATAGTGGAGATAGGGAGGTTGCCAGTGAAGGAAATATGCCCTAGAGGCAATAATAAAGTTGTTATTTATATTTCCTTATATCATGATAAATGTTTATTATTCATGCTAGAATTGTATTTACCGGAAACTTAGTGCATGTGTGAATACATAGACAAACAGAGTGTCACTAGTATGCCTCTGCTTGACTAGCTCATTAATCAAAGATGGTTAAGTTTCCTAGCCATAGACATGACTTGTCATTTGATGAACAGGATCACATCATTAGAAAATGATGTGATTGACTCGACCCATCCATTAGCTTAGCACGATGATCGTTTAGTTTGTTGCTATTGCTTTCTTCATGACTTATACATGTTCCTATGACTATGAGATTATGCAACTCCCGAATACCGGAGGAACACTTTGTGTGCTAGCAAACGTCACAACGTAACTGGGTGATTATAAAGATGCTCTACAGGTGCCTCCGATGGTGTTTGTTGAGTTGGCATAGATCGAGATTAGGATTTGTCACTCCGATTGTCGGAGAGGTATCTCTGGGCCCTCTCGGTAATGTACATCACTATAAGCCTTGCAAGCAATGTGATTAATAAGTTAGTTATGGAATGATGCATTACAGAACGAGTAAAGAGACTTGCCAGTAACAAGATTGAACTAGGTATTGAGATACCGACGGTCGAATCTCGGGCAAGTAACATACCGATGACAAAGGGAACAACGTATGTTGTTATGCGGTTTGAGCGATAAAGATCTTCGTAGAATATGTAGGGACCAATATGAGCATCCAGGTTCCACTATTGGTTATTGACCGGAGACGTGTCTTGGTCATGTCTACATAGTTCTCGAACCCGTAGGGTCCGCACGCTTAAAGTTCGATGATGATCGGTATTATGAGTTTATGTGTTTTGATGTACCGAAGTTAGTTTGGAGTCCTGGATGTGATCACGGACATGACGAGGCATCTCGAAATGGTCGAGACATAAATATTGATATATTGGACGGCTATATTCGGACACCGGAAGTGTTCCGGAGAAGTTTCGGATAAAACCGGAGTGCTGGAGGGTTATTGGAACCCCCGGGGGAACTAATGGGCCTCGATGGGCCTTAGTGGAGAGAGAGAGGGGCGGCCAGGGCAGGCCGCGCGCCCCCTCCCCCTTGAGTCCAAATTGGACTAGGAAGGGGGGCGGCGCCCCCCTTTCCTTCCCCCTCTCCCTCTCCTTCCTTCCCCCTCTCTTCCTTTAGGTGGAAACCTACTAGGACTTGGAGTCCTAGTAGGATTCCCCTCTTGGGGGCATGCCAAGTAGGGCCGCCCGGCCTTTCATCCCTCCTTTATATACCTGGGGAAGGGGGCACCCTAGGACACACAAGTTGACAATTGTTTTAGCCGTGTGCGGTGCCCCCTCCACATAATTCCACCTCGCTCATATCATTGTAGTGCTTAGGCGAGGCCCTGCATCGGTAACTTCATCAACACCGTCAACACGTCATCGTGCTGATGGAACTCTCCCTCGGCCTCAACTGGATCTAGAGTTCGAGGGACGTCACCGAGCTGAACATGTGCAGATCATGGAGGTACCGTGCTTTCGGTACTTGATCGGTTGGATCGCGAAGACGTTCGACTACATCAACCGCGTCACTAGACGCTTCCGCTTACGGTCTACGAGGGTACGTGGAAAACACTCTCCCACTCGTTGCTATGCATCACATAGATCTTGCGTGATCGTAGGATTTTTTTGAAATTACTGGGTTCCCCAACAGTGGCATCTGAGCCAGGTTTATGCGTAGATGTTATATGCACGAGTAGAACACAATGAGTTGTGGGCGATAATAGTCATACTGCTTACCAGCATGTCATACTTTGATTCGGCGGTATTGTTGGATGAAGCGGCCCGGACTGACATTACGCATACGCTTACACGAGACTGGTTCTACCGACGTGCTTCGCACACACGTGGCTGGCGGGTGTCAGTTTCTCCAACTTTAGTTGAATCGAGTGTGACTACGCCCGGTCCTTGTTGAAGGTTAAAACATCACACTTGATGAAAAATCATTGTGGTTTTGATGCGTAGGTAAGAACAGTTCTTGCTCAGCCCGTAGCAGCCACGTAAAACTTGCAACAACAAAGTAGAGGACGTCTAACTTGTTTTTGCAGGGCATGTTGTGATGTGATATGGTCAAGACGTGATGCTAAATTTTATTGTATGAGACGATCATGTTTTGTAACAGAGTTATCGGCAACTGGCAGGAGCCATATGGTTGTCGCTTTATTGTATGCAATGCAACCGCCCTGTAATTGTTTTTACTTTATCACTAAGCGGTAGCAATAGTCGTAGAAACAATAGTTGGCGAGACGACAACGATGCTACGATGGAGATCAAGGTGTCACACCGGTGATGATGGTGATCATGACGGTGCTTCAAAGATGGTGATCAAAGGCACAAGATGATGATGGCCATATCATATCACTTATATTGATTGCATGTGATGTTTATCCTTTATGCATCTTATTTTGCTTAGTTCGGCGGTAGCATTATAAGATGATCTCTCACTAAATTTCAAGGTACAAGTGTTCTCCCTAAGTATGCACCGTTGCTACAGTTCGTCGTGCCGAGACACCACGTGATGGTCGGGTGTGATAAGCTCTACGTTCACATACAACGGGTGCAAGCCAGTTTTGCACATGCAGAATACTCGGGTTAAACTTGACGAGCCTAGCATATGCAGATATGGCCTCGGAACACTGAGACCGAAAGGTCGAGCGTGAATCATATACTAGATATGATCAACATAGTGATGTTCACCATTGAAAACTACTCCATCTCACGTGATGATCGGACATGGTTTAGTTGATTTGGATCACGTGATCACTTAGATGATTAGAGGGATATCTATCTAAGTGGGAGTTCTTAAGTAATATGATTAATTGAACTTTAATTTATCATGAACTTAGTACCTGATAGTATTTTTGCATGTCTATGTTGTTGTAGATCAATGGCTCGTGCTATTGTTCCTTTGAATTTTAGTGTGTTCCTAGAGAAAGCTAAGTTGAAAGATGATGGTAGCAATTACATAGACTGGGTTCGTAACTTGAGGATTATCCTCATTTCTACATAGAAGAATTACGTCCTGGAAGCACCGCTAGGTCCAAGAGCCGCTGCAGGAGCAACGCCGGACGTTGTGACGGTCTGGCAGAGCAAAGCTGATGACTACTCGATAGTTCAGTGTGCCATGCTTTACAACTTAGAACCGGGACTTCAACAACGTTTTGAACGTCATGGATCATATGAGATGTTCCAGGAGTTGAAGTTAATATTTTAAGCAAATCCTGGATTGAGAGATATGAAGTCTCCAATAAGTTCTATAGCTGCAAGATGGAGGAGAATAGTTCTGTCAGTGAACATATACTCAAAATGTCTGGGTATATAACAACGACTTGATTTAGCTGGGAGTTAATCTTCCTGATGATAGTGTCATTGACAGAATTCTTCAATCACTACCGCCAAGCTACAAGAGCTTCGTGATGAACTATAATATGCAAGGGATGAACAAGACAATTCCCGAGCTCTTCGCAATGCTAAAGGCTGCGGAGGTAGAAATCAAGAAGGAGCATCAAGTGATGATGGTCAACAAGACCACCAGTTTCAAGAAAAAGGGTAAAGGGAAGAAGGGGAACTTCAAAAAGAACGGCAAGAAAGTAGCTGCTCAAGTGAAGAAGCTCAAGTCTGGACCTAAACCTGAGACTAAGTGCTTCTACTACAAAGGGACTGGTCACTTGAAGCAGAAATGCCCCAAGTATTTGGCGGATAAGAAGGATGGCAAGGTGAACAAAGGTATATGTGATATACATGTTATTGATGTGTACCTTACTAATGCTCGCAGTAGTGCCTGGGTATTTGATACTAGTTCTATTGCTAATATTTGCAACTTGAAACAAGGACTACAGATTAAGGGAAAATTGGCTAAGGACGAGGTGACGATGTGCGTGGGAAATGGTTCCAAAGTCGATGTGATCGCCGTCGGTACGCTACCTCTACATCTACCTTCGGGGTTAGTTTTAGACATGAATAAATGTTATTTGGTGCCAGCGTTAAGCATGAACATTATATCTGGATCTTGTTTGATGCGAGACGGTTATTCATTTAAATCCGAGAATAATGGTTGTTCTATTTATATGAGTAATATCTTTTATGGTCATGCACCCTTGAAGAGTGGTCTATTTTTGTTGAATCTTGATAGTAGTGACACACATATTCATAATATTGAAGCCAAAAGATGCAGAGTTGATAATGATAGTGCAACTTATTTATGGCACTGTTGTTTGGGTCCTATTGGTGTAAAGCGCATGAAGAAACTCCATTTTGATGGACTTTTGGTATCACTTGATTATGAATCACTTAGTACTTGCGAACCATGCCTCATGGTCAAGATGACTAAAACTCCGTTCTCCGAACATTGGAGCAAGCAACAGATTTGTTGGAAATCATACATACTGATGTATGTGGTCCGATGAACATTGAGGCTCACGGCAGGTATCGTTATTTTCTCACCTTCCAGATGATTTGAGCAGATATGGGTATATCTATCTACTTGATGAAACATAAGTCTGAAACATTTGAAAAGTTCAAAGAATTTCAGAGTGAAGTGGAAAATCATCGTAACAATAAAATAAAGTTTTTATGATCTGATCGTGGAGGAGAATATTTGACTTACGAGTTTGGTCTTCATTTGAAACAATGCGGAATAGTTTCGCAACTCATGCCACCCGGAACACCACAGCGTAATGGTGTGTCAGAACGTCGTAACCGCACTTTATTAGATATGCTGCGATCTATGATGTCTCTTACTGATTTACCGCTATCATTTCGGGGTTATGCTTTAGAGACGGCTGCATTCACATTAAATAGGGCACCATCTAAATCCGTTGAGATGACACCTTATGAACTGTGGTTTTGCAAGAAATCCAAGTTGTCGTTTCTTAAAGTTTGAGGCTGTGATGCTTATGTGAAAAAGTTCAACCTGATAAGCTCGAACCCAAATCGGAGTAATGTGTCTTCATAGGTTACCCAAAGGAGACTGTTGGGTACACCTTCTATCACAGATCCGAAGGCAAGACATTTGTTGCTAAGAATGGATCCTTTCTAGAGAAGGAGTTTCTCTCGAAAGAAGTGAGTGGGAGGAAAGTAGAACTTGATGAGGTAACTATACCTGCTCCCTTGTTGGAAAGTAGTTCATCACATAAATTAGTTCCTCTGATTCCTACACCAATTAGGGAGGAAGCTGATGATGATGATCATGTAACTTCAGATCAAGTTACTACTGAACCTCGTAGATCCACACCAGAGTGGTACGGTAATCCTGTTCTGGAGGTCATGTTACTTGACCATGATGAACCTATGAACTATGAGGAAGCGATGATGGGCCTAGATTCCGCAAAATGGCTTGAGGCCATGAAATCTGAGATGGGAACCAAGTATGAGAACAAAGTATGGACTTTGGTTGACTTGCCCAATGAACGGCAAGCAATATAGAATAAATGGATCTTCAAGAAGAAGACTGACGCTGACGGTAATGTTACTGTCTACAAAGCTCGACTTGTCGCGAAAGGTTTTCGAGAAGTTCAAGGAATTGACTATGATGAGACTTTCTCACCCGTAGCGATGCTTAAGTCCGTCCGAATCATGTTAGCAATTGCTGCATTTTCTGATTATGAAATATGACAAATGGATGTAAAGACTGCATTCCTGAATGGATTTCTGGAAGAAGAGTTGTATATGATGCAACCCGAAGGTTTTATCAATCCAAAGGATGCTAACAAAGTGTGCAAGCTCCAACAATCCATTTCTAGACTGGAACAATCATCTCGGAGTTGGAATAAACATTTTGATAGTGTGATCAAAGCATATGGTTTTATACAAACTTTTGGAGAAGCCTGTATTTACAAGAAAGTGAGTGGGAGCTCTGTAGTATTTCTAATATTATACGTGGATGACATATTGTTGATTGGAAATGGTATAGAATTTCTGGATAGCATAAAAGGATACTTGAACAAGAGTTTTTCAATGAAGACCTCGGTGAAGCTGCTTATATATTGGGCATCAAGATCTATAGAGATAGATCAAGACGCTTAATTGGACTTTCACAAAGCACATACCTTGATAAAGTTTTGAAGAAGTTCAAAATGGATCAAGCAAAGAAAGGGTTCTTGCATGTGTTATAAGGTGTGAAGTTGAGTCAGACTCAATGCCCGACCACTGCAGAGAGAAAATGAAAGTCATTCACTATGCCTCAGCCATAGGTTCTATCATGTATGCAATGCTGTGTACCAGACCTGATGTATGCCTTGCTATAAGTTTAGCAGGGAGGTACCAAAGTAATCCAGGAGTGGATCACTGGACAGCGGGTCAAGAACATCCTGAAATACCTGAAAAGGACTAAGTATATGTTTCTCGTTTATGGAGGTGACAAAGAGATTGTCGTAAATGGTTACGTCGATGCAAGCTTTGACACTGATCCAGTTGACTCTAAGTCACAAATCGGATATGTATTTATATTGAATGGTGGAGCTGTAAGTTAGTCCTGTTCCAAGCAGAGCGTCATGGCGGGATCTACATGTGAAGCGGAGTACATTGCTGCTTCAGAAGCAGCAAATGAGGAGTCTGGATGAAGGAGTTCATATCCGATCTAGGTGTAATACCTAGTGCATCGGGTCCAACGAAAATCTTTTGTGACAATACTTGAGCAATTGCCTTGGCAAAGGAATCTAGATTTCACAAGAAAACCAAACACATCAAAAGACGCTTCAATTCCATCCGCGATCAAGTGAAGGATGGAGACATAGAGATTTGCAAAATACATATGGATCTGAATGTTGCAGGCCCATTGACTATGCCTCTTCCACGAGCAAAACATGATCAGCACCAAGACTCCATGGGTGTTAGAATCATTACTATGTAATCTAGATTATTGACTCTAGTGCAAGTGGGAGACTGAAGGAAATATGCCTGATACATATCCGTCGTATCTATAATTTTTGATTGTTCCATGCCAATATTATTCAACTCTCATATACTTTTGGCAACTTTTTATACTATTTTTTGGGACTAACATATTGATCCAGTGCCCAGTGCCAGTTCCTGTCTGTTGCATGTTTTATGTTTCACAGAAATCCCATATCAAACGGAGTCCAAACAGGATAAAAACGGACAAAGAATTATTTTGGAATATTTGTGATTTTTGGGAAGTAAAATAAACGCGAGACGGTGCCCGAGGTGGCTACGAGATAGGGGCCCACACCCACTCTAGGTGGGCGCGCCCCCCACCCTCCTGGGCATCCCGTAAGGCGGTTGATGCCCTTCTTTGGCCGCAATAAAGCTAATTTTTGGAAAAAGATCTGGGCGAAAGTTTCAGTCCAATCGGAGTTACGGATCTCCGGATATAAAAGAAACGGTGCCACGACAGAATCCCAGAACGCGGAAACAGAGAGGGACAGAGAGATAGATCCAATCTTGGAGGGGCTCTCGCCCCTCCCACGCCATGGGAGCCAAGGACCAGAGGGGAAACCCTTCTCCCATCTAGGGAGAAGGTCAAGGAAGAAGAATAAGAAGGGGGGCTCTCTCCCCCTTGCTTCCGGTGGCGCCGGAACGCCGCCAGGGGCCATCATCATCACCGCAATCTTCACCAACACCTCTGCCATCTTCACCAACATCTCCATCACCTTCCCCCTTCTATCTACAGCGGTACACTCTCCCGCAACCCGCTGTACCCTCTACTTGAACATGGTGCTTTATGCTTCATATTATTATCCAATGATGTGTTGCAATCCTATGATGTCTGAGCAGATTTTCGTTGTCCTATTGGCGGTTGATGAATTGCTATGATTGATTTAATTTTCTTGTGGTTATGTTGATGTCCTTTGGTGCCCATCATATGAGCGCGCGCGCGGATCACACCATAGGGTTAGTTGTATGTTGATAGGACTATGTATTGGAGGGCAAGAGTGACAGAAGCTTCAACCTAGCATAGAAATTGATGCATACGGGAATGAAGGGGGACCAATATATCTTAATGCTATGGTTGGGTTTTATCTTAATGAAAGTTAGTAGTTGTAGATGCTTGCTAATAGTTCCAATCATAAGTGCATAGAATTCCAAGTCAGGGATGACATGCTAGCAGTGGCCTCTCCCACATAAAACTTGCTATCGGTCTAGTAAAGTAGTCAATTGCTTAGGGACAATTCCCAAACTCCTACCACCACTTTTCCACACTCGCTATATTTACTTTATTGCTTCTTTATCTAAACATCCCCTACTTTTTATTTACGTGTTCTTTATTATCTTGCAAACGTGTCCAACAACACCTACAAAGTACTTCTAGTTTCATACTTGTTCTAGGTAAAGCGAACACTAAGCATGCGTAGAGTCGTATCAATGGCAGATAGGACTTGAGAGAGTATTTGTTCTACCTTTAGCTCCTCGTTGGGTTCGACACTCTTACTTATCAAAAGAGGCTACAATTATCCCATATACTTGCAGGTCATCAAGACCTTTTTCTGGCGCCGTTGCCGGGGAGTCATAGCCTGGGGTGAATATTCTCGTGTGTGCTTGTTTGCTTTATCACTAAGTAATTTTTATTTGCTGATCTTAGTTGTTTTCTATCTTTAGTTATGGGTAGGAAACGCAAAATACCAAAAACATTAGCTGTACCTACTGCACCAATGGTTGAAGAACCACTCAAAATCTATCACACTACTGAAGCTTTTTACTTGGATCATCTTCGATCCCTTTGTGCTCGTGCTGAAACCCCAATTAGCTTAGTTGAGGGTAAATCTTTAGATGAGCATGCTTGTTATGTGCGACACCGTATATCTGAAAAAGGGAAACTTTTACTGGATCAAATTCATTGTTTGCAATGCTATGCTTGGACTTTATGTGAAATATATGATGTTACTTGTTGTTCTGAAAACCCTAAGAAACACCTTCCCTACCAATGTGAGGTTATTGATAATGGAATCGTATCTTCGTATGCTAAGGGTGTTTATAATTACTATGATGTTCAACAAATTGAAGAATTTGTTACTTTTAAGGGTGCTTATGAAATTGCTTCTTTGATTGAAAAGTATGATGCTACTCTCTACAAATCTGAAAATTTTGCCATACTTGAATATTGTTATGATAATTATGCTTCTAATGCCTATGTTAAACCATATATTGAGGACTTCTCCACTGTCCAAGAAGAGACTAATATTTTGCAGGAAGCTATGGAAGAAGAAATTGATGAAACTGTGAGCTCATTGGATGAAAAAGATGACGAGGAGAGCGAAGAAAAAAGGAGGAAGAGTGGATTAGCTACCCATGCCCACCTCCTAATGAGAGTAACTCTTCAACTCATACATTGTTTAATTCCCCTTTGTGCTTACCGGAGGATGATTGCTATGAAGATTGCTGTGATGATTGTTATGATCCTGTTGATTCTCTTGAAATATCCCTATTTGATGATGCTTGCTATGCTTGTGGCCAAGATGCCAATATGAATTATGCTTATGGAGATGAAATTGCTCTAGTTCCTCATGTTAAACATGAAATTGTTGCTATTGCACCCACGCATGATAGTCCTATTATCTTTTTGAATTCTCCCAACTACACTATATCGGAGAAGTTTGTGCTTATTAAGGATTATACTGATGGGTTGCCTTTTACCATTGCACATGATAGTTTTGATAGATATAATATGCATGTGCTTGCTGCTCCTACTTGCAATTATTATGAGAGAGGAACTATATCTCCACCTCTCTATGTTTCCAACACGATAGAATTGCAAGAAACTGCTTATACTATGCATTGGCCTTTACTTGGTGTGCATGAATTGTTCTTTTATGACATGCCGATGCATAGGAAGAGAGTTAGACTTCGTTGTTGCATGATATATGTTACTTTGTGCTCACTACTAAATTACAAATCATTGTTAATTAAAATTGGCTTTGATATACCTTGGGATCCGGGTGGATTCATTACTTGAGCACTATATGCCTAGCTTAATGGCTTTAAAGAAAGCGCTGCCAGGGAGACAACCCGGAAGTTTTAGAGAGTCATTTATTTCTGTTGAGTGCTTTTATATAGTTTAAAAACAAAAAATAAAGAGGGGAACCAAAAACTTTTCAAAAAGGAAAGTGAAAGTGAGAGAGACAAGCATTGTTGAAGTGGGAGAGCTCCTTGAACTTTGTTCATGCTCACGGAAACTTTGTGAATCTTAATTATAGAAACTTTTCATCAAAAATAATTATCCCCTTGTACAATTCCATTGTATTATAAAAATAATGTGCCAAGGTTTGCCTTTAGGATGTTTACAATGCTTGTTGGTTTGTGCGGTGCATGACAGAAACTTTGGCTGTAGTGCATGATTTACATTTTTTACTGGAACGCCAAATGGTTCTGATTCTTTTTGAACTGACTTTCTGTACAACTTGTTTATTTTTCCTAATTTTGGTATAATTTTTGGGGTAGAAGAAGTATGGTGAATGTTCAGATTTCTACAGATTGTTCTGTTTTTGATGCATAGTTTGCTTGTTTTGAAGAATATATCAATTTTTATCAGTGGATTAAGCCATGGAAAAGCTATATTACAGTAGACATAATGCAAAAACAAAATATGAATTGGTTCGCAACAGTACTTAGAGTAGTGATTTGCTTTATTATACTAACGGATCTTACCGAGTTTTCTGTTGAAGTTTTGTGTGGATGAAGTGTCTGATCGAGGAGGTCTCGATATGAGGAAAAGGAAGAGAGGCAACAGCTCAAGCTTGGGGATTCCCGAGGCACCCCAAGTAAATATTCAAGGAGACTCAAGCGTCTAAGCTTGGGGATGCCCCGGAAGGCATCCCCTCTTTCTTCAACAAGTATCGGTATGTTTTCGGATTCGTTTCGTTCATGCGATATGTGCAATCTTGGAGCGTCTTTTGCATTTAGGTTTCACTTTTCTTTTATGCACCATGCTGGTATGAGATAGTCCTTGGTTGTTTTATAGAATGCTCATTGCACTTCACTTAAATCTTTTGAGTATGGCTTTATAGAATGCTTCATGTGCTTCACTTATATCATTTGAAGTTTGGATTGCCTGTTTCTCTTCACTTAGAAAACCGCCATTTGTAGAATGCTCTTTTGCTTCACTTATATTTGTTAGAGCGTGGGCATATCTTTTGTAGAAAGAATTAAACTCTCTTGCTTCACATATATCTTTTAGGGAGATGACAGGAATTGGTCATTCACATGGTAGTCATAAAATCCTACATAAAACTTGTAGATCACTCAATATGATATGTTTGATTCCTTGCAATAGTTTTGCGATATAAAGGTGGTGATATTAGAGTCGTGCTAGTTGAGTAACAGTGAAATTGAGAAATACTTGTGTTGAGGTTTGCAAGTCCCATAGCATGCACGTATGGTGAACCGTTATGTAACGAAGTTGGAGCATGAGGTGCTCTTTGATTACTTTCCTTATTAGTGGAGGTCGGGATCGCGCGATGGTTAACTCCTACCAACCCTTCCCCTAGGCGCATGCGTAGTAGTACTTTGCTTCGAGGGCAAGTAGACTTTTGCAATAAGTATATGAGTTCTTTACGACTAATGTGAGTCCATGGATATACACACACTCACCCTTCCACTTTGCTAGCCTCTATTGTGCCACGCAACTTTCGCCAGTATCATGAACCCATTATTAACCTTCCTCAAAACAGCCACCATACCTACCTATCATGGCATTTCCATAGCCATTCCGAGATATATTGCCATGCAACTTCCATCATCATCATATATATGACTTGAGCATTCATTGTCATATTGCTTTGCATGATCGTAAGATAGCTAGCATGATGTTTTCATGGCTTTTCCGTTTTTTGATGTCATTGCTATGCTAGATCATTGCACATCCCGATACACCGCCGGAAGCATTCATATAGAGTCATATCTTTGTTCGAGATATCGAGTTGTAATATTGAGTTGTAAGTAAATAAAAGTGTGATGATCATCATTATTAGAGCATTGCCCCAGTGAGGAAAGGATGAAGGAGACTATGATTCCCCCACAAGTCGGGATGAGACTCCAGACTTTATGAAAAATAAAAGAGGCCAAAGAAGCCCAAATAAAAAAAGAGGCCAAAGAAGCCCACCAAAAAAATAAAAAAATAAAAAAAAGGAAAATAAAAAAATGAGAGAAAAAGAGAGAAGGGGAAATGTTACTATCCTTTTACCACACTTGTGCTTCAAAGTAGCACCATGGTCTTCATAGAGAGAGTCTCCTATGCTTTCACTTTCATATACTAGTGGGAATTTTTCATTATAGAACTTGGCTTGTATACTCCGATGATGGGCTTCCTCAAAATGCCCTAGGTCTTCGTGGGCAAGCAAGTTGGATGCACACCCAATTAGTTTCTTTTGTTGAGCTTTCATATATTTATAGCTCTAGTGCATCTGTTACATGGCAATCCCTGCTCACTCACATGGATATCTATTGATGGGCATCTCCATAGTCCGTTGATATGCCTAGTTGATGTGAGACTATCTTCTCCCTTTTTGTCCTCACAACCACCACCATATACCACCATAGTGCTATGTCCATGGCTTGCACTCATGTATTGCGTAAGAGTTGAAAAAGCTGAAGCGCGTTAAAAAGTATGAACCAATTGCTTGGCTGAAACTGGGGTTGTGCATGATGGGAGTATTTTGTGTAATGAAGATGGAGCACAGCCAGACTATATGATTTTGTAGGGATGAGCTTTCTTTGGCTATGTTATTTCGATAAGACATAATTTCTTGGTTGGTATGCTTGAAGTATTATTGTTTTTATGTCAAATGATAGACTATTGCCTTGAATCACTCGTGTCTTAATATTCATGCCATGATTAGACATATGATCAAGATTATGCTAGGTAGCATTCCACATCAAACATTATCTTTTTTATCATTTACCTACTCGAGGACGAGCAGGAATTAAGTTTGGGGATGCTAATACGTCTCCGTCGTATCTATAATTTTTTATTGTTCCATGCCAATATTATTCAACTTTCATATACTTTTGGCAACTTTTTATACTATTTTTTGGGACTAACATATTGATCCAGTGCCCAGTGCCAGTTCCTGTCTGTTGCATGTTTTATGTTTCGCAGAAACCCCATATCAAACGGAGTCCAAACGGGATAAAAACGAACGAAGAATTATTTTGGAATATTTGTGATTTTTGGGAAGTAAAATCAACGCGAGACGGTTTCCGAGGTGGCCACAAGATAGGGGACCACGCCCACTCCAGGTGGGCACGCCCCCACCCTCCTGGGCACCCCGTAAGGCGGTTGATGCCCTTCTTTGGCCGCAAGAAAGCTAATTTTTGGAAAAAGATCTGGGCGAAAGTTTCAATCCAATCGGAGTTACGAATCTCCGGATATAAAAGAAACGGTGCCAGGGCAAAATCCCAGAACGCAGAAACAGAGAGGGATAGAGAGATAGATCCAATCTCGGAGGGGCTCTCGCCCCTCCCACGCCATGGGAGCGAAGGACCAGAGGGGAAACCCTTCTCCCATCTAGGGAGAAGATCAAGGAAGAAGAAGAAGAAGGGGGGGGGCTCTCTCCCCCTTGCTTCCGGTGGCGCCGGAACGCTGCCGGGGGCCATCATCATCACCGCAATCTACACCAAAACCTCCGCCATCTTCACCAACATCTCCATAACCTTCCCCCTTCTATCTACAGCGGTCCACTCTCCCGCAACCCGTTGTACCCTCTACTTGAACATGGTGCTTTATGCTTCATATTATTATCCAATGATGTGTTGCCATCCTATGATGTCTGAGTAGATTTTCGTTGTCCTATTGGCGGTTGATGAATTGCTATGATTGATTTAATTTGCTTGTGGTTATGTTGATGTCCTTTGGTGCCCATCATATGAGTGCGCGCGTGGATCACACCATAGGGTTAGTTGTATGTTGATAGGACTATGTATTGGAGGGCAAGGGTGATAGAAGCTTCACCTAGCATACAAATTGATGCATACGGGAATGAAGGGGGACCAATATATCTTAATGCTATGGTTGGGTTTTACCTTAATGAACGTTAGTAGTTGCGGATGCTTGCTAATATTTCCAATCATAAGTGCATAGAATTCCAAGTTAGGGATGACATGCTAGCAGTGGTCTCCCACATAAAACTTGCTATCGGTCTAGTAAAGTAGTCAATTGCTTAGGGACAATTCCACAACTCCTACCACCACTTTTCCGCACTCGCTATATTTACTTTATTGCTTCTTTATCTAAACAGCCCCTACTTTTTATTTACGTGTTCTTTATTATCTTGCAAACCTATCCAACAACACCTACAAAGTACTTCTACTTTCATACTTGTTCTAGGTAAAGCGAACACAAAGCGTGCGTAGAGTCGTATCAGTGGCAGATAGGACTTGAGAGAGTATTTTTCTACCTTTAGCTCCTCGTTGGGTTCGACACTCTTACTTATCGAAAGAGGCTACAATTATCCCGTATACTTGCGGGTCATCAATGCCCTAGAGGCAATAATAAAGTTGTTATTTATAATTCCTTATATCATGATAAATGTTTATTATTCATGCTAGAATTGTATTAACCGGAAACTTAGTTCATGTGTGAATACATAGAGAAAACAGAGTGTCCATAGTATGCCTCTACTTGACTAGCTCGTTAATCCAAGATGGTTAAGTTTCCTGACCATAGACATGTGTTGTCATTTGATGAACGGGATCACATCATTAGAGAATGATGTGATGGACAAGAACCATCTGTTAGCTTAGCAATATGATCGTTTAGTTTTATTGCTATTGCTTTCTTCATGACTTATACATATTCCTCTGACTATGAGATTATGCAACTCCCGAATATCGAGGGAACACTTTGTGTGCTATCAAACGTCACAACATAACTGGGTGATTATAAAGATTCTCTACAGGTGTCTCCCAAGGTGTTTGTTGAGTTGGCATAGATCAAGATTAGGATTTGTCACTCCGTGTATCAGAGAGATATCTCTGGGCACTCTCGGTAATGCACATCACTATAAGCCTTGCAAGCAATGTAACTAATGAGTTAGTTGCGGGATGATGCATTACGGAACGAGTAAAGAGGCTTGCCGGTAACGAGATTGAACTAGGTAACGAGATTGAACTAATGAGTTAGTTGTTGCTTTTCCAGTTCTGTTTTCTTATTGCGATGATGCTGAGATTTCTATCTTTGAGCTCTCGGCTAGGGGTTGGGTTCTGGATTTTCGTCGTTCTCTTTCTCCTGAAGAGTTGGAAGACTGGCAGCGCCTTACTGCTTGCTTCCCCTTGCTCTCGGAGGAAGAGGATGCCGTGGTGTGGTCCCTTTCCTCTTCGGGGCGTTTTTCGGTTAAATCTGCTTACTCCAAGCTTATCCCTGGGGGGCGCCCGGTCAAGTTTAAGCATTTCTGGTCGGCTCGAATTCCCCCTAAGATCAAGATATTTCTCTGGCAAGCTGTTCGGGGTAAGCTACCGGCGGCCGACCAGATTAAGAAAAGAAACGGGCCGGGGTCCGACAGATGTGTGTTATGTGGGGCTCTGGAGAACACCGAACATATTTTCTTTCACTGCTCCTTAGCAAAACTTATGTGGTGCTGCATAAGACTTTGGTTGCATGTAAATTGGTCCCCTGAGGCATTGTATCAACCTTCTTTCTGGTCATTCAAAAAGAGTTTTCTTAGTTGGTTGGGCTGCGATTGGCTGGTCTTTGTGGACCACTAGGAATAAGTTCTCGATTGAACGTATATTTCCGGCTAATCCTGTCAATTGCTTATTTAAAGCCAATGGTTTCTTGCAGCAGTGGAGATTATTGACTAAAGAAGGGGACCTCCAGGCTTTCGACGCCATGTTATCCAAGATGAAATCTACGGCGTCTGGTCTTCTGCGGCTTTCTTTGAGGACGGCTTCTTGACTGCCCTTTTGGTATCTAGTGTAGGCTGGCCTGCATGCCATGTGAGGCCGTTGGCCTTGTAATGTTACTTTAACTTCCTTGGTGTGCTACTTTGTTGGGTTGCTGGTTGTTGGTGATATACTCTGCGTGGTGGCTTTATCTATAAAGTCGGGCTCCTGCAAAAAAAGGTCCTCGCCGCCGCCAGGGACGTCGCCGCGGCTGTCGAGCAGCTCCACGGGGTGGAGTCCGCGCTACGTACCGGCGGCGACCTGGCTCTGCCGCGCGCCCTGCTGCCCCGGAGCGCCGACCCCATCACCCGCACAGCCGCGGCCGCGGCGCACCCCGGCGCCAAGGGGCCGGGGGACCACGGCGACGCGTGGAGGGCCGTGGCACGCTCCGTCCCCGCCACGCTCCTGCAGGCGTGCGCCCACCTCCCCGAGCTCGAGGCTGCGCACGCCGAGCTCGCCCGGTGCACCGACGCCCTCAAGCCGTCCACGTCCGAGAGGGCGGTGGTCCTTGCCTTCGTCGCGGCGCACACCGCGTTGTCGCGCGTCCTCGCCGCCTTTGCGGGGGCCAACACCGCCTTCTTCCTCGCCACTTCCCAGCTCGGCCTCAACGACGGAGGGCCCCGGTGGCGATCTTTGGAGGTCTCGCGCGCCGATGCCGAGCGCCACGGCCGCGCGGCCCTGGACCTGCTCTGGTCCGCGTCTGCCAGCTTGGATTACCTCTTCGCCGGCGTCCTCGCATGGTCCGACTTCAAGTCGCGGGAGGCCGACGAGCTCTTGCGCCGATCCGTCGCGGAGGCCGGCGAGGCGGTCGACGCCGCCAACTCCATGTGCGCTGCAGGCGGCCTCGTCTTCCTCAGCTCGTGCATAATCATAGGTGCCTAGCTCTTCGCTTCTCAGGGTTATGGCGACGCCACCGTAGCTGCTGTGCCGCCGCGTGTTGACATTGCGTTTTACTTGAACATAATTGATTTCTGTGCACGTTTTAGTTGAACAGAACCTCTCAGAATTCTGCAGGATTGCGAATTTTACGTTGTCTTCGAACTGAATTTCTGATGTCTTGTAATATGAACGGGAGATGGAGGTTATTTTGTTACTGGTTGGCCTAGATTTTGTCCGCTAGGTTCTCGTTTATTCGTGAGCTGGGTTTCAATTTGGGGGCCTTGCGTCCTGGTTGTAAGATACGAATGGTTTCCTTGGTGAAATCGAGGGAGTCAAGAATGTGGTTGAACTATTTGAAATGAGATTTTTTGGTTTGGTGCTGCAACTTACCTCAATAGTTGTGGTTATGTGAAATTTAACTAAACCTTGCTGATTTCTAACACCTATATGCTAATAGTTTTGGCTTTGCGACATTCTTAGATCAATTGTTTGTTAATCTACGATTTTTTATGGTCAGCATACGCCTATGCCTTATATACCATCTATCGTGACACTTCATAAAATTACACAAGGGTGGTCGTAGTCGGTCTTGAACCGAGATGCACATCTACTGCCAGTGTAGCAAGCAAAACTCACGAATGGGTCCACACGAGAGTAATCGGATTGTCGATTCCCAACATATATTCTTGCGGGGTCCACTCCCGTAACTGTTGTTGGCAACAAATTCTTGCGGCCATAACTGTTGTAATGGTTAATTTACACCTCCCTCGTCGCCGAGAGAAGTGACCGACATCCACCGCCCCCCCCCCCCCCCCCCACACACACACACACACACACACAGAGAGAGAGAGAGAGAGGAGGAGGAGAATCGGCTCTTGATGGGGAGGCGGCGCTAATGGTCTTGGAGCGAGACTACTTCACACACAAGGACAATCCTTACACGACGGCTAATACAACAACTTTCTGCAGTTTAGTCTTTCTTATGGATTGTGGGATATGCAGCGTCGTGCGTGTATCATGTGTGAAGTGTCTTGTTTGTAGCAACGTTCGTCTTGAAGATGATCCAAGTTCAGGCACGTCTTTTTTTTTCAGTGACAGCTCAGGCACGTCTTGAAGATGATCCAAGTTCAGGCATTTAGGTTTGACAAACAACAAGATGAAGACAATGTAGATTGTACGATAGAAGAAGACTGCTGACTCTTAATTCCCATGCATGATGTAACTGAATTTGGGATGCGGAGGAATTGATCCCGAGCACCAGTGATCCTGGATGAACAGTAAAATCCGAAAAAATAGTAAATTTCTTTAAAAAAATCTGAAATTTTTTGGCAAGAAATTTTGATGTATTTTCTACATGCGTGCCAATTTTCGTGATGAGATGACATTTGTGGAGGTCTCAGCAAAAAAAACAAAATCATGCTCCAAAAAAACCTATTTTTGGAAGTATTTTGGAGCATCGATTTTTTTTTCTGAGACCTGCATGAATGTCATTTTGTCATGAAATTTTGCACGCATGTGCAAAAGATATCAATGTTTGTTGCTAAAAAAATTCAGATTTTTTTAAAACTTTTTAAATATATTTTTCGCTTTTACTATAGCAAAGGCTGCGTGTGAGCTCGAGCTCACAATAGCACTTTCGCTGAAATTGCAATTTCCATGATCCGACGGAGACCAACTCGTAACCCATGGGCCTGACGAACATGCCTAGGTCTGAACTATCCACCATTGTGATCACGTCGCCATAATTGTTGGACTGTAGTTTCTCAAAAAAAAAATCAAATTTTTTTCGTTGGACTGTAAACGCACATGAGGAACTGAGTCAACTGACTGTCACGGGCCGCGGTGGAGCATCGGCCGATCGGGAAGCTGGTGCAATCGGGGTGGTACCTTTAAAAAAAAAAAACTCTTTGGCCTTTAGGGTGGTACACCTTGGTTTGCCCAGCGAGGCACTGGCGGAGCCTCTTGGAGGCCAAACGGGGTCATGACCCCCCCTTCTTAAAGTGCAATTTTCTTTTAA
Organism: Triticum timopheevii; assembly: GCA_963921465.1. Taxonomy (NCBI): domain Eukaryota; kingdom Viridiplantae; phylum Streptophyta; class Magnoliopsida; order Poales; family Poaceae; genus Triticum; species Triticum timopheevii. Next base: position 129,673,849 of record OY997266.1, read on the forward strand.
CTATGTATACTTGCGCAGCCCATCATATACGTGCATGGCTTGCTTGATTGATTTTTGCATCCATGTAGCCTGCAACACGTGAAGCTCTCTCGGCCAAAATTCTTCAGGGCTTGCCTCTATACTTCCAATCATGTTTCCTCCTCCTTGCTGCTGCATGGAACATCTCATGCTGTTGCGTGCCACTGCTACCGCCTACACGACGAGCCGATAACAGTCGATGAGCCAAGCTGCCATGTTTTCATGTACATTTTGCTTTCATTTTGAATTTTGACCCCCTCTGGATTCCTTGTCACGCTCTGCCACTGCAGCGAGGCGAGTTCCTAACGTGCGCGAGGCTGTTGGCCGAAATGCTCGGTGCACCTCGGGGATTCAAAAACGCATGACCTGAGAATTGCACGTTCCTTTTTTTTTTGCAAACCACTTGCATGGTTTTTTTTTTTTTTGAAAGTAACCACTTGCATGGTTATTAGAGAACAATGGCACGATCCTTGGAAACCCCGCGTCGATCCCATTGTGAACTGTAGTGTAGGCTGGGACCGAATCACGCTGGTACAAGTACAAAGACGTCTCCACTGCGTATACGTTGATTGATCGTCCCTGAATCCTACTCTTTTTTCTTTCTTTTTTGCGAGGGTCCCTGAATCCTACTCGTCCATCGCTAACTGTTTCCTACTCGCGTTGCGCAACAGTCGTCTTCATATATGCAACCCACAGGCCCTCCCCAAACAACCAACGAACCACAGGAGCCAACTTCACTTTTCGCCGTCACGCTAAAAACCCAAGTCAGCGAGCAGCCGGCCGGGAACTCGCCGAAGTGCTGTGATTTGGTATGGAACCATGTCAGCCCGGGCTCGAGGTGCCATGCACCGCCACTGTGGCCAAGGTGCTGAAGCTGGTGGAGGCGCCATCCGATGGCCAAGGATGTCCTATATGCTTTGGTCAGGAGGCCAGGACGACCGCGTGGAAGGAAACGGTGTGCGGACACATCTTTCATGACCAATGCGTTGAAAGGTTGGTCGAGATGAAGGGGAGCTGCCCCGTGTGTCGGCGTCAGCTTTTGATACCACATGCAGATGCAAAACAAGACACTCGCCGAGCAGATTTCTTCATGTCACATCTGATTAGTATTATGGCGGCTGATCCGGAGATAACATTTGAATATTTTAAGCAGTATATGTAAGAGATGTTTGCAGAATATTAGAGTATATGTGTAAGAATTTGGTATATTTTCTTTTCCAAACCAATACACATACGGGAGCACTTTTGCCCAAGGTGCCTGATATTTTCGTGTATCGGTATTACCATGCAAAAATAATAGTTGTGTGTCGGTAACTTTCATTTTTACCCATGAGATTTTAATCCAACGTACGGTTAACTCTCTATGTACCAGTTGCCTGAAAATAGAATATGTCTCAGTCACTTCTTTTTTGTTCTTTGCTAAGTACTTGTAGACTAGCTGCGAGCTTTCAGCCCCTAACTATCCCATTGCTAATTAAAATGTTTGATCAAATTAAGATGGTAAATGCATACACAAATACTATTTGGCACTTAAGGCGCGCGTTAAAGGCTATTTCGTACACAACACCCCTCCTCCCCCCTCGTTCCATAGTAACGGGTCAGCCCATCTGACGCATGAGAGGGAAGCTGCTCCCCGGTTTCTAGAAGCTCCCATAAGTTTCTTGGGCGCTTTCTGCCGGTGTTTCCTTTTTCAGTTTTGCTTTTTCTGGACCGATTCTTGTTTGGTTTTTATACTTCTTTTATTATTTTTTTACTTTTTGCAAATGTGTAAACCTCTTTCTAATTCAAAAACATTTATCTAATTCATAGTTTTTTAATTTGTGAACCTTTTTCAAAACATGTGAACTTTTTTCCTGAATCCACAAACTTTTCAAATGCATGAATGTATTAAAATTCATGGTTTTTTTTTCAAATTTACAATTTTTCCCAAAATTCATGAACGAAAATGATAAACTTTTTTTAGTCCATGTTTTTTCCAAATTCATGAATTTTTTATAACATTTTCATATTCGTGAACTTTTTGGACGTCTACGAAGTTTTTTCCAAATCCATGATTTTTGTTAGATATATTTTTGGGAAATTTTCATATTCATTTTGTTACAAAAGTCAAATGGTTAATGGTTGACAGGTCAAACATCAGCTGAGCGATCAATGTCTCGTTGATTTTGTTGGGTCTGTCCCGGGTCAGCGTTCACACGAGCGTCAGGGAAGAACGGCGCTAAAGGCACCATATAGTAGCTCTCACATGCATCAAGGGGTTTAAACTATCTTCTGCTACGGCCCATTGCTAATTAAAATGTTTGACCAAATTAAGATGGTAAATGCATGAAGGGTTTTTTGCTCATAAACAAAATTCGTTGCAAACTAAACATTGCATGAAATAGAAATATGGCAGCCATTTTACAATGAAAAGAATATCCATTTAAACATGCAACATACACATATTTTCATTCTTTTGTACTGTGCAAGTACAATTATAAACTGGTGCAACTCAAATAATAATTATGATTTAAGTATATCAATTATAGAAATTATTTAAGTTGTTAACATTAATTAAGAAAGTAGCGCCACCTGATTGTATCATCAAATTGCTACCAGACGCAAAAAATATAGGAGGAAATCCAACAAAGAAGTTCAACAAAGGAAACAATAATAAAAAGGAGCGAGAAACAATAGCACAAGCGAGGAACAATATTAAAAATTTCATGTTATCTATTTTATTCTTATCAATAACAAAGACATATGTTAAAAAACATAAACAAAAACAAAACAAGAAGGTATTTTAAACTAAAATGTATTAAGAGCATTGGTATCGTATATCATGTTGTAGGATCGAAGAACATAGGTCTAGAGGGGGGGGGGGTGAATAGACTCTTAACAAACAAAATGTGTGGTTTTTAGTTCTCTTGAAGTTTAGGCAGAATTTTGCACTAGTTAAGATATCACCAAGACTTCCTACACATGCATATCTAGAGATAGAGCAACAGAAATAGTAAAGCATGCAGATGTGCGTAAAGTAAAGGGGCAGAGATGGGATTCAAACACAATGAAGACACGGTGATTTTTTGCGTGGTTCCGATGGGTGCTGCTATCATACGTCCATGTTGATTTGGAGCTTCTCTCTTTGCTTCTATTCTTGTAGAATTTGTTGAAGTTCTTCACCATTAGGATTATCTCTTTGTTGGCTACTAGCTTATCACTTGATGTTGTAGGAGCATCATCTGAAACTTTGTATGCACCACTTGAGTTTTTGTGGAGCTCCTCCTTATCCTTGAGTGACATCTCATGAGCAACAATTCTTTCAATGACTTCTATGGGCTTGAGATCTTTGTAATTGGGCATCATTTGGATCAATGTGCACACGGTATCATATTTTCCATCCAAGGTTCTAAGGATCTTCTTGATGATGAATTTGTCAGTCATCTCTTCACTTCCTAAGCCGGCAATCTCATTTGTGATGAGAGCAAACCTGGAGTACATTTCGGCGACTCCATCACCATGATTCATCTTGAACTTGTCAAGTTGACTTTAGAGCACATCCAACTTGAATTCCTTGACGGACTTAGTACCTTCGTGCATATCAACCAAAGTATCTCAAATTTCCTTTGCATTCTCAAGGCGGCTGATCTTATTGAACTCCTCGGGGCACAAACCGTTAAATAGAATGTCACAAGCTTGAGCATTGTATTCACTTCTTTCGCGGTTGCTTCACGATTCGGTTCTCTAGCATCCTCAAAGAATTCACCTTGCAAGACAACACAAACAACAGCCCAAACAGTGGGGTTATGACCAAGAATATGCATTCCCACTAGCAAAGTTTGTACCATCAAAATATGGACTTCTACGATGGTAGTTTCCCTCACTAGACGCCATACTCCCCTAGGTTGTGAAACCAATGCAATGGATACCAAAGCTCTGATACCATTGGTATGATCAAATGTATGTCTATAGGGGGGTGATTGGACTACTTGACCAAATAAAAATCTCTCCTTTTCCCAGTTTTAGTTGTGGGCAGATTTTAGCAATTCTACCAAGTCAAGTACAGCCTACACATGCAAGTCTAAGAGTCTAGGCAGCAAAAAGTAAAACATTACACATGTAAGTAAAGGAGGATCGGAAAAAACAAACACAATAAGGACATGATGATTTTTGGCGTGGTTCCGATAGTTGGTGCTATCGTACGTCCATGTTGATGGAAACTTCAACCGACGGAGGGTAACGGTTGCTCGAGTCCACGAAGGGTCCACGAAGAAGCAACCTTGCCTACGCCATCATGGCTTACTGTTGGGGAACGTAGTAATTTCAAAAAAAAAATCCTACGTACACGCAAGATCATGGTGATGGCATAGCAACAAGAGGGGAGAGTGTTGTCCATGTACCCTCGTAGACCGTAAGCGGAAGCGTTAGCACAATGCGGTTGATGTAGTCGTACGTCTTCACGATCCGACCGATCCAAGCACCGAACGTACGGCACCTCCGAGTTCAGCACACGTTCAGCTCGATAACGATCCCCGGGCTCCGATCCAGCAAAGCTTTCGGGATGAGTTCCGTCAGCACGACGGCGTGGTGACAATGATGATGTTCTACCGGCGCAGGGCTTCGCCTAAACTTCGCGACGATATGACCGAGGTGGAATATGGTAGAGGGGGGCACCGCACACGGCTAAGGAACGATCTGTAGAGCAACTTGTGTGTCTATGGGTGCCCCCCCGCCCCCGTATATAAAGGAGCCAGGGGGAGGAGGCGGCCGACCAAGGAGGGAGCGCCAAGGGGGGAGTCCTACTCCCACCGGGAGTAGGACTCCCTTCTTTCCTAGTTGGAGTAGGAGAAGGGGGGAAGGAGGAGGAAGAGGGAAAGGAAAGGGGGAGGCGCCGCCCCCTCTCCTTGTCCTATTCGGACTAGGGAGGGGAGGGGCGCGGCCCACCTCTTGCCTCCTCTCCTCTTCTCCCTTATGGCCCATGTAGGCCCAATAACCCCCGGGAGGGTTCCGGTAACCCCCCGGTACTCCAGTAAAATGCCGATTTCACCCGGAACACTTCCGATGTCCAAACATAGGCTTCCAATATATCAATCTTTATGTCTCGACCATTTTGAGACTCCTCGTCATGTCCGTGATCACATCCGGGACTCCGAACAAACTTCGGTACATCAAAACTTATAAACTCATAATAAAACTGTCATCGTAACGTTAAGCGTGCGGACCCTACGGGTTCGAGAACTATGTAGACATGACCTAGAACCATTCTCGGTCAATAACCAATAGCGGAACCTGGATGCCCATATTGGTTCCTACATATTCTACGAAGATCTTTATCGGTCAAACCGCATAACAACATACGTTGTTCCTTTTGTCATCGGTATGTTACTTGCCCGAGATTCGATCGTCGGTATCCAATACCTAGTTCAATCTCATTACCGGCAAGTCTCTTTACTCGTTATGTAATGCATCATCCCGTAACCAACTCATTGGTCACATTGCTTGCAAGGCTTATAGTGATGTGCATTACCGAGAGGGCCCAGAGATACCTCTCCGACAATCGGAGTGACAAAACCTAATCTCGAAATACGCCAACCCAACATGTACCTTTGGAGACACCTGTAGTACTCCTTTATAATCACCCAGTTACGTTGTGACGTTTGGTAGCACCCAAAGTGTTCCTCCGGTAAACGGGAGTTGCATAATCTCATAGTTACAGGAACATGTATAAGTCATGAAGAAAGCAATAGCAACATACTAAACGATCAAGTGCTAAGCTAATGGAATGGGTCAAGTCAATCACATCATTCTTCTAATGATGTGATCCCATTAATCAAATGACAACTCATGTCTATGGTTAGGAAACTTAACCATCTTTGATTAACGAGCTAGTCAAGTAGAGGCATACTAGTGACACTATGTTTGTCTATGTATTCACACATGTATTATGTTTCCGGTTAATACAATTCTAGCATGAATAATAAACATTTATCATGAAATAAGGAAATAAATAATAACCTTTTTATTGCCTCTAGGGCATATTTCCTTCAGTCTCCCACTTGCACTAGAGTCAATAATCTAGTTCACATCGCCATGTGATTTAACACCAATATTCATATCTGTATATGATTAACACCCATAGTTCACATCGTCATGTAACCAACACCCAAAGGGTTTACTAGAGTCAATAATCTAGTTCACATCGCTTATGTGATTAACACCTAAAGAGTACTAAGGTGTGATCATGTTTTGCTCGTGAGATAAGTTTAGTCAACGGGTCTGTCACATTCAGAGCCATATGTATTTTGCAAATATTCTATGTCTACATGCTCTGTATGGAGCTACTCTAACTAATTGCTCCCACTTTCAATATGTATCCAGATTGAGACTTAGAGTCATCTGGATCGGTGTAAAAGCTTGCATCGATGTAACTCTTTACGACGGGCTCTTTTATCACCTCCATAATCGAGAAATATTTCCTTAGTCCTCACTAAGGATATTCTTGACCAATGTCCAGTGATCTACTCCTAGATCGCTATTGTACTCCCTTGCCAAATAAAGAGCAAGGTATACAATAGGTCTGGTACATAGCATAGCATACTTTATAGAACCTATGACTGAGGCATAGGGAATGACTTTTCATTCTCTTTTCTATTTTCTGCCGTGGTCGGGATTTGAGTCTTACTCAATTTTACACCTTGTAACACAGGCAAGAACTCTTTCTTTGACTGTTCCATTTTGAACTACTTCAAAATCTTTGTCAAGGTATGTACTTATTGAAAAAACTTATCAAGCGTCTCGATCTATCTCTATAGATCTTGATGCTCAATATGTAAGCAGCTTTACCGAGGTCTTTCTTTGAAAAACTCCTGTCAAACACTCCTTTATGCTTTGTAGAATAATTCTACATTATTTCCGATCAACAATATGTCATTCATATATACTTATCAGAAATGTTGTAGTGCTCCCACTCACTTTCTTGTAAATACAGGCCTTTCCAAAAGTCTGTATAAAACCATATGCTTTGATCAACTCATCAAAGCGTATATTCCAACTCCGAGATGCTTGCACCAGTCCATTGATGGATTGCTGGAGCTTGCACACTTTGTTAGCATCTTTAGGATAGACAAAACCTTCTGGTTGCATCATATACAACTCTTCTTTAATAAATCCATTATGAAATGCAGTTTTGGCATCCATTTGCCAGATTTCATAAAATGTGGAAATTGCTAACATGATTCGGACAGACTTAAGCATCGATACGAGTGAGAAAATCTCATTGTATGCAACATCTTGAACATGTCAAAAACCTTTTTGCGACAAGTCGAGCTTTGTAGATAGTAACACTACTATCAACGTCCATCTTCCTCTTGAAGATCCATTTATTTTCTATGGTTTGTCAATCATTGGGCAAGTCCACCAAAGTCCACACTTTGTTCTCATACATGGATCCTATCTCAGATTTCATGGCCTCCAGCCATTTTGCGGAATCTGGGCTCATCATCGCTTCCTCACAGTTTGTAGGTTTATCATGGTCTAGTAACATGACTTTCAGAACAGGATTACCGTACCACTCTGGTGCGGACCGTACTCTGGAAGACCTACGAGGTTCTGTAGTAACTTGATCTGAAGTTTCATGATCATCATCATTAGCTTCCTCACTAATTGGTGTGGGAATCACTGGAACTGATTTCAGTGATGAACTATTTTCCAATTCGGGAGAAGGTACAGTTACCTCATCAAGTTCTACTTTCCTCCCACTCACTTCTTTCGAGAGAAACTCCTTCTCTAGAAAGGATCCATTTTTAGCAACGAATATCTTGCCTTCGGATCTGTGATAGAAGGTGTACCCAACAATTTCCTTTGGGTATTCTATGAAGACGCACTTCTCCGATTTGGGTTCGAGCTTATCAGGATGAAACTTTTTCACATAAGCATCGCAGCCCCAAACTTTAAGAAACGACAGCTTAGGTTTACTGCTAAAGCATAGTTCATACGGTGTCGTCTCAACGGATTAGATGGTGCCCTTTTAACGTGAATGCAGCTGTCTCTAATGCATAACCCCAAAACAACAATGGTAAATCAATAAGAGACATCATAGATCGCACCATATCCAATAAAGTGCGGTTACGACGTTTGGACACACCATAACGTTGTGGTGTTCCAGGTGGCGTGAGCTGTGAAACTATTCCACATTGTTTTAATTGAAGACCAAACTCGTAACTCAAATATTCATCTCCGCGATCAGATCGCAGAAACTTTATTTTCTTGTTACGATGATTTTTTCACTTCACTCTGAAATTCTTTGAACCTTTCAACTATTTTCAGACTTATGTTTCATCAAGTAGATATACCCATATCTGCTCAAATCATATTGTGAAGGTCAGAAAATAACGATACTTGCCACGAGCATCAACACTCACTGGATTGCATACATCGGTATGTATTATTTCCAATAAGTCAGTAGCGTGTTCCATTGTTCTGGAGAACGGAGTTTTAGTCATCTTGCCCAAAAGGAACGGTCAAGCATCAAATGATTCATAACCAAGTGATTCCGAAAATCCATCTTTATGGAGTTTCTTCATGCGCTTTACACCGATATGACCCAAACGGCAGTGCCACAAATAAGTTGCACTATCATTATTAACTTCGCATCTTTTGGCATCAATATTATGAATATGTGTATCACTACGATCGAGATCCAACAAACTATTTTCATTGGGTGTATAACCATCGAAGGTCTTATTCATGTAAACAGAATAACAATTATTCTTTAACTTGAAATGAATAACTATATTGCAATAAACATGATCAAATCATATTCATGCTCAACGCAAACGCTAAATAACATTTATTTAGGTTTAACACTTATCCCGAAAGTAAAGGGAGTGTGCGATGATGATCATATCAATCTTGGAACTACTTCCAACACTCATTGTCACTTCCCCTTCAACTAGTCTCTGTTTATTCTGTAACTCCTATTTCGAGTTACTAATATTAGCAACCGAACAAGTATCAAATACTCAGGGGCTACTATAAACACTAGTAAGGTACACATCAATAACCTGTATATCAAATATACCCTTGTTCACTTTGCCATCCTTCTTATCCACCAAATATTCAGGGCATTTCCGCTTCCAGTGACCATTCCCTTTGCAGTGTAAGCACTCAGTTTCAGGCTTTGGTCCAGCTTTGGTCTTCTTCACGGGAGTGACAACTTGTTTGTCATTCTACTTGAATTTTCCCTTTCTTTCCCTTTGCCCTTTTCTTGAAACTAGTGGTCTTGTTAATCATAAACACTTGATGCTCTTTCTTGATTTCTACCTTCGTCGATTTCAACATCACGAAGAGCTCGGGAATCGTTTTCGTCATCCCTTGCATACTATAGTTCATCACGAAGTTCTAGTAACTTAGTGATGGTGACTAGATAATTCTGTCAAGCACTATCTTATCTGGAAGATTAACTCCCACTTGATTCAAGCGATTGAAGTACACAGACAATCTGAGCACATGCTCACTAGTTGAGCGATTCTCCTCCATCTTTTAGCTATAGAACTTGTTGGAGACTTCATATCTGTCAACTCGGGTATTTGCTTTAAATATTAACTTCAATTCTGGAACATCTTATATGGTCCATGACGTTCAAAACATCTTTGAAGTCCCAATTCTAAAGCCGTTAAGCATGGTGCACTAAATTATCAAGTAGTCATCATATTGAGCTAGCCAAACGTTCATAACGTCTGCATCTGCTCATGCAATAGGTTTGTCACCTAGCGGTGCATCAAGGACATAATTCTTCTGTGCAGCAATGAGGATAAACCTCAGATCACGGATCCAATCCGCATCATTGCTACTAACATCTTTCAACATAGTTTTCTCTAGGAACATATCAAAATAAACGTATGAAAGCAACAACCCGAGCTATTGATCTATAATATAATTTGCAAAATACTACTAGGACTAAGTTCATGATAAATTAAAGTTCATAATCATATTACTAAAGAACTCCCACTTAGACAGACATCTCTCTAGTCATCTAAGTGATCACGTGATCCAAATCAACTAAACCATGTCTGATCATCACGTGAGATGGAGTAGTTTCAATGGTGAACATCACTATGTTGATCATATCTACTATATGATTCACGCTCGACCTTTCGGTCTCCGTGTTCCGAGGCCATATCTGTATATGCTAGGCTCATCAAGTATGACCTGAGTATTCCGCATGTGCAACTGTTTTGCACCCGTTGTATTTGAACGTAGAGCCTATCACACCCGATCATCACATGGTGTCTCAGCACGAAGAACTTTCGCAACGGTGCATACTCAGGGAGAACACTTCTTGATTATTAGTGAGAGATCATCTTAAAATGCTACCGTCAATCAAAGCAAGATAAGATGCATAAAGGATAAACATCACATGCAATCAATATAAGTGATATGATATGGCCATCATCATCTTGTGCTTGTGATCTCCATCTTCGAAGCACCGTCGTGATCACCATCGTCACCGGTGCGACACCTTGATCTCCATCGTAGCATCGTTGTCGTTACGCCATCTATTGCTTCTACGACTATCGCTACCGCTTAGTGATAAAGTACAACAATTACAGGGCGTTTGCATTTCATACAATAAAGCGACAACCATATGGCTCCTGCCAGTTGCCGATAACTTCGGTTACAAAACATGATCATCTCATACAATAAAATATAGCATCACGTCTTGACCATATCACATCACAACATGCCCTGCGAAAACAAGTTAGACGTCCTCTACTTTGTTGTTGCAAATTTTACGTGGCTACTACGGGCTTAGCAAGAACCGTTCTTACCTACGCATCAAAACCACAACGATAGTTCGTCAAGTTAGTGCTGTTTTAACCTTCGCAAGGACCGGGCGTAGGCACACTCAATTCAGCTAAAGTGAGAGAGACAGACACCCGCCAGCCACCTTTAAGCACGAGTGCTCGTAACGGTGAAACCAGTCTCGCGTAAGCATACGCGTAATGTCGGTCCGGGCCGCTTCATCTCACAATACCACTGAACCAAAGTATGACATGCTGGTAAGCAGTATGACTTGTATCGCCCACAACTCACTTGTGTTCTACTCGTGCATATAACATCAACGCATAAAACCTAGGCGCCACTGTTGGGGAACGTAGTAATTTCAAAAAAATTCCTACGTACACGCAAGATCATGGTGATGGCATAGCAACAAGAGGGGAGAGTGTTGTCCACGTACCCTCGTAGACCATAAGCGGAAGCGTTAGCACAACGCGGTTGATGTAGTCGTACGTCTTCACGATCCGACCGATCCAAGCACCAAACGTACGGCACCTCCGAGTTCGGCACACATTCAGCTCGATGACGATCCCCGGGCTCCGATCCAGTAAAGCTTCGGGGATGAGTTCCGTCAGCACGACGGTGTGGTGACGATGATGATGTTCTACCGGCGCAGGGCTTCGCCTAAACTCCGCGACGATATGACCGAGGTGGAATATGGTGGAGGGGGGCACCGCACACGGCTAAGGAATGATCCGTAGATCAACTTGTGTGTCTATGGGTGCCCCCCCCCACCCCCGTATATAAAGGAGCCAGGGGGGAGGAGGCGGCCGGCTAAGGAGGGCACGCCAAGGGGGGCGTCCTACTCCCACCGGGAGTAGGACTCCCTTCTTTCCTAGTTGGAGTAGGAGAAGGGGGGAAGGAGGAGGAAGAGGGGAAGGAAAGGGGGGGCGCCGCCCCCCTCTCCTTGTCCTATTCGGACTAGGGAGGGGAGGGGGCGCGGCCCACCTCTTGCCTCCTCTCCTCTTCTCCCTTATGGCCCATGTAGGCCCAATAACCCCCGGGAGGGTTCCGGTAACCCCCCGGTACTCCGTAAAATGCCGATTTCACCCGGAACACTTTCGATGTCCAAACATAGGCTTCCAATATATCAATCTTTATGTCTCAACCATTTCGAGACTCCTCGTCATGTCCGTGATCACATACGGGACTCCGAACAAACTTCGGTACATCAAAACTTATAAACTCATAATAAAACTGTCATCGTAACGTTAAGCGTGCGGACCCTACGGGTTCGAGAACTATGTAGACATGACCTAGAACCATTCTCGGTCAATAACCAATAGCGGAACCTGGATGCCCATATTGGTTCCTACATATTCTACGAATATCTTTATCGGTCAAACCGCATAACAACATACATTGTTCCTTTTGTCATCGGTATGTTACTTGCCCGAGATTCGATCGTCGGTATCCAATACCTAGTTCAATCTCGTTACCGGCAAGTCTCTTTACTCGTTACGTAATGCATCATCCCGTAACCAACTCATTGGTCACATTGCTTGCAAGGCTTATAGTGATGTGCATTATCGAGAGGGCCCAGAGATACCTCTCCGACAATCGGAGTGACAAAACCTAATCTCGAAATACGCCAACCCAACATGTACCTTTGGAGACACCTATAGTACTCCTTTATAATCACCCAGTTATGTTGTGACGTTTGGTAGCACCCAAAGTGTTCCTCCGGTAAACGGGAGTTGCATAATCTCATAGTTACAGGAACATGTATAAGTCATGAAGAAAGCAATAGCAACATACTAAACGATCAAGTGCTAAGCTAATGGAATGGGTCAAGTCAATCACATCATTCTTCTAATGATGTGATCCCATTAATCAAATGACAACTCATGTCTATGGTTAGGAAACTTAACCATCTTTGATTAACGAGCTAGTCAAGTAGAGGCATACTAGTGACACTATGTTTGTCTATGTATTCACACATGTATTATGTTTCCGGTTAATACAATTCTAGCATGAATAATAAACATTTATGATGAAATAAGGAAATAAATAATAACTTTTTTATTGCCTCTAGGGCATATTTCCTTCACTTACGTCCGCGAAGGACTACCTCACTAGGGTAGATCTTCATGATGTAGGCGATCTCTTTACCCTTACAAACTCTTTGGTTCAACTCCACAATCTTGCAGGCTCTCAAGTGACACCTAACCAATCTAGGAGACACCACTCTCCAAAAGGTAATAGACTATGTTGTGGATGATGAACTCTTTGCTCTTGTGCTTTAAATGATAGTCTCCCCAACACTCAAACACCCTCTAACAGATTTGGCTTTGCTAGGAGAGGGGATAAAAAGGAAAGCAACTTGAGGAAGGCTAGAAATCAAGGTACAAATGGTTGGATTGGAATCTCTTGATCTCAACGCATGAGTAGGTGGTTCTCTTATCAGAAAATGAGTAGTGGAAGTTGTGTTTCGTTCTAATGGATCCCTTAGAGAGTAAGTGGTGGTGGAGTGTTATATATAGGCAGCACCAAAAATCCAACCGTTACAAGTCTTTGACCCAACTCGGTGACACCGACATGAAAATCTCGGTGAGACTGTCTAGTGTAAAAGACTTGACCGTTACGTATTTTGGTGAGACTGAACAGAACATCTTGGTGAGACCGAAGTGCAATGCCTAGGGCAAGACCTCGTTTCGAGAATTCCGATCGGTTCATCTCGGGTATTCCAAAATGAAATGACTTCATCACAGAAACTTGGTCAGTCCATCTCGGTGAGACCGAGATCCATTTCAGTAGTACTAACGTGTTCGGTTTTGGCACGTGGCAGTATATGGATAATCTCGGTGAGTCTGGATGGGATCTTTACGATGGGACCAGATGGACTTTAGGGTTTTGGATAGGAATGAAGTGGAGAAGTACTTGAGGATTTTGGAGCAATTGAGTCATGATCAAAACCTCATCCCCTTTTAATAGTATTGGCTTTTCCTCTGGACTCAATGTGATCTTGGATCACTTAACCAAAAATGTGGAGTCTTGGAGTTTTGCCAATCTTTATTCTTAGCATTTTGATGGGGTCCACATCCTCATGTCCTTGCCATGCCACTATTGGACTTATCTGAAATGTACTAGATAAAGGTGTTAGTCCAACAACATGTATGTTAACATTAATTATCAAAACCACCAAGGGAGCAAATGTGTTTTCACATGTATACTTAAATAGTTCATCATCACTACTTCTATTATCTTAACATGCACACATGCCAGCTCATCAAAGGCCCACCAAAGCATGCATGATAGACATTTAACCACGATAATTCTTTTATATTAACATGCACACATGAAGTGGCGGAGCCAAGGGGGGCGAGCAGGGGGTGCATGACGGGAGATAAATCGCACATACTGGCTTGTTGCCCCTCCCCTAATCTCAGTGTGTGCCCTTAAAAAGCATAATAAAAGCCCACTAGTGTCCTGATTAGCAAAGAAACCCCGATCTAATCTCCTGGAGCACTGTAACTGCTTTCTCTCGTGAGTGATTAGGTATATGTGGGTCAGATTAGGCGCCGTTGCCGCCCGTCATGTGCCCTGCGGCTTGCCGCCGTCTTGTGCTCATTTGCCTCTGATCCCTCTGCTCCGCCGCTCACGATCTGATTCATATGTTGAGTCAGTGACACAGCCTACTTCATTGCTTCAACTAACGAACTAGCAGGTTAACACTGTACTTATCTCCCTCGAATCTCAGTTCCCATCTCGTATTAGTGTTGAAATTACATCAGATTTTATTTGCTTTGTTTTTTTATTTGAGATGCTATCAAAAATTCATATCTTACGTGTCCTAGAAATTATCGCAATGCAAATTATCTTGTATGATATCCTATTTGCGATGCAAAATTTTCTTATGTTTACTGTATATAGTATAGCTAATTTCTGAAATTGAAATTACTAAACTATGAATAGAAAAGGAGCTGCCAAACACCATTAAGATTAATTTGTTCTCTAAGTTGGTTACTTATAAAACTGAAATTTGTCAACTATGAAGGGCAAAAACAATTCCAAATACCATTAATTTGTTTTCTCAGCCAGTTTGTTTGAATTCTTGACATACTGAAATTGTTAACGAGACTGTTGTGCAAGTTCTCAACCTTGTTCTTTATAATTATCTTTTGCACTGGATTTTTTCTATCTACTTGGCTTGGCCCCCCATACCCAAATCATGGCTCGGCCCACATGCCACCTCATCAAAGGCCAACCACAACATGTATGAGAATTATTTTTCCATTTTTATTTGATCCTCACTGTTTATTTCAACATGCACTCATAAGTCATGCACACATGTTACCTCATCAAACGCCCACCGAACATGCATGAGAAAAAATACATTATATTTTCATCTATAAAATACATTATATTTTCATATATATATATATATATATATATATATATATATATATATATATATATATATATATATATATTTCGCGAATACGCAAAAGCTTTGCGTATCTTTGCCTTGATAGGTAGAGTAGCAATACATGGTAGTCTTACAAGATGAAGGGTAGGCTAACTAGCTCGTGCACAATGATGGCAAGCATCGGTAGCCTGGGCGCACAAACGGCGGGGTGTGCATCCCGATTAGGCCTAGCCTATGTCTCCGGCAGGATGAGGGCCATGCCCTTGGCGCCGGCGCGCGCCCATAGCCGCGCCTCCTCCTGGATCATGTGCACTGCACGTCCCACGGCAGGCTGGTCGCCGTCGAATAGACACCCGTTCCGGTGTTTCCAAAGATGCCATGCGGTGAGGACCGCAATGGAGGAAAGGCCGCGGCGAATAGAAGCCGAGGTGTTGGAGATGGCCGTAGTGAGCCAGCTGGCGAACTCGTTGTCGCGTGCTGGGATCGCGGTGGTGAATCGGCACCATGAGAGCACTTCATGCCAGATTTTGCGGGAGAAGGAGCAGCCCGTCAGGATATGCTGCATGGATTCCGGTTCTTGATCGCATAGAAGGCAGCGAGGCTCGTGGGGGAGGCCATGCCGTGCCAGACGGTCGGCAGTCCAGCACCTGCCCATCAGAGCAAGCCAGACGAAGACTTTGATGCGGAGCGGAGCCCATGGTCTCCAAGTGATACGCCAATGTGGGTCGGTGATGGAGCCGGCGAAAAGAGCCTGATAGTAGGAGCTGGCAGAGTAGGATCCTGATTCGGTCCATCGCCACGACAGCCGATCCTGATCGTCAGTCAGGTTCATGTGCCGGAGGCGCCGCCAAAGCGTGACATACTGCACGGCCATGGCCACGCCCATGGCGCCGTGGATGTCGGTGATCCACGCCTGATTGAGCAGGCCATCGCGAAGCGAGCGAGTCTTGTGCCGGCGTTTGGGCACCCTGCAGTAGACCAAGGGAGCAATCTCGGAGATGCTTTTCCCGTCCAGCCAGTGATCCTCCCAGAACAGGCAGGACTCGCCATTGCCAACACACCAGGAGGTAGAGGCCCTGAAGATGGCCCTGACCTCCGGGCAGTGGGAGATATGCAGGTGCTGCCACGGGCGTGAGGTGTCGGATCTTTGCAGCCACAGCCACCGGGTACGCAGTGAGATGCCTACTCGCTGGAGGTTTGGAATCCCGAGGCCGCCGAGGGAGATTGGTCGACATACCCGGTGCCAGTTGACCTTGCAATGGCCTACGCTCGCGTCCTTCCGGCCGTACCAGAGGAAGTTGCGTATCAAGCGATTGATGCGCTTTAGGATGGGCGGGTTGATGGCCATCGCGATCATGATGTGCGTTGGCATGGCCGAGAGAACATGGCGGCACAGGGCAAGCCGGTCGCCCCTCGACATCAAGGATGCCCACCACGGCGAAAGTCTGTGCTCCAGCTTGTCGATGATGGGTTGTAGGGCGGTGGAGCTGACTTTGCGGATCGACAGCGGCAGCCCGAGGTAAGTGGTGGGGAAGTCCTGTAGCGGGCAGGCGAGGTTCGCGGTGATCACGGCCCGGTCCGCGTCCGTACACTAAATGGGGGAGGCCACGCATTTGGCATAGTTGGTGTGCAACCCAGAGGCTACCCCGAATACCCGTAGTAGCTCGCGGATGGCAGCTAGGTCATGCCCGTTCGGTCGGCAGAAGACAACGACGTCGTCGGCGTAGATGGAAACACTTGAGGACATATGACGCGCAGTGAGGCGTTGCAGCACCCCCTTGCTGGCCGCACGGCATATGAGGTTGTTGAGAGTGTCGATGACCGTGAGGAAGAGCATGGGGGACACCGGATCCCCTGCCGCAGCCCACAGCGGTGCTGGATGGGTGGTCCGGGGATGCCGTTGGTGAGGACTCGAGTGCTGGCCGTACCGAGGAGAATGCATATCCACTCGCACCACCGGTGACCGAATCCAAGGTGGCGTAAAGTCTCCAGTAGGAAAGCCCAGGACACGGAGTCGAAAGCGCATGCGATATCAAGCTTAAGCATGACTCGTGGGCTCTTCAGATTGTGGAGTTGCCTCGTTGTTTGCTGCACAAGCAAGAAGTTGTCGTGTATACATCGGCCGGCGATGAAGGCGCTTTGATTGGCGGAGATCATGTCATTGAGGCGTAGCGCGAGGCGGAGCGAGAGCACCTTGGCGAAGAGCTTGGCGACGATGTGAATCAGGCTAATCGGCCGATAGTCCGAGAGAGATGCGGCGTCTTGCTTCTTGGGTAGGAGGATGAGTAGCGCCTCGTTTAGCCGCTGGAACCCTTGGCCGTTGAGGTGGTATAGCTTGTCGAACACCGCCACAAAGTCGTCTTTGATGGTAGCCCAAGAAGCGCAGAGAAATTCCGACGTGAAGCCGTCCGGGCCGGGCGCCCGTCCCTTCGGGAGCCTCCGGACAGCCTCCCATATCTCATCCTCACAGAAGGGTAGCTCGAGGTCGAGCAGATGGAATGAGCGCGGGTCTAGGGCGTCCAGGTCGATGGATGATGCGCGCTCGACGCCGGTGCCGAGGATCGCCGAGAAGTGGTCGAATGCGGCTTGAGCAATCGCCGCCTGGTCATGGATGTAGTTGTCGCCGGCTTGAAGTTGGAAGATGTGGTTCTTGCGGGCACGTTGGGCGGCATGGAGCCGGAAGAAGGCGGAACCCGTGTCGCCAGCTTTGAGGAAGCTCAATCTCGTGTGCTACCGTGCCAGGGATCACTCCAGGGAAGCCAATCCCAGGTACGCGGCCTTGAGCCGTCGTCGAAGCCATGCCTCGGCCGGGGAGAGCGCTCTCCAGTCTTGCGTCGTGTCAAAGCGCGCGATCAGCTCGCGGGCGACGGACAGCTGCAACGAGACATCGCCCACCGTCTTGGAGCTCCAACGCTACAGGCACTTGGCAGTGGCTCGAAGCCTCGCGAAGATGCGACGGAACGGGTCTGGCTCGGGGGGTGTGGAGTTCCAAGCGTGCGCGACCACCTCGTGGTAGCCCGGGAGCGAGGGCCAGAACCGTTCGAAGTGGAATCGCCTTGGTTTGCAGGAGCGTGGGAGGGAGTCGATGATAAGCGGCGCGTGATCAGATGTCGCGGATGACAAGCAGCGCAGCATGAAGCTAGGGTGATCGGTCGCCCAGCCGGCAGAGCAGAGGACGCGGTCAATGCGCTCTAGGGTCGGCGCCTCGCGCTCGTTCGACCAGGTGTAGCGTCGGCCGTGCAGGTTGATGTCCTGGAGTTCCTCATTGGCGATGAAGTTTCTGAAGCAGCGCATGATAGCCCGGTGCAGGTTCCCGTTGTTCTTGTCCTCGGCGCACGCGATCATGTTGAAGTCGCCCCCAACGAGCCAAGGCCCGGTGCAGCAGGCTCTCGCGTCGTGTAGGTCAGAGAGGAAGGTAATCTTGTCTGGCTCCTCCTGGGGTCCGTACACCCCCGTCACCCACCAGTGTGGGCTGCCATCGCGTGGTGTCACCAGCGCGTTGATGAAGTGGTCGGCGATGGTAGGATGAGAGAGGGAGACGATGTCGTTCTGCCATGCAAGGAGGATGCCGCCGCGTGTCTCCGTGGCCGGGAGGAAGAAGTAGTCGGCAAACGGGGCGCCCAGCGTATCGCGCACGAGGGACGATGAGACTGCAGCGATCTTTGTTTCCTGTAAGCACACGATACACGGATTGGCCGAGCGGATGATGGAGCGTACAGCGCTGCGCTTGGATGGGCAGTTGAGACCCCGCACGTTCCAAAATATAACCCTTTGGTTGTGCTCCATTGGAAAACTAATGATGTCTCGGTGTGGGTAGCAACAGGAGTTAGGCCTCAGTGATGAGCACCGGTGGGGCTTGCAGCGAGTCGGAGGGGTTGGCCGGCACCTCCCACCCATGGTAGTCCGCGAGTGCGGCGATCGTGTCGGCGGCCAGAGGGCGATCAAACATGCGTGCGTATCTCTCGAGTATGGAGTCAGAGATTGGTTCATCGTGCTGCAGCAGGCCGAGTCGGCGTAGAAGTACTCGCTTTGCTTTCATCTCGGAGTCGAGTCCTCGATCGGCCTTGGCAATGCGTCCGCTGCGTCGAGGCGTGAAATCCAGCGGGACGGTGTTGCGTCGATGGCGCGGAGGCGGGGGCGGAAGAACCGGCACGTTGGGGCGCTGAATCGAGGAGACGAACTGCTCCAAGCGCTCCCCGAATGCCCGATCGTGGCCATCAACGGCCGGGAGCCCATCCGTGGCGCATGGGGCAATAATTGTGGCCTGGAAGGTGTTGGGCCCGCCAACCATTTCCTACGCCTGGGTTGGCTGCATGCAAAGCGCTGCCCGGCTCCACGGAGGCCTCAGCCTGTAGCACACGGGCAGGGGATGGGGCTGGCTTTGTCTGTGTCCCGTTGGACCCGGGCTGCTGCGCCTGCAAGCCGCAGGCCGGCTTTGAGATGGCATTGGTGCAGGGAGTTTCAGGAATCTCCGGCCTGTCGGCAGGCAGGAGGCTGCAAGCGGGATGGGCAGGGGCAGCCCTGACAGGAGAGCATGGGGAGTCGGGCTCAGAGGCTGGTACCCGTGGTGGGCACGACGGGGCCTGGTCGGGCGCAGGAGGCTGACAAAAAGCAAGCCCGTGCCCGCCAGGGCTGACCTGGGGAGGCAGCGCTTGGCTGTCGCGCAGTGGGGACCGCGTCAACCCGTTGACTGGGGCGCCCGAGGTCGACTGGCAGCCAACAGGCGTGGACCCGGTCGTGGTGGCAGCAATCCGTTGGCGGAGCGCGGGCCCGCCAGCAGGGACGGGGACTGTGGACGGGTGGGGCCCCAGGATGCCCCGCCAACCGCGGTACGGAGGACGCATACCACGGTGGCGATGTTGGCCCTGGCCGGCGGTCCCAGCTTGCCGGGTCCGGGCGGTGACGCCCGAGGGGAGCGCGGCGGGAACTCGTGACGCCGGGGCCAGCGAGGAGGGAGGGGGGGACGGGGGATCCGCGTCGCCATCGTTGGTGCGGTCCGGCGAGCGCGGCCGCGCTGGCGGAGGCACCGGCAGGCGGAAGTCCTCCGAGGCGGTGACCAGGATCTGCACTGGTTTGCGGAGCGTGCGCCGGATGAGGCGCTCGGCGCGGTCGGGGTCTACGTCAACGTCTACAGCGTCTGGCTCCGGGAGCAGCAGGTCGGTTGAACGCGGGATGGCGTCAGGGTTCGCAGTCCAAGCCAAGAACCTGAACCTGGACATGTTGCTGCCGTCGCGGGTGGAGGGGAGGAGGTGCTCGATCTCGAGAAACGGGGAGAGCATGGACTTGACGGAGGAGCGGTGCCACGCCTGGTCGGGGAGGCCGGCGAGCTCGACCTCCACCCGGAAACGCAGCTGCACCGGCTCGCGGCCGGCCGAGTGACTCCATGGGTGGATGATGAGTCTGAAGCGCGGCGAGCGCAACGGGCGCAGGGCCACCCTGGCGCGGGCCTCGGTCGAGGAGAACTTGAGGAGGAACTCGTCATGGCCGCGGCTGTGCACGGAGAACTCATCGTCGGCAAGGCAGAATCTTTCACGCAACAGCCCAGCAACCTCTTCGCGGCCGATGCCCGAGCGGTTGCCGGCGACGATGGCCGTGAGGGCGCGCTCCCGCAGCTCCATCTCGGTGGCGACCAGCCTGGCCGTGCGCGGCAGGTAGCACACGGCAGACGCGGGACGGAGGGCAGGGTGGCCGGAGAGCACGACGGGCGTCTTGCTCGAGGTGCTGGAGGAGTTGCTCTGAACAGAGAGTGACGGCGGGGCTGGGGCGTGCGAGGACCGGCCCCCACACCCGGAAAGCGCGGGGTGGCTTGGGCCGGCAACACTCGCGCCCATGCTCGAGGGGTACTAATCCAATGTTTCATACAATCGAATCCTATTGAAATGTATCATCTAGTTACCCTAAAAGGCAAACAACTAAATCAAGCAATGAAAACGATTGCATGTATATTAGATATAACTTGCACCATAATATGCAAGCACAAACATATAATAGTGTAATTTTTGAACAACAATACGATTTGCACACATATTGCATGAAGCATGCATGAATACGACCAAGATACATTAAGTGTCCGTATAACAAAGCAACAATGTCAAACACTAGCCATCTCTCAACGCGCTGAAAAAAATGAATCGTGCCTCATGTTGGTGATGTCGCCTCCCCCATCTCACATACGCATGCGTGTACACACATAGATGGATGGACACACGCATGCACACATCATCTCCTCATCTCTTTTCACACTCACATGCTTGGGCGAGCACACACAAATGTATGCACGACACACGCATAAAAAGAATCCTATGTAACACTAAGCTTCCTATTTTTGAAGAGCCCACAATCATTTGAGGATTTCAATTAAAATTGGGTCACCCGATTTTGACCAGGTCAACAATTTCTCAAAACTTCATCATTCAATTCTTACATATTATACACTACGCTTCCTAATATTTAAGGCCTCACAATTAATTGAGGTATTGAATTTAGAATTGGGGCATCCGATTTTGACTCTATTAATTCACTATGTTCCCAAAATTTGAAGCTCTTTCAGTCAATTGAGGTATTCAATTCTGATTTGGTTTATGATTTTGACTGGGCCAATGATTTTTCAAATCAATTGGCAACAACCGACCTATAAAAACATATCTATTCCGCGCACCCTCCCATCACCTAGAAAATTGAAGTACCACCATGTGATATCGTAGCATCAAATATAATACATGCCATCACCGACACAGAAATTTCTCCACATAAGTATAAGTTGGTTAGCGGATAACACAGAATCACAACATGAAAGCGCCACCAAATCACCCCATTGTAAATAAAAATAAAACACATTGTATCATCTCCCCAACCAGCCAAACTAAATATTCCATCAATTAGAAAATATAAGGGGTATTAGTTTTTTTTAGAAAATCAAATTTCTTTAGCTTTGCCCAAGTTCAGAGCAAAATATCGACATCCACAATATTAAACAAAAATGTATGGAAATTCATTTCGTGATGAATCTAAAAGTACCGATTTGATGTTATGGATTTTGATATATTTTATTACAAATTTGATCAAACTTAAAAGTTTTGTCTTGTCAGAAAAGTAATACACATTATATTTTGATACAGAGTGATTTTTTTAAGAAATCCAACAACATGAACGGCGCAGCAAAGCGCGCACAACTCTTCTAGTTATTGGCTAAATCTAGTATGAAATAAAGCAGTAAGAGGAATTCATCATGAAAATTATAATTCGGGAAATCAATACATCGATAGCCTGTAGTACATGTCACTACATCATGGATAAAAAAATATTCATCATAAAGAAACAATAATATATATGAAGGGGCCAACTATTAGATAGGTGCCTATTTTTTTGGTTAAGTCAAATCACTCTCAGCCGCCCGATCGAGATCTAAAGGCTCAACTACCTTCTTCTTCCTCCGGCTTTCTATATGTTAAGACTAAAATAAAAATTTATAATATGACGCAAAAATGAAATTTTCTAGGGAAGAACTTGTGGCAATGGTATTACCTCTAAAGAATAAAGAAAATGAAAAATGAACTAAAAACTGATGACAAAAACTTGCACAAAATTACTTTTGTTATAATATGCAAGAATAAGCACATAATAGTGCAACAAATGAAAAAATGAAATTGTTTCGAAATAATAATATATTGGTGGCATTGGAATTACCGTAAAAAGAACGAATATAAAAACCAGAAATATTTGAAAAAATTAAATATAATTTACACGAAAATGTATTTTTAATAAATATGCCAGAATAAGCATAGAAGTAGTGTAATTTTGGCACTCTTATATAATTTACGCACAACATCCACATATTGTATAGTATTTTCGTGTATACATACTGCAGAAAACACAAAAACAAATAAAAACCGAAGCAAACGCTAATGAATATGGAAAAAGAATGTTGAATTGGAAAAATATTCAGCCGCATGTCCAATAGCAAAATGAATAACGTATATATAAAAAAAGCAAAAAAATGATATCCTAAGGTAGAATGAATTAAGGGCATTTTTTGGAGATGGAATTAAGGGCATTGGTGGTATTACCCTAAAGAAGAAAGAAAATTAAAGAAAATAATGATAAATATGTATTTACATATTATATAGAACTTGCACCTATAGTAGGGACACTTTTAGTGGCCAAACAACAAAATGTTAAAGATTAATCGCCCACCCCCTGCTCCCAGCTCGCTCTCATGCAGTCATATACTACAAGAACGCAAATGCAGTTCGCTCAACAACAAAAAAAGAGAGCGCAAACACATACATACACCTATAAAAATTTGACGTATGTACAAAGAAATAAATAATAAGAGGAGGAATTCAACAAGATGAAACCGTGCGTGTAGTATAGTCACGCACACTCGGAATGGACCAGATGTCCAAGAAAAACCAATTCGTTCTAATAGTCGAGCAGATAAAATGGGGAGCTCCTATGTGCCGAATTCTAACCTATCGTATCACAAAAAGGTAGTTCCCGATTTGCTATTCCTGCGAATCAGACCCAGGACTACCTAATCAAGTGCGCTCGCAGCTAACCACTACGACCGAAGAGGACTCATGACAAAAATGCATCATGAGAATTCAAAACTAAATAACGTAGCAGACTTAAAACTATTTGAAAGAATCCTGAACAATATTCCAAAATTTGAGTTATTTTCTGAGACTACGAAACATTTTTCATAAACCCGAACAATTTTCTGACATGGCAAACACATTTTGAAATTTCTGAACTTTTTTCGTAAACATGAACATTTTCCGAATTTTTCAACAAAATATTAAAACGGGAACAGAATTTAAAATCATGAACATATTTTGAATGTTTAGAACAAATTTCAAAATGGAGAACAATTTGAAATCCCAAACAAATTCAAAAAGTGAACAATGTTTTTGATACGTGGGCAAAAGTTTGGAAACGAGAACATTTTTTATAATTTGTGAACATTTTTGGAAAAATGAATATTTTTTGAAATCCGGTCATTATTTAAATTTCTGAAAAAATAAGAAAAAACATTCTGAACATTTTTCGAAATTCCCTAAAAAAATTAAAATGCGAACTTTTTTTAAAAGCACGAAGTTTTTTAAGTTCCCAAAAAATATTTGAAACATAAACATTAAAAAAAGAAATTAAACTTGAAAAATAAAAAATAAACAAAAAATAAAAATAAAGAAGAAAAATAACTAAAAAAGGAAAAAAAAAGAAAAACCAAATGGAAATGGGAAAACCGGTTCAGGGTACCTTCTAGGACACACTAAAATGGGCCAAAACCATAAAAACCCGGCTGGGAAACTCTAGAAGATTCCCAAAACCGGAAATGCCGGAACACGTTAATGGGCCGGCCAATGTTACTGCTCGATCACGAGCTCTGTGCGGAACGTCGACTGTTCAACGCAAAATGCGTCGAATAGGATATTCCGACAAAATGGTTCGGGGAAAAGAAAAGGCAAGCTAACCATATCTCCAAGGCCCAGAAAATCTAGCCAGTTAGCAGAATTGACTGAAAAGTAAAAAAGTCAGACTTAAAGAAGTCTAACTTATGAATCATGGCGTGAAAAATGCACAACCATGGTTTTGAACGCGTAGATTTTATTTTTCTTTTTGCCCATGATATATTCATTGCCAATACAAGTGCCATCGTTTTTTATTTACAATGTTTATTATCTTTGTTGTGTTCTTGGTCACAGCAAACACGACAGTTTCTTTTTTGTAGTAAATCAAACGCGGCAGTTACTGGTAGGCTTGGGCCTCCACACGTAAAAGGCTTGCGTTCTTTCTTTATTAAGATGGGAGGAGTTTTACAGTATGTTACAAAGGCATTGAAAGTCAGTGCAGTACAAAGAGAAACAAAGATTAAGTTACATCTCTCGCTATCCCACCTATCTTAGCTTGCATCCATAGTTTGAATTCTTCATTTATACGTCGTGTAACCATGTAAGGCATAATTGCTACCTTGTCAAAAACACGGTTGTTTCGTTCCAGCCAAATGCAGCGTAACACAAGGCAACCGGAGCGTTCATCTTCCAACGTCTTCCAGTAGAAATTGCATTGCTCATAGCCGGCCATCAGTCCTAAATTTTTGCCTCTGGGGTCGGCATAAACCTATGGAGACACCAAGGCAGGAGAACGTCGTACCAAATCTCTCTAGCAAAGGAGCAACCGAGGAGCATATGATGTAATTCTTCCTCCTCCTGGCAACACAGAACGCAGCACTCGGGATGCTCGAGTTGCCACCTGGCGAGACGATCAGTAGTCCAATGGCGATTGTGAAGCACTAGCCATACGAAGATTTTTACCTCCAATGGCGCCCACAAAGTCCAAAGTTCAGCGGCACCAGGCAAGAACTCGCGGCCCAGGAAAAACAACTTGTAAGCAGAACTCGCTGAGAAGGCTCCATCCGAGGCCTGCTTCCAAAGAAACTCATCCGGATCATCAGTCAGGATCTGATTAGAAACAACAGGCCAAATGTTCAGAACGTCGACAATTGCATGGATCCCAAGCTTCCCACGCAGGTCATTGAGCCAAGCATTATTGTGAAGTGCGTCGGCAACAGTCCTATGCTTGGCCACGGGCTTAACAAAGTTGATCAGAGACGGTGCAATTTGCATCAAGCTAAAGCCATTAATCCACCGGTCAGTCCAGAATCCAAGTCTGACACCATTGCCTAATAAGGAGTGCATACCAGCCAAAATAAATGCCCTCGGCATCCACAGGAAGACTAATGTCAAGACCTTGCCAAGGTTTTTTAGGTGCTACTTTCTCATACCATCGCCATTTCAGGAGCAGGGCCTGGTTTAGGAGGCCAAGGTTGTGAACTCCCAGTCCACCGTAAGCCTTGGGGGTGCACACAAGCTTCCAGTTAACTAGGCAGTTTCCACCCTTCACTTCATCATGGCCGCACCAAAAGAATACACGTCTGATTTTGTCAATGCATGAGATGAACCAGGATGGCAAGTCAAGGACGAGCATATGGTATATGGAGGAGGCAGTGAGGGTTGAGTTGATCAGTACAAGCCGGTAGGCCCTGCGAAGAAATTTTGCTTTCCACGTTGGGAGGTAGTTTGTTATTCTGTTAATGAGAGGTTGAAGAGCATCTTTGGGCAGGTGTGTGTATGAAAGAGGCAAGCCCAGATATGTTATCGGGAACTCCTTGATGGAGCACCCTAGAATTACAGTCACTTCAGGGATGTTTTCCTGCTGGCAGCGAATCAATGAGATGGAACTTTTGGCCATGTTGCAGACAAGCCCCGTTGCATTCCTGAAGATTGCTACCAGCTGGACAGCCGCCTCTGCTTCATTCACATCCGGTTTAAGTAGAAGCACTGCATCATCGGTGTAGACAGAGAGCGGTGCTTGATTCCCCATCAAGATAGAGACTGGAATAGATTGCATTGCTCGCTCTTCTGAAATAGCGCAGTGAGTGTGTCCATGATAATGATGAACAAGAGAGGGGACAGGGGATATCCTTATCGTAGCCCACACGCATGCCAGAACTCTTGGCCCGATCTGCCATTGAGAAGAACACGGGAACTAGCAAAGGACAGCAGCATGGCCAGCCTGGCGATCCACTTAGGTCCAAAGCCACGATGATTAAGGAGATTCAACATGAAGGCCCAGTGCACAGAATCGAAGGCTTTGATATATCAATTTTCATCATAATAACAGGAACTTGCCGTCGGTGTAAGGTTTTGATTGACTGTTGCACCAGGAGAAAATTATCCACGATAGAATGACCTGCAATAAATGTGCTCTGGTTGGAATGCACCATGTTTGGAATGATTGGAATGATCTGATTTGCCATGATTTTAGAGATGATCTTCCCTAAACTACGAACCAGTCTAATTGGCCTGAAATCATGGATGTCCACAGCCCCAAGCTTCTTTGGCGAGAGAGTGATATATGCCTCATTGAGATGGGCAATGCCGCGCGGTCGCCAGAACAGAAAGCACGAATTGCTTTGCACACCACCTCCTTGATTAAAGGCCAGCAAGACTGGTAAAACCTCAAAGAAAAACCATCGGGCCCAGGAGCTTTGTCAGGAGGCAGGAAGCTAATTGCTACCCAAATCACATCGTCAGAGAAGTCACATTCCAAATGGGAGGCATCCACAGGGGACATGTCCAATTTCTGAAAATTCCAGTAATACTCTCGGTGCCTCGGTTTACCAATAAGCATCCCGAAGTGTGCCGCAGCTAGACCATCCATTGCCTGCTGCGATGTGGCTTCTTCGTCACCATTTTGCAGCTTGAATATGTGATTCCTACGCCTCCTAGCGCTGGCATATGCTTAAAAAACCGTGTTTGCGTCTCCATCCTTGAGCCAGAGGAGGCGAGACTGTTGCCTGGCAATGGTACGTTGAAGAGATGCGAGTCCCAGGATCTTCTTCTTGATGTGGCGCCGAAGCCATCGCTCCACAACGGTCAACATATGATGGTCCATAGCAACATCCATGAGACCAATCACCTCGTGCAATCTGAATCTGCTCCTTGATGTTCCCAATTGATCTTTGGCTCCACAAAGGAAGGGCCTTGGTAGTTGCTTTTAGAAGGAGAAATAGGTCCAAAAATGGGCCAGCAGTGGGCACCATGGAGAACCACCCAGTAGCAACATCACCTTGAAATCCTGCTATTTTTGGCCAGGAAGATTGAAAGTGAAATCTAGATTTTCGATGAAAGTTCATGTTTGTGGCCAGAAAAAGGGGGCAATGGTCTGACACAGAAGTGGACAGGTCTTGAAGGAGATGACTCTGGTGGGCATAGTCCCACTCCACCGAGGCGAACCAGCGATCAATCTTCTCAAGAGTGGGGGGCCTTCTTTCATTGCTCCACATGTATCTACGGCCCACCAAGTCAGATTCCTTGAGCTGAAAGTCATTGAGGAATCGTCTGAACTGCTCCATCATTCGACGGTTAAGTAAATCATTGCTTTTGTTCGAGGCATCCACAATTAGATTGAAGTCGCCTGCCATAGCCCACTGACCAAGATAGGCAGCACACACGTCCCTGAGTTCTTGTAAGAAGAGTACTTTCAATGCATCTACTGTTGGCCCGTAGACCACGGTGAGGTGCCAGCTTGGTGCATCTAGCACCCCAAGTTCCACAGTAACAGAGAAGTTACCTACCCGAGAAGAGGCAACTTTGACCATGGTGGACTGCCAAGCCACGATGATCCCACCAACAATGTTATTGGCCGGTAGCGAGATGAAGGCATTGTATTTCTGCCCGAGGATCCGAGATATGGTGAAACGGTCCACAACCGCTAGTTTGGACTCCACGAAGCAAACAACTGAAGCATTTGCATCGTCGACAGGTCGAATGATAACTATGCACCTAGGATTGTTAAGATTACACACATTCCACACACACGCACATTATGATTTGAACAATTCATTGATAATTCCCACAAGACCACCAAGCATAGAGGCCTAGTATGCTAACATGGTCGGTGCAACGTCTATGAAAGGCTCCAAAGCAAATAGCTTGGTGGGCGCGTCGATGCTGGATGTGGGTAGCGGGTCCTTGAACAGGTCAACATTGAAGGAAATATGCCCTAGAGGCAATAATAAAGTTGTTATTTTATATTATATTTTCTTATTCATGATAAAGGTTTATTATTCATGCTAGAATTGTATTGATCGGAAACTTAAATACATGTGTGAATACATAAACAAATATCGTGTCCCTAGTAAGCCTCTACTAGACTAGATCGTTAATCAAACATGGTTAAGGTTTCCTAACCATAGACATGTGTTGTCATTTGATAACGGGATTACATCATTTGGAGAATGATGTGATGGACAAGAACCATCTGTTAGCTTAGCATAATGATCGTCTAGTTTATTGTTATTGCTTTTTTCATGTCAAATACATATTCCTTCAACTATGGAGATTATGCAACTCCGGTACTGGAGGAATACCTTGTGTGCTATCAAACTTCATAACGTAACTGGGTGATCATAAAGATGCTCTACAGGTATCTCCGAAGGTGTTTGTTGAGTTGGCATAGATCGAGAATAGGATTTGTCACTCCGAGTTTCGGAGAGGTATCTCTGGGCCCTCTCAGTAATACACATCATAAGCTTGCAAGCAAATGACTAAGGAGTTAGTGTCAGGACCCCGACTCAATGCCACATCGATCTAGCATGTAACACCTCATATCACTTTGCGGCCTCACGCACGGTATTCCCACGGGTGTCGCCTTACCTTTGCTCGGGACCGTTTGCGCCTTTTGGCACACGTATATGATAGTGTCGCTAGCATCCATATGATAAGGAGCCCGGGCTGACATGGCTAGTCGTAAACCCAAAGTGGCACAAACTTACAGGGACAGGCATCCATGACCCAGCATCGAACGTGTCGGTCATCAGCGAGTGGATCCAGGCTGTAGCACTGGGCTAGCAGGACTCCGGTGAACCGGGCTGTAGCGGGCTAACAGGACTCCGGTATTCATCGCGTGAAATTTCCCCGAAGGGACAGACACAGGAACGAAGAAGGACACATGCCAGCCAGCCTAAGTGTTCCGGAGCAGTAGCAAGCTACCATGGCTCAGTGGAAGCACTAGGAGACATTTCCCGGTAAGAGAGGCTACTAAGGATAAACAACTAGATAGTCAGATCCCACACATACCAAGCATTTCAATAACATACACACAATATGCTCGAATGTGCAAATACAACATGGCATCACAACATGACTCTACAACTCAAGTATTTTATTCAATAGGCTCCGAGGAGCGAGATATTACAAACATGGGTCTCATGACCCAACATTCAGAGCACACAAATCAAAGCACAAGCGGAAGCTTAACATGTCTGAGTACAGACAACTATAAATGAAAAAGGCTGAGAAGCCTGACTATCTACTAGATCCTACCGAGGGCACAAGATTGTAGCTAAGGTAACAAGATCATATTAACCCTGCAGGGGTGTACTTCTTCACACACGCTCTCGCCACTTACCGCCATGTACACGTCATGTATCTCGGCAACCTTCAAGCGGAAGCCTGGCGAGGGTGTCGGCCACGACCTGACTAACCACACAAGTCTCTCGTCCAGGTTTATCGCCTATTCGGGCCGGGGTGTCGCTCACGGCCCCAAACGATGTGAGCAGGGTTCCCAAGCCCACCATCCGGGTGCCACTTGGTACACCGTGCCACTGTGCCTAATCTGTCCCAAGCCCACCTGTACCGGGTGCCACTTGGTAGACTACTAACACTACCTACAAACACCAGAAACTAGTTGCAACTCCTGGACAGAGATCGAGTTGATTAATAAGTCGAGAGGGGCACTTAAGCATTCCAATGTGTGGTAGTAGTTGTTCATGGATCACAAACACAGAACTCAGTTCCTGAGGACGGCTGCAATGAGACAACCCACCATGTACTCCTACATGGCCTCTCACTGCTACCTTTACCAAATCGTGTTCACACACTTAGCTCTCAACAGCAGGACATATTCACACACCTCCAATTCATCCCCGATGAATCAGACCTGACACAACTCTAAGCAATAGCAGGCATGACAAACAAGCATGAATGAGTAGGCACATCAGGGCTCAAACAACTCCTACTCATGCTAGTGGGTTTCATCTATTTACTGTGGCAATGACAGGTCATGCAGAGGATAAAGGGGTTCAACTACCGCTGCAAGTAGCAGTTGTATCGTTATTGTCCTAATGCAGTAAAATAGAGCAGGAGCGAGAAAGTGGGATTGTATCGGAATGAACAAGGGGGTTTTGCTTGCCTGGCACTTCTGAAGATAATATAGTTCTTCATCGGTGTCAACGAACTCATCGTCGAACGTCGTCTACTGAGAGGGGACAATCACCGGCAAACAAGGAAGAACACAATCAATGCAATGCACAATATGATGCATGATCATGGCATGGCAATATGCTGTGATTTGTACTAATGCATCTAGCAACAATTTAAATGAGGTCCATATGAACCAAGGGTTCATATGCAAACTCCATAAGGGGTATTTAAAATGCCATTATCATGTTTTCACTTATACAGGGGGTATAAGTTGGTTGAACATGCATGAAAGTAGCATAAATGGATAGAGTGGATTTTTCTGATAATTTTTCATATATGAATTATTTCATTCTGAGTTACGGTTGAATTTATATGAATTTTAGAAGTTTTGCTAAATTTCTGGAATTCCTGATTAATTAAATACAGAAAAGCTTTATTGCGTCAGCACTGCGTCATGCCTGCGTCAGCAAGTCAACGGCGCTGACCAGAGTCAAATCTGACGTGTGGGGTCCACTCGACAGTGACACAGTGTTAAATAGGGGGGGGGTTATTTCTAATCTAATTAAAAGATTAGGGCGCCGGGGCCCACTGTCAGTGTCACAGGGGGGGTTATTAGCGCGGGTTGACCGGTTTGACCGGCGGTTAGTCGCCAGCGAGGCCGAACGCGGCGGAGCGCGTCGGGTTTGTCGCTCCGGCGACCATTTGGGCGGCAGAGGCCACGGGCGAGGAGCCAGGGCTCGTCCGCGTCGTCTGGAGCAAGCGGGAGATGCGGGGGCGGCCTGAGCTCACCGGGAACGAGATCGGGGCGGTGGCCGGAGCACGACCAGGTGCGCGCGGGGTGCTGCGGGGCATGGCAGGAGCTGCGGGCGGCGGCTTTGGTCTTATGGGAGGCTCCTGAGCGCGATGGCATGCGCGGGCGCGAGCTGCGGTGGCTCTGGCCATGACGGTGAGGATCCACGGCGGCGTGACCGCTCGGGTCCAGTGGTTAGCACGCTTATGGCGCGTGAGTGACAAAATGGAGAGGGGAAAACGGCGGCGGGGCTCACAGCGGATCCGTCGGAGGTGTCATCAAGTTCAGGGAGGCAGCGAGGCGAGCGCGGGGTCGCCGGCGATCTCAGGTGCCGTAGGTTGAAGAAGGGGTCGATGCAGGCGCTGTGGTGCGTCCCCAGTTGCATTGGTCGTCGAGGAGGGAGACGGAGCCGCGGCAATTCTCCTGGACACGCTGGATGGGCGAGGGAGGGCCGGTGGCCGCGGTGGTGCTAGTCGGCGGCGACGGCTGCGCTCGGGTGTGCTCGGGGGAGAGAGCCAGGGGAGGGGAGAGATTGCAGCGAGTGAGGGAGAGGGGAAAGGGGCTTCGGGTGTCTCCGTGGCGCTGGTAGAAGGCCCGGGGCTCCCAGGTGGAAGCAGGAGGTGGCCGAGGGCTCTCGGGCGCGCGCCACGCCTCGCCTCTGCCTTCTGGCAGACGTGGGAGATGACTGGCAATGGAGCCAATGGGCTGGGCTGTGCTGGGCCGAACCAGTAGGCGCCCGGTAAGTGGGCTGGCAGGTATGGTTCTTGCTCTTTCTGTTTCTGTTTTCTTTTTCTAATTTTTGCGGTTTGTTTCTGATTTAGTTTTAGTCCCAAACCAACTCTATAAATCCTGAAAATATTTGTGGGCAGTAACTGAGTTATTTAGAGGCCCTCATCTGTTTTTAGAATTTTTGAAGCATTTAAACTTATTTATAGAATTTAAATGCCCCAAATCAAATACATATGATTTAATTCAAAAATCCAGGATGACCTAAAAATATGTCCATCATTATTGGCAGAGGTTTTCACCTTTATCAAAAATCATGAACATTTTCAAAGGGCATTTTGGATTCATTGAAATTTATTTTTACTTGAACCTAGTTGAATTCTTTCTGATGCTAGGGTTTGATCAATCCCCATTTCAATTTAAATAGAATTTAAACATGATGCAACAAGATGCAAACACCATTCAGTACCAGAAGCTAGGGATGTGACAACTCACCCCCACTAAACAAAAATCTCATCCCAAGATTCAAGCGTAGGGTAAGATGAAGGGGGAACGCAAATTAATATAATATTCACGATCCAGGTTGCACTTCATAAGGGCGTTGATTCAATCACCATCTCTGTCTCAATGTCTTGCTATGAGAACTCCAACTAACATGACCATGAGAGGAAAAGAAAACTCTAGAAGGATCGATCTTCTCGAAGATCGAACGACTCAAGATCAACTCACGAAATGAGATACTGAAACAACTCTCGAGCTGAGACGCGAAGCATACGTCCAGAGGGATGGAGTGAAACACATGACAAAGGTTCACTAGGTAGGCAACAATTCCACACCTAAGAGGGTGGTGAACGGTTGCCAATGTAGCGAGGAGTTGAGTTGCCATGACACCAAAACGAGACATCTTGGAGGAGGGTGACTCATAGAATCATCCCTTAAGTGGCAAAAGAATTACCTTTGATTCAAGGATCATTGAAGCTCTTTGTCGGTGTCAAAACCGGCGGATCTCGGGTAGGGGGTCCCGAACTGTGCGTCTAGGCGGATGGTAACAGGAGACAAGGGACACGATGTTTTACCCAGGTTCGGGCCCTCTTGATGGAGGTAAAACCCTACGTCCTGCTTGATTAATATTGATGATATGGGTAGTACAAGAGTGGATCTACCACGAGATCAAGGAGGCTAAACCCTAAAGCTAGCCTATGGTATGATTGTTGTGATGTATGTTGTGTCCTACGGACTAAAGCCCTCCGGTTTATATAGACACCGGAGGAGGCTAGGGTTACACAGAGTCGGTTACAATGGTAGGAGATCTACATATCCGTATTGCCAAGCTTTCCCTCCACGCCAAGGAAAGTCCCCTCCGGACACGGGACGGAGTCTTCAATCTTGTATCTTCGTAGTCTTGGAGTCCGGCGGACGATGATAGTCCGGCTGTCCGGACACCCCCTAGTCCAAGACTCCCTCAGTAGCCCCCGAACCAGGCTTCAATGACGATAAGTCCAGCGCGTATATAGTCTTCGGCGTTGCAAGGCGGGTTCTCCCTTCAAGTTCCATGTACCTGCCGAACAGTGTCCGGCTTCATCATAAATACTGTGCTTCTTGGCTTCTACGCCCAATAATGGCCTTCTTCCACGCGTCGCACGAATGCGAAAAGCCAGGGTGTCTTTTATGTTTCACCCCCTAGTCGTGCGAGTCATCCGCCTACAAAAGAGGCAAAAATCCAGATCCAAACCACATCATCTTCCTTCCGCGAATACTTCATCGGAGCGCCCTTGACCTAAAAATCCATTCCATCATGGACCGTCGACGCGGCTCCCCTTCTCGCGCTCCCAGCCCACCGCCAGGGGATTGGAGGAGGTGCTCTGTTCCACACAACGAGCTAGTGAAGCTCCAAGCAGGGGGATATCTCCCTCCGGCCTTCATGGTCCCGGTTCGAACCGGGCTAGCCACCTACCAAGGTGGGAAGCAAGCGGAGGCTACCCCAAGTCCCAACAAAGGGGAGCGGGTATGCTTCGTCCCCTATCTGATAAGGGGACTCGGATTTCCAATACATCTGTTTCTCCGCGGGCTCCTGGAGTTCTACGGACTCCAGCTCCATCACCTTACGCCCGCCTCTGTCCTGCATATCGCGGGCTATGTAGCTCTTTGCGAGCTATTCCTGGGCATCGAGCCCCATTTTGCACTGTGGAAAAGGCTGTTCTGCCTCGTACCCCATTCTCACGAGGGATCTATATATCATGTGGGTGGCGCCGAAATATGGCGCATTGCCGGGACCGGATACCCATCCGGTACCCCTAAGAAGGCGTCTGAAGACTGGCCTTCGGAGTGGTTTTACATAGAAGACGCTCCGCTGCCGGACCCAGTCCGGATTGGCCTCCCGGAGTTCAGTGCTGCTCCTCTGAAGAAACGCCTCAGCTGGCGCCCGCGGAGCCCCCATTTGGAGGAAGACAAGAGCGTCCATTACCTGATGGGCCGAATAAGATTACTGGCCCATTCCGGGTTGACCATGATTGGAGTCATGGCAACATGCATCATGCGGGGGGTACAGCCATTGCAATACAGAGGCCACCCCATGTGGGATTTCAACGGGGAAGACGATGCCACCCGTCATGGCCGCGAAGGGCCGGATTCGACCGAGGATCTGGTGCAGATCCTGTTCGGCCTGTACAAGGGGGAGAAGGAGGACTTCCTTCGAACGAACCCCTTGAATGGGTTTTCCATGAACAACCCTAGAGGCTGGGTAAGGGAACACTTTTAAGGGCTCAACCCATGCTTTCGAAGTTTAGGCTTCTTACATTATGTCTTCGGCGGAGGAACTACGCCGGACTGTGGAGGACATGGTAAGTCCCGCTCCGCAACCCGAGGATCCAGAAAGATCCCTGGATCCGGCCTCCGAAGAGGACCCGGATATCAAGGTGGAGCTGATCGACGGGGTGTTCCACCAACTTAGCATGGACAACGCTTTAGTCGCCATTACGGCGGACTATCCCGGACTGTATCCGGTTTCCCAGGTGACTGTGACCGAGGTCCGGACACCATTATCTCTTCCTTGCCCATTTCTGACCTTCGCGAACGATGGTGTTTTACACGAAGTGCCTTCAAGGCGGGAAACCGAGCCCGCGGCGGCTGACCAACAAAGGTCAGTCCGCACCAGCAGGTGGAAAAGGAGCGCGGTACGGACTGAGACGTCGCCACAAAGGTATAGCTCGTATTTTAAATTTTCAGAGCAACGTTCCTAGGAAGCGTCTGAGTGCTCATGATCTTTGTAGGAGAAAGAGCGCCCGCCGGACTGCGGGCGTAGAGGTTGCCGATCCGACCTATACCGGCCAGGCTCCAGCGCCCGGCCTGGAGGGGGAGGCAAGCGCAAGGCGCAGGCCGGATACTCCTCCAACGGAGGATGCCGACAGACTGTCCGCCACCAAGTCTGAGGTGGAGAGCGCCATGAACCACCGGCGCCGCCGGACAGTATTTCATGAAGCGTGCTTCTCCCCTGAGGCATTGGACGCCTTTAACGCAGGGGACGCGCACCTCCGTGCTGCTCAAGACGGTTTTACCAGAGCCACGGAGCAGTATGTAAAAGACATGCGGGTAAGGGAATTTTAATGGTTATATATGCCAGTAGCCCCCGAGACTTAAAGTAGTTATGTTAACTGATTTAAGGATCATTTGAAACGCAGGCTCTTACCGAGAAGAATGCCCAGCTGTCTCAGGAGCTGCAAGAATGCAAGGCCCAACTTGAGGCCGCGCTTGCTGCCGCAGGAGGAAACGCAGAGACCCCTCCTGGTAACACATTTTTATTAATAAACATAAGCACTGTGCGGCGTGCGCGCAAGTCTAATAATGACATTGCAGGTGCCGCCGGACAAGATCCGGACAGGCAAGAATTACTGCGTCAGCTGAAGTCCGGTGAGAGGGTGCTGAATAAGGTGCAGCAAGAAAGGAACAAGCTCCAGGATGCCAATGCCAAGCTCGGAGAAGAGCTGAAAGGCACTCGAGCCGGGCTGTCCGGCTCCGTTAAGAAGAATCAGCGGCTTCGTCGCGGCATTTATAGTAAGTGCTTGAGCGGACTCCTTTAAAAAGAAGAGTTCGGCAAAGAAGTAAATTGACATAATATGTCTTGTAGGTATACTCACAGGTCGCCCTGCGGAGGAGATGCCCATATCAACGGGTGATCAACTTCCCGAGCTGTTGCAACTGCTCGAACGAGTTCGGCAGGCAATGAGCGGCGTCGTCCAGGCTTTATGGCCAGCCCTCTCCCTACCCGAGGGCCTTGGGGAGCTTGCGGAGAAGCTTCAGGGAGTGCGGCAGCGCTTCCGTTTGTGGAAGATTTCGGCTTGCCGTCAAGGTGCCAGGGAGGCTTGGGCCATGGTGAAGACGCGTTACAAGAAGGCGGATCCCAACCACATGGCCGAAGTTGGACCGGTGGGGCCCGATGGGAAGGAGATCCCTGTGAGTTTAGTATACAGCCAGGTAGAGTTGGCTGCTAAATTTTCCCAACGGGACTGTAAGTTAGACAGCCTGTTAGACGGGATTGAGGAGGAATACAATCAGTAAATTTGACAATGTATTTTTTTTAAATGACATGTGAAATGCCTTCTAGCCGGACTGCAGATCGTTTGTCTTTGCCGACCTTTTTGCTTCAACCTCGGGACCCTAGAGTCCGGAGTGTGTCCGAATACCTTTTTGGTTAAGAAACAACCGGGGTATGCATGGAGACCAGGCGTAGGGGTCATTAGTGCTTTATCAGACAAGTGCCCAACTAGTTATGTTATATTACATGGTTAGTAAGAAACATCTTCCAGGGAGAATAGTTCCGTTAAGGGTTCCTTTCCCTGGGAGGCATACCCTAAAGTGCATGCCCGGACTGCGAAAAAAAAGCAGAAAAACATCTGGGGGCAGATAAATAAGTAGGTAAAAAATCATCTTTCAAGTCACCGACCGAATATTCCCTTAAGAACGCTAGCTTTCGGCTTCACCCAGTCTGAGGTACACATCCGGCTGACCCGGCAGTAACAATCGCAGAGGTGCTCCCTTTACCTCCTAGCCGAACAATCGGGAACGTAGGGGTAAGCACAGGAGCCAGGCAACCCAGCTTGGCCAAAACTTAAGTCATATCGATGCATATAATGGTGAGTAAAAGGTACATGTGGAAGCTTGACACATGTGCTGGGCATGGAGCCCTTGTAATTGAGCTTCTGGAAAAGAAGCCCCCAGGTATAATGAGTGCGGATGGCACGTCAAGTGTATGCGAACAATGCGGAAGTAGGCCCTTAGGGGATTTTTAGTAAAAAGGTTAGGGGAAGAAAGAGAAACAAAAGACAGCTGAAGTGTAAAAATTTGAACGGAGGAAGGGGACGAACTCTTAGTCCGGCGCTAGGCATAGAATCTTCGGAGGCGGGCTGCGTTCCATGGGTTCGGCTCGAGTCGGTTATCCGACGCATTTCGTAGACGGTACGCTCCACCGGTCAGGACTTGATCGATAATGAAGGGGCCCTCCCATTTGGGCTTAAGCTTGTCCTTTTTCTTGTCCGGCAGGCGTAGAACTAGTTCACCAACGTTGTAAGTCTTGGCCCGTACTTCTCTGCTTTGATATCTTCGGGCCTGCTGCTGATAGAATGCGGAACGAGCCTTGGCGACGTCGCGTTCTTCCTCCAATGTATCCAAGCTGTCCTGCCGATCCAGCTCGGCCTCTCTTTCTTCGTACATGCGCACTCGAGGTGAGTCATGAATAATGCCGCAGGACAGGACTGCCTCTGCGCCGTATACCATAAAAATGGTGTGAATCCGGTAGTACGGTTAGGCATTGTCCGCAGCCCCCAGAGTACGGAGTCGAGCTCCTCAACCCAGTGCGTGTCAGATTTAGTAAGTGACCGCACTAGTCTGGGTTTAATGCCGCTCATTATTAGACCATTTGCTCGTTCCACTTGACCGTTGGTTTGAGGGTGATAGACTGAAGCGTAGTCGAGCTTGATGCCCATATTTTTGCACCATGACTTAACCTCGTCGGCCGTGAAGTTCGTGCCGTTGTCGGTGATGATGTTGTGGGGGACTCCGTAACGGTGTACCACCCCGGATATAAAGTCTATCACTGGTCTGGACTCTGCCATTTTGACCAGTTTGGCCTCTATCCATTGGTGAATTTATCCATCATGACCAATAGGTACCTTTGCTTGTGGGTTCCCCCTTTAAGGGGTCCAACCATATCAAGCCCCCAGACCGCGAACGGCCAGGTAATGGGTATAGTTTTGAGGGCGGTGGGTGGCATATGGCTCTGATTAGCAAAGAGTTAACAACCGACGCATCTCTGGACTAAGTCCTGGGCATCTGCCCGGGCCGTCGGCCAATAAAATCCTGTACGGAATGCCTTTCCTACAAGGGCCCGGGCTGCTGCGTGGTGTCCGCCTAGTCCGGCATGAATTTCAGCCAGGAGGTTTCGCCCTTCCTCTTCGGAGATACACCTTTGAAGGACTCCGGTTGTACTTTTCTTATAAAGTTCTCCCTCATGGACCTTGTAGGCTTTCGATCGCCGGACTATGCAGCGGGCCTCATTTTGGTCTTCGGGAAGTTCCTGTCTAAGCAGATAGGCTAGGAATGGTTCCGTCCACGGGGCAATTACTGCCATTATGACATGGGCTGAAGGTGTTATGTCATTGGCTGAATCGCCGGTTGGCGCGGTTGTTTCCGGTTTGTCATTTCCGGATTCCCCTTCCCATAGTACGGATGGCTTGAAGAGTCGTTCCAGGAAGATATTTGGAGGGACAGCATCACGTTTTGCGCCGATGCGTGCCAGGACGTCGGCTGCTTGGTTATTTTCTTGGGCTACGTGATGGAATTCAAGTCCTTCAAACCGAGCCGACATTTTTAGGACAGCGTTGCGATATGCTGCCATTTTCGGATCCTTGGCGTCAAAGTCTCCGTTTATTTGGGATATTGCAAGGTTTGAATCCCCGCGCACCTCTAGGCGTTGAATGCCCATGGAGATTGCCATCCGGAGACCATGTAGGAGGGCCTCGTATTCGGCTGCGTTGTTGGAGTCCATGTACATTATTTGAAGTACGTACTGGACTGTGTCCCCGGTTGGGGACGTCAAGACGACGCCAGCCCCCAGTCCGGCCAACATTTTGGAGCCGGCGAAGTGCATAGTCCAATTGGAGTATGCGCCGTACTCTTTAGGGAGTTCGGCTTCTGTCCATTCGGCGACGAAGTCAGCCAAAACTTGTGACTTTATAGCTCGCCGAGGTTTGTAAGTTATATCGAATGGTAAGAGCTCAATGGCCCATTTTGCAATCCTGCTCGTTGCGTCGCGGTTATTTATGATGTCATTGAGTGGTACTTCGGAGGCCACTGTTATCGAACACTCTTGAAAGTAGTGTCGGAGCTTCCGGGATGCCATGAACACCGCATACGCTATCTTCTGATAGTGTGGGTAACGGGACTTGCAGGGAGTTAACACAGTGGGTACATAATACACTGGTTTTTGAAGAGGGAATTTATGCCCTTCTGTCTCTCGTTCGACGACGAGTACCGCGCTTACAACTTGATGCGTTGCTGCGATGTATAACAACATTGGTTCGCCCAGATTGGGCGCAGCCAGGACCGGATTTGTTGCCAATATGGCCTTTATTTCTTCGAGTCCGGCAGTGGCAGCATCCGTCCACTCGAAGTGTTCGGTGCGCCTGAGGAGGCGATAGAGGGGCAATGCCTTTTCTCCTAGACGGGAGATAAAGCGGCTTAAAGCTGCCACGCATCCTGTTAATTTTTGTATTTGTTTGAGGTCTTTTGGGATATCCAACTATGACAGAGCTCGGATTTTAGCTGGGTTTGCTTCAATTCCTCTACCGGATACAATGAAGCCCAGCAGCTTTCCGGCTGGTACGCCGAAAATGCATTTTTCCGGATTCAGCTTGATGTCATATGCTCTGAGGTTGTCGAATGTGAGCCTCAAATCGTCTACTAGAGTTTCGACATGTTTTGTTTTGACGACTACGTCATCTACGTATGCCTCGATTGTTTTGCCGATCTGGGTAGCCAGACATGTTTGAATCATGCGCTGATATGTTGCGCCGGCATTTTTAAGTCCGAAGGGCATCGTGTTGAAGCAGAATGGTCCGTATGGAGTGATGAATGTCGTTGCGGCTTGGTCTGCTTCCGCCATCTTGATTTGATGGTAACCAGAGTATGCGTCGAGGAAGCACAATGAATCGTGCCCTGCGGTAGCATCGATAATTTAGTCGATGCGGGGGAGGGGGAAGGGATCCTTTGGGCAAGCCTTATTGAGGTCTTTAAAATCGACGCATAGGCGCCAGGATTTGTCCTTCTTTGGTACCATTACCAGATTTGCTAGCCAATCCGGATGTTTGATATCTCTAATGAATCCGGCTTCCAATAGTTTGGCTAGCTCTTCTCCCATTGCCTGTCTTTTGGGTTCGGAAAATCATCGAAGAGCCTGTTTGACCGGCTTGAATCCTTTTAGGATGTTTAGGCTGTGTTCTGCCAATCTGCATGGGATTTCGGGCATGTCCGAAGGATGCCAGGCGAAAATGTCCCAATTTTCCCGAAGGAATTCGCGTAGTGCGGCGTCTACCTCGGGGTTTAATTGTGCCCCAATGGAGGCCGTCTTTGTTGGGTCCGTTGGATGGACCTGGAATTTCACTATTTCATCTGCTGGTTTGAAGGAGGTGGACTTGGATCTTTTATCAAGTATCACATTGTCCCTGTTTACCGTAGAGCACAGCGCGGTGAGTTCTTCTGCCGCTAGGGCCTCGGATAGTGCCTCCAGGGCTAGTGCGGCTATCTTGTTTTCGGCGCGGAGTGCTATGTCCGGATCACTAGCGAGAGTGATTATTCCGCCGGGCCCAGGCCTTTTGAGCTTCATATACCCGTAATGGGGTACGGCTTGAAAAATTGTGAATGCCTCTCGTCCTAATATAGCGTGATATCCGCTGTTGAACGGGGCCACTTGGAACATGACTTCTTCGGATCTGTAATTGTCCGGCGAGCCGAACACCACATCGAGTGTGATTTTTCCGGTGCAGCGCGCTTCCCGGCTAGGGATTATTCCTCTGAAGGTTGTGCTGCTTCGCTCAATACGGCTCCAATCGATTTCCATTTTTTGAAGAGTTTCCTCGTAGATGAGGTTTAGTCCGCTGCCGCCATCCATGAGGACCTTTGTAAGTCGAAAGTCGTCCACTATGGGACTAAGCACCAGTGCGGCTGGTGCTCGGGCTGTTCGGAATTTAGGTTCGTCACTGGCGTTGAAGGTGATGGCTGTGTCGCTCCATGGATTTGCTGTTGCTACTTGGTAGACTTCGGCGAGGCCGCGGATTGTTCGTTTTCGCATATTGTTTGATGTGAAGGTCTCGAAGACTGTTGATACCGTACCGGTGTTGTTGGAGTGGTTTTCCGGGGCTAGAAGCTCCTCGCCACTTTTGGGCACCTGCCGTAATATCCAACATGCTCGAAGGCTATGTGTTGGGACGACTCCCTCTGTACTATGAAGCTTACAGGGTCCATTGAGCCATCCCTCCAGTACGGTTTCGTGCCCTTTATGGGGTTTTTGCTTTTTGGTTTTTGCATCTGGGGCCTGAGTGTGATGCACCCTTTTGTTGCGGACTGGGGTTGTATTCGGGGCCGGATTATCCCAAAATTGGTTTTTGGTTTTCCGGAAACTCTCCATCGCACAGTACTTTCGTATGATGGACGCCAGATCGGTGAAGCATATAATTTTACGACGGCCGATGGCGTTTAATATTCCCTTGTCCGTGCAATTATTGCAAAAGATTGAGATTGCATTTTCCTCTCGGCAGTCCTTTATCCTGTCCATAACCAGGAGGAATCTGGCCCAGTAGTGATGTACTGTTTCAACGGGCTCTTGCCGTATTAGAGATAGATTGCATATGTCTGGGCGGGTGGGTGGACCAAAATCCGGATCCCTGCCCATCTTGGAGCTTAAAGGCCGAGGAGTTTCCGAATTCGGAAGCTTGGATTGCTGGACATGATCCAGCGAGTCCGGAACGATGCATGATTTTAAGTTCAATGCTCGATCGAAGTCCGTCCCTCCGTGGAAATCCGGCATGGAGGGTTCGGGAATCCGGACGTGACTAGTTTTCAATATAGGCGAAGAGTCACCGCATTGCTCCTCTACCACTGCGACGTGGTGGGTGGCTTGGGGAGAGTTAATCTCTCTCAGATCGGTTTTAAGCCCAATCTGATTGTAGTCTGTAGCGACTCCCAGGGCGGCGATGCGATCCAAGAGCTCGTTGACAGACGAGAGCTCTATTGGATCCAGCCGCTCGGCGAATTCCGAGCTGACGCGGAGATTGCTTTTGATGACTTGGGAAGTCATTGTCGAAGTAGTGGCCGGACAGGCGGTCATAAGAAAACCGCCTAGCCGGATAGTTTGGCCGGCGGCCAAGGCCCCTTTGGCGAAAATACCGTCTTTGAAGACGGGTGGAGGCATCCTTCCTATCGGTGACGACACGGAGGAACTCTCAATGAAAGCACCAATGTCGGTGTCAAAACCGGCGGATCTCGGGTAGGGGGTCCCGAACTGTGCGTCTAGGCGGATGGTAACAGGAGACAAGGGACACGATGTTTTACCCAGGTTCGGGCCCTCTTGATGGAGGTAAAACCCTACGTCCTGCTTGATTAATATTGATGATATGGGTAGTACAAGAGTGGATCTACCACGAGATCAAGGAGGCTAAACCCTAAAGCTAGCCTATGGTATGATTGTTGTGATGTATGTTGTGTCCTACGGACTAAAACCCTCCGGTTTATATAGACACCGGAGGAGGCTAGGGTTACACAGAGTCGGTTACAATGGTAGGAGATCTACATATCCGTATTGCCAAGCTTGCCCTCCACGCCAAGGAAAGTCCCCTCCGGACACGGGATGGAGTCTTCAATCTTGTATCTTCGTAGTCTTGGAGTCCAGTGGACGATGATAGTCCGGCTTTCCGGACACCCCCTAGTCCAGGACTCCCTCACTCTTTATATCATCTTAAGGCAAATCATAATCGATCATTTGAAGGAGTCCGGATGAATGACATACCCGGACTGGAATGGATGATGTGGATTACCTTGTTGAGGACAACGCAATGGATGATTTTGCTTATCATCGGAAATGGATGGGACCCACGGTAGAACGGCACTTTGACGGTGCAAGCTAGGAACAAAATGCAAATGCTGGGAATGAATCTGGTAACTAGGGAGAAACTCAACAGTAGAGATTGATTCCACTATGGGAATGGTTATAGCATAACCGAGGA
The DNA here is from genome assembly GCA_963921465.1 of Triticum timopheevii. NCBI lineage: Eukaryota > Viridiplantae > Streptophyta > Magnoliopsida > Poales > Poaceae > Triticum > Triticum timopheevii. Next base: position 129,717,607 of record OY997266.1, read on the forward strand.
AGCTGGGAGCAATCCCAGTTAGTGCCGGTGATAATCCCTAGTGCTTGTGTGTGCTCTCAAGAACTTGAGCATTTCCACATTCATCGAGGTTTTACCAATATCCGTGTCAAGGATGATGGAAACACAACATACTGGCATGATGAATAGCAGTGGAGGATGCAGAGGCAAAGGAAGATAACACTTTCTCAGATTTCACCTTAGCGAGGCCAAGGGGACAAAATCTGGATGATCGACTGAGAGACATTTAGCACTCCGCTTCTAATGTTCTCCTTGATGTGCTAGCGTATCCCATTCATTGAAATGGTTTGGTAACTAGAACAACAGGTAAAAGGTCGGACTTCGGGGAACACCAAAAATCCATAAGGCACAACTAGGGAGTAAATCCTACGAAGTCCTTAGGGGGAGGTGGCCAACTTCCTCAATCAAAATACTACAAATATAGGTCTTCCGGCTGGGTGTGTTGGCCACGACATCCACTTTACCGGTTATCGAGAGACCAATATTTTAGTTCTTGGGAGATGTTCCAACCAACATATCTGCCTGAGATTCAGATCTGGTTGGTGTCAGAATATTCCAGACTCATCGAGTCTAGAAAGAAAAATGAAAGTTTGCAACACAAATCGACGAGATGACGTTGCGAGATTCTCTGGGAATGAACTATGGTAGTAAGCTCCAAAACATGAGCTGGTTCTGCTACAAGCATGTGAACACGTTGTCCCAAACAAGCATGGCCACGTAGTAGTCTTATAATAAAACACTAGCGAGTTCAGGTGGGGAACGACCAACGAGGATATTGAAGTCTTGTGCATTAGCATGGATTAGCAATTAACTTCTTTTCCTCGAACAAATCAATCAGTGGCTTGGTGTGCTAGGAATGCATATAGAATGAAGGTTGCAAGTCTCTAGACCACAGAATACTTCGCACATATGCATGACTGACTTGGGATGATTCCAGAGGAAGCAAAAAAAACTTTCTCGAGTTCATGGAGGCAACTTGCATCAAATGCGCATGAATTAGAGGAAGTCACTTCTTTCATTCGGGCATATGCTTCATGCACGGGACATGAAGATAATGCTTATAAAAGTTTCCAACACTAGATGGATGTTCAACATGATCATGGAGAAGATAAAATGATGCTGATGGGCTCAACAACAAGTCATTGGGATGACCATATAAATGGAATTCCATAATTATGTGAACAAGGACATAGCATTGGTCAGACCCAAAAGATGTAATGGTGTATGCTCAAGGGATAACCGCGAGTAAGACAACATTACGAACATCGTTGGTTCTGATTTGATTTGATGATATCCCATACTAAAATCCAAGTTTTTATAAGATAATAGGTCCAACAACTGATCACAGGGACCAATCGATGAAGATATCATCTTTCTTCAACTAACACACCAACACCAGGATATCCCTTTGAAATGAACTGAGTCGGACAAGCTCTTATATCCCAACTCTCCAAGTTGTTGTTTAGCTTATCCAACTAGCTCAGGGTATCCGACATGAATTCTTGGAGAAGGGGGTGGTTACAAGGAACCAACTTGATCACGAACTCAACATAGCGGTCACGTGACAACCTGGTGATATCTCCGAGAAGATATTCGGAAAATCACGAACCACTGATATGTTACTAAGCTCGAGAACAATCTTGCTTTTCAGGGCAAGACGATATGATCAACAGAGCAAGGGTTTGACAAAATCCTAACTCATTGATCGAAGAGTGCACCAGAAATAAGGACTAGGTAGCACTATCTATCTTAGAATGATGATTCAAGAACCAACACACTAAGAATGAAATTATTGTCCTTTAACTACCAAGCAACAAGGTTGCTAGGAGTATTGGTTTCACACATCACGGTTCACTTGTCGGCATTCCGGTTACAATAACATGGGAACTGAGAAATTATCAATGATGGCAAGAAGTATTACTGTATCAAGAGTTCATAGGATGGTGTGCAATTCCCATGATATACTTAATATAAAGAGGGTAATACTCCAAGGTAGAACAGAACATGAACTGAGTTGGCATTTGATCTGCGGAATACAACTGCTTTGACCCAATCCTGGAAATGGACAAGGTACTGGAGTTTATTTTTCCTAGTCATTCCGAAATAGAATGGCTTGACGGACCACAGAGTAATAGGCATCAATGAACACGACTGCACAACTACTCCTTACTATCAATTGATAGACGAAGGTCAGAATACAACTAAAGAGGGACAACTCAAAGGAACATATGATTTTCTGAGTTGTGGATGCATGGGCTAGCATGTCGAACGAGTTCAACATATTTCTTCCGGATAACCCATGCAGAAAGGTTGAACTGGCAGAGTCACAATATAGAATAGAGAACTCATCGAGAACACTCTGGTTGTGATCTTTCGGTTCAACGAGGGACTTCTGCCATGAGCAGTTCATGGTATTTGGAAGAAAGATATACCACGAACCTCGAGGACTAATGCAAAGGTTGCTAATATCGTAAAGGAACGAGCAAACACTATCAACATGAGGTAAGTAGGGTGAATCTCGGGTTCAAGAACCCAGGAATAGAATACCTACTAATTAAATTGCATCACGGGATGCTTTCGAGAATGATAGCCAGAATGATCACACTAGAAACACAAAACATTGCTAGATTACTGAGTGATACTCTAGACACCTAGGGTCATAATAATAATTCCAACATATATGTCGAGGCAATAGAGTAACCCAACTCAGCAATTAGTGTGATTAACCTGGCTTAAAAGAACATCAAAACCAGAGGGAAAGGATTTTGCAAATGCATCAGACTATTTAGAAACCTGGGATGACTCGGACATCATAACGGATGTAAATGCTCAAAAAGATTTGATGAATCCTACAAAATGGTGGCATAACCACTCGATCATCACAATATCAAGAATCTGAGGCCATCTATGAATACACGAAAGTAGTAGCAACTGAACTGAGGCTTGAATCCATCAATCCTATAAGTCTACAGATTAGTAACACGTGATCCTGATAGAAAGAAGCGAAAGCCTAGTTCCTTAACCCCGTAGGAAAGATAAGATGACTCAAATCAGAAGGCATAAGGGATAAGGAGTAAAAAGAGCCTTACGTTCCATCCCACAATCAATTCCCTTATATAACTAAAGAATTTCTAGACTCAACTTCGACCAGTTTGGCTTGGTAATCCTACAGGCAGTCAGGCTCTGATACCAAAGCTGTCAGGACCCCGACTCAATGCCACATTGATCTAGCATGTAACACCTCATATCACTTTGCGGCCTCACGCACGGTATTCCCACGGGTGTCGCCTTACCTTTGTCCGGGACTATTTGCGCCTTTTGGCACACGTATATGATAGTGTCGCTAGCATCCATATGATAAGGAGCACGGGCTGACATGGCTAGTCGTAAACCCAAAGTGGCACAAACTTACAGGGACAGGCATCCATGACCCAGCATCGAACGTGTCGGTCATCAGTGAGTGGATCCAGGCTGTAGCACTGGGCTAGCAGGACTCCGGTGAACCGGGCTGTAGCGGGCTAACAGGACTCCAGTATTCATCCCGTGACATTTCCCTGAAGGGACAGACACAGGAACAAAGAAGGACACATGCCGGCCAGCCTAAGTGTTCCGGATCAGTAGCAAGCTACCATGGCTCAGTGGAAGCACTAGGAGACATTTCCCGGTAAGAGAGGCTACTAAGGATAAACAACTAGATAGTCAGATCCCACACATACCAAGCATTTCAATAACATACACACAATATGCTCGATATGTGCAAATACAACATGGCATCACAACATGACTCTACAACTCAAGTATTTTATTCAATAGGCTCCGAGGAGCAAGATATTATAAGCATGGGTCTCATGACCCAACATTCAGAGCACACAAATCAAAGCACAAGCGGAAGCTTAACATGTCTGAGTACAGACAACTATAAATGAAAAAGGCTGAGAAGCCTGACTATCTACTAGATCCTACCGAGGGCACAAGATCATAGCTGAGGTAACAAGCTAAACGTCGAAGTCCAAGTGGAACTACTAGCGAGACTGAAGTCTCTCTGCAAAAACATAAAATAGGCAAACATGAGTACAAATGTACCCAGCAAGACTTACATCAGAACTAACTACATATGCATCATTATCAACAAAGGGGATGGTGGGGTTTAACTGCAGCAAGCCAGCTTTGACTCGGTGGCTATCCTAAACTACGACTGCAAGTAACTCTTTGAGGTGGTGCAGACGAGTCCACATATTCACCATATCAATACACCACTATGGATCTGCTCCCGTCTCCCTACGAGGACGCCATCCATAGCACTCACGCTTATCTTGCGCATTTTAGAGTATCCACTTTCACTTGTCTATGAACTGTACAGGCAACCCAGAAGTCCTTTACCGCGGACACGGCTATTCGAATAGATCATATTAACCCTACAGGGGTGTACTTCTTCACACATGCTCTCGCCACTTACCGCCATGTACACGTCATGTATCTCGACAACCTTCAAGCAGAAGCCTGGCGAGGGTGTCGGCCACGACCTGACTAACCACACAAGTCTCTCATCCAGGTTTATCGCCTATTCGGGTTCCATCCGCAAGGAGATCCGGCCGGGGTGTCGCTCACGGCCCCAAGATGTGAGCAGGGTTCCCAAGCCCACCATCCGGGTGCCACTTGGTACATCGTGCCACTATGCCTAGTCTGTCCCAAGCCCACCTGTACCGGGTGCCACTTGGTAGACTACTAACACTACCTACAAACACCAGAAACTAGTTGCAACTCCTAGACAGAGATCGAGTTGATTAATAAGTCGAGAGGGGCACTTAAGCATTCCAATGTGTGGTAGTAGCTGTTCATGGATCACAAACATAGAACTCAGTTCCTGAGGACGGCTGCAATGAGACAACCCACCATGTACTCCTACATGGCCTCTCACCGCTACCTTTACCAAATCGTGTTCACACACTTAGCTCTCAACAGTAGGACATGTTCACACACCTCCAATTCATCCCCGATGAATCAGACCTGACACAACTCTAAGCAATAGCAGGCATGACAAACAAGCATGAATGAGTAGGCACATTAGGACTCAAACAACTCCTACTCATGCTAGTGGGTTTCATCTATTTACTGTGGCAATGACAGGTCATGCAGAGGATAAAGGGTTCAACTACCGCTGCAAGTAGCAGTTGTATCGTTGTTGTCCTAATGCAGTAAAATAGAGCAGGAGCGAGAAAGTGGGATTGTATCGGAATGAACAAGGGGGTTTTGCTTGCCTGGCACTTCTGAAGATAATATAGTTCTTCATCGGTGTCAACGAACTCATCGTTGAACGACGTCTACTGAGAGGGGACAATCACCGGCAAACAAGGAAGAACACAATCAATGCAATGCACAATATGATGCATGATCATGACATGGCAATATGCTGTGATTTGTACTAATGCATCTAGCAACAATTTAAATGAGGTCCATATGAACCAAGGGTTCATATGAAAACTCCATAAGGGGTATTTAAAATGCCATTATCATGTTTTCACTTATACAGGGGGTATAAGTTGGTTGAACATGCATGAAAGTAGCATAAATGGATAGAGTGGATTTTTTTGATAATTTTTCATATATAAATTATTTCATTCTGAGTTACAGTTGAATTTATATGAATTTTAGAAGTTTTGCTAAATTTCTGGAATTCCTGATTAATTAAATACAGAAAAGCTTTATTGCGTCAGCACTGCGTCATGCATGCGTCAGCAAGTCAACGGCACTGACCAGAGTCAAATCTGACATGTGGGGTCCACACGGCAGTGACACAGTGTTAAACAGGGGGGGTTATTTCTGATCTAATTAAAAGATTAGGGCGTCGGGGCCACTGTCAGTGTCACAGGGGGGTTATTAGCGCGGGTTGACCGGTTTGACCGGTGGTTAGTCGCCGGCGAGGCCGAACGCGGCGGAGCGCGTCGGGTTTGTCGCTCCGGTGACCATTTGGGTGGCAGAGGCCATCGGCGAGGAGCCAGGGCTCGTCCGTGTCGTCTGGAGCAAGCGGGAGAGGCGGGGGCGGCCTGAGCTCGCCGGGAACGAGATCGGGGCGGTGGCCGGAGCACAGCCAGGTGCGCGCGGGGTGCTGCATGGCACGACAGGAACTGCAGGCGGCGGCTTTGGTCTTATGGGAGGCTCCTGAGTGCGATGGCATGCGCGGGCGCGAGCTGCGGTGGCTCTGGCCACGACAGTGAGGATCCACGGCGGCGCGACCGCTCGGGTCCGGTGGTTAGCACGGCTATGGCGCGCGAGTGACAAAATGGAGAGGGGGAAACGGCGGCAGGGCTCACAGCGGATCCGTCGGAGGCGTCATCAAGCTCGGGGAGGCGGCGAGGCGAGCGCGGGGTCACCGGCGATCTCAGGTGTCCTAGGTTGAAGAAGGGGTCGATGCAGGCGCTGCGGTGCGTCCCCGGTTGCGTTGGTCGTCGAGGAGGGAGACGAAGCCATGGCAATTCTCCTGGACACGTTGGATGGGCGAGGAAGGGCCGGTGGCCGCGGTGGTGCTAGTCGGCGGCGACGGCTGCGCTCGGGTGAGCTCGGGGGAGAGAGCCAGGGGAGGGGAGAGAGAGCAGCGAGTGAGGGAGAGGGGACAGGGGCTTCGGGCTTCTCCGTGGCGCTGGTAGAAGGCCCGGGGCTCCCAGGTGGAAGCAGGAGGTGGCCGAGGGCTCTCGGGCGCGAGCCACGCCTCGCCTCTGCCTTCTGGCAGAGGTGGGAGATGACTGGCAATGGGGCCAGTGGGCTGGGCTGGGCTGGGCCGAACCAGTAGGCGCCTGGTAAGTGGGCTGGCAGGTATTGTTCCTGCTCTTTCTGTTTCAGTTTTCTTTTTCTAATTTTTGCGGTTTGTTTCTGATTTAGTTTTAGTCCCAAACCAACTCTATAAATCCTGAAAATATTTGTGGGCAGCAACTGAGTTATTTCAGAGGCCCTCATCTGTTTTCAGAATTTTTGAAGCATTTAAACTTATTTATAGAATTAGATGCCCCAAATCAAATACATATGATTTAATTCAAAAATCCAGGATGACCTAAAAATATGTCCATCATTGTTGGCAGAGGTTTTCACCTTTATCAAAAATCATGAACATTTTCAAAGGGCATTTTGGATTCATTGAAATTTATTTTTACTTGAACCTAGTTGAATTCTTTCTGATGCTAGGGTTTGATCAATCCCCATTTCAATTTAAATAGAATTTAAACATGATGCAACAAGATGCAAACACCATGCAGTACCAGAAGCTAGGGATGTGACAGTTAGTCACAAGGTGATGTATCACAAAACGAGTAAAGAGACTTGCCGGTAAATACATTGAACTAGGTATGAAATATTGATGATCGAATCTCGAGCAAGTGACGATGTGTGTTGGAAGTAGTTCCAAGACTGATCTTCACAAATGATTTGAGCAGATATGAGTATATCTACTTAATGAAACACAAGTCTGAAACATTTGAAAAGTTCAAAGAATTTCAGAGTGAAGTGGAGAATCATTGTAACAAGAAAATAAAGTTTCTACGATCTGATCGTGGAGGAGAGTATTTGAGTTACGAGTTTTGCCTTCATTTAAAACAATGTGCAATAGTTTCACAGCTCATGCCACCTGGAACACCACAGCGTAATGATGTGTCTGAACATCGTTACCGCACTTTATTTGATACAGTGCGATCTATGATGTCTCTTACCGGTTTACCACTATCGTTTTGGGGTTATGCATTAGAGACAACTGCATTCACTTTAAAAAGGGCACCATCAAAATCCGTTGAGACGACGCCTTATGAACTGTGGTTTGGCAAGAAACCAAAGTTGTCATTTCTTAAAGTTTGGGGCTGCGATGCTTATGTGAAAAACTTCAACCTGATAAGCTCGAACCCAAATCGGAGAAGTGTGTCTTCATAGGATACCCAAAGGAAGCTTTTGGGTACACCTTCTATCACAGATCCGAAGGCAAGATATTCGTTGCTAAGAATGGATCCTTTCTAGAGAAGGAGTTTCTCTCGAAAGAAGTGAGTGGAAGGAAAGTAGAACTTGATGGGGTAATTGTACCTTCTCCCGAATTGGAAAGTAGTTCATCACAGAAATCAGTTCCAGTGATCCTACACCAATTAGTGAGGAAGCTAATGATGATGATCATGAAACTTTAGATCGAGTTGCTACCGAACCTCATAGGTCGACAATAGTACGATCTGCACCAGAGTGGTACGGTAATCCTATTCTGGAAGTCATGTTACTAGACCATGATGAACCTACGAATTATGAGGAAGCGATGATGAGCCCAGATTCCGTGAAATGGCTTGAGGCCATGAAATCTGAGATGAGATCCATGTATGAGGACAAAGTGTGGAGTTTGGTGGACTTGCCCGATGATCGGGAAGCCATTAAGAATAAATGGATCTTCAAGAGGAAGACAGACGCTGATAGTAGTGTTACTATCTACAAAGCTTGACTTGTCGCAAAAGGTTTTCGACAGGTTCAAGGAGTTGACTACGATGATACTTTCTCACTCGTAGTGATGCTTAAGTCTGTCCGAATCATGTTAGCAATTGCTGCATTTTATGATTATGAAATTTGGCAGATGGATGTCAAAACTGCATTCCTAAATGGATTTCTGGAAGAAGAGTTGTATGTGATGCAACCAGAAGGTTCTGTCGATCCAAAGGGTGCTAACAAAGTGTGCAAGCTCCAGCAATCCATTTATGGACTGGTGCAAGCCTCTCGGAGTTGGAATAAACGCTTTGATAGTGTGATCAAAGCATATGGTTTTATACAGACTTTAGGAGAAGCCTGCATTTACAAGAAAGTGAGTGGGAGCTATGTAGCATTTCTAATATTACATACTGTTGATTGGAAATGATATAGAATTTCTGGATAGCATAAAGGGATACTTGAATAAGAGTTTTTCAATGAAAGACCTCGTGAAGCTGCTTACATATTAGGCATCAAGATCTATAGAGATAGATCAAGACGCTTGATAAGATTTTTCAATGAGTAAATACCTTGACAAGTTTTTGAAAGAGTTCAAAATGGATCAGTCAAATAAGGAGTTCTTGTCTGTATTACAAGGTGTAAAGTTGAGTAAGACTCAAAGCCCTACCACGGCAGAAGATAGAAAGGGAATGAAAGTCATTCCCTATGCCACAGTCATAGGTTCTATAAAGTATGTTGTGCTGTGTACTGATACGTCTCCAACGTATCTATAATTTATGAAGCATTCATGCTATTATACTGTCTGTTTTGAATGTTTATGGGCTTTATTAAGCACTTTTATATTATTTTTGGGACTAACCTATTAACCGGAGGCCCAGCCCATATTGTTGTTTCTTGCATATTTCAGTGTTTCGAAGAAAAGGAATATCAAACGGAGTCCAAACGGAATGAAACCTTCGGAGCGTGATTTTTGGAACGAACGTGATCCAGGAGACGTGGAGCTGAAGTCAGGGAAGCTTCGAGGAGGCCACGAGGTAGGGGCGCACCCACCCCCCTGGGCGCGCCCACCACCCTCGTGGGCCCCTCGTGGCTCCCCTGACTAACTTCTTTCGCCTATATAAGTCCATATACCCTAAAACCTTCGGGGTACACAATAGATCGGGAGTTCCGCCGCCGCAAGCCTCTGTAGCCATCAAAAACCTCTCGGGAGCCCGTTCCGGCACCCTGCCGGAGGGGGAATCCATCACCGGTGGCCATCTTCATCATCCCGGTGCTCTCCATGACAAGGAGGGAGTAGTTCACCCTCGGGGCTGAGGGTATGTACCAGTAGCTATGTGTTTGATCTCTCTCTCTCTCTCTCTCTCTCTCTCTCTCTCACTCGTGTTCTTGAGGTGATACGATCTTGATGTATCGCGATCTTTGCTATTATAGTTGGATCTTATGATGTTTCTCCCCCTCTACTCTCTTGTAATGGATTGAGTTTTCCCTTTGAAGTTATCTTATTGGATTGAGTCTTTAAGGATTTGAGAACACTTGATGTATGTCTTGCCGTGCTTATCTGTGGTGACAATGGGATATTCACGTGATCCACTTGATGTATGTTTTGGTGATCAACTTGCGGGTTCAATGAATCTATGCATAGGGGTTGGCACACGTTTTCGTCTTGACTCTCCGGTAGAAACTTTGGGGCACTCTTTGAAGTACTTTGTGTTGGTTGAATAGATGAATCTGAGATTGTGTGATGCATATCATATAATCATGCCCACGGATGCTTGAGGTGACAATGGAGTATCTAGGTGACATTAGGGTTTTGGTTGATTTGTGTCTTAAGGTGTTATTATAGTATGAACTCTATGATAGATTGAACGAAAAGAATAGCTACGTGTTATTTTACTACGGACTCTTGAATAGATCGAGCAGAAAGGATAACTTTGAGGTGGTTTCGTACCCTACCATAATCTCTTCGTTTGTTCTCCGCTATTAGTGGCTTTGGAGTGACTCTTTGTTGCATGTTGAGGGATAGTTATATGATCCAATTATGTTATTATTATTGAGAGAACTTGCACTAGTGAAAGTATGAACCCTAGGCCTTGTTTCCTAGCATTGCAATACCGTTTGTGCTCACTTTTATCATTAGTTACCTTGCTGTTTTTATATTTTCAGATTATAAATACTCATATCTGCCATCCATATTGCACTTGTATCACCATCTCTTCGCCGAACTAGTGCACCTATACAATTTACGATTGTATTGGGTGCGTTGGGGACACAAGAGACTTTTTGTTATTTGGTTGCAGGGTTATTTGAGAGAGACCATCTTCATCCTACGCCTCCCACGGATTGATAAACCTTAGGTCATCCACCTGAGGGAAATTTGCTACTGTCCTACAGACCTCTGCACTTGGAGACCCAACAACGCCTACAAGAAGAAGGTTGTGTAGTAGACATCATGTACCAGACCTATTGTGTACCTTGACATGAGTTTGGCAAGGGGGTACAATAGTGATCTAAGAGTAGATCACTGGACAGAGGTGAAAATTATCCTTAGTGAGGACTAAGGAAATGTTTCTCGGGGATGGGTGATAAAGAGTTCATCATAAAGAGTTACGTCGATGCAAGCTTTTACACCAATCCAGATCACTCTAAGTCTCAATCTGGATACATATTAAAAGTGGGAGCAATTAGTTAGAGTAGCTCTATGCAGAGCATTGTAGACGTAGAATATTTGCAAAATACATACGGCTCTGAATGTGACAGACCCGTTGACTAAACTTCTCTCATAAGCAAAACATGATCACACCTTAGTACTCTTTGGGTGTTAATCACATAGCAATGTGAACTAGATTATTGCCTCTAGTAAACCCTTTGGTTGTTGGTCACATGGTGACGTAAATTATGGGTGTTAATCACATACAGATGTGAACTATTGATGTTAAATCACCTGACGATGTGAACTAGATTATTGACTCTAGTGCAAGTGGGAGACTGAAGGAAATATGCCCTAGAGGCAATAATAAAGTTGTTATTTATATTTCCTTATATCATGATAAATGTTTATTATTCATGCTAGAATTGTATTAACCGGAAACTTAGTATATGTGTGAATACATAGACAAAACATAGTGTCCCTAGTATGCCTCTACTTGACTAGCTCGTTAATCAAAGATGGTTATGTTTCCTCACCATAGACACGTGTTGTCATTTGATGAACGGGATCACATCATTAGGAGAATATTTTTATGGACAAGACCCATCCATTAGCTTAGCATTACGATCATTATAGTTTCATTGCTACTGCTTTCTTCATGACTTATACACGTTCCTCAAACTATGAGATTATGCAACTCCCGAATACCGGAGGAACACCATGTGTTCTATCAAACATCACAACGTAACTGGGTGATTATAAAGATGCTCTATAGGTGTCTTCGAAGGTGTTTGTTGGGTTGACATAGATCGAGATTAGAATTTGTCATTTCATGTATCGGAGAGGTATCTCTGGGCCCTCTCGGTAATGCTCATCACTATAAGCCTTGCAAGCAATGTGACTAATGAGTTAGTTGTGGGATAAAGCATTACGGAACGAGTAAATACACTTTCCAGTAATGATATTGAACTAGGTATGATGATATCGACGATCGAATCTCGGGCAAGTAACATACTAATGACAAAGGGAACAACATATGTTGTTATGCAGTTTGACCGATAAAGATCTTCGTAGAATATGTAGGAGCCAATATGAGCATCCAGGTTCCGCTATTTGTTATTGACCGGAGATGTGTCTCGGTCATGTCTACATAGTTCACGAACCCGTAGGGTCCGCATGCTTAATGTTCGATGACGATTTGTATTATGAGTTATGTGTTTTGATGACCGAAGTTTATTCAGAGTCCCGGATGAGATCACAGACGTGACGAGGAGTCTCAAAATGGTCGAGACGTAAAGATTCATATATTGGAAGGCTATATTCGGACATCGAAAAGGTTCTGAGTGATTCTGGTATTTTTCGGAGTACCGGGGAGTTACGGGAATTCACCGGGAGAAGTAATGGGCCTTATTGGGCCATACGGGAAAGTAGGAGGCATGCCAAAGGGGAGGTGGCGCCCCCCCCTATTGGGTCCGAATTGGACTAGGGGAAGGGGGCGGCGCCCCCTTCCCCTTTCCTACTCCCTCTCTCTTTCCCTCTTTCCTTCTCTCCTACTCCAAAAGGGAAAGGGGTTCCTACTAGGACTTGGAAGTCCTAGTAGGACTCCATACTCTAGGCGCACCCCTAGGGTGCCGGCCTCCCTCCCTCCCACCTTTATATACGTGGGCAGGGGCACCCCAAGGACACACAAGTTTCTCTTAACCGTGTGCGGTGCCCCCTCCACAGTTACATACCTCGATCATACCATCGTATAGCTTAGGCGAAGCCCTGCGTCGGTAACATCATCATCACCGTCGCCACGCCATCACGGAACTCACCCTCGTCCTCAACTGGATCAAGATCACGAGGGACGTCATCGAGCTGAACGTGTGCTGAACGCGGAGGTGTCATACGTTCGGTACTTGATCAGTTGGAGCGCGAAGAAGTTCGACTACATCAACCGCGTTATTGAAACGCTTCCGCTTTCGATCTACGAGGGTACGTGGACACACTCTCCCCTCTCGTTGCTATGCATCACCTATATAGATCTCGCGTGATCGTAGGAATTTTTTTGAAATTGCCGCGTTGCCCAACTCATGCCTCATGGGCAAGATGACTAAAACTCCGTTCTCCGGGACAATGGGGCGAGCTAATGACTTATTGGAAATAATACATACCGATTTATGCGGTCCGATGAGTGTTGAAGCACGTGGCGGGTATTGTTATCTTCTGACGTTCAGAGATGATTTGAGTAGGTATGGGTATATCTAAACACAAGTCTGAAACATTTGAAAAGTTTAAAGAATTTCAGAGTGAAGTGGAGAATCATCGAAACAAGAAAATAAAGTTTCTATAATCTGATCATGGAGGCAAATATTTGAGTTACAAGTTTGGCCTTCATTTAAAACAATGTGGAATAGTTTCACAACTCACGCCACCTGGAACACCACAACGTAATGGTGTGTCCGAATGTCGTAACCGTACTTTATTAGATATGGTGCGATCTCTGATGTCTCTTAACGATTTACCACTATCATTTTGGGGTTATGCATTAGAGACAACCGCATTCACGTTAAATAGGGCACCGTCTAAATCCGTTGAGACCACATCGTATGAACTATGGTTTTGCAAGAAACCTACGCTATCGTTTCTTAAAGTTTGGGGATGCGATGCTTATGTTAAAAGGCTTCGGCCTGATAAGCTCGAACCTAAATCAGAGAAGTGTGTCTTCATAGGATACCCTAAAGAAATTATTGGGTACACCTTCCACCATAGATCTGAAGGCAAGATCTTTGTTGCTAAGAATGGGTCCTTTCTAGAGAAGGAGTTTTCTTTCGAAAGAAGTGAGTAGGAGGAAAGTAGAACTTGATGAGGTAATTGTACCTTCTCTCGAATTGGAGAGTAGCACATCAGAGAAATACGTTCCCGTGATGCCTACACCAACTAAAGTGGAAGCTAATGATGATGATCATGAAACTTCGGATCAAGTTACTACTGGACTTTGTAGGTCGAATAGAGCATGTTCCGCACGAGGGTGGTACGGTAATCCTGTCCTGGAAGTCATGTTATTAGACCATGGCGAACCTACAAACTATGAAGAATCTATGGTGAGCCCAGATTCCGATAAACGGCTTGAGGCCATGAAATCGGAGATAGGATCTATGTATGAGAACAAAGTGTGGATGTTGGTGGATTTGCCCAATGATCGGTAAGCCATTGAGAATAAATGGATTTTCAAGAGGAAGACAGACACTGATGGTAATATCACTATCTACAAAGCTCGACTTGTCACAAAAGTGTTTTTGACAAGTTCAGGGGATTGACTACAATGAGACTTTCTCACCCGTAGCAATGCTTAAGTCCGTATGAATCATGTTAGCAATTGTCGCATTTTATAATTATGAAATCTGGCAAATGGATGTCAAAAACTGTATTCCTTAATGGATATTAAAGAAGAGTTGTATATGATGCAACCAGAAGTTTTTGTTGATCCTAAAGGTGCTAACAAAGTGTGCAAGCTCCAGCGATCCATCTATGGACTAGTGCAAGCATCTCGGAGTTGGAATATACGCTTTGATGAGGTGATCAAAGCATATGGTTTTATACAGACTTATGGTGAAGCCTGTATTTACAAGAAAGTGAGTGGGAGCTCTGTAGCGTTTCTGATATTATATATGGATGACATATTATTGATTGGAAATGATATATAATTTCTGAATAGCACAAAAAGGATACTTGAATAAGAATTTTTCAATGAAAGACCTCGATGAAGCTACTTATATATTGGGCATCAAGATCTATAGGGATAGATCAAGACGCTTAATAGGACTTCCACAAAGCACATACGTTCACAAGATTTTGAAGAAGTTCAAAATGGATGAGTCAAAGAAAGGGTTCTTGCCTGTGTTGCAAGGTGTGAAGTTGAGTAATACTCAACACCCGACCACCGTAGAAGATAGAGAGAGAATGAAAGTCATTCCCTATCCCTCAGCCATAGGTTCTATAAAGTATGCCATGCTGTGTACCAAACATGTTGTGTACCTTGCCATGAGTTTGGCAAGGGGTATAATAGTGATCCAGGAGTAGATCACTAGACATCGGTCAAAATTATCCTTAGTTATAAGAGGACTAAGGAGATATTTCTCGATTATGGAGGTAATAAAGAGTTCGTCATAAAGGGTTACGTCGATGCAAGCTTTGACGCCGATTCGAAAGACTCCGAGTCTCAATCTGGATACATATTGAAAGTGGAAGAAATTATCTAGAATAGCTCCATAGCGAGCTTTGTAGACATAGAAATTTGCAAAAATACATACAGATCTGAATGTGACAGACCCGTTGACTAAACTTCTCTCACAAGCAAAACATGATCACTCCTTAATACACTTTGGGTGTTAATCACATGGCGATGTGAACTGGATTATTGACTCTAGTAAACTCTTTGGGTGTTGGTCACATGGCGATGTGAACTATGGGTGTTAAATCACATGGTGATGTGAACTAGATTATTGACTCTAGTGCAAGTGCGAGACTGAAGGAAATATGCCCTAGAGGCAATAATAATGTTGTTATTTTATATTATATTTCCTTATTCATGATAAAGGTTTATTATTCATGCTAGAATTGTATTGATCGGAAACTTAAATACATGTGTGAATACATAAACAAATACCGCGTCCCTAGTAAGCCTCTACTAGACTAGCTCGTTGATCAAAGATGGTTAAGGTTTCCTAACCATAGACATGTGTTGTCATTTGATAACGGGATCACATCATTAGGAGAATGATGTGATGGACAAGACCCATCCGTTAGCTTAGCATAATGACTGTTCAGTTTATTGCTATTGCTTTCTTCATGTCAAATACATATTCCTTCGACTATGAGATTATGCAACTCTGATACTGGAGGAATACCTTGTGTGCTATCAAACTTCACAACGTAAGTGGGTGATCATAAAGATGCTCTACAGGTATCTCCGAAGGTGTTTGTTGAGTTGGCATAGATCGAGATTAGGATTTGTCACTTTGAGTATCGGAGAGGTATCTCTGGGCCCTCTCGGTAATACACATCATAAGCTTGCAAGCAAATGAGTAAGGAGTTATTAACAAGGTGATGTATTACGGAACGAGTAAAGAGACTTGCCGGTAACGAGATTGAACTAGGTATGAAGATACCGACGATCGAATCTCGGGCAAGTAACATACTGATGGACAAAGGGAATTACGTATGTTGTCATAACGGTTCGACCGATAAAGATCTTCGTAGAATATGTACGAGACAATATGTTCATCCAGGTTCCGCCATTGGTTATTGACTGGAGAGGTGTCTCGGTCATGTCTACATAGTTCTCGAACCCGTAGGGTCCGCACGCTTAACGTTTATTGATGATATAGTGTTATATGAGTTATATGTTTGGTGACCGAATGTTGTTCAGAGTCTAAGTAGGATTCCTCCTACTTGGGAGCCTCCTATGGTTGCTCGTCCCTCCCTCCCACCTATATATATGTGGAAGGGGGCGCCTAGCACACACCAGATCCCCTCCACCGTTTACACTCCCGGTCATATTTTCGTCACCGTTTTCTCTTGAATAATGGTGAGACACATAGACTAGCTAATGGCTACTACTCTTGATAGTGGTCTGACATGTGTGGCTCATTGATCCTCTGGATCACCTTTGTATCCCTTTGAATTTTGACACATGAAATAAAGCGCGGTGTTATTCTAAAAAAAGGGGACTTCTCTCGTATAGGGAAATCTGGAATATGTTGGAGTGGCTAGACCGGCTAATGTACCAGTGCTCGGTCATTGGTTCGAAACCTGGTGCCGCATTATTTGTCGGAGAAATGGATATATCTAGATATGTTTTAGTTCTAAATACATCTATTTTTATCAATTTCTCCGACTAGTATTTCCGGACAGAGGGAGTATGAGTTTTTGCTTTGTACTGGCAGACGGGGCTAACAAGTTGGCAATTTCTGCAGATAAAAAAGCCAAGGTTTTTTTGGCACAAAATGCGTCTCGCAGGGCGCCATCTATCACTGACAGTGGGCCCTTGTCCATGCCGGCATTCACACATGCACTGGATATGCGCGCATACGGGATATGTGACCGTATTTGTACGCGTGTGCAAGTTCGATGACCACGATCACGTATTAATAAATTTGTGCACCAAAGTGACCACCGCGTGCAAGTTCTAAGACTCCCGATGTATATACCTCTTTGACAAACAACAAGATGAACACTATGAATAGATAATATGATACAAGAGGAGTTAAATACAATGTGGAGGCCTTAACTTGCCGTCGCAGTCAGTTTGGTATCCAAACTTGTAAAACACACAAAAGTGATGTTGTAACTTATCCTCTCGTGCATATACGGTGCCTGCACCCGTATGCTACGTATGGGCTGCCACATGGAACTGGACAATTGATTTTGTTTTTGTAGAAAACACCTCATGTTTTGTTTAATCACGTAGAAAGCGCCCTCAAATTCGGATGTGGGCCCCATGTGTCAGTATGAAAGAGCGAGAAATCACTAAGGATGTGTTTGGTTACTTGCATTATTTTTCCCCTTTGCATACTTGTCCCGGTTGGGCCTGGCTGAGCATATGCAGGCAAAAAACCATCATTTGCATGTTGATTGGTTGACTGCATCCCCTCTAGCCTGCATGTGCCGAAACGAAAGGCACGTTGTTTGTTTGCGGACTTGTTTCATGGGAAACACAAGTCCGGTTGTTTGGTTACATCTAGAACAGTTGTGTGGTAACCTCCTCCTCGATATGGTGAGGTTACCAGAGGCACACATGGACAACCAACTAGAGCAATAGAATAAAGTTAGGCACAAACACGAGCCTTAACCACGCATCACAAGTTTTAAACCAATATAGTACGATAAGTTTTAAACGAAACCCAAGTCTTAAACCAACAAGCAACAAGGAACGGACAGCAGGAGCTCAGGCGGTCACAGTGAAGGCGTCGTCGTGCTGCTTGCACGTGGTCCCTCGTCGTTGAAGACGATTGCCTTCATGGTGTCGGGGTCAGCAACTTGAACGTCGGTAAGTACCAAATCATGATTTATGACGACGCTTTGGGAAACAATGTGACTTGTCGAGACCGCATCCATGTGTTCAACCGCCCACACCCACGTGCCTAGGGTTGCACCGCTCGGGCATGGCTACACAAAAACGGTCGGTTTGGGCGTTCCTCTGGATGCAGGGCCAAAGGTGTTTTAAAGTTCATACTATGCAGTGCAAACAGCAAATGCGGGTAAGTGAACGAGTCTCTTTTTTCCGCGTGGGCCTGGCTAGGCTATATGCGGGCAACCAAACGCATCCTAAAATAAATTGCAGAAATCACTAAAAATTTCACTGAAACTTGTTCGTCAGGCCCATGACCTCATAGGCTACGAGTTCATGATGTGACCAAGCTTGCAATTTATTCTTACATTTCTACAAACACCTTTAACATGTTTTAATACATTTCTGGAATTACTATTATTACACAATAATTTCAATACACGTTGAACAGTTACATTGTCAATTTTTTAGTGATTTCTGCAAAACAAAATCAATTGTCATGATTTTGGCAATTTTCAGTGACCGAGCTTGCAACATGATCGGACGGAGGCCAACTCAACCTGTGAGGTCATGGGCCTGACGAACATACCTAGGAGTCTAGGACTGAACCATCCTCCATTGGGATCACGTCCCCACAATTCTTGGATTGTAAACGCGCGGGAGGAACTGAGTCAACTGACTGCCAGCGCTATGCCGCCCTCGTCCTTTTGACCGGCGTGTCACGGGTCGCGGTGGAGCATCGGCCGATCGGTGCAATGGGATAGAACTACTTTTTTTTTTTTGGCGAGTGGGGGTGGTACACTGGTACTACTTGCTTGGCCCAGCAAGGCGAGTTTTTCTTTTCTTTTTTGAGGAAAGGAAACGGACATGCAAGCGGGGTCACCGTATGGACTGGGACCGAGTCACGCTCGTACAAGTACAGGGACGACAATTCTCAAAAGAAAAGAAAAAACAAAGTCGACCGTCCCTGAATCCAACTCGTGGATCGTAGACCGTCTCTTACTCCAGTTGGGCAACTTTACTCTCCATATATGCAAACCCAAACGCCCTCCCAACAGAACCAAAGAACCACAGGAGCCAGCTTCACTTTTCGCCATCGGAACTTAGATTCTCCGGTAACACTGAAAACACAAGTCAGCGATCGATCAGCCGTCTGGGAACTCCGTAGCGCCGTGTTTTGGTAGCGTGGAGAGTGCTTCTGCCATGGAACCACGTCAGCCCGAGCTCGAGGAATCCCGCACTGCCACCGCGGACGGGGTGTTAAAGCCGGTGGAGGCGCCATCGGACGGTGAAGGATGCCCCATATGCTTGGATCAAGAGGGGGCAACGACCGCGTGGAAGGAGACGGTGTGTGGGCTCATCTTTCATGGGCGATGTGTGGAGAGGTGGCTCCGGGCGAAGGGAAGTTGCCCCATGTGTCGGCGACAGCTTCAACAACCACGTGCTCCTGCAAAACCTGATGTTCGATATCGTAACCCCTTCATCTTTATGGCGATGGAATTGGAAGACAGCTCCCCTCTTTCAAGTCGTACTAACTATTTTAGACAATACAGGGAGGAGACGTTTGTTGAGTGATGAGACAATGTCGACGACATATACAACGATTTTTGTACTTTTTTCGACTTTCGGATGTACTTACTATGGATGTACATGCGAGAAGATCAGTAAGGGTTTCATATATTTGTTCATATGAATATTCTCTCTTTCAAAGATATATATATATATATATATATATATATATATATATATATATATATATATATATATATATATATATATATATATATGGCACATGATTTCGCATGCACTGGAATGGTTTGCCTTTGCTAGTTTTGTCTCAAAACAGGCTTTCACCATCACTTTCTTTTTTTCTTAATCAAAGGGGTTTCCCCGCCGGAGCGTGCTACGTGTCCGCCGGCTGATCTTTTAGCCGTCAGATCTTCCGCATCGAGGGGCCAAGCGTGCCTCCACCGTTGCAACACAGATCTTGTTGTAGAACTTTTTTGCAACAGTTTTTTTCTGGAAAAAAAATTGCAACTGGGATTTTGTTGCAACTAAAGTCTTTTTGCAGATTTTTTTTGCAACATAGATTTTGTTGCAAAACATAAGTTCGTTGTAGACCATTGCAACACCGCATATATTTCAGAAACATGACCCTTGTTGCATAAGCGCGTTCGATGAAGGATGGTATGCGGACACTCATTTGGACGCTTGTCATGCACGGAAGGTGGTGGGTGCGGCCACTGCGATTCGCTGGGTGATGGTAAGCGTTTCCCTTCCCCGCCCCAACTTTTTATTGAAAAAGCCAAGGCCACAATATCCAACACACAATAACTGTTAAACAACTTTGACCATAGCGGGACATTAGCTGCAACAGAATTATTACAGGTAAGCACTTCTAACAGCGTTTCAACCTGATCGATACAAGTGAACAACATCAATGCCAAGCTATCCTAAGGACCTCCCCACGTCGACGACCAAGGCAGAAGACATCCGAGGAGCCATGTAGCTTGAGTACCGACGTACATCACCTTTTAGGAATGAACCGGAGAATCTACTAAAGCCAGAATGCACTTAAAGCTTCGTCACTTTCGCCCATGGAAGACAATGTCATTTTTGCAAAAGCCACAAGCCCCACAAGGTATTAGTAGAGAATATATTAATTCTTTCATCATTTTTTCGTTGCTTCCAAAAGGTAGCAAGGTCAGAAAATAAACAAGGTACAGGGAAATCAACTATCTCAGCAATTGCGCCCTAGATTATAAATAAAGCACAGATCAAAGTACATGGTCGAACAATACAAGGTAGATTGCAGACCTCTTACAAAGCAAATCTCGGGATAACCGGACACCACAACCACACGCGACTATGATGTCAAGTACTAACGCATGAAGGTCTCAATACAATGCCACGACACACACTAGGATGCCTAAGCTCCAAGAAAATGCCCTCGGAAGGGGAAAGGGCGCAAAATGTCACCGATGCCGAGTACGAGACGGATGAGGGTCTTCACCAGAAACCCTCGTTGAACCACACAACGATGTCCTCAAGAGGAAAGTGACACCCACGGGCACCGCCGGCGTACACGGGAAAGTGCGGAGCTTTCGTTCGGTAGCTCACCCGTGCCACCACGAGGCACCTAGGACACCCGAGTCAAGCATAGATCTCATGTTAATTAATGAATAGTCATTAGGATTAGCAACTGTCATTAGTAGTTGCATGTGTGAATTAACTAAACATGCATCTTTCCCCACAGACGCATTGCTTTTCTCTCTTGTACTATAGCTAATGGCTCTTGATGTTGTCATTTCATCTTGTATCTATAAGCACGTTCCTAAGCGTAGGTGATGAGATCGCACTTTATGACAGGGGTTGTCTTGTCGTGCTTGGGTGTAGGATATCCATGGCGCTCTTGTACATGCAGCATGTGCTCATTAATTGCCCCTTCTTCCGTCAGGTGTGGCATGAGGTGCTCTCATGGTGCCGCTCCATGGCCACTCTCCCGACGATGTTTTCTGAATGGTGGATAGTCTACCTGCTCGCATGCCCCCACGCATCGCCGAGTGCTTTCCTCCAACATCATGCTCACGTCTTGGTCCACTCGGAAGCACCGCGGCGGGTGCATCTTCGACAACTAACGGCCTTCCGTCTCCTCGCTCGTCTACGAGCTCAAGGATGAGGCGCGATTATGGGCCAAAGCCGGAGCCACGGTGATGATGAACCACTTCCCGAGATGCAACCTCTTGTTCTTGGAGCTTAGCAACCCCTTTCCTCTACTCAGGTGCTCTAGCGCATGCCATGCCACATACTCCCCATGTTCCTAAATATAAGTCATTTTAAAGATTCTAATAAGGCACTACGTACATAACAAAATGAGTGAATGTACACTCTAAAATATGTATGTATACATATGTATGTTTTTATTGAAACCCCTAAAAGAACCTATATTTAGGCACGGAGGGAGTACAAGCTGCATTAATTCTATTTCCTGAAAACTACACAGGTTCCACCGTATTCGCGAAAAGAAAGTCTGGAATTATTCACTTGCTCCTGACTTCCTTTGATCTCCACTTGCTCCAGTAACTCCACACGATTTCACCATACTCCACCCAATTTTCTACCGCGCGCAGGTTTTCACCGGGACGGATAGTCGGTTACGGCCATGGGGTCCACCCCGCCAGCCTGGCACCTAGCAGCCGGCTACTTCGGTTAACGACAAGAACACCGGGACGGGAGACGCCGCCGGAAAGTTTTCGCAACAGAAGAACCACCGCGCGCGCCAGAGAGAGAGACAGAGAGATGGCTTCTGCGCTGCCGTGGAAGCCTCTCTTCTGGGAGCGCTTCGAGGATTCGCGTGCCCTCGCCGCCGGCGCCCGCGGCGACCTCGCCGCCGCCACCGCCACCATCCACCTCGCACTCGCATCGCCTCCGCGCGGCGGTGACCTCGATCGCGCCGTCTCGCTGATTGGAGAGTCAGAGGGCAAGCTTGCCGCGGCGGGCAAGCAGGTTGCCTTCCTGCTTTCCGGCCTTGGGACCGTCGAGCTCCTCGCGCGCCGACGGATCCGCGGCGACGACTCACTAGAGCAGCAGGCCCGACCGAGGGCGCGCGAGGCCAGGGCACGGGCCGGCGCCGCCTACGACGACGTGGCTCTCTCTCGCGGCCACCTGGGAGCCGCGGCACGTCTGGTTTCCCGCGGCGACCTCCCCGATATCTACTTCCACTCCGAGTTTCTCGCCCCCACCAGAGCCGCGGCGGCGGCCTCGGAGCACCTCCGCGGGGTGGACGACGCCCTGCGCATCCGCGACGACCTCGCGCCTCCCCTTCGCCCCCTGCACCGCAGCGTCCACCCCGACACGCGCCCAGCGGCGGCGACCTCGGAGCACCTCCATGGGGTGGACGACGCCCTGCGCATCCGCGGCGACCTCGCGCCTCCCCTTCGCCCCCTGCACCGCAGCGTCCGCCCCAACACGCGCCCAGCGGCGGAGGCGGAGGCGGCGCACCCCAGCGCCAAGCGGGAGGAGAACCACGACAAGGCGTGGAAGGCCCTGGCGTGCTCCGCTCCAGCCGCGCTACTGCACGGATGCGCCGACCTCCCGGAGCTCAAGGCGGCCCACGCCGAGCTCGGCAAGTGCGTCAGCGCCCTGAAGTCCTCCGCCGCCAAGAAGGTCGCCGCCGACACGTACAGCGCAGCGCTTCGCGCGCTGATCGCGGCTCACACCGAGGTGTCCCGCGTCCTGACGACCAACGAGGTGGTGGCCAATCTCCTCCTCCTCGCCGGCCTCCAGCTTGGCCTCAGCACTGGCCCGCGGCGGCAGTCCTGGGAGGGATCGCGCGCCGACGCCGGGCGCCACGGGCGCGCGGCCCTCGACCTCATGTGGTCGGCATCTTCGTGCGTAGACTACGTCCTCGGCTTGCTGTGGTGGGACGCCGCCACGTCGCAGGAGGCCGAGGAGCTCCTTCGCAGAGCCGTGGCCGAGGCCGGCGAGGCGGTCGAGGCCGCCAGCAACATGCGCCACAGCATTGAGCTTCTCCACGGCTGCGGCATGCTCAACGCGATATGATCAAGTTCCCCTGCGCCGTGAATGTGATGCTACTCCCCGTCGACACAAGACGATGAATTGGCAAATCGATATGGTTAGATATCAGAACTGCAATGCCCTCGTTCTATTTGTGCAATTGCGCTAGAGACATCTGATTTCTGCGATGCCATTTCTCAATCTTGTGCTAAATTTTGCTGAGACGGCTGATTTTCTTGAAAAAACTTTCAGAGATGTTTTGTTTCCTGAAGTAATGCATCAACCTATGTGAGGTTGGACCTTCGATGTTGTTGATCTTGCCTACTGTATTGGTTTAACGGTTTGCATGTTGCACATGTTTATCTATGCAGCTTATATCCTGATTTATGTTGGCTACTACTTCAATGATGCTTACTAGTGGAGCAAGCTTGATACTGCACTTTAGATTTAACAGGATGCATCGTTGTATGTTTTTGTTTCAGTCGTGCAACTAATATTCTTGGTCGTTCTGCTATCTAGCTACTCATTTCTTGTGTACCCTCACATTTTTTGTCGCGCACGATAGGTGTTCGGTCAAATGCCATTGAGCTTTTCTTAAACTTCTTGTTGTTTTCTAGAGAAGCATGATGGCGGGGTACTCAATGTACGAGGAAGAGTTATTGTGCGATGCATGGTTGGTCTTTTATGAGGACTTTGTAGGCATGAACAAGGGCCCGACCTTTTGGCAAAGCTTGGATGCTTGGTTTCATGAGTGAAATAACTCCATGCTCTACAACATGCGCATCATCCACGCACGCAATGTGAAGTCGCTAACACATCGGTGGTACACCGTCTGCAATTCTTTCATGAAGTTTTGCGGTACGATTCACCAAAAGGAGACAAGGTGGTCATTGGGCGTGTCAACCATCGAGATCGTTAGTGTTGCGTTCTGTTACTCTACATCTACATGTTGGTTAATTTATTCATTCACTCAATGTTGATGTACACGTTGTATAGCTTGCACACGCCGTCATGACGTACTACAGGACCGAGGGCAGGTGATTCACGCACATACATTGTTGGATGAAACTTAATGGGCAGTTTGTGTGGGACGACATGTGCCGGTTCAATAATAGATGATTCTAAAAAACTCGTTTAATATCCAGTTATCTCGTTGAATTTGAGCTATTGTTGTGTTAAAGATATTTGAATGGATGAATTGTGCTACTTCTATAATCACTTTGAGTGTTGCGGGCTATTGTCTACAAGTTATGTCTGAACTTTACGAATTCCGTTGTGTTTGCATGAATTTCGTCGGGTTTGTTGAAATCCGCTTCGAAATGTATGCGGTGATGGCCTACTCCTGCATCAGTGTCCGCGGGCTGGTCCCACTAGCCCACGAACGGATATGGTGCCCGGTGTATGGGTTGGTGTTGGAGGCAGGCAAATATCAGATGATACCGAGGTTTAGGTAATACCGCGATGCAGGCTCATGACAGCCATTGGATCTCAGATTTGACGGCTCATGGGAGCTCTTAAACATTTTGCAAAAAGGTTATCCAAGACAAGTACAAGAGCTCCTCACATATCGTTGAATCTGGGATCCAACGGCTCGTATCACCTAAGCATATCACCTGAAACTTTCGCGCGGCTCCATCACCGAGGCGTCCGAGCACCAGCACGACTTTGGGTTCCCCTTCCACCCCACCCTGCGGCGTCCAGCACGCCGTCGGCTCCCCCCTGTTCACCACCGTCAATGTCGAGCAGAGCTACCGCCTTGGGTCCCCCTTCCACCCCACCCTCAACGGCGAGCGCTCCGAGGTCCCCTCGGACACCCGCGACAGCAACGAGATCGAGATCGCCCGGGGCGACGCGAGCGTGACCGCCTACGACGACACGCTGATCGACGCCGGCTTCGACCACTGGCTGGGCCAACCTCCTAGCCAGCGCGCTCGGCCCTCGCCGACGCGCACCGCGAGACCGCCGGCCTCATCGCGCTCCACGGCGAGGCCGGCCACGTCCTGGCCCACCGCGCCGCGCCCCTCGGCCTTTCGCCGCGACGACGACGACCCGGCCTGGGCGAGCACAGGGCCGCGTACCTCCTCAACACTGCTGCGCCTGCGCTCCGCGGCGTCGGCAACGAGTGGGGCTCTGTGGCTCGTCGGCGACGCGCGGCGCGACGCCGCGGAGCGCGAGTTCTTCCACACCTGGATGATGCCCAGCTCCTCAAGCGCGGCGCGCCCTAGTTGCACCGCGGCCGCGTCCTACTCCCCCTACACGCCACTACTTCAAACCCCGGACCAATCCAACCGTAGCGCTTCCAATAAACTGCGTTGCGAACTTGCAACACCAGTACCTCTACAGAACTGCCAGATGTGCTTCAGAGACAGTGCAACAGATGGCACTTTTTTTTTGAGGGGGGCAGATGGCACATTTCTGTTGTTCTGCTTCTCAACTCTGATGCAAGTACTTTTTTTTTTTTTGAACCGGGCTGAACCATTTCCATTGCAAATGAACGGAAATACAGCAGTTTCCAGAAACATTGTCATAAGGAGGGACATTTGATGCAAGTACTGTAGTAGTATATTGTTCTTTCGTTGCAATATCGTTCGTGCAATTTCCGTCGACTGCCATTAAGGCACTAAGCAATGTGCTTTAGGGACACGCTGCTAATTTGGCAGCTCAGACAGAGGAACTTAGAAATGCACCGACAGTCTTCTTGCATTGCACTTTGAGAGGGTTGACGTTCGAGAACATATCGGAGTTGTCAAATACAGTCGTGCTAGCAAGTCGCAGCAGCAGTTGGCAAGTCAACCATGCCAGCACCGAATTCCTCCTCCCCCCTTCATAAGCCAATCTCAGCGTCTCCTCCGTTCGACCAGATTCAGTCCGGCGATCTCAGAGGTCCCCTGCTTCCATCTATCTGAAGAAGTTCAGGCGAGAGCAGCTAGGGAGAAGAGAAGAAGCAGCGGTAGCTGGGGATGGACTCCGCGGAGAGGTCCAGGAAGAGGGCGCAGCGATGGAGCAGGCGCAAAGCCGTCGTCATCCACCTCGCCGTCTGCTTCGTCGTCGGCGCCTTGGCGCCACTGGCCGCCACCCGCGGCCCGGGCATCCGCGCTGGCGGTGTTCAGCGAGTGGCTCCGCCGTCGCCCGCTGCTGCCCCTGACATCGGCCTCCTGCTGATCGTCACCGTCACAAGGCCGGACGAGGACGGCATGTCGCAGGAGGCGTCGCTGACGAGGCTCGGGCACACGCTGCGGCACGTCCCGCCACCCCTGGTATGGATCGTGGTTGGTGCCGAGAACAGGTCGGCGTCGACGGTCCAGGTGCTGCGCAGCACCGGCGTCATGTTCCGGCATCTCACATACGCCACCAACATCACCACCGCCGTGAACAACGCCACCAACAACAGCACCGTGGAAGCCAGAGCTACCACCGCCGTGAACAAAGCCACCAACAACAGCACCATGGAAGCCAGGGCCACCACCGCCGTGAACAACGCCACCAGCAACAGCACCGTGGAAGCCAACGCTACCACCGCCGTGAACAACACCACCAACAACAGCACCATGGAAGCCAGCGCCACCACCGCTGTGAACACCACCACCACCACCAACAACAACACCACCATGGAAGCCAGCGCCTCCACCGCCGTGAATAATACCACCACCAACAACACCGTGGAAGCCAGCGCCAGCAACACAACCACCGCCGCCGAGAAGAACGGTGCCAACAACACTATCGTCGAGAACACCACTGTGGAAGGCAGAGCCAGCAACACCACCACCGCCACTGAGAAGAACAGCACCAACAACACCATCGCCGAGAACACCACCACCGGGAATGCCAGTGACGAAGCGGACCTGCAGAAGAACGTGGCCCTGAGCCACATAGAGCGGCACCGGCTGGCCGGGGTTGTCCACTTCGCCACCTCCTCTGCCATATATGACCTCCGGTTCTTTGAAGAGCTCAGGCAGACTCGGTGCGTCCTGCTTCCCCTTCTCTTGCAGCTTTGCAACATGTTTCTTTCCATTTGCCAATTCTGTCACCCAGCGCAAGAGCAACATAATAACATCACTAGTGCAATCCTTGATCCAGGGGCGTTGCAGCATGGCCAACCGCAACTGTGTCATCAGCAGACCAGACAGTAACACTACAAGGACCAACCTGCAACTCATCACAGATAACAGGCTGGTACTCCGAGGACTCAGGCACCAATGCAACAGCGACACATACAACAGATGCGGCTGCTGCACAAGATACAGGCGCAATCCGCAACAGCTCCAGTTTACCTCCTGAAATAGGCATATCTGGACTTGGGTTCAGGAGCTCCATACTGTGGGAATCAGAATGGTTCGCCAACAGCAACAGCTCTTCAGGAGGCGGCTCTCAGGACTACATCCAGCTTGTACGACAAATGGCGGTCGGCGACGAGGACGTGCGGAAGGGCATCCCTTCTGAGTGCTCCGAGTCACGGATAATGATGTGGCACCTTGACATGCCAAAGTACACTCCAGAAGTTAAAGAACAGGAGACTCCGCGGGAGCAAAGTCTATTGGAGGAAGACGAAGAGGACTATATGACTTGATATTGCGAGCTAGAGAAGAACCATATTGCAGTACAGCTATATCGATAGAGTAGATAGATGAACAAATGTTATGCAAAACTCAACACAGGCCAACCTCATGTAGTACATCATTTATTCCTTAACCAGCACAACTTTGGTCTTGGAAGTGTCAAACAGTCAAAGAACCTGCTACGTCTAAGACATCTAATGTTCTTTCTCCAGAAATTTCAGTGATACACCAAGGCTTTTGTCTGCCTTCTAGTTCTAGGTGCAGAGTCTGGAGGTGCAAAAATAATAGTATCTTCATTGGGTGAGCACATTTTGCATGATATATGATCAAAAGGCTGAACCACCTCCTTTAGTTTTCCCCAGCAGAACATCTTTTGCCTCGTTGATCTTCGACGCAAGGTAATGGCTTCCTCCTGCATCCGGGTGATTGGCAACCATGACCCTCTTGTGTGCCTCTTTCACCTTATCAGGACGAACGTTTTCCCTGGAGGAATCAAAAGGAAACATGGCAACTTAACAATGATGATAAGACACACAAAACACGTCTCAAATCATAAATCACAAACAAAATTGTTGAATCACAAGTAACTGGCACTTATTCAAATGTCAGAATGATCAGTCTGGCATGCCAAGATGCATATAAATTTAGAAGGAAAAAGATGAAGACCTAATTCTACATGTTGGTCATGTCTATACCAATATAAAAAGACCCAAAGGGGCAGATCCAACGAATCCCGGCCGTCAAATCAGGTCAATCCAACGACTCAGGCTGCTCCAATGGTGAGCGCTCAACACGTTTAGTGTGCAGTTAATATCATACCAAATATTAATGCCAATGCTAATCACATACCAATCACATACTTAATATGCAAATAATATCCTACCTAATGTTTACGTGTAATTAATATATTACCAAATATCAACGTGCATTGCACGTACACATTTACTAGTAAGTACAGGGGGCACTATGAATGAAAAAAGATAGCAGGTCAATAATTGATAACTCCTCCTTCATGAGCTCAACAGTTTGTTTTTAATCAACTGAGTAAATATCTTTCTGGCGATGTGCAGAAAATTCAGAAGGACAGGCCTGAGGCAGTGGTGAAGAAGTACTCCCCACTTGTGCCAAGAGGTCCTGAGTTCGATGCAGCCTCTCTGCATTGAACTTTGCAGGAGTATGGTCCTGGCTTCGACGCAGCCTCGTATAATCCTTCCCCAGGCCCTACCTGGTGTGGGAGCTTCTAGCAATGGGTCTGTCTTTTCTTTTTTATATGTAGAGAAAAGTCGAGAGATATCATTGCAAGCAGGTGCTCAATTTAACAGGGAATTATTTGCTGATGCATTCAACTGACCTCCAGGCCAAACTAGAAACATATATACAACATTGCACCTAGTTTGAGATGGCAATTATATCCTTTTATAGACAGGTAATTACTCAAAAGGCTCCTTTTGGATAGGTTCAGATTTCAGAACTAAGATCCATGTGAATTCGGTCAGGAACCAAGCATTTCAATCCAAATCAAATCCAATGGGGTTGTGGGGTTATAAATTGATCGAACAGACTGTTCGCAACAAACTTAAGCCAAGATATATTCTCACCCCAAGCCCAAATATCACTTCAGCTGTGGGCCTGTGGCCTACTTAATTTCACTCTTACTTTAGACACTATGATGGCCTGAGCCTTTACAACGCAACATCTGTCTCCTTATTAACACCGATCTGCAGAAGGGTGAAGGGGAACACAGGAGATCAGCTCGGTTAAAGTTTAGACTTTGTCAGACGGCAAGCCAGTTCTATAGTTCGTGACTTGAGTGCCTGAGATGCAAGCAGTGGTCGACAAAGGTTGACTAGGTTCTCCACTCCATTATGACACTAAATGGTCAAATCTTACACCACAATTTAAAACCAATGAAAGCTAGCTATTGCTTTTGATCTTAGATGGCATTTGTAAAGTATTCTGTAGTTGGAAGTGAGAGAGCTCCCTTTGCCTTAATTGCAAGATGTTCAGCTGTAAATTAATGGAGCAGCTTAAAACCCCATTTACAGCTTATGGTATAATTACTTTGTTAAGTATAGCTATATCAATCTGTACATGTGTATGCTAGTGTGTTAATGTCAGAATGGAGTATGGACTAAAAGTGAATCTGTTTTTAGTATGAAATTGTACAGTATCGCCGCATGACTTTCTGCAAGGTTCCAAGTATCTTCTACGTACTGCAGGGAACAAAATGAAGCTAGGACAACTAACTACAAAATACTACAATTAGCTATCTCAGCAGACTTCTCAGAAAGCATAACAGTTGCAGCATACGTAAAGGAAGCTAATGGTGGCTGTTATCCTTTTACATCACTTTTAGGGGATTTCTAGTGTCCATTTGAGAATGGTACCGGTAAAAACAAATTCTTCCCACGAGTCTGATGGGCGGGGGAAGGGGTCAAAGTAAGTTCCCTACGTGTGCTGTGCTGCATAAATTATATCTTTCCGTGCTATTCCTGTTCTGTACAGAAGTAAACGTAATTTCAATGGCATGAGATTGAACTAGAGTCCTACCTATGAATACCTGTATGCTATAAGAATACTTGACTATGGTATGGGTGTTATGCTTTTATGCAACACAGACCTGATACCCAAGATTAGACCAGCTTCCCGTCGGGTCATTGTAGCTTGAAAGCCACCTTCATAGAATTTACGCATCCTTGGAACTATGGGCCTTGCCTTGTAAGCTTGCCAAGCCTGGATGCCATATCTACCCGCAAGAGCAGTGGCTGCCACAGCAAGTCCAGCTATGAGTGGTGTGGCCTGCAGAAATTGGATAAAAGTAAGTACAAACAATTGTAGCTTTACCGTGTTGCATATCCATCTTTACCTATTTTTTGGACACTCTACATTCATGCATCAAAGTGGAATTGAACTATCAGCTGGTCAAATAATCCAGAAGATGATTAAATACATAAGCGTCTACTGATGAGATGCACAAAGGGAGAGTGGGACAGTAGGAAATTGCTTGCATATTGCAACATAGCTCAAGGTACATAACTAAACATCCATGTGTTGTTACTTGTTAGTAATCGACAACCACTCTTGAGTTATAATCAATATTTAACCACCGAAAATAGATCTAGGACTATCCAGTGGGGTAAAGTCTGAAACATCATTTCATCCCAAAATACATCTGAAATTCAGAATGATAAACATTGAGCAGGTGAAAAACATGTGAACTGGAAATTGTGATTTACACTAATCTGGTCTCATTCTCGGCCAGCTACTAAAAGCCACTTCCAAAGGGCAGCAGCTACCAGAAGGATATGAAGTTGGGACACAAAATGTCGTGAAAACCAGAAGAATCTGTCTAAATCGCCCCCGGCTTTAACAGAACAACCATGATCCTCCCTAAGGCCAATATTTAAGCAACATCTGATCCCCCTAGCCGCACATTGGCATCACTACGCTCTGAAATGTCACATAATTTGGCTGCAACCTCCAGATTAAATTACACGTTGCTTCGATAGAATCGATTCAATCTAAAACGAACAAGCACGCAGCGATAAAAAACTATTAACAAGAAGAAGCGTGATCTCTCGTGTTTGAATAGAGCTCACCATCTCCACGACCAGTAACTCCGGCGAGTTGTTGAAGGCGGGGGGGCGCAGAAGACGCGGCCGGTGAGTGGCTGCACGCAGGTGCGTACGTGGACGGCGCTAGGGCCCGAGAGATCGCCGGAGAGGAGAACGGCGTCGGCGGCGTCGCGTCGCGTGGAGGATGCTGGAAGCTTCGCGGCGGAGGGAGGGATAGGTGGATCGTGGAAGACGGAACCCTACTTGGGCTGGGCCTTTGGGAGCGCCCACGAACTGAGCCGAAGAGGGAAGCAGGTACATGGGACCCACTTGTCAGTTGCCACTGAAAATGGGATATGCACATTTCGGATATCGTGTTCCAGTTCCGAAAGCGTACTCAGGTAGAGTTGAAATTCTCTTGGGTTCCCTCGAAAAGAAATTCTGTCTTGGATGATTTGTTTCCACTTTTTAAAAACTACTCCATCATCTCTCCTTTTTTTTTTTTGAGAAAACTTTCAATCTATTAATCTTCAATCATGGTAGTACAACGAACACCAGATTCATAGACCACCTAGCAACGACTACATCTACAAGAACTGAAGCGAGCCAAAGACGCGCCGCCACCCCTCCATCGCCGGAGTCGGGCACAACTCGTTGTAGTAGACAGTCGGAAAGTCGGCATGCTAAAGCTACATAGGACCAGCACACTAGAACAGCAACCGCCGCCGGTGAAGAATAACGTAGACCGGAAGGATCCAACCCAAAGACACGAACGTAGACGAACAACGAAGAGATACGGACAAATCCACCAAAGAAGATCTATACGCTCTTATATTTTTTTACGGAGGATGATCTATACGTTCTTATATTCTTTAAAGAGGGAGTAGATGATTTCCCCGCAGGTTGTGGCGAGAATTTAAAGTTTAATTTCAGATGAATTGTGTATGAAAAAATGATCTAAATCAAAAGCTACTATTTTATTAATGTAGAGATGTTTCATACTTACATTTTGTGAGGTGAAAGGCCGCATATTTAGAGAATTATAGTTAGTAGGGATCAAACTATCTAAGAATAGTAGATGCGTTTTTTTATTTTTCTTGTTAAAGACGGGTTTACCCTCTTTCATTACTGTAAACAAGTAGGACTTTGTTACAACAGCTACCAAATCCAAAGAAAACCAGAGCATTAGCCTTGCAATAAACTGAACACTTCTCGGAAACCATGCATTGAACACATTATAATTTTTCGTACAGAAATGTGCTCACACTATTCACCCAAACGAATAAAATTGTAGAACAAATGAAGAAAAAGTCATCTTCGACATGATTACTTCAAGGTTATAAATAGGAAAATGTCGAAAAGTTGACTGTACTCTGGTAGCGTGACGAAGTTTTGAGCATTCATCATGCATCCGTCATTTTAAATAAGAGAAATGGAGAGGAAGATAATTTTGCCTAGATCAGAATCACTCCCCTACCAAGTTAAAAAAAAGTTTCAAAAAAATCACCGCCCTACACACACACACTCACACACACACACACTCACACATCACTACCACCACAGCGACCAAGAACAACAACCCTTTTGCCAACATTTTCTAAGGCCAACTCCACCGCTCGACTCCAAACGGACGTCCGTTTTGTCCGGATTCTGTTCGTTTGGGTAGGGCGATGGGGTCGTGTCCGGGCCTGTCCTGGGATGCGGTGGCCGTGCACCTAGCGCGCGGCCGCATCCTTTTACCCATCATGTCTGCCTCCATTTTCAAACAACAACGTTTCAAATACCAGCGGCTGGCCTAGTTCACGCCCGGCAACAAAGCCAGCGGCCTACACGTCCTCACCGGCAACACAGCCAGCGGCCAACAACACAGCCGGCCTCCAAAATGAATAGTTTTGTTCGCCGGCAACACAGCCAGCCTTCAAAATGAATCAGGTTCTCGCCGGCACACAGCCAGCGGCCCAGCGGGCGGCACCCATGCTAGCCTCCAAAAAGAACGGCCACGGCCGATCGGACAACCTAGTTCAGGTCGTCGGCGTCGAACATCTCCTTTTGCCTGGCCTCGAACCAACTCCTCGTCTTGTCGCTCATCTTGGTCAAGTCCACACTCATGATCGCAAGGGCGACCTCCTTCGCTTTGGTTGCAGCATTGGTGGCCTCGATGTCGAGCTGCCTCTGCCTGGCCTTGACGTTCTCGACCTCGATGTCGAGCTGCCTTTGCCGCGCCGCCTCCTCCATGTCGATCTTCCATCTCTTGGCCGCCTCCTCCATCTCAAGCTTCTTCCTTTGAAGCTCTAGGTATTGCTTCATTTGTTCGTCCTTGCTTTGCCGCTTCTTCTCATCCCTCACATCCTTTTGAGACATCATGCCATGCAATGTCTCATGCAAGGCCATGGATGAGGCATCACGTATGTCGTCCACCTTGGAGTTGGTCTTTCCCTCGGCCTCTTCAACGCCTCGCCATCTCCACCTCCGGCGAACTTGGCCGTCTTCTTGCCTCTCTTCCTTTGAAGCTCACGGTATTGATCCTTGAACTTAGGACAATTGTTGATGATCGTCCAACAATGCGTAAGAGTGAATGGCTTGTCATTGTGACGGTCCTTGAATGCTTCCAAAGATTGAAATGCCTACACCACAAGATCAACAAGAATTGGACATGCAAACATGTACAAGGCCGAAGTCACTTGGCCGTAGAAAGGAAAGGACTAGGATGAGGAGAGCATACCATGTCCCCAACGCCCAGACCACTCACGGGTCGTGCTTCAACGCTCTCAAATGCGGCGCAATATTTGTTACACTCCTGTTGGATGAACAACCACCTCTTTTGAATCGAGGTGATGCCACAGTTGCTTGTAATTTGGTAGGGCTCAAACATCTTCCTTTCATGGAATGTTTTGTGGACTCTCGTCCAAAAAACTACGCCCTTTTGTTGCGCGCCCGTCCTCAGATCTTGGCTAATCTCCATCCATCATTGGCAAATCAACTTGTCCTCATCTTGTGTATATGAACCCGTGCGAATGCTTTTCCTCCTCTTTTGTGCTTCCGCTCTTTGGGTGAGCTCGTCGATGAACAATGGCTCGCCACTAATATCCATGGCATTGCCTTCTTCTTCATCACCATCACCTTCGACATAGATGTCATCATCCTCATGCCACGAGTCACCATGGTCGTAGTCAGCACGGTCGTCGGCCTCTTCATCGGTAGTGAACTGGTCGCGGCCATCCTGACTTTGGGTCTCCTCGGGGTCGTAGACAGGGACGTGCCCACTGTCGGTGTCAAAACCGGCGGATCTCGGGTAGGGGTTCCCAAACTGTGCGTCTAGGCGGATGGTAACAGGAGACAAGGGACACGATGTTTTTACCCAGGTTCGGGCCCTCTCGATGGAGGTAAAACCCTACTCCTGCTTGATTGATATTGATGATATGGGTAGTACAAGAGTGGATCTACCACGAGATCAAGGAGGCTAAACCCTAGAAGCTAGCCTATGGTATGATTGTTGTTTGTCCTACGGACTAAAACCCTCCGGTTTATATAGACACCGGAGAGGGCTAGGGTTACATAGAGTCGGTTACAATGGTAAGAGATCTACATATCCGTATTGCCAAGCTTGCCTTCCACGCCAAGGAAAGTCCCATCCGGACACGGGACAAAGGCTTCAATCTTGTATCTTCACAGTCTTGGAGTCCGGCCGATGATGATAGTTCGGCTATCCGGACACCCCCTAGTCCAGGACTCCCTCAGTAGCCCCTGAACCAGGCTTCATGACGACGAGTCCGGCGCGCATATTGTCTTCAGCATTGCAAGGCGGGTTCCTCCTCCGAATAATTCATAAAAAATTGTGAACACCAGGATAGTGTCCGGCTCTGCAAAATAAATTCCACATACCACCGTAGAGAGAATAATATTTACACACGTTCAATCTGCTGACGTATTTTGTGGCGTGACGTCACACCACAACCAAGCCTTTACTTGAATCGTCTTTATTACTCCACCTCAGCGCGTTTAGCGAAGCGGTTTCCTTGGCACGTCTTGTCGAAGCAGAGATCGTGTCCCCTTATTTCGGGATTCCCATCAATACGAACGTGGGTAACCCAACCGCGCCATTGATTGTGGCGCTTGGGAGATAAGCGAGTTTTACCAGGCTGGTGGGGACGCATAGTTTTGTCCGCCCATATATAAGGGGATAAGGATCCACCTTTTTACCTACGCCTTCTTCCTCCTTTGCTTATCCATCTCCGCGCATTCGAGCTCCAGCGCCCAAGTCCGCACATCTCACCTCAACCTTCTCCAACCATGTCCGGAGCGGGAGGCAAGTGGATGGCCTCCTCCGTCACGGAGGGGCACATCAAGAAGCTGCGCAGCGCCGGATATTTGTCCAGCGATATCGCGCACCGGCTCCCCGACGAGGGGCAGCTCATCCCCACCCCCGGGCCCCATGAGAGGGTGGTATTCCTTCCCCATTTCCTCCGCGGACTGGGCTTCCCACTCCACCCCTTTGTCCGGGGGCTCATGTTCTACTACGGCCTGGATTTCCATGATCTGGCCCCGAATTTCATCCTCAACATCTCGGCGTTTATCGTCGTGTGCGAGGCCTTCCTCTGCATCCAGCCCCATTTCGGCTTGTGGCTAAAGACCTTCAATGTCAAGCCGAAGGTTGTGAAGGGCAGCCAAGCGGAGTGCGGAGGCGCCATGGTGGGCAAGATGCCCAATGTCACTTGGCTCGAGGGCGCCTTTGTGGAAACCATCAAAGGGTGGCAATCGGGGTGGTTCTACATCACCGAGCCGCATGACCCTGAATGGGCAGCGGTCCCCGAATTCAGATCTGGCATCCCCATGCGGCTCACTTCCTGGAAAGAGAAGGGTCTGCTGTGGGTTAGTTCGAAAGAGCTGACCGGACTCCAATCCTGTCTCCCAACCCTGGTGAACAAGAAGCTCAAGCTCGTCAACGTAATCCAGGTCATGCTCATCCGCCGGATTCTCCCCTGCCAACAACGGGACTTCAACTTGTGGGAGTTTGATCCGGCACAGCACCGGACCTTGAGCGGGCTCTTCGACACTACGTACGAAGATGCCTAGAAGGTGCTGTTCAAGGGCACCGAAGCTCCCGCATCCGCTACCGAAGATCGCGGATTCAGCTCGCAGCGTCCGGCTGGCGAGGTAAGCCATGTTATCCTTTTTGGGACACTTGATTTTCATAGTTTGACTCCATGCGGGATCTAAACTCCCAATACCTTTAACAGGCCTGGCAGGAGACGTCCGGACAGGTTAACTGTCCAGCCCCCCTTCCAGAAGACCCAGCGGATGCCCGTCTGACAGGGCTGCTGGTCCCAGCACCTTACGTAGTGCCGGAGAAGAAGGCCAAGAAGAAGGCCACGGGAACCCGAAGGAGTTCCCGGCGTCAGGTGTTATTGGATTCATCGTCCGATGACTCCGAGGCAGACTCCTCCCACGAGGTCGAGGAGGAGAAGAAAGAGGCCTCTCCCCCAGCGGGGGGAGAGAAGAAGAGGAAGGCCTCCCCAACGAGGGAGGCTGAAGGGTCCAAGAAGGGAAGGACCCTTCCCCCGGACTGTTCCGCCAGCGCCGGCGACGACGACGAGGATTGGCCCTCAAGGGCCAAGCCCCTGGCGAGATCGTAAGTATCCGGACTCCTGAATAACTCATAATTTTTCTTTTTGTCGCATGGTGTCTTTCTAACGCCGCATACAACCCTGTAGTCCGCCCAAGGACGATCTTCCCGCTTCGTCGAGCGGGTCCTTGGGCACGTCGGACGTGGATAGCACTTCACTTCCGACCACCTCCACCCCCCGTGGCGCTGACGACGCCGAGGTGGGATCCCGGGAAGGGACCCACCAGGAGGAGGAGGCCCCGGAGGTGCCGCAGGGCAACCTCCCGGACTTTGGACCGGACTCCGCACCGGAACCTACAGTGGTTCCGAAGTCCGGCGGGCGGCCCCTTCGTAAGAAGGGAAAGACTGTGACGCCGGCGGCCTCCGCCCAACCGGAGGCGCCGGATAACTTGCTGGAGGCGCTCAATGGCGCTTCCATCAAAGAGGAACACCGCACTGTCATGAGTGCGGTGATCCAGAAGGTTCAGCTCGCCAAAAGCGGGCTGACCGAAGCCTGCAGCAGCCTTCTAACAGGCTTTGAGGTAAGAATTTTAAGATATGTAAAATAGTACCGCATAGACAGTAGCCCATGATGCTCGGTTCGGCGTTCGGAAAGAAAAGCTGGACTAAGGATCTAAAAAGATATACGCAGGAGTCTTAACAAAAATATGTCAATATGGGAATGCAGGCTGCGCTGCTGACCTCTGCCGCACTGACTGCGGAGGTCAATGCCTTGAAGCAGAGCCTCGAGCGGTCCGAGAGCGAGCTCGGCCGTGCCGAGAAGCAGCTCGAGGACAAGGAAGGTGAGTAACACCTTATGAAAGTTGTACCTTATAGAAAAGGATTTGGTTGCAAGAGTAATAACAAGGATAACGTGGGTACTCCAGGGGCTACGAACGAGGTGGCGACCCTGAAGGAGGCGGTGTCCGCAGCCGAACGCAATGCGGCCGCGGAACGCGCCGAGCGAGAGAAGCAGGAGGCGCGGGTGGCGGAGGTACAAGAAGAGCTCCAGGCTCTCGTGGAAAAACACGAGAGTTTGGAGCGTGACTCGAAGACTCGAGAGTCCGAGCTTGCGGCGGCTCTTGAGAGTGCCAAAGCCGCTAAGGCCGAAGCCCACAAGGCCCTCCGGGAAATCGAGGCATTGAAGAAAATAGCGGCGGGTAAGGCATTCTTCATGCAAAGCAAGCATGTAAAAGTGAATTACCTGTTACTTACCCGAATTCGGAGCTCTCCAGGAGCGTTCGAAGATCTGCCCTGCAGCGTGTCCGATGCTGCCGCTTTCTACCGAGCCGAGGAGGGGAGCTCAACGGAGAAGGTGTTCTGGTCTCAGTATGCTGAGGCCGGACATCCGGTGCCCCTTAGCGGCCAGCTGAAGCAGCTGGTCGAGCTCCACAAGGTGGCCGAACAGGCCATGAAGGGCCTCATAGTTCGGCTGTGGCCCAAAGAGGCCATGCCTGGGAGCTACTTCGGCCTGGTGCGGCGGCTGGTGGATGCTTGTCCATGGGTTGAAGTCATCAAGCACTCCGCCTGCATTGAAGGTGCCCGTCGGGCCCTTGCCCGTGCTAAGGTGCACTGGGGCAAGATGGACGCTGAGAAGCTTGTGACGGACGCGCCACCGCCGGGCAAGGAGTATCGCACGCCCGAGACGTATTATAAGGGTGTCCTGAAGGGTGCCCGCATTATTGCGGGTGAGTGCTCCAAAGATGTAATATTTGAGTAGACTCGCATTTTGTTATCCTATGCGCTGAAAACTTTTGTTCATATGCGCTAAGCAACGCTTGTTAATTTAAAATATTACCTTCTGTGCGGCCGTTTATCAAATCTGAGAGATGGCAAGTCGTCGGCTTCAGCCGCCATGCCACGAGTGCTGGGGTGTTCGGGATAAACTTGAGCGCTCTTGTTCCCATTTTTGGGTCCATCTAGGGAGGCGCTCAACACAACGAACGAGGCAACCGGACTTATAATGCTTGAACACTCTCACTTAGCCATAGAATTCTATAATTTTAAATTTCGGCGAAGCCCCTAGTGTTCGGAAGGCCGAATTCGGGGCGCTATCCACGCCTGGGCCGGACAAAGCCGGTTCCTCGCTCTAAGCGGCATAAGTCTTTAGGGACTCGAAAAAACCTCTCGAACAGCGACCAGCTCTTGCCTCATCATGACGGTCTGTTTTAGCTTTCTCCACTGAGGTGCTCGCCCAGCTCAACTGGGGCACAATCGCAGTGGTTCTCCCAGTGCTACCTTAGCCGATATAACGGAACGTAAGGTACCAAAACATGGGAGCCGGGCAAACCCAACTATTTACCCAAGACATGATTCGGAGCCGATGCATATAATGCTATAAGTTCGGGGTGCCGCACTTGTGAAAGTGTTCGGACTTGTCACACCATAGTGTGGGGAACTTAAGCCCCTGGTGTATTTGGCGGTACCAAAGTGTACAGATGCAACATGTCATAAATGAACATATGTATAAAAAAGGAATGCAATTATAGGCAAAAAGCGATGCATTGTTTGTTCAAGAAATACTGCCATGAATGCAGAATGATACAAATAGTGCGATAAGCAAGGGGTTGAACTATTTAGCATGTCCCCTCCCAGGGGTAGGCTGCGGAATGGTGTATAAAACAGGTATAATGCTCGTAATGGAGACCACCTGGATACTCGTTGTAGCTTTTCTCCTTCCCTGGCTGTTGCATCGTGAGTTCGGTAGGTCTACTGCCGGACAGGGCCTCTGGTAAATGGAGTCCTGAGGATAAGAAGAAAAGAGAAAAAAAAGAAAGAAAAAGGATGACACACTTGGGAGCCCCTGGTGTGGTTGAGCCGCACTCTGGGCCTCCCCCTTTGCCCATGGTATCTCCAGAGCGTAATGATGTACGCGAAGTACTGGTCTTGCAATTTTGCGAGGGCTGGGGTTGGGGCCGCATTGCTACGCGTGCTCGGAACATGCCAGGTGGTCTTGTTGTAGGTTACTGCGGGCGCGTTTAACAGTGTCCGGTCGCTTAACGACCGGACTCGAAAATTGCCTTAAGAGGCTGCTCTGCACTTCTGCCGCGAGAGCCGCTGTATGCTCCTCCATTCGGAGAGAGCGTTCAGTGTTTCCGTTGACCGTGATCACTCCTCGAGGGCCTGGCATCTTGAGCTTGAGGTATGCGTAGTGTGGCACCGCGTTGAACTTTGCAAACGCGGTTCGTCCGAGCAGAGCACGATAGCCGCTGCGGAACGGAACTATATCGAAGGTTAACTCCTCGCTTCGAAAGTTAAAAAAGCCAAGGTTTTTTTTGGCACAAAATGCGTCTAGCAGAGCGCCATCTATCACTGACAGTGGGCCCTGTCCACGCCAGCATTCACACATGCACTGGATACGCGCGCATACTAGATATGTGACCGTATATGTACGCGCGTGCAAGTTCGATGACCACGATCATGTATTAATAATTTTGTGCGCCAAAGTGACCACCGCGTGTAAGTTCTAAGACTCCCGATGTATATACCTCGTTGACAAACAACAAGATGAACGCAATGAATAGATAATACAATGCAAGAGGAGTTAAATACAACATGGAGGCCTTAACTTGGCGTCGCAGTCAGTTTGGTATCCAAACTTGTAAAACACACAAAAGTGATGTTGTAACTTTTCCTCTCGTGCATATACGGCGCCTGCACCCGTATG
This sequence comes from Triticum timopheevii, assembly GCA_963921465.1. Taxonomy (NCBI): domain Eukaryota; kingdom Viridiplantae; phylum Streptophyta; class Magnoliopsida; order Poales; family Poaceae; genus Triticum; species Triticum timopheevii. Next base: position 129,758,661 of record OY997266.1, read on the forward strand.
CTACTGCATGGGCTGCCACATGGAAGTGGACAATTGATTTTGTTTTTGCAGAAAACAGCTCATGTTTTGTTTAATCACATAGAAAGCCCCCTCAAATTCAGATGTGGGCTCTGTCAGTATGAAAGAGCGATAAATCACTAAGGATAAGTTTGGTTACTTGCATCATTTTTTCCCTTTGCATACTTGTCCCGATTGGGCCTGGCTGAGCATATGCAGGAAAAAAACCATCATTTTCATGTTGATTGGTTGACTGCATCCCCTCTAGCCTGCATGTGCCAAAACGAAAGGCAGTGTTGTTTGTTTGCGGACTTGTTTAAGGGGAAACACAAGTCCGGTTGTTTGATTACATCTAGAACAGTTGTGTGGTAACCTCCTCCTCGATGTGGTGAGGTTACCAGAGGCACACATGGACAACCAACTAGAGCAACAGAACAAAGTTAGGAACAAACACAAGTCTTAACCACGCATCACAAGTTTTAAACCGACATAGCACGATAAGTTTTAAACGAAACCCAAGTCTTAAACTAACGAGCAACAAGGAATGTACAGCAGGAGCTCAGGCGGTCACGGCGAAGGCGTCGTCGTGCAGCTTGCACTTGGTCCCTCGTCGTTGAAGATGATCGCCTTCATGGTGTCGAGGGTCAGCAACTTGAACGTCAGTATGTACCAAATCATGATTTATGACGATGCTTCGGGAAACAATGCGACTTGTCAAGACCGCATCCATGTGTGCAACCGCCCACATCCACGTGCCTAGGGTTACACCGCTCGGGCCTGGCTACACAAAAATGGCCGGTTTGGGCGTTCCTCTGGATGCAGGGCCAAAGGTGTTTTAAAGTTCATACTATGCAGTGCAAACAGCGAATGCGGGTAAGGTCTCTTTTTTTCGCGTGGGCCTGGCTAGGGTATATACGGGCAATCAAACACATCCTAAAATAAATTGTAGAAATCACTAAAACTTGCTCGTCAGGCCCATGACCTCACAGGCTACAAGTTCATGATGTGACCAAGCTTGCAATTTATGCTTACATTTCTACAAACACCTTTAACACGTTTGAATACATTTCTAGAATTACTATTATTACACAATAATTTCAATACACGTTGAACAGTTACGTTGTCAATTTTTTAGTGATTTCTGCAAAACAAAATCAATTGTCATGATTTCTGCAATTTTCAGTGGCCGAGCTTGCAACATGATCCGACAGAGGCCAACTCAACCTGTAAGGTCATGGGCCTGACGAACATGCCTAGGACTGAACCATCCCCACATTTCTTGGATTGTAAACGCACGGGAGGAACTGAGTCAACTGACTACCAGCGCTATGCCGCCCTCGTCCTTTTGACCGGCGTGTCACGGGTCGCGGTGGAGCATCGGCCGATCGGTGCAATGGGATAGAAGTTTTTTTTTGGCGAGTGGGGGTGGTACTGGTACTACTTGGTTGGCCCAGCAAGGCGAGTTTCGAGGAAAGGAAACGGACATGCAAGCGGGAGCGCCTTGAGGTCGATCCCGTGGACTGTATCGTATGGGCTGGGACCGAGTCACGCTCGTACAAGTACAGGGACGACAATTCTCGCAAAAAAGAAAAAAGTACAGGGACGACAATTCTCAAAATCCTGGGATCCGAAGACCACTTCCAGTGTAACTGAGCCTGTACAATTGGCCTCTATACCTGGTATGACGCCTTTGAAGGTCGTCTTTGTGGGTTTAATCCTTGAGGGGTCTATGCCCATCTTGCGCACTGTATCCTGGTAAAGCAGGTTCAGGCTGCTGCCGCCGTCCATCAGGACTCTAGTGAGGTGAAACCCATCGACGATTGGGTCTAGAACCAATGCGGCGAACCCGCCATGGCGGATGCTGGTGGGTGGTACCTTCGATCAAAAGTGATGGGGCAAGAGGACCATGGGTTGAACTTTGGGGCGACTGGCTCCATCGCGTATACGTCCCTGAGTGCACGCTTCCGCTCCTTTTTAGGTATGTGGGTTGCGTATATCATGTTCACCGTCCGCACTTGTGGGAGGAAACCCTTCTGTCCTCTATTGTTCGGCGGCCGGGTCTCTTCCTCGTCATCACTATGCAGCCCCTTGTCATTGTTTTCGGCAATTAACTTGCCTGCCTGCTTGAATACCCAACAATCCCTGTTGGTGTGATTAGCTGGCTTTTCGGGGGTGCCGTGTATCTGGCACGAGCGGTTGAGTATTCGGTCCAAATTGGACGGACCCGGAGTAGTTCTTTTGAATGGCTTTTTCCGCTGACCGGGTTTGGAGCCTCTAAATCCGGCGTTGACTGCCGTATCTTCAGTATTGTCGCCGTTAATGCGGCGTTTGTGTTTGTTGTGACGCGACCTGCCATTGCGGTCCTTGGCATCCGGACTGCCAGAATTTTTGTTTAGGTTGTTACTGTGGGCTAGCCAGCTGTCCTCTCCCGCGCAGAAGCGGGTCATGAGTGATGTGAGGGCTGCCATAGATTTCGTCTTTTCCTGTCCTAGGTGCCGGGCAAGCCACTCGTCTCGGATGTTATGTTTGAAGGCTACAAGGGCCTCCGCATCCGGACAGTCGACAATTTGATTTTTCTTGGTTAAGAACCGTGTCCAGAATTGTCTGGCCGATTCGTCTGGCTGCTGAATTATGTGGCTTACGTCATCAGCGTCTGGTGGTCGCACATATGTGCCCTGGAAGTTATCAAGGATGCGGCTTCCAGGTCCTCCCAACACCCAATTGATTCTGCTGGCAAGCTGTTAAGCCAATGCCGAGCTGGTCCTTTAAGCTTGAGTGGGAGGTATTTGATGGCATGAAGATCATCACCGCGGGCCATGTGGATATGAAGGAGATAGTCTTCGATCCAAACCGCGGGGTCTGTTGTGCCATCATAGGATTCAATATTCACAGGTTTAAACCCTTCGGGGATTTGATGATCCATTACTTCATCTGTGAAGCATAGTGGGTGTGCGGCGCCTCTATATTGGGCTATATCACGACGTAGCTCAAACGAGCTTTGTCTACTATGTTCGGCCCGGGCGGACTTGCTGTATCCGGTGCGATGGTTGTCGTCGCGTATCGTGGGGCGCCCACGCGATCCGTAGATCGATCTTGATTTTCTCGCCTTATCCTCCAATATGTCTCGCAAGTCCGACGCATTCCCCCATGGCTTTGTACTTTTCGAGCGATGCCGGGGTACGGCCTTAGTGGAGGGCCTGGAGGCCTCTCTGTCACGGCCACGAGGTGGCTGGTCGGCCGTATTGTGCGCTGGTGATGTAGGTTTATATGCTTCCTCCTCTAATCGGGGGAGCAGCTTGTGTTTGGGGTAGCTTTTGGAGGGGCGTTCGAGTTCGTGCTCTTCGGCCGCAAGGACTTCAGTCCATCTGTCGGCTAGCAGATCTTGATCAGCTCTAAGCTGTTGCTGTTTTTTCTTGAGGCTGCTTGCCGTGGCCATAAGCCTGCGTTTGAAACGCTCTTGTTCGACGGGATCCTCAGGCACGATGAATTCGTCGTCGTTGAGGCTTGCCTCGTCTCCGGAGGGAGGCATGTAATTATCGTCCTCTATCTCTTCGTCTGCCGCTCTCTTGTGAGGGCTGGCTTCTCCGTCCTCCTGTGCTGAATCTTGCTGGAGGGGGTTGTCTTCGGCACTGTCCGGGGTGTTATTGTCTCCGGTGCCGGAATCTCCATTCTTGCTGTGGCGGGATTTAGAGCGGTGCCGCTGACACCGGCGCTTAGGCTGTTTCTTGGAGGGGTCTTCCTCCGCTGTTGCCTCGCCATTCCCATCTTTTGGGATGTCCACCATGTATATGTCGTATGACGAGGTGGCTTTCCAGTGCCCCGTGGGCGCTGGTTCTTGGTCATCTCCGGCATCGTCGTCCATACCATCGATGTCTTCGGAGTCGAAGTCTAGCATGTCGGTTAGGTCATCAACAGTGGCTACAAAGTGGGTGGTGGGTGGGTTTTTAATTTCTTCGTCGTCCGCATCCCAACCGTCCTGACCGGAGTCCAGCCAGGGCTCTCCCGATAATGAGAGATACTTTAGCGAATTCAGGATGTCGCCAAAAGGCGAGTGCTGAAATATGTCCGTAGCGGTGAACTCCATGATCGGCGCCCAATCAAATTCGATCGGTAGGGGCGCGGGAGGTTATGAGTCCAGCGAGGAGTCCGACACCTCGGAGTCACGAGCTTCATAAGGGACAAGGTCGGTATTCGGCTCCATCACCGTAGAGGTAGCAGCCCCCGAGGCGGTGTCTAGCCACCCATCCTCGGTCTGCGCAGTCGGCTCCGAATTAAGGGTCGGAGCGGACTCTTGTGCTGCCTCCAGGGCACTGTCCGGCAGCAGAGCTAAATCATGCCCATCGTGACAGTGCGGCGCGCTCGGGTGTGGCTCGAATCCATCGAAGATCAAGTCTCCGCGGATGTTGGCCGTGAAGTTCAAACTTCCAAATCCGACCTGATGGCCAGGGGCGTAGCTTTCAATCTGCTCCAGATGGCCAAGCGAATTGGCCCACAGTGCAAAGCCGCCGAATACGAAGATCTGTCCGGGGAGAAAAGTCTCACCCTAGACCGCGTCGTTGTTGATGATCGAAGGAGCCATCGGGCCTATATGCGATGACACAGAGGAACTCTCAATGAAAGCACCAATGTCGGTGTCAAAACCGGCGGATCTCGGGTATGGGGTCCCGAACTGTGCGTCTAGGCGGATGGTAACAGGAGACAAGGGACACGATGTTTTTACCCAGGTTCGGGCCCTCTCGATGGAGGTAAAACCCTACTCCTGCTTGATTGATATTGATGATATGGGTAGTACAAGAGTGGATCTACCACGAGATCAAGGAGGCTAAACCCTAGAAGCTAGCCTATGGTATGATTGTTGTTCGTCCTACGGACTAAAACCCTCCGGTTTATATAGACACCGGAGAGGGCTAGGGTTACACAGAGTCAGTTACAATGGTAGGAGATCTACATATCCGTATTGCCAAGCTTGCCTTCCACGCCAAGGAAAGTCCCATCCGGACACGGGACGAAGTCTTCAGTCTTATATCTTCATAGTCTTGGAGTCTGGCCGATGATGATAGTACGGCTATCTGGACACCCCCTAGTCCAGGACTCCCTCACCCACCCTCGTAGATCACTTCCTCCATGAACTGGTCATTGTAGGGGTCGTCGACCGGTGGCGTTGGTGTTGGCATTCCGTCGAACAAGATGCAGGGGACGGCATGGTGCCCGTAAACGGCTGCTGAACCGAGGGGTGACGTTGAGGTTGATGACGGCCTCTAGGCGCGGGGTGGACGGCGGGATCACACTCACATCTGGCGAACCCGAGAAACGGGTTTGTCCGTCGTGCCTTGGCGGGGGGAAGCCGGGCGACATTGGCGTGGTCCGCGACTGGCAGTGCGAAGGCTGGGCGACCGATGAGCCTCTGCTCGCCGGACCGACGACCGTTCCAGAGAAACTAGCCAGACGGCAAATGCCCATCATGAGAAGGGCGTGTGCTTTGCCTTCTCCTCGACCTCGGCCTTGCGCCGCGCGGCCTCAATCGCAGCGCTGTCGGCGGCTCTCTTGGCTGCGGCGACGTTGTCCTTGGCGACCGCCCTTCGGCTCCTCCTCTTCACCGATTCCGCGTCCAACTTGGCGATCTCCTCCGGCGTGCACTCCGACCGCGGCCTTCTTCTTCTTGGCCATTCCGGGCGGGTCGACGGCCAGCCCGCCGGAGGTCGGCTGGGCGTCGGCCATGGACGGAGGAGGGAGTGGGACGGCGGGACGTGGGAGGGTTTGGGGGGAAATGGCGCCAAAGGGGCCGCGGGGGGAGGGGGGGTTGCTTTGTGTCACTGCCAGGCGGGCCAGGGGCGGACAAGCGCGCGCGTCCTGCCCGTCCGCGCGTTGTCTGTTTCACCCCAAAACCGGCGCAAACTTGGGCTGGAGATGGGTCAAAAGCGGACACAAAATGGACAAAAGTCTGTTTGCTCCCGCGCGCTGGGCCGCCCAGTTTGTCCCTTTAACCCCAAACGGACGGGGCCGGACAGGATGGGGTCGCGCGGTGGAGTTGGCCTAATGTAGTCTTGTCCTCCCACACCTATAAATGTATTCAAGCCAACATAAGTTTCTATCCATGTCCATGGTATTATTATTGGTCTTCACATATATTTTCTCCGACTAAAATAAATTAGAGCAACTCCAATGGGGCGACCCATTTCGTCCGCTGGCGTCCGTTTGGGTCGACGCGGACACAAAAGTCGGCTCAACGCGCCGACCCAAATGAACGCGCGTCCACTTTTCGTCCGCGGGTGACCCATTCCCGGCCCATTTTTGAGCTGGATTTGCGTCGGCGCGGACACGAGACGGATGCGCGCGCGCTCGCCTTCTCCTTCCCCCGGGCCCGTTGGTCGGTGGCACATTGGCCTCCCCCATCCAACAGCAACCATTGCCCCCTTCGTCACCGATGCTACCGCCCATTTTTTCCGGTGACTCTGCCAGCTGCCGGCGCCGCAACATCCGCTCAGCAACGCCGCCACCTCCTACATCGCTCGCCACCGCCGTCTTGCCATCAGGGAGCTGACTGCTTCCCACCCCGCTCCCTCCTTCCCGACACAGCCGCGACCGCGACCAAGAAGCCACCTCGCCGCCCCGGCCAGATCCTCACTGCCACGCTCGTCAGACGCCGGCCCGCTTGTCGAACGCCGGCAGGGCAGCTAGCTGGTCCGTGCGCATCGCGACTCCCTTCGCCGACCGTCTCCTTCGTCGACGCCCGCAAGTTGTTCGACAGTTTGCCAAGGTACAAAATGGACTCCGCCGACGAGTTCTTTTTTCACAATTTCCTTTGCGACTCTGATGATTTGTCGTCCGATGACGAGGAGGAGATATTGGCTGCCGTGTTGGTCCATCACCACCTCAATAGCCAGCGGCCGTTGTTCCATGGCTCCATTTCGGGCCACCTTCCGGCGTTGAATCACAACCGAGAGAGCGGGCATCTCCTTCTTTGGAAGGACTACTTTGATACAACAAATCCGTTGTTCAAACATCAAAAATTCCGGCGCTGTTTCCGTATGAGTAGGCATCTTTTCAACCATATTAGAGAGGGGGTGGTCGGCTGCGATGACTATTTCGAGTGCAAAGAGGATGCCATTGGAAAGATTGGTTTCTCCTCTTATCAGAAATGCGCTGCCGCCATCCAAATGCTTGCATACGGAGTGCCCGGTTATCTCATTGACGAGTACGTCCGTATGAGCGAGTCTACATGCCTAGAGTCCCTATATAAGTTCTGCAAGGCTGTTATTGATGTGTTTGGCCCTGAGTACTTGAGAGAGTCAACTCCTGAAGATACAGCCCGTTTGTTGGCGATGAATGCCAGCAGGGGCTTCCCGGGGATGCTTGGCAGCATAGACTGCATGCACTGGGAGTGGAAGAACTGCCCTTCTGATTGGCATGGGCAGTATAAGGGCCATGTCAGGGCTTGCACATTCATACTAGAGGCCGTGGCGTCTCAAGATCTCTGGATCTGGCACTTTTTCTTTGGCATGGCCGAATGTCGGCGTTCTGGGAACGGGGGTCCCCAGACTTGCCTGCCTGCGGCCTGCGGCGTGGCTCAAGCGGAGGCCCAGTGCAGCCCAGCTTCATCAGCTCAAGCTCAAGACCCTCGCGAGGGGCCAAGCCTCGCAGGGCGGACGACAGGAAGCTTCCTCAGGAGCAGCCTCATTAGGAAGGCTCGTGAGGAGGCGGAGAGATCAAGGCAGGGCACCTCGCGAGGAGACCGTGACGCAAGCCATGACGATCGAGGCCAGGCGGGCGCCGGCCTGTGCAGTGTCCTTGTTTCCCCTTCAGTGCAAAGGGGGCAAGCACAGGCCAAGGCATCAGGCAAAGGTTACCGTTTCGGTGCAACAGGACCAAGACTAGCGGAGTGGCAGGGTGGAGGTCACCATGGAGCCCAGGACGGCGTTATCGTCAGAGTCTTTGGCAGTCAAAGACCAACTTTAGTCAGGATAAGTGTACTAGATGTTCCCCTTCAAAATGGCTAATTGTTGGCGCCCTTCCCGCTCATTATTTGGGAAGAGGCCCAGAGCCTCCCTCTATAAATAGGACTAGCCACCACAGTAGAGAGAGGAGTTGATCCAGACTTTGGGGAAGCCTAGATAGAGAGAGAGAGGCGATCGAACTCACCCAAGCAGTTCATTGCACCAGCTCAAGAACACCTCTCGCGAGGCTGTTCTCACCTTGTACTGTTCATCATCAGCCCCTGAGGCAATCCACCACACCACACACTGGAGTAGGGTATTACACCACAATGGTGGCCTGAACCAGTATAAACCTCGTGTCCCTTGAGTGTTCTTCTTTCTAGCCTAGATTCCTTGCGAGGCTTCGAGACGCGAGTTGGTAGGGGAAAGATCTTCGTGCACACCCCAGAGTTCGAACCTCAAGGGTCTGCCAGAACCCGAAATCTGACATTTGGCGCGCCAGGTAGGGGTGCGCCAGAATCCTTCTGCCACCGCCTCGTGTTCGTCGTCCGTCGCGCCCATGTCTGACGCTCGCCGAGCCCGCGCCGAGGGTCGAGCTACTCCCGCGGCCCATGTCGCCCAGACGGCCCTCGTCGGCGGGCCTCCCGATCGTTCCCCATCGCCTGCCGCCCATGCCGCCACCGGCCCAGCGGGGAATGAGCAGCATGCGTTGTCGCTGCATCCCTCGGTGCGGCGGGAAGGCCGCACCGCCACCCCGTCGCTGACTCCGGCAGGATCGTCGTCGCACGCTTGTCGCGCTCTCGCGGATGCGCACGCCGCATTTCTCCTGGCACGTGAGCTCCTGCACTATCGCCCCGTCAACGACCTCTCACTACAAAAAAAGACACATCTGTGACATTTTGGGCCGAACGGAAAAAATTTCTGTCATACATATGACACTTCTATGACGATAATTGTGACAAAACCCGGTATCATCATAGATGTGGTGGGCTCCTACTTCTATGACAAAAAATCATGACAGAAAATGGGCTTTTCGTCCTGGGCGGGCCGGAGACGCAGCTGCATGACATACTTTGGGCCGTCCATGACGGAAAAAACCATGGTAGAAGCGAGGGGGAGGAAAATTTCGGGGAGTTGCCGGTTACGGTGGGAGGTCGGGGGCCGAGCGATGCGCGTTTCTCTCGTACATGTGCGAGGCGTTGGCTCTAACTGAACTCAAGAGAGGCGTTGGGCTCTAACTGAACCCGAGCAATTGCACTGCAGGCTACGCGTTACTGAACCCGAGCGATCGATCGATGGCTGTTAACTGAACCCGATGGAGTGATTCCTTCGCTACTGCTGCTAACTGAAGCCGATCGATTGGATGAACAGTGAGCGTTGCGGGGGGGGGGGGGGGGGTGGATGAACAGTGAGCGGTGGCGTTGCCTCTGGATGAATAGGACCCCGTGGTGTGGAGGGCTGGATGAACAGTAGACGGTGGAGGGGTGGCCGTGGAGGGGTGGTTGAACAGGACCCCGTGGTGTGGAGGGCTGGATGAATAGTAGACGGTGGAGGGCTGGATGAATAGTAGATGGTGGAGGGGTGGTTGAACAGTAGCCGGTGGAGTAGCGCGCGGTGGAGGCTGGATGAACAGGAGCCCGTGGAGGCTGGAGGAGGTCGACGGTGGAGATGAACAGTATCCCGTGGAGTCTCGTTTTGCGGTACGCCACACCCCTCCCGATGAAGAGGACCCCCGTTTCGACCATAGCGCTCCAACACAAGTCCGTTTCATCCGTTTTGCGGTACGCCACACCCCTCCCGATCAACAGGAACCCCGTTTCAACCGTAGGAGGTCCGTTTCCTCCGTTTTGCGGTACGCCACACCCCTCCCGATCAACAGGACTCCGTTCCGAACGTAGGAGGTCCATTTCCTCCGTTCTGCGGTACGCCAGACCTCGTTTTCATCGCCTGTTCCGTCCAAGCCCTCCCGATGAACACAACCACGCATTCCGTTCTGTCCCAGGGGTTGGCTCCCACGCGTTCCGTTGCCTCCCGATGAACATGACGCATTCCGTTGCCTCCCCATGAACACGACGCATTCCGTTGCCTCCCCATGAACACGACGACGACGCTGTTTCTAAGTTCCGACCCTGCCATGTACATGAGCCCTCGCCGTACGTATGCGCGAGTAGGCGTTCGAGACCCCGCCCATATGTACACATATGTGGCCGTATTTTCTTTCTTGCACCCTGGCCGCTGTACGTACGTGTACATGCTACGTGCGCGCCTCTACTTCCACCAGTATATATGTACGTACACGTTCGCGACCAGAATGACAACGCTACGTACGCTTCGACCAGGTGGGTCCCGACTGTCAGGCACTTCCTTGCCTGCGAAGATGTAGCTGGTGGGTCCCAGCAGTCAGGGGGGCGAATTGGTTTTTTGCCCGGACGCACTTCCTTGCGTGCGAAGATGTAGCTGGTGGGTCCCAGCAGTCAGGGGGGGTGAATCATTTTTTTTTGCCCGGACGCACTTCCTTGCGTGCGAAGGTGTAGCTGGTGGGTCCCAGCAGTCAGGGGGGAAACATTTTTTTCGCGAAATACGGTGGCCTGTCCGGTAGGTCCCCGCTGTCAGGTGGAGGAATAATTATTTTGCGCGTAATAAGGAGGCACTTCCTTGCTGCGACCGTGGACCCAGCTGTCAGCCTCTCCATGCACAGTACTCTTCCGATGGAAGTCGGTCGTTGACCACATTGACCACGCCGCGCCGAGAGCACCACGGCGGTGGACGACGGCGAGGCCTAGGAAGGGGACGACACGGAGGCAGGGAAGACTCGGCAGTTGTTTCCCACGCGGAGGGGAGTACGACTGCACGAGGGTTTGCTGGTTCGTCTGCCATCGCCGAAGAATAACAGCAGGTGTGGGTGAGTAGAGGGATGGCTAGGCCAGCGATGGGAGTACGGTGGGGCGGTGAGGCCTGCGCAGCAGCACCATCGGCCGCGGGGAGGAGGGAGCAGGCAGTCCCGCCAGCGCTTGTTTTGAGCGGCTGGAGCAGCAAGAGCAGAGATTGAAGAAGCACGACGGCCGTTGGATGGACAACCAACCGTCACTGCTTGTGCGTCAACCTTTTTTTAGGAAAGCCTCAAATCTGTGGAAAACAGCATACAACCCATCTGCCATTATTTCTAATAATTTACAGTCCATTTGCTAATTCTTAAGGTTTTTTTGGAGCCCATATTCTTTTTGTTAGCATTACAGCCCATATTGTGGCCACAGTTAAAAAATTATACGAAATTTTGCATATTTCGGTGCGGTCCGAACTGTTTTTAATCCCAAAATTTTGACTCACATTCAAACTGATTTTAAAAATAAATGTATATCAATATAAAATCCAACAAATTCTCCACGCATAAAAATTAATGTAATTTAAAATCTTGAAATAAAAAAAAATAATATTTGAAACAAATTGCCGGTTTGATGTGTTTTAAAAATGTACAACCCATTTCTCGTTACTGATGGGCCATTTTTCTCGGCCAGCCGAATGAAAGCTCTCCTCGTCTTGAAAGATTTGCAACCCAACAGGCCTGACAAAGCGACTTACTTGGCAAATCACAAAAAAACTAAGCTGTGGCCATGGACCCAGCTGTCAGCCTCTCCACGTACAGTACTCTTCCGATGGAAGTCGTTCCTTGACCACGTTGACCACGCCGCACGGAGAGCACCACGATGGTGGATGACGACGAGGCCTAGGAAGGGGACGATGCGGAGCCGGGGAAGACGCGGCAGTGGAAGCCCGCGCGGAGAGGAGTACGAGGGTTCACTGGTTCGGCTGCGGTGTGAGGCTGTCGTCGCCGCAGGGCCTGGCCAACGGTGGGAATAGTAGGGGGCGGTGAGGCCTCCGCGGCAGCACAGCCGGCCATGGGAGGCGGGAGCATGCGGCACGACCGACGCTGCTTTGGGCGGCTGGAGCAAGAAGACCAGAGGTTGAAGAAGCACTACGGCCGTTGGATGGACATCGTACGGTCACTGGAGCTAGAATCGTTCATATTGACTAAGTTGAGAAAGCCCTTCGTCCCCGTCAACTTAGTAGTCCCACAAGACAGCCTCCCACCAAGGTGGGTCCCAGCTAGCCGGGGGAGTATTCATTTTTTTGTGCATAATAAGGAGGCACTTCCGGTGGGTCCGAGCTGACAACGGGGGGAACATTTTTTTTGCGAAATACGGTGGCCCGTCTGGTGGGTCCCAGCAGTCAGGGGGAAATGATTTTTTTCGCAAATACTGGTGGCCCGTCCGGTGGGTCCCCGCTGTCAGGTGGAGGAATAATTATTTTCCGCGTAATAAGGAGGCACTTCCTTGCGGCTGCCGTGGACCCAGCTGTCAGCCTCTCCACGTACAGTACTCTTCCGATGGAAGTCGGTCGTTGACCACATTGACCACGCCGCGCCGAGAGCACCACGGCGGTGGACGACGGCGAGGCCTAGGAAGGGGACGATGCAGAGCCGGGCCACGGGAGGAAGGAGCAGGCGGTAGCACAGCCAGCCACGGGAGGCAGGAGCAGGCGGCACGACCGACGCTGCTTTGGGCGGCTGGAGCAAGAAGACCAGAGGTTGAAGAAGCACTATGGCCATTGGATGGACATCATACAGTTACTGGAGTATTAACTAAGTTGACAAAGCCCTCCGTCCCCGTCAACTTAGTAGGCCCACAAGTCAGCCCAACAATATGGTGGGTCCCAGCTAGTAGGGGGTATTCATTTTTTTGGGTGTAATAAGGAGGCACTTCCTTGCGTGCGAAGATATAGCTGGTGGGTTCGACCTGTCAACGGGGGGAACGTTTTTTCGCGAAATACAGAGGCCCTTCCTATGGGTCCTAGATGTCAGGTGGAGGAATCATTATTTTGCGCGTAATAAGGAGGCATTTCCTTGCGTGCGGCCATGGACCCAGCTGTCAGCCTCTCCACGTACAGTCCACTTCCGATGGATGTCGTTCATTGACCATGTTAACCAGGCCGCGTCGAGAGCACCAGGGCGGTGGACGACGGCGAGGCCTAGGAAGGGAACGACACGGAGCTAGGGAATACTCGGCAGTTGTTTCCCACACGGAGGAGTCCGAGGGTTTACTGGTTCATCTGCCGTCGCCGGAGAATAACAACATGTGTGGGTGAGTAGAGGGATGGCTAGGCCAGCGATGGGAGTATGGTGGGGCCGTGAGGCCTACGCGGCAGCATAGCCGGCCGCGGGAGGAGGAAGCAGGCAGTCCCGCCGGCGCTTGTTTGAGCGGCTGGAGCATGAAGAGCAGAGATTGAAGAAGCATGACAGCCGTTAGATGGACATCCAATAGTCACTGCTCTCGTGTGTTGACTAAGTTGATAGGGCGTTGCATGTGCGTCAACCTTTTTTTATGAAAGCATACGCGTCAACCTGTAGTAGGTGCACAAGTCAGCCTCAAATCTGTGGAAAACAACATACAATCCATCTGCCATTATTTCTAATAATGTACAGCCCATTTGCTAATTCTTAAGATTTTTTTGGAGCCCATCTTCTTTTTGTTAGCATTACACCCCTTATTGTGGCCACGGTTAAAAAGTATACGAAATTTTGCATATTTTGGTGCGGTCAACTGTTTTTAATCCAAAAATATTGATTCACATTCAAAATATTTTGAAAAATAATTTATATAAATATAAAATCCAAATAATTGTCCATGCATAAAAATCAATGGAATTTAAGATCTTGTAATAAAAAAAATTGAAACTAATTCCCAGTTTGATGTGTTTTAAAAATGTAGAGGCCATTTTTGGGCAAACCGAATGAAACTCTCATCGTCTTGAAAGATTTGCAGCCCAGCAGGGCCGATAAAGCAAGTAGGCCTTGTTTGGCTATTTCTTTAAAAAAATAGAACTGGGCTAGCCATTTTCAGCAAGAAAAAAACACAACTGGGCTCATGATGTGGTAAACATAAATAAAACCCTGGCTAGACAGGCCACAGCCCCCGCACAGCCCCGTTGTTACCCTGATCCGTCGCTAAAACTAGTATAAATAACAACTGCTTGTTCCTCAAAAAAACTGCGCGACTTGCTGGGTCCCTGGTGTCAGCTGCTCGTAGTGTAATTCTCTCGTTTATTGACTACATTGACAATGGCGTGAGCCCCAGATGTCCAACCATTAGGAGGAACCATATTTTTGGGCTTGTACTATAGAGGCACTTGCTTGCGTGCTGCCATGACGCTGGTGGGTACCTACTATGATCCTCTCCATGTACAGTCATCTCCTTGTTCCTCTCGGTTGTTGACGACGTTGACAAGGCAAGAGGGCGGCGCACCACGCACGGCGAGCGAACCAAGGCCGCAAGGCGGAGGACGACGGCGAGGCCTCGGATGGAACGAACAGGTGCCGTTGAAGATGCGCTGATCCAGTCGCAGGCGGAGGGGAGTACGAGGGTTGACTGGTTCGGGCACGGGTGCGTGTTGGGGCTGACGTCACCGGAGAATAACAGGACGTGTGTGGGAATAAAGGGAGGGACTAGCCAGCGTTGGAGGGTATGTACGGTAGGGCGGCGGAGGCGCAGCCAGCCATGGGAGGTGGGAGCAGGCGGAGCCGACGGGGTGGTTTGGTTTGGGCGGCTGGAGGAAGAAGAAGACAAGAGATAGAAGATACACGACAGATGTTGGATGTCAATCCAAAGGCTGGTAGGCAGAATCGTTTGTTGCTGGCTAGTAAGTCGACACCACCTTGGATAGGCTATTTCCTCGCGGGTCCCAAATGTCAGAATCCAAATCTGTCATGGTCATGCAGCCTTTCCTATGAAAATTTACAGCCCATTTGATGTGCTAGTTCGAAATAAGTTTGTGGGTGCTGGTGGGGGCTAATCACTTGGTTTCTGTAATGCACAGTGAGCTCAAGCAGCCGGCGTGAGTGATGTTATTTCCCTTGGTTGTGATTTGTTACAATATTTCACTGTAAATTAAATGAATGGCAAGCCATTTGCCTTGTTTCAAAGAAAATATGACAGTCACAGCCAAGTTGAAAAGGGCAGGAACATCTAACTCCAGCTTACAAACTATACAAAAGAACGAGGGTTGATTGTTCATCAGGTTTACAAAAAAACCCAGATTGAAAAGGGCAACAACATCTAACTCCAACACTATTTTCGGCAGTCACAGTCAAATGGATCAGTCAGGTCCATAGAATGAACATCCTGGGTCGTAAAATTTACTAGATTATGACCACAATATGTTGTAAATAGAAGCCCGGCACGTTCAGAAGCTCTTTTGCCCACCTGAAACTCCTTTTTTGCTCTTCGACATACCCATCCATCAAAACCATGCTGCTGATAAACTTAAGCCTGATGGACAATAGTAACCTCGCATTCAGCAGGAAGAATGTGACAAATCTTGTGTTTGCACGGTTGGCTACATATCGTTCTAGCGTTATTGTCTTCAATCGAATCTCATGAGAAGTGAGAAAATCCCGATGCATACAAATCCACTGATTGGTTATAACTTTCTTACCCCGTCCTGTTGCCTAAATAGACATGAAGATTGAAAACAGTTAAGGTCTAAAAGAAGAGTGTCAAAAGAGCAACAGCTGAACGGTTAATTCTAGTACACTATATGCGGGCTTCCAATGTGCGTGAAATTATCACCTTTATATACAACTTCTCCAGAAATGGAAAGCATTGCAGCAAGCCAATAATCTTGTTCAGATAAAAACTATTCATTTGGATATATAAGATCTTGACAGAATCCAGCACCATTGATAGGCCATCCATGGAGAAACTCTTCATTGAGCATAGAACATAATATTAGTACAAAATGTGTACTCCAAGATGATATATAAATTATGCGCAGAAATTTAAAATGCAGCTTATGGTTACAAGTGTAGATGATAATATAAAGTACCTGAAGAACTGTGGAGCCAAACACCATACTGAAATGAGCATAGAGATCATGTATTACACCCAAGGTCTTCAGTTTAGGCGCAGAGAGGACGGTTATTTGCAACGGTGAATAGCTAGAATCAAGGATCAACCTTTTAAGTGAAGGGGCATCTTGGATGATGAGCTGCCTTCCGTCAAAAGAAATTCCAATTCTTACAAGGTTAGGCGACTTTATTTGGAGACAACCGACTATAACTGTGTAAACAAGCACCAGGCACTCCAGCGCAGGGCAACTGGAGTGGATGATGCTGTGCAATGAGGCCTCCAATATACGAACCCGCACAAGTGAAAGTTTCTTGAGAAATGGGAGTCGAAGGTTTAGTACCAGATTGTCTGGTAGGTAGCACAGTGCAAAGGTGGCCGTGTGGAGAGAGGAGGAAAACCGCAAGATGGACATCGGTGCTGAGGGCACAAGTTCATGGCGTTTGGTATGTGGTATGTGATTTCCAGGGGAATAGTAGAACTCAAGCAGCTGTAGTTCTGTGAATTCAGGGGATTTCAGCCAGGCGTCCACCGTGCAGGGCATGGTATGCTTGCTCAGGTAGCATGACGGGATGCAGAGGCTTTGAACGGAGCCCTGGTGGGAGGAGATGATGGCTCTGGGGATTTCAAAATCATTGAAGAGAGATAGCTGACGACAGTCGAGATTAAGGGGCACGGCGCGCCATAGAGGGCGCCACCAAATTGAGAGGACTTGGGTGCAGCAGCAATCCTTGGTGGGGAGAAGCGAGATGATCTCCCCAAGGACGGTGTTCGGGAGATCGCTGATGCGGTCCACCCGAGATTCTACGGGTTCCTGGGATCCGGCAGGGGCGGGGTCACCGCTTCTCCCCGCGCTGCCGGGTGTGGGATCTACAATAGGCGTCACCGCTGGCGGGAGCCTCATCTTCTTGGTGCTGGGGTCAGCCGACTCCATTTTCCTCGAGGGCGTCGCGTCGTGCTCACGGATTTGAGCAGAGTAACGAATGACGAGCCTAGTTGTAGTGCGAGCGAAGAAGAAGGGGAGCTGGGGGTTTTCTGTAGGAGTGAGGAAGAAGGGGTGCTAGGGTTTTCTGTAGGAGTGAGGTGAGGAATTTGGGGGTACGAGTGGAGCGAGCTGACGTGAGATGGGTGGGAGCAAGGAGGAAGAAGAGCACCCAGGTTTTTTTTGGGGGGGGGGGGGCGGTGTGCTGGGTGTGGGTAGCGCCTTTTGAATTGATTTTACTATTTACTAGTGTGGATTGGCTGTTTTTTCTTGGTCCCAGAGAAACAATTACTACTAGTACAGTGGAGACACTCTACAGCTACCCAGAAAAACAATTACTACTAGTACAATGGAGACACTCTACCACTTCTGGCTCCTCCTAGGTCATTGAAACGTCTCCCTCTACTGAATGCCATTATACTTTTGTTTACCGACATGCGGGCCATGCAGCGCGTGGGCCCAAATGCCATCCACCAAATTAGAAGGCAGTATGCAGGCGGAGAGTCACCCCGGTCTAGCGCGGCAGTAACGAGCCGTCGTATCACAAAACCCACCTCCCCGCAGTCTAAGTTTGATGGACGAAGCAACCATCATTTCACTCTTCGCTGAATCCCCTTCTCCCTCACCGTCTTCAAGAAAGGCAACACTCGCATCTGCCACTGTTCTTCTCTCCCAACGAAGGGAAGGTAAGCGGATCCGTGATGTTGGTATATTTTCGTTCAGAGAAAAAAAAAGAACTTTTGCAAAGCAGTAACCGGTCCTCACTCTCTTTTTTGTTTCATTGTCATTGCGATTGTGTTTTCCTTTCAGTGGTTTCCTAGTATTCGTCAGTTTCATGATGGACCAAGGAGAACCAGGCAAAGATCTGCCGATATTGGAGCAGACGTGGGAGGCTGATCCCCACGAGACAGAGAGATCCAAGAAGATGGAGGCAACCACCGAGCCGACCCCAGATATGCTCATGGCCACTACTGAGATGGTCAATGCCCCGTTTGAGGTTACAGCCACCATGGCACTACAGGAGCAGTTTTCCCCCTTCGAGGATGTCCCCCCCCCCCCCCCCCCGCTGAGCTGCCCAAGATGATTTCCTTCTTTGTCGATCTCGATTGTTGTTTTTCATCTAAGTATGTGGTGATTAATAATGCAAAATTTTATTAGCTTCGATGCCATGCTATACATAGTGGTTTAAATAACTTGTGTTTCTTATACTGAAAAGTAATTTAGAATTTGTTTCTATTTCAATTAGAGCCCTGATGCAGACAAGGATTGTGTGGTTGTGCATGTCACTCGCTATGAGGCGGATGACCTGAATATACGGACTGGGAAAATAGAGTTCTTAGGCTGTTGGATCCTGGAAGCCATTTGCGATTATACCAATGAAGAGGTGTACTCCAGCCTCACTGTTGTCAGGCGTGTTGTCCAGGGTGTACTGAAGCACAAGAAGTTCAAAGCTACTCCTTCGTTTGTGAGGCATACTGTTCTTGTCAAGCTTACGCAGGAAGATGACGTGGCATGCCTCCACAAACAAGTTTATCAGTGGCAAGGCCACAAGGTTGTCTTCATGAAGGTTCACAGGGTTGAGCTGCTGCGGGACGTCCTCGATGATGTTCATGGCAAGGTCCATCTTGTGTACAGCCCAAATTAGATCGAGGCATGAAATTGTTGCCCCAGCTAGTGTTTAATAGTAGTTTGGATTGTGTCTAATTATCCTAACCATGCCTGTTATCGACCGCTCTGGGGCTAGTACTCTGTTTGAATCCGTCTATGGGAACTGCTGCTACTTTTGTGTGCCCGTGAATCATGTGAGAACCATCGTAATTGTTGCCGAAACAGATGCGTCCTCACTAGTTTTTTCATGAATATGGCATGGTAAGACATAAGTTGTCACGGTTTATCATACGAGCAGTGTGTTTTTTGATGAAATAGAGCACTCGTTTGAGAACCGTGCGCCGACTTATAGATAAGTACTTGTAAACACTATTGGTGCTACCCCACTTGTAAGCAGTTGTGCAAAACACGACACATTGGCTCAGCTCGCTTCAACACTAGGCTATCGACCAGCTAACAATCAACAATCTACTGTCTGACATATAAGCAACTATGTATCTTGTTATAGTGGTTCATGCAGTTAATTGAGGCCACAATGTAATAAATTCCAAACGTTCAACGCTAGTCCAGCGCTCATGTGGAACACTCACATTAAACTCGTCTTCATAAAAATCTTGAAAAGCATAAGTTAAGCAGTTTTATACATCTCAATGATTCATAGAACATAACAAACACATACTAGTTCACAGCAAAAGACAAAGTTGTGAGAAGGTTTACAAATCAGGAAAAAACAAGCAAGGCTTCTCTGAGCAAAGGGCCTCCCGGCAGGCTTAAATTTCCTGGAGTTCACTCTGGTTTTTTCTTGTTGCCACCATCCAGGGTTAGGTTCTCTCATTCCAGAATAACCAATTATAATTGTGGTCTCAGCTGGAATGCTAAACTAAACCATGTAGTGTACTGACCAGGTGAAATTCCTATGCATTCCACTAAATTTAAGCACCGCTATTTGCAGAAATAAGCAGACCACAATGCCTCTTGTCCGCGCACCTATCCAAAAAACCGTCGTGCAGTCGTGCCAGCTAGTCCTCGGTCCATGGATGAACTGGTAGAAAGTGCATTCTGGACTAGGATGTAGTTGTTTTTGCTTGTCCCTGCACTGCAATCAGGAAGTAAAATGTACGAATCAGCTTCTTTTAGATTGCGTTGGTCATTCTACCTTAGTTACTACCAATGTAGGGATACCTTGAAGACGGGAGGTTAGATGACGGCAACGAGGGATAGCCATCTCATTTTGCGCAGTTGTACTAAAACTGAGGTGTGTGCTTTTGATTGCGCGGATAGAAACGATACGGAGACAGACATCCCGAAATGATATGGAGACAGACATCCCTGTTTGCGCAAATACGAAATATGGTTATTTAAATAGTGACAGATATTACTACTTTCCCCCATTTCCTCTTAGAACCAAGTCCTAGATTCATGCTACAGCTTTCCCACTTTCTTCCCTGTTTGAACCAACGCTTTGAGTTGACTGTATGAACAAGCTTTACTTCTAATAATAGTAGAAGTCTAGGTGGCTTTGGAACAGCGGACGGAAGTAGAAAAGGATCCACACGAAGGGGGAAGAGCTGGGGCAGTAGAGCAAGGCAGGTTTCGAAGGAATATATACCTGAGGGTCATCGGCATGTGGCAAAGACACCGTCGGGAGGCCGCATCTTGGCCACAATACCGCAGGGAGGAAGAAGGGGTTAGAGGCCCTCCCGAGCCGGCGCTCTCTCGGAGAGAATGGCACGGCCGCTGATCGGGACACGCGGGTAGCCGTTGGTCTCCTCCCTCGCCGCTGCCGACAGCGTGAACGATGCACCTACACCCCCTGCCCCGGTCGAGGTTGTCTGCCGGATTTGTGAGCAGCCGTGAGCTGAGAGAGAGAGAGAGTGGCCACCTATGTCTTGCTTAGATCTGGAGAGCATGAGAGAGTGAACGAGAGGAACCCTAGTAAAGCAAGCGCTAAGGCTCCTGCTTTTATATATAGTGGAGTGATTTTGTTGTACCGGCTTCAAAAAAATGCGCTCCTACGTGTACCCGCGAGTGGGTGTGAGAGAACTAGTGCGTGCGAGCACCGCTTCTCTTCGTGAGAGTACAATATATACTATGCCCAAAGAACATTCGCCGCAAGAGTAATAATATAAGTGTGTGACGTGTCAGCTAAAATAAAATGTGCACGCCGTCTTTTGTTTTTTAGAAGTTCTGAGGGTAGGGTGTGAAGAGCACATATGTGTGTGACGTCTACCTGCAGATAGACGATGGGTGCCACATGCGAGTCTGCGAGAGGACTCAGGAGAGTTGTGACTCGTGAGGGTGCGTGTGCGTGAGAGAGAGGGGGCACGTATCAACGCAATGCATGTGTCCGTAAATCATTATCCGACAAACGTTTGCCACAAGCCTTTTCCTGACAAACGCCATAAGAACCGTTAGATCAGCATCCAATAGTGTCAGTTTTGCCATGTCATTTAACAATACAGCCACTCCTCCTACACACAAATCTTCCACGTGAGTGTTAGCAACTGCCGTATGCTCCCTCCATTCCGAAATGCAGTGCATATAGCTTTATTGAAAATTAGAACCTCGCAAACTTTTACCGAGTTTTCGTGTACCAAATTGCACATGTAGAATACCCTGTATATATCATTTCATTCATCTTCGAGAGGTAACTATAAAGATGGGTGAGGAGTCTACAAAGAAAGACCATCGTATCACCTGCAGCAATTTCAACCATCCTTTAGTGTCGACGAATATCATAGGAACTCTATATGATATGATTTTTATAGGATTTTTTCCTTTAGAGCCAATTGGTTCATAGGAATAAATTCATATACTCTACATTTCAAAGGAAATAAACATGATATCATTTCTATAGCTTTATAGCCACTTGGTTCATATGAATGGATTCCTATACTCCCTTAATTTCAAAGGAAAATAAACATTAGCGTATATTCAATAGAAAAGTTCCTATGATATGAACCAAATTACATCTCTTTACTAATCCCTCCTCATAGGACTTGAGATACATGTCATCTCTAGATTCAATAGAAAAGTTCATATGATGTGAACCAAATGACATCTCTTTTCCAATCCCTACTCATGGGAATTGAGATCCTCCATGCCATCTCTTTCCCTACAACTTCCATGTATACATCTTCTATTCCTAAATAGATAGTACAACCCACTAGTAGCTTTTTTCCAAAACATGCAACTATGGCACAAGAACTATATAGTGTGCCAATAACTTTGAAAGATGGTCGCTGGATGAAGCTAACCCGATAGTGTAGAGATGGGCAAATCCGAGCACTACTGGCCGTTGGATATCATCAACATTCCACAAGATCTACCACATGTACAATTTAGAAGACTCCATGGTTGAACTTAAGCATAATGCACAAACCTCAAAACACAAGCACTTCTCCTTTGTTCTAGAATCTTTTGTATCATAATTGATTGTTTTTTTCTAAATGAATTGCCATTATTTGTTTTTTACTTTATGATTTACAATGCACAACCCCATGAATCTTAACATTTTTATAAAATTAATTGATTTTGAATGAGATGAACTATAAGAACTAAATGAACACCTACATCATGCATATATGAATCAAAGCTTTACATGCTATAGTGTGTATTTATTCAGAATTTGGTTTCGAAATCTCATGCGTTCAGTACATGTGTACCTTACTAGTTTTGAGTAGAGTAGAAAATTTCATGCGGCCCCAGGTATATCAAAATGCAGGGCCCATGCATCATTGCCTTTCGGTCGAACCTACGTCCACAATTTTTTGTACATGCTATATCTCCACTAGTCCCCGAACCCAAAATGCTGCCTCATTCCCGTAAAACCAAGCGGCCCACACATATTTAAGGCGTCGACTCAAACCCGTTTACTATGATGTGGCCCCGCACGCCGTAGTACTCCTGCAAACCCTACCGCCGCACTCATCATCGGTTTTCTTCAAGAGGACGAGGGAGAAGCCGATTTGTAGTGGAGGCGCTTTCAAAAAAAAGGATCTGTAGTGGAGACCCCTACCCTAGGGTGCCCTAGGTAGCTGCCGCACGCATCATTGTTTTCTCTTTTCTTTATGCTCTTGCGCGCTAGAGTGAAATGATGGTTGCTTCGTCCGTCCAGCTTAATGCGGGAAAGATGGGGCTTTGTGATTTGACCCCTCAGCGCTCATTTTCTACTACTGCGGCGCTACGACCGGGGTGCCTCCAATTCCAACCGCTGCTCCGAACTATAATTTGGTGCATCGCACGTGGAACAAGACGGTGGATGAGCCACATGTCTGCCAAAGGGGTCCTGTTAAGTGTGTCGCCATTTCGTGTGCGGACTAACCCTGCTTGAGTTGCTATGCCAACACGACAGGAGCAGCCTACCACTTGGTTTTGCTCCTTGGTGAATCCCGCCTATATTGATCTAAAAAGATACGTGCTTAGCTACCCTCTCCGTCTCGGTTTTTTATTTGTAGGCATCTCGGTTTGTAGGGCCTGCACATAGTTCTAGGTCATCCATTTGACTAACTAAATATGAGTTACTATGTCACAAAAAGTATTTCATTGGATTCTTATTGGTTGATATGTGAAGAAACAAGAAACGAGGTAGAAGTTAATGCACCGTGCCTTAGTATTTTGGGATTATTTGGTTTTTGTAAGATGACTTACTCACCTTGACGGAGGGAGTAGTTGTATTTGAAAGTCGAGGGCGGGGCTTTTCCTGCGCGGTAGGCGGGGCAGTTTCGCCTAGTCGGTTCGACAGAGATGCGAGAAGAGGAGGGAGTAGGCTGCTGCAAACGTAGGGCTGTGTGATTTGACAACGAGTTACTGCTGGACAGGTGGGGCCCCGTGATTTGACTTGTGAGGGAGTCCTAGACTAGGGGGTGTCCGGACAGCTGGACTATCATCGTCCGCCGGACTCCAAGACCATGAAGATACAAGATTGAAGACTTCGTCCCATGTCCGGATGGGACTTTCCTTGGCGTGGAAGGCAAGCTTGGCAATACGGATATGTAGATCTCCTACCATTGTAACCGACTCTGTGTAACCCTAGCCCTCTTCGGTGTCTATATAAACCGGAGGGTTTTAGTCCGTAGGACAACACAACCATTACAACAATCATACCATGGGCTAGCTTCTAGGGTTTAGCCTCCTTGATCTCGTGGTAGATCCACTCCTGGACTACCCATATCATCAATATCAATCAAGCAGGAGTAGGGTTTTACCTCCATCGAGAGGGCCCGAACCTGGGTAAAAACATCGTGTCCCTTGTCTCCTGTTACCATCCGCCTAGACGCACAGTTCGGGACCCCCTACCCGAGATCCGCCGGTTTTGACACCGACATTGGTGCTTTCATTGAGAGTTCCTCTGTGCCGTCGCCGATAGGAAGGATGCCTCCTCCCGTCTTCAAGGACGGTATTTTCGCCAAAGGAGCCTTGGCCGCCGGCCAAACTATCCGGCTAGGTGGTTTTCTTATGACCGCCTGTCCGGCCACCGCTTCGACAATGACCTCTCAAGTCGTCAAAAGCAATCTTCACGTCAGCTCGGAATTCGCCGAGCGGCTGGATCCAATAGAGCTCTCGTCCGTAAACGAGCTCTTGGATCGCATCGCCGCCCTGGGAGTCGCTACAGACTACAATCAGATTGGGCCTAAAACCGATCTGAGAGAGATTAACTCTCCCCAGGTCACCCACCACGTTGCAGTGGTAGAGGAACAATGCGGCGACTCTTCTCCTGTATTGAAAACTAGTCATGTCCGGGCTCCCGAACCCTCCATGCCGGATTTCCGCAGAGGGACGGACTGCGATCAAGCACTGAACCTAAAGTCAGGCGTCAGACCGGACTCGTTGGATGGCGTCCAGCAATCCAAGCTTCCAAATTTGGAAACTTCTCGGCCCTTGAGCCTCGAGATGGGTGGGGTTCCGGACTTAATTCCACCCACCCGCCCAGACATATGCGATCTATCTCTAATCTAGCAAGAGCCCGCTGAAACAGTACATCACTACTGGGCCAGATTCCTCCTGGTTATGGACAGGATAAAGGACTGCCGAGAGGAAAACGCAATCTCAATTTTTTGCAATAATTGCACGGACGAGGGAATCTTGAACGCCGTCAGCCGTCGTGAAATTACACGCTTCGCTGACCTGGCGTCCATAGTACGAAAGTACTATGCGATGGAGAGTTTCCGGACAACCGAAAATAAGTTTTGGGACAATCCAGCCCCGAATACAACCCTAGTCCGCAACAAAAGAGTGCATTACACTCAAGCACCACATACAAAAACCAAAAAGCAAAAACCCCATAAAGGGCACGGAACCGTACTGGATGGATGGCTTAGCAGACCCTGTAAAATTCACAGCACAGAGGGCGCCATCCCAACACATAGCCTTCGAGCATGTTGGATATTACGGCAGGTGGCCAAAAGTGGCGAGGAGCTTCTAGCCCCGGAAAACCACTCCAACAATACTGGTACGGTATCAACAGTCTTCGAGACTTTCGCATCAAATAATATGCGGAAACGAACAATCCGCAGCCTCGCCGAAGTCTACCAAGTAGCAACAACAAATCCATGGAGCGACACAGCCATCACCTTCAACACCAGCGACGAACCTAAATTCCGAACAGCCCGAGCACCAGCCGCACTGGTACTTAGTCCAATAGTGGACGGCTTTCGACTTACAAAGGTCCTCATGGATGGCGGCAGCGGATTAAACCTCATCTACGAGGAAACTCTTCAAAAAATGGAAATAGACTAGAGCCGCATTGAGCGAAGCAGCACAACCTTCAGAGGAATAATCCCTAGCCGGGAAGCGCGCTGCACCGAAAAAATCACACTCGATGTGATGTTCGGCTCGCCGGACAATTACAGATCCGAAGAAGTCACGTTCCAAGTGGCCTTGTTCAACAGTGGATATCACGCTATATTAGGACGAGAGGCATTCACAATTTTTCAAGACGTACCCCATTACGGGTACATGAAGCTCAAAATGCCTGGGCCCGGCGGAATAATCACTCTTGTTAGTGATCCGGACATAGCACTCCGCGCTGAAAACAAGACAGCCGCATTAGCCCTGGAGGCACTATCCGAAGCCCTAGCGCTAGAAGAACTCACCGCGCTGCGCTCTACTGTGAATAGGGACGATGTGATACTCGATAAGAGATCCAAGTCCACCTCCTTTAAACCAGAGGAGCAAATAGTAAAATTCCAGGTCCATCCAACGGACCCGACAAAGACGGCTTCCATCGGGGCACAGTTGAACCGTGATGTAGACGCCGCACTGCGAGAATTCCTTCGGGAAAATTGGGACATTTTCGCCTGGCACCCTTCAGATATGCCCGGAATCCCACGCAGAGTGGCAGAACACAGCCTAAACATCCTAAAAGGATTCAAGCCAGTCAAACAGGCTCTTCGACGATTTTCCGAACCCAAAAGACAGG
Organism: Triticum timopheevii; assembly: GCA_963921465.1. Taxonomy (NCBI): domain Eukaryota; kingdom Viridiplantae; phylum Streptophyta; class Magnoliopsida; order Poales; family Poaceae; genus Triticum; species Triticum timopheevii. Next base: position 129,784,500 of record OY997266.1, read on the forward strand.
CAATGGGAGAGGAGCTAGCCAAACTATTGGAAGCCGGATTCATCAGAGACATCAAACATCCGGATTGGCTAGCAAACCTGGTAATGGTACCAAAGAAGGACAAATCCTGGCGCCTATGTGTCGATTTTAAAGACCTCAACAAGGCCTGCCCAAAGGATCCCTTCCCCCTCCCCCGCATCGACCAGATAATCGACGCTACCGCAAGACACGATTCATTGTGCTTCCTTGACGCATACTCCGGCTACCATCAAATCAAGATGGCGGAAGCGGACCAAGCCACAACGACATTCATCACTCCATATGGACCATTCTGCTTCAACACGATGCCCTTCGGACTTAAAAACGCCGGCGCAACATATCAGCGCATGATTCAAACATGTCTGGCCACCCAGATCGGCAAAACAGTAGAGGCATACGTAGACGACATAGTCGTCAAAACCAAACACGTCGAAACTCTAGTAGACGACTTGAGGCTCACATTCGACAACCTCAAAGCATATGACATTAGGCTGAATCCAGAAAAATGCGTTTTCGGCGTACCAGCCGGAAAGCTCCTGGGCTTCATTGTATCCGGTAGAGGAATTGAAGCAAACCCAGCCAAAATTCGAGCCCTATCACAGCTAGATATTCCAAAAGACCTCAAACAAATACAAAAATTGACTGGATGCGTGGCGGCTCTAAGCCGCTTTATCTCCCGCCTAGGAGAAAAGGTATTGCCCCTTTATCACCTCCTTAGGCGCACCGAACACTTCGAGTGGACGGATGCTGCCACTGCTGGACTCGAAGAAATAAAAGCCATATTGGCAACAAATCTGGTCCTGGCTGCGCCCAACCTGGGCGAACCAATGTTGTTATACATCGCGGCAACACATCAAGTTGTAAGCGCGGTACTCATCGTCGAACGAGAGACAGAAGGGCATAAATTACCTCTTCAAAAACCAGTGTACTACGTATCCACTGTGTTAACCCCCTACAAGTCCCGTTACCCGCACTATCAAAAGATAGCGTATGCGGTGTTCATGGCATCCCGGAAGCTCCGACACTACTTTCAAGAGTGTTCGATAACAGTGGCCTCCGATGTACCCCTCAACGACATTATAAACAACCGCGACGCGACGGGCAGGATTGCAAAATGGGCCATTGAGCTCTTACCATTCGATATAACTTACAAACCTCGGCGAGCTATAAAGTCACAAGTTTTGGCTGACTTTGTCGCTGAATGGACCGAAGCCGAACTCCCTAAAGAGTACGGCGCATACTCCAATTGGATTATGCACTTCGACGGCTCTAAAATGTTGGCCGGATTGGGGGCTGGCGTCGTATTGACGTCCCCAACCGGGGACACAGTCCAATACGTACTTCAGATAATGTACACGGACTCCAACAACGCAGCCGAATACGAGGCCCTTTTACATGGCCTCCGGATGGCAATCTCCATGGGCATTCAACGCCTAGAGGTGTGCGGGGATTCAAACCTTGCAATATCCCAAATAAATGAAGACTTTGATGCCAAGGATCCGAAAATGGCAGCATATCACAACGCTGTCCTAAAAATGTCAGCTCGGTTTGAAGGACTTGAATTCCATCACGTAGCCCATGATAATAACCAAGCAGCCGACGTACTGGCACGCATCAGCGCAAAACGTGACGCTGTCCCTCCAAACATCTTCCTGGAACGGCTCTTTAAGCCATCCGTACTATAGGAAGAGGAGTCCGGAAATAACAAACCGGAAACAGCCGCACCAACCGACACAGAGCAATCTGACATAACCGGCGATTCAGCCGATGAAATAACACCTTCAGCCCACGACATAATGGCAGTAATCGCCCCATGGACAGAACCATTCCTAGCCTACTTGCTTAGGCAGGAACTTCCCGAAGACCAAAATGAGGCCCACTGCATTGTCCGGCGATCTAAAGCCTACAAGGTCCATGAGGGAGAACTTTATAAGAAAAGCACAACCGGAGTCCTTCAAAGGTGTATCTCCGAAGAGGAAGGGCGAAACCTTCTGGCTGAAATTCATGCCGGACTAGGTGGACACCACGCCGCAGCTCAGGCCCTTGTAGGAAAGGGATTCCGTACAGGATTTTATTGGCCGACGGCCCGGGCAGATGCTCAGGACTTAGTCCAAAGATGCGTCGGTTGTCAGCTCTTTGCTAATCAGAGCCATATGCCACCCACCGCCCTCAAAACTATACCCATTACCTGGCCGTTCGCGGTCTGGGGGCTTGACATGGTTGGACCCCTTAAAGGAGGAACCCACAAGCAAAGGTACCTATTGGTCATGGTGGACAAATTCACCAAATGGATAGAGGCCAAGCCAGTCAAAACGGCAGAGTCCGGACCAGTGATAGAGTTTATCTCCGGGGTAGTACACCGTTATGGTGTCCCCCACAGCATCATCACCGATAATGGCACGAACTTCACGGCCGACGAGGTTAAATCATGGTGCAAAAATATGGGCATTAAGCTCGACTACGCTTCAGTCTATCATCCTCAAACCAACGGTCAAGTGGAACGAGCAAATGGTCTAATAATGAGCGGCATCAAACCCAGACTAGTGCGGTCACTTACAAAATCTGACACGCACTGGGTACAGGAGCTAGACTCCGTACTCAGGGGGCTGCGGACAATGCCCAACCGTACTATCGGATTCACACCATTTTTTATGGTATATGGCGCAGAGGCAGTTCTGCCCTGCGACATCATTCATGACTCACCTCGAGTGCGCATGTACGAAGAAAGAGAAGCCGAGCTGGATCGGCAGGACAGCTTGGACGCATTGGAGGAAGAACGCAACGTCGCCAAGGCTCGTTCCGCATTCTATCAGCAGCAGGCTCGAAGATATCAAAGCAGAGAAGTACGGGCCAAGACTTACAACGTCGGCGAACTAGTTCTACGCCTGCCGGACAAGAAAAAGGACATGCTCAAGCCCAAATGGGAGGGCCCCTTCATTATCGATCAAGTCCTGACCGGCTGAGCATACCGTCTACAAAATGCGTCAGACAACCGACTCGAGCCGAACCCATGGAACGCAGCCCCCTCCGAAGATTCTTTGCCTAGCGCCGGACTAAGGGTTCGTCCCCTTCCCCCGTCCAAATTTTTACATTTCATCTGTCTTTTGTTTCTCTTTCTTCTCTCACCCCTTTTCCTAAAAAGCCCTTAAAGGCCTACTTGCGCATTGTTCGCACACACTTGACGTGCCATCCGCACTCCTTATACCTGGGGGCTTCTTTACCAGAAGCTTAATTATAAGGGCTTCATGCCCAGCACATGTGTCAAGCTTCCACATGTACCTTTTATTCACCATTATATGCATCGATATGACTTAAGTTTTGGCCAAGCTGGGTTGCCTGGCTCCTGTGCTTACCCCTACGTTCCCGATTGTTCGGCTAGGAGGTAAAGGGAGCACCTCTGCGATTGTTACTGCCGGGTCAGCCGGATGTGTACCTCAGACTGGGTGAAGCCGAAAGCTAGCGTTCTTAAGGGAATATTCGGTCGGTGACTTGAAAGATGATTCTTTACCTACTTATTTATCTGCCCCCAGATGTTTTTCTGCTCTTTTCGCAGACCGGACATGCACTTTAGGGCATGCCTCCCAGGGAAAGGAACCCTTAACGGAACTATTCTCCCTGGAAGATGTTTCTTACTAACCATGTAATATAACATAACTAGTTGGGCACTTGTCTGATAAAGCACTAATGACCCCTACGCCTGGTCTCCATGCATGCCCCGGTTGTTTCTTAACCGAGAAGGTATTCGGACACACTCCAGACTCTAGGGTCCCGAGGTTGAAGCGAAAAGGTCGGCAAAGACAAACGATCTACAATCCGGCTAGAAGGCATTTTACATGTCATTTTTAAATACATTGTCAAATCGACTGACTGTATTCCTCCTCAATCCCGTCTAACAGGCTGTCTAATTTACAGTCCCATTGGGAAAATTTAGCGGCCAATTATACTTGGCCGTATACTAAACTCACATGGATCTCCTTCCCATCGGGCCCCACAGGTCCGACCTCGGCCATATGGTTGGGATCTGCCTTCTTGTACCGCGTCTTCACCATGGGCCAGGCCTCCCTGGCACCTTGGCGGCAGGCCGAAATCTTCCATAAACGGAAGCGCTGCCGCATTCCCTGAAGCTTCTCCGCAAGCTCCCCAAGGCCTCGGGTAGGGAAAGGGCCGGCCATAAAGCCTGGACGACGCCGCTCATTGCCTGCCGAACTCGTTCGAGCAGCTGCAACAGTTCGAGAAGTTGATCACCCGTCGATACGGGCATCTCCTCCGCAGGGCGACCTGTGAGTATACCTATAGACATATTTTGTCAATTGACTTCCTCGCCGAACTCTTCTTTTCAAAGGAGTTCGCTCAAGCACTTACTATAGATGCCGCGACGAAGCCGCTGATTCTCCTTAACGGAGCCAGACAGCTCGGCCCGAACACCTTTCAGCTCTTCTCCGAGCTGGGCGTGGGCATCCTGGAGCTTGTTCCGTTCCTGCTGCACTTTATTCAGCACCCTCTCGCTGGCCTTCAGCTGGCGCAGTAGTTCTTGCCTGTCCGGATCTTGTCCGGCAGCACCTGCAATGTCATTATTAGACTTGCACGCACGCCGCACACCGCTTATATTTTTAAAATAATGTGTTACCAGGAGGGGTCTCTGTGTTTCCTCCTGCGGCAGCAAGTGTGGCCTCGAGTTGGGCCTTGCACTCTTGCAGCTCCTGAGACAGTTGGGTATTCTTCTCCGTAAGATCCTGCATTTCAAATGATCCTTAAATCAGTTAACATAACTACTTTAAGTCTCGGGGGCTACTGGCATATACAACTATTAAATTCTCTTACCCGTATGTCTTTTACATACTGGTCCATGGCTCTGGTAAAACCATCTTGAGCAGCACGAAGGTGCGCGTCCCCCGCGTTAAAGGCATTCAACGCCTCAGGGGAGAAGCACGCGTCACGAAATACTGTCCGGCGGCGCCTGTGGTTCATGGCGCTCTCCACCTCAGACTTGGTGGCGGACAGTCTGTCGGCATCCTCCGTTGGAGGAGTGTCCGGCCTGCGCCTTGCACTCGCCTCCCCCTCCAGACCAGGTGCTGGAGCCTGGCTGGTAGAGGTTGGATTGGCAACCTCTACGCCCGTAGTTCGGCGGGCGCTTTTTCTCCTACAAAAAGTCATGAGCACTCAAACGCTTCCTAGGAACGTTGCTCTAAATAACAAACTATGAGCTATACCTTTGCGGCGACGTTTCGATCCGCGCCGCACTCCTCTTCCGCCTACTGGGCCGGACTGACCCCTGTTGGTCAGCCGCCGCGGGCTCGGCTTCCCGCCTTGGAGGCGCCTCCTGCAAAGCGCCATCATATACGGTGGTCAGAAATGAGCAAGGAAGGAATAAAGGTGTCGGGACTTCGGTCACAATCACCTGGGAAGCCGGATATAGTCCGGGGCAGTCAGCCGTAATGGCGACTAAAGCATTATCCATGCTGAGCTGGTGGAACACCCCGTCGATTAGCTCCACCTTTATGTCCGGGTCCTCTTCGGAGGTCGGATCTGTTGGGGAACGTAGTAATTTCAAAAAATTTCCTACGCACACGCAAGATCATGGTGATGCATAGCAACGAGAGGGGAGAGTGTTGTCTACGTACCCTCGTAGACCAAAGCGGAAGCGTTGACGCAACGTAGAGGAAGTAGTCGTACGTCCTCCCGGTCCAACCGATCCAAGCACCGTTACTCCGGCACCTCCGAGTTCTTGACACACGTACAGCTCGATGACGCACCCCGATCTCCGATCCAGCAGAGGCGCGGGGAGGAGTTCCGTCAGCACGACGGCGTGGTGACGATCTTGATGTTCTCCTGTCGCAGGGCTTCGCCTAAGCACCGCTACAATATGACCGAGGTGTAATATCATGAAGGGGGGCACCGCACACAGCTAAGGAACGATCTCAATGATCAACTTGTGTGTCTAGGGTGCCCCCCGCCCCCGTAATATAAAGGAGGGAGGGAGGAGGAGGCCGGCCTAGGGAGGAGGCGCGCCATAGGGGGGGCAAACCTACTCCAAGTAGGTTTGGCCCCCCTTTCCTATTAGGAGTAGGAGAAGGAAGGAAGAGGGGGGAGGAGAGAAGGAAAGGGGGGGGGCCGGCCCCCCTCCCAATTCAGATTGGGCTTGGGGGGGGGCGCCCCCTCCCTTGCTCCTTCTCCCTCCCTTCCACTAAGGCCCAATAAGGCCCATATACTTACCGGGGGGTTCCGGTAACCTCCCGGAACTCCGGTATATTTCCAATCTCACCCGGAACCTTTCCGGTGTCCAAATATATCCGTCCAATATATCAATCTTTATGTCTCGACCATTTCGAGACTCCTCGTCATGTCCGTGATTACATCCGGGACTCCGAACAACCTTCGGTACATCAAAATACATAAACTCATAATATAACTGTCATCGAAACCTTAAGCGTGCGGACCCTATGGTTCGAGAACAATGTAGACATGACCGAGACACGTCTCCGGTCAATAACCAATAGCGGGACCTGGATGCCCATATTTGTTCCTACATATTCTACGAAGATCTTTAACGGTCAAACCGCATAACAACATACGTTGTTCCCTTTGTCATCGGTATGTTACTTGCCCGAGATTCGATTGTCGGTATCCAATACCTAGTTCAATCTCGTTACCGGCAAGTCTCTTTACTCGTTCCGTAATACATCATCTCGCAACTAACTCATTAGTTGAAATGCTTGCAAGGCTTAAGTGATGTGCATTACCAAGAGGGCCCAGAGATACCTCTCCGACATTCGGAGTGACAAATCCTAATCTCGAAATACGCCAACTCAACAAGTACCTTCGGAGACACCTGTAGAGCACCTTTATAATCACCCAGTTACGTTGTGACGTTTGGTAGCACACAAAGTGTTCCTCCGGTAAACGGGAGTTGCATAATCTCATAGTCATAGGAACATGTATAAGTCATGAAGGAAGCAGTAGCAACATACTAAACGATCGGGTGCTAAGCTAACAGAATGGGTCATGTCAATCAGATCATTCAACTAATGATGTGACCTTGTTAATCAAATAACAACTCCTTGTTCATGGTTAGGAAACATAACCATCTTTGATTAACAAGCTAGTCAAGTAGAGGCATACTAGTGACACTCTGTTTGTCTATATATTCACACATGTATTATGTTTCCGGTTAATACAATTCTAGCATGAATAATAAACATTTATCATGATATGAGGAAATAAATAATAACTTTATTATTGCCTCTAGGGCATATTTCCTTCAGTCTCCCACTTGCACTAGAGTCAATAATCTAGATTACACAGTAATGATTCTAACACCCATGGAGTCTTGGTGTTGATCATGTTTTGCTCGTGGAAGAGGCTTAGTCAACGGGTCTGCAACATTCAGATCCGTATGTATCTTGCAAATCTCTATGTCTCCCACCTGGACTAGATCCCGGATGGAATTGAAGCGTCTCTTGATGTGCTTGGTTCTCTTGTGAAATCTGGATTCCTTCGCTAAGGCAATCGCTCCAGTATAGTCACAAAAGATTTTCATTGGACCCGATGCACTAGGTATGACACCTAGATCGGATATGAACTCCTTCATCCAGACTCCTTCATTGGCTGCTTCCGAAGCAGCTATGTATTCCGCTTCACACGTAGATCCCGCCACGACGCTTTGCTTTGAACTGCACCAACTGACAACTCCACCGTATAATGTAAACACGTATCCGGTTTGCGATTTAGAATCGTCCGGATCAGTGTCAAAGCTTGCATCAACGTAACCATTTACGATGAGCTCTTTGTCACCTCCATATACGAGAAACATATCCTTAGTCCTTTTCAGGTATTTCAGGATGTTCTTGACCGCTGTCCAGTGATCCACTCCTGGATTACTTTGGTACCTCCCTGCTAGACTTATAGCAAGGCACACATCAGGTCTGGTACACAGCATTGCATACATGATAGAGCCTATGGCTGAAGCATAGGGAACACTTTTCATTTTCTCTCTATCTTCTGCAGTGGTCGGGCTTTGAGTCTTACTCAACTTCACACCTTGCAATACAGGCAAGAACCCTTTCTTTGCTTGATCCATTTTGAACTTCTTCAAAACTTTGTCAAGGTATGTGCTTTGTGAAAGTCCAATTAAGCGTCTTGATCTATCTCTATAGATCTTAATGCCCAATATGTAAGCAGCTTCACCGAGGTCTTTCATTGAAAAACTTTTGTTCAAGTATCCCTTTATGCTATCCAGAAATTCTATATCATTTCCAATCAATAATATGTCATCCACATATAATATTAGAAATGCTACAGAGCTCCCACTCACTTTCTTGTAAATACAGGCTTCTCCAAAAGTCTGTATAAAACCAAATGCTTTGATCACACTATCAAAACGTTTATTCCAACTCCGAGAGGCTTGCACCAGTCCATAAATGGATCGCTGGAGCTTGCACACTTTGTTAGCTCCCTTTGGATCGATAAAACCTTCTGGTTGCATCATATACAACTCTTCTTCCAGAAATCCATTCAGGAATGCAGTTTTTACATCCATTTGCCAAATTTCATAATCATAAAATGCGGCAATTGCTAACATGATTCAGGCAGACTTAAGCATCGCTACGGGTGAGAAGGTCTCATCATAGTCAACCCCTTGAACTTGTCAAAAACCTTTTGCAACAAGTCGAGCTTTGTAGACAGTAACATTACCGTCAGCGTCAGTCTTCTTCTTGAAGATCCATTTATTCTCAATTGCTTGCCGACCATCGGGCAAGTCAACCAAAGTCCATACTTTGTTCTCATACATGGATCCCATCTCAGATTTCATGGCTTCAAGCCATTTTGCGGAATCTGGGCTCACCATCGCTTCTTCATAGTTCGTAGGTTCATCATGATCTAGTAGCATGACTTCCAGAATAGGATTACCGTACCACTCTGGTGCGGATCTTACTCTGTTCGACCTACGAGGTTCTGTATTAACTTGATCTGAAGTTCTATGATCATCATCATCAACTTCCTCACTAGTTGGTTTTGACGTCACAGAAACCGGTTCCTGTGATGTATTATTTTCCAACAAGGGAGTAGGTACAGTTACCTCATCAAGTTCTACTTTCCTCCCACTCACTTCTTTCGAGAGAAACTCCTTCTCTAGAAACGATCCATTCTTAGCAACGAATGTCTTGCCCTCGGATCTGTGATAGAAGGTGTACCCAACTGTCTCCTTTGGGTATCCTATGAAGACACATTTCTCCGATTTGGGTTCGAGCTTATCAGGTTGAAGCTTTTTCACATAAGCATCGCAGCCCCAAACTTTAAGAAACGACAACTTTGGTTTCTTGCCAAACCATAGTTCATAAGGTGTCGTCTCAATGGATTTCGATGGTGCCCTATTTAACGTGAATGTGGCCGTCTCTAAAGCATAACCCCAAAATGATAGCGGTAAATCTGTAAGAGAAATCATAGATCGCACCATATCAAGTAAAGTACAATTACGACGTTCGGACACACCATTACGCTGTGGTGTTCCGGGTGGCGTGAGTTGAGAAACTATTCCACATTGTTTTAAGTGTAGACCAAACTCGTAACTCAAATATTCTCCTCCACGATCAGATCGTAGAAACTTTATTTTCTTGTTACGATGATTTTCAACTTCACTCTGAAATTCTTTGAACTTTTCAAATGTTTCAGACTTATGCTTCATTAAGTAGATATACCCATATCTACTTAAATCATCTGTGAAGGTGAGAAAATAACGATATCCGCCACGAGCCTCAATATTCATCGGACCACATACATCTGTATGTATGATTTCCAACAAATATGTTGCTCTCTCCATAGTACCGGAGAACGGCGTTTTGGTCATCTTGCCCATGAGGCACGGTTCGCAAGTACCAAGTGATTCATAATCAAGAGGTTCCAAAAGTCCATCAGTATGGAGTTTCTTCATGCGCTTTACATCGATATGACCTAAACGGCAGTGCCACAAATAAGTTGCACTATCATTATCAACTCTGCATCTTTTGGTTTCAACACTATGAATATGTGTATCACTACTATCGAGATTCATCAAAAATAGACCACTCTTCAAGGGTGCATGACCATAAAAGATATTACTCATATAAATAGAACAACCATTATTCTCTGATTTAAATGAATAACCGTCTCGCATCAAACAAGATCCAGATATAATGTTCATGCTCAACACTGGCACCAAATAACAATTATTTAGGTCTAATACTAATCCCGAAGGTAGATGTAGAGGTAGCGTGCCGACTGCGATCACATCGACTTTGGAACCGTTTCCCACGCGCATCGTCACCTTGTCCTTTGCCAGTGTTCGCTTAATCCGTAGTCCCTGTTTTGAGTTGCAAATATTAGCTACAGAACCAGTATCAAATACCCAGGTGCTACTGCGAGCTCTAGTAAGGTACACATCAATAACATGTATATCACATATACCTTTGTTCACCTTGCCATCCTTCTTATCCGCCAAATACTTGGGGCAGTTCCGCTTCCAGTGACCAGTCTGCTTGCAGTAGAAGCACTCAGTTTCAGGCTTAGGTCCAGACTTGGGTTTCTTCTCTTGAGTAGCAACTTGTTTCCTGTTCTTCTTGAAGTTCCCCTTCTTCTTCCCTTTGCCCTTTTTCTTGAAACTAGTGGTCTTGTTAACCATCAACACTTGATGCTCCTTCTTGATTTCTACCTCCGCAGCCTTTAGCATTGCGAAGAGCTCGGGAATCATCTTATCCATCCCTTGCATATTATAGTTCATCACGAAGCTCTTGTAGCTTGGTGGAAGTGATTGGAGAATTCTGTCAATGATGCTATCATCCGGAAGAGTAACTCCCAGTTGAATCAAGTGATTACAATACCCAGACATCTTGAGTATGTGCTCACGGACAGAACTATTCTCCTCCATCTTGCAACTATAGAACTTATTGGAGACTTCATATCTCTCAATCCGGGCATTCTTCTGGAATATTAACTTCAACTCCTGGAACATCTCATATGCTCCATGACGTTCAAAACGTCGTTGAAGTCCCGGTTCTAAGCCGTAAAGCATGGCACATTGAACTATCGAGTAGTCATCAGCTTTGCTCTGCCAGACGTTCTTAACGTCGTCAGTTGCATCAGCAGCAGGCCTAGCACCCAACGATGCTTCTAGGACGTAATTTTTCTGTGCAGCAATGAGGATAATCCTCAAGTTACGGACCCAGTTCGCGTAGTTGCTACCATCATCTTTCAACTTAGCTTTCTCAAGGAACGCATTAAAATTCAACGGAACAACAGCACAGGCCATCTATCCACAATCAACATATACAAGCAAGATACTATCAGGTACTAAGTTCATGATAAATTTAAGTTCAATTAATCATATTACTAAAGAACTCCCACTTAGACAGACATCTCTCTAGTCATCTAAGTGATCACGTGATCCAAATCAACTAAACCATAACCGATCATCACGTGAGATGGAGTAGTTTTCAATGGTGAACATTTTATGTTGATCATATCTACTATATGATTCACGCTCGACCTTTCGGTCTCCGTGTTCCGAGGCCATATCTGCATATGCTAGGCTCGTCAAGTTTAACCTGAGTATTCTGCGTGTGCAAAAACTGGCTTGCACCCGTTGTAGATGGACGTAGAGCTTATCACACCCGATCATCACGTGGTGTCTGGGCACGACGAACTTTGGCAACGGTGAATACTCAGGGAGAACACTTCTTGATAATTTTTAGTGAGAGATCATCTTAAAATGCTACCGTCAATCAAAGCAAGATAAGATGCATAAAGGATAAACATCACATGCAATCAATATAAGTGATATGATATGACCATCATCGTCTTGTGCTTGTGATCTCCATCTCCGAAGCACCATCATGATCACCATCGTCACCGGCGCGACACCTTGATCTCCATCATAGCATCATTGTCGTTTACGCCATCTATTGCTTCTACGACTATCGCTACCGCTTAGTGATAAAGTAAAGCAATTACAGGGCGTTTGCATTTCATACAATAAAGCGACAACTATATGGCTCCTGCCAGTTGCCGATAACTTCGGTTACAAAACATGATCATCTCATACAATAAAATATAGCATCATGTCTTGGCCATATCACATCACAACATGCCCTGCAAAAACAAGTTAGACGTCCTCTACTTTGTTGTTGCAAGTTTTACGTGGCTGCTACGGGCTTAAGCAAGAACCAATCTCACCTACGCATCAAAACCACAACGATAGTTTGTCAAGTTGATGTTGTCTTAACCTTCGCAAGGACCGGGCGTAGCCACACTTGGTTCAACTAAAGTTGGAGAAACTGACACCCGCTAGTCACCTGTGTGCAAAGCACGGCGGTAAAACCAGTCTCGCGTAAGCGTACGCGTAATGTCGGTCTGGGCCGCTTCATCCAACAATACCGCTGAACCAAAGTATGACATGCTAGTAAGCAGTATGACTTATATCGCCCACAACTCACTTGTGTTCTACTCATGCATATAAAATCAAACCATAAAAACCTAGGCTCGGATGCCACTGTTGGGGAACGTAGTAATTTCAAAAAAAATTCCTACGCACACGCAAGATCATGGTGATGCATAGCAACGAGAGGGGAGAGTGTTGTCTACGTACCCTCGTAGACCGAAGCGGAAGCGTTGACGCAACGTAGAGGAAGTAGTCGTACATCCTCCCGGTCCAACCGATCCGAGCACCGTTACTCCGGCACCTCCGAGTTCTTGACACACGTACAGCTCGATGACGCACCCCGATCTCCGATCCAGCAGAGGCGCGGGGAGGAGTTCCGTCAGCATGACGGCATGGTGACGATCTTGATGTTCTCCTGTCGCAGGGCTTCGCCTAAGCACTGCTACTATATGACCGAGGTGTAATATCGTGGAGGGGGGCACCGCACATGGCTAAGGAACGATCTCAATGATCAACTTGTGTGTCTAGGGTGCCCCCCCGCCCCCGTATATAAAGGAGGGAGGGAGGAGGAGGCCGGCCTAGGGAGGAGGCGCGCCATAGGGGGGGGGCAAACCTACTCCAAGTAGGTTTGGCCCCCCTTTCCTATTAGGAGTAGGGGAAGGAAGGAAGAGGGGGGAGGAGAGAAGGAAAGGGGGGGCCGGCCCCCCTCCCAATTCGGATTGGGCTTGGGGGGGGGGCGCCCCCTCCCTTGCTCCTTCTCCCTCCCTTCCACTAAGGCCCAATAAGGCCCATATACTTACCGGGGGGTTCCGGTAACCTCCCGGAACTCCGGTATATTTCCAATCTCACCCGGAACCTTTCCGGTGTCGTCCAATATATCAATCTTTATGTCTCGACCATTTCGAGACTCCTCGTCATGTCCGTGATTACATCTGGGACTCCGAACAACCTTCGGTACATCAAAATACATAAACTCATAATATAACTGTCATCGAAACCTTAAGCGTGCGGACCCTACGGTTCGGGAACAATGTAGACATGACCGAGACACGTCTCCGGTCAATAACCAATAGCGGGACCTGGATGCCCATATTGGTTCCTACATATTCTACGAAGATCTTTATCGGTCAAACCGCATAATAACATACGTTGTTCCCTTTGTCATCGGTATGTTACTTGCCCGAGATTCGATCGTCGGTATCCAATACCTAGTTCAATCTCGTTACCGGCAAGTCTCTTTACTCGTTCCGTAATACATCATCTCGCAACTAACTCATTAGTTGAAATGCTTGCAAGGCTTAAGTGATGTGCATTACCGAGAGGGCCCAGAGATACCTCTTCGACATTCGGAGTGACAAATCCTAATCTCGAAATACGCCAACTCAACAAGTACCTTCGGAGACACCTGTAGAGCACCTTTATAATCACCCAGTTACATTGTGACGTTTGGTAGCACACAAAGTGTTCCTCCGGTAAACGGGAGTTGCATAATCTCATAGTCATAGGAACATGTATAAGTCATGAAGGAAGCAGTAGCAACATACTAAATGATCGGGTGCTAAGCTAACGGAATGGGTCATGTCAATCAGATCATTCAACTAATGATGTGACCTTGTTAATCAAATAACAACTCCTTGTTCATGGTCAGGAAACATAACCATCTTTGATTAACAAGCTAGTCAAGTAGAGGCATACTAGTGACACTCTGCTTGTCTATATATTCACACATGTATTATGTTTCCGGTTAATACAATTCTAGCATGAATAATAAACATTTATCATGATATGAGGAAATAAATAATAACTTTATTATTGCCTCTAGGGCATATTTCCTTCAGGATCCTGGGATCTTTCCGGATCCTCGGGTTGCGGAGCTGGGCTGAGCATGCCCTCCACAGTCCGACGCAGTTCCTGCGTCGAAGACATAATATAAGAAGCTTAAACTTTGAAAACATGGGTCAGACACACAGAGTGTTCGCTTACCCAACGCCGGGGATTATTCATGGAGAACCCATTCAACGGGTTTGTCTGAAGGAAGTCCTCCTTCTCCCCCTTGTATAGGCCGGACAGGATCTTCGCTAGGTCCTCGGCCGAACCCGGCCCTTTGCGGCCATGACGGGTGGCATCGTCCTCCCCGTTGAAATCCCACATGGGGTGGCCCTTGTACTGCAGCGGCTACACCCCCCGCATAATGCACGTTGCCATGACTCCAAGCATGGTCAACCCGGAATGGGCTAGTAACCTTATCCGGCCCATCAAATAATGGACGCTCTTGTCTTCCTCCAGTTGGTTGCTCCGTGGGCGCCAACTAAGGCGTTTCTTCAGAGGAGCATTACTAAACTCCGGGAGGCCGATCCGAACAGGGTCCGGCAGCGGAGCGTCTTCTATATAAAACCATTCCGAAGGCCAGTCTTCGGACGCCTTCTTAGGGGTTTCGGATGGATATCCGGTCCCGACGATGCGCCATATTTCGGCACCACCCACTTGATATATGGACCCCTCGTGAGAGCGGGGCACAAGGCAGAACAACCTCTTCCACAGTGCAAAATGGGGCTCAACGCCCAGGAACAGCTCGCAAAGAGCTACGTAACCCGCGATATGCAGGATAGAAGCGGGCATAAGGTGATGGAGCTGGAGTCCGTAGAACTCCAGGAGCCCGCGGAGGAACGGATGTATTGGAAATCCGAGTCCCCTTATTAGATAGGGGACGAAACATACCCGCTCCCCTTTGTTGGGATTTGGGGTAGCCTCCGCTTGCTTCCCACCTTGGTAGGTGGCCAACCCGGCTCGAACCGGAACCATGAAGGCCGGAGGGAGATATCCCTTCGCTTGGAGCGTCACCAGCTCGCTGTGCGGGATAGAACATCTCCGCCAGTCTCCTGGCAGTGGGCTAGGAGCGCGAGAGGAGGAGCCGCATCGACGGTCCATGATGGAATGTATTTTTTGGTCGGAGGCGCTCCGATGAGTACTCGCGGAAGGAAGATGGTGTGATTTGGATCTGGATTCTTGCCTCTCTTATAGGCAGATTATTTGCACAGCTAGGGGGTAGACATAAAAGATACCCTGGCTTTTCGCATTCATGCGATGCGTGGAAGATGGCCATTATTGGGCATGGAAGCCAAGAAGCGCAACATTGATAAGGAAGCCGGACACTGTTTGGCAAACACACGGAATGTGGAGGAGAACCCACCTTGCAACACCGAAGACTATATACGCGCTGGACTTATCGTCATTGAAGCCTGGTTCGGGGGCTACTGAGGGAGTCCTGGACTAGGGGGTGTCCGGACAGCCGGACTATCATCGTCCGCCGGACTCCAAGACCATGAAGATACAAGATTGAAGACTTCGTCCCGTGTCCGGATGGGACTTTCCTTGGCATGGAAGGCAAGCTTGGCAATACGGATATGTAGATCTCCTACCATTGTAACCGACTCTGTGTAACCCTAGCCCTCACTGGTGTCTATATAAACCGGAGGGTTTTAGTCCGTAGGACAACACAACCATTACAACAATCATACCATAGGCTAGCTTCTAGGGTTTAGCCTCCTTGATCTCGTGGTAGATCCACTCTTGTACTACCCATATCATTAATATCAATCAAGCAGGAGTAGGGTTTTACCTCCATCGAGAGGGCCCAAACCTGGGTAAAAACATCGTGTCCCTTGTCTCCTGTTACCATCCGCCTAGACACACAGTTCGGGACCCCCTACCCGAGATCCGCCGGTTTTAACACCGACAACTTGCCATTATCATTTTAACTGCAGTGCTACGACCGGCGTGAGTCTCCCGATTCCTGACCACCTCCATACAGGTGCCTCTCCCAATGCTCCACCATGTAGTAGTAGAGGCTCGCTCTTGCATGAGAGCCCACTTCTCCACTTTTTCCTTGCCTCTCTTTCCTCCACATATGCAAAAATGCCATGTAAAGCGCACTATTGTACTTACTTGCTCCTACAGGTGCTTAAGCTTGACACATAGGCATAAAGTCTGATGTGGCAAGTTAATCAAGAAGAGAGAGACTAGTTTGGTGACCCAAGGAAGAAACGGTGCTAAGCGCGTGTACCTAGGTGAAAAGACAATTTTGAGTCTATAGCTAATTAAATGAAGCAAACTTAGCAACACCATTTCATTGGAAGAGGTCACTCCTTGGCAAATGCAATAAATACTAGTACTCCCTGTGTCCCATTATATAAGAATGTTTTTGAGACTACACTAGTGTCAAAATGTTCTTATATTATGAGACGGAGGGAGTACGAAGAAAGAGATAGAGAGGAGTAAAAAAATACACTTATAGCCAACCTTATAGCTAACCTTGTTGTAGTATGAGTGACTAAGTGATGACTATGTATGACATGCCAACATCAGATAGCCTAACGCACCGTGTTAAATCTCCAAGGGCGCGATCACGCGAGCGACGCGGCGGTCGTGGTAGGCGCGACCATGATACGGGCTGCTGGCAGCCATTGGATCTGAGATCAAACGGTCACATGCTAAGTTGCTGAAAATTTTAAGAATAACCCTCCAGGATAGGATATTCACCCATAGGTCTAGAATCATGCCATGCAACCGTTCGATGTCAGATCCAAGGGCTCTTGGAAGCCCGTATCATGGGAGAATGGAAAGCCACTACCCTGCCATTTGCACGTTGGCAGTTCGCTCCTACTCGTCCCCGCACGTCCTTTAATACTACGGCGGTTCGCTCCTAGTCATCCCATCCATTCACATTACGGCAGTTCCACTAATCCTAACCCTCCTCCCAAATCCACGGCGTCCCAATTCTCTTTGATCGGCCATGAGTACAAGGTTAGAACCATCACCGGCGATGAGTTCGACGTAATCTACACCCGTACTTCCGCGACGGTGAAAGGATGCCTTTCTCGCTTCAGACGCATGTTCGAAAACTCACATGATGAGTGGGTCGTTGGGCTAGATGTTGAGTACACCACAGTCGTGGGACGAGAGAAGGATCTAAAGGACAAGAGAGGAAGAAGCCCGCCGTGATCCAGGTTTGCGTACATAACGTTTGCTTGGTCTACCACATATGCCATGCCGACGTTGAGTGCCAGGATTTTAAGAACTTCCTCAAGGACAAAACAGTCAAATTCATTACTGTAGACTTTAAGAATGACAAAGAAGTCCTGCGTCGGATAGGCCTCGTTGTAGGCAACCCCTTCGACCTCCAGAAGAATCGGCTGGTGCCGCCTTCAATGCTGACTCTGGCAGGAGCCATGGTTCATCCTTCGTACGGTAAACTAGAGAAACCTCCATACACATTTCATCGTCATGCATGGCAGCGGAATGTACTAGATATAGACCACATCCAGTATGCTGCAATGGATGGCTACCTTTGTTTCAATATCTACAAGGGTTGGATGAAGAGCAACAGCCAAGTTGGCAGTTCAAGCAAAGAAGTATCGGCCAAGAGGAAGAGGGACAAGGATGAAGTCGAGGACGTGGACGAGGATTCCGAGTAAGGTGGCAGTGTCGTTGCTCATGGTGGTTCTAAACTTCTAATACAGTGTCTACTCGATTAGTTGCATAGTTTAATTTCAGGTGTGCTTAGTTTAATTTGAGGGGTGTGTTGTGCTGAGTCCCCAGCAGAACTATGTTATGTTTCTTCTTGTTACTTTAACTCTTCAGTATGTACATACTAGTACTAGTATTTCTTTAATAGAATTTAGCACCCCAATTAAGCACGTACTAGCTTTCTTAATAGTACTATATGCATAATTTGGCGACGAGCGCTCTCTATATGTACCCCCTATTTTTAAATTTCAATTTTTGCTCCATGGCGCAATCCATCGATAGTGGAGTACTACTATACAAAAGTATACATTTTTTAAAAGTCTAGCATACTGTTCATCACATATATATAGCCAGTTAAATTATCAACCTAGAACGACGTGCACGCCATGTAGTAAACCGATACGGAGGAAGTATAGTAAAAATGAGGTGATTTTACCGAGCGATCGGCGGGGGAGCATGGACTGTCATGCGGTCCCACGTGTCATGATGTACCAAGGTGATGCGCGTGTCCCTCTTGAGGCAGAAGCAATACTAGTACGTGGTTTGAGATGATGTCGAACCAAAGTGTGAAATAATGGTTGCTTCGTCCGTCTAGGAAGGCGCAACATTGTGATTTGACGTCTCATTGCTCATTACTACTACTGGGCCGGTATGAGTGGGGTGCGTCCCCTTTGCTGTTCTGCACTATTATTTGGTGCTTGACACGTCGACCCGGTTGCTATATGTCCCACATGTCGGCGACAGGAAGTACAGAATTCATGAAAGGGAGCATTAACGGAGGAGTATACTACAGAATTCATGAAAGGGAGCGACTAAGTTTTGGAAAAGTCTGTTTTTACGGAGTACGTACCCACTAGGGTTTATAGGGCTCATCTAAAAACATTCATTTTTCTGTTTGATAAGTCTCAATTCTACTATACTAGTAGTAGTACCATTACATGTTGGATTTCGAGGTGCGTTAGATCACCCGACGCAAGCAGTGTCAAGAGGAAACTAACCAATGCATGTACAAGTTCATGGAAATTTAGTGGTCATTCATGCATTCGTTCTAATTAATGCCTCGGTAAACATAACTTCTTGAGAAAAACGAGCCTACTATGCAAACTACGAAATTAATTCGACCACTCACCGTCTACCTTGGTTGGAGAGATTTTGAAATTGAGCCATAAACTGGAAAGGAGGGAGTAGTAACTTTTGTCTCGATTACTATTTGTGGCCTTGTATAGATGCAAAATGTATTTTTTTATAGTGGCCTTGTATAAGTAAATAGAGGGAGTACTAACCAAAGTACGTAATAGGGACGAGGAGTAAATAGAGGGAGTAGTAAAATTTTCTCCTCGTGCTGCGAGCCACCGCGCGCGTGGGCAAGGGAGCGGGCGTAAAGGCGTACAGTAGTAGTAAGCTTCACCTCATCCTACGAACCACCGCGCCCGTGGGTGGGGGAGATGGCGTACTAAGCAAGTTTCTCCTCGTTCTACGAGTTGACAGGACACATCAAAAGTACTCCACTATATAGAGCCTTGCCTCTAAGGTAGGCCCCACATGGTTTGCCTCTTTTTTTAATTTAACATAACGTGTCAAGTCGCAATTTGTTTGTTCACCCGTGGTAGACGATCCTCCCTCCACCAAGTGGACAACCAGTACACGTGCCAAATTACCACATGGGCTGCCTTTTTCGTACAGAAATGAGCTCCACCGTGTACCTGCGCAGGTGTGGTTGGGAAAGAGACGGGAGTACGTGCGCCGTGCGTGCACCTCTTCTCTTCGTGCACGTCCCCCACCTATGTGGGTGTGTGTGAGAGAGATACAAACCTAGACATAATGCGCCGTCCATCCCCATGCCTCCGCCCAGTCCGACCACCAGTCACCACCACGGCACCACGCCCCACTCCTCCTCACCTTATCTCTCATATTTCTCCCTCCATTTTATATACAAGGGGCCACTATCAAAATTACAATTTGCAGATATACAGGGCCACTAACACTAATCGATGCAATATTAATGGTGTTTGCCTTGTGGTACTTCCTCCGTTTCTTTTTAGTCTGCATATAAGGTTTGGTCAAAGTCAAGCTTTGCATAGTTTGACGAACTTTATACTAAAAAATATCAACATTCACAATATGAAATCAACATTTTCAGATGCACCATGAAATGTATTTTCATATATATAGTTTAAGTATTGTAGATGTTTGTATTTTTTAATATAAATTTGGTCAAACTTTGTGTAGTTTGACTTTGACCAAAACTTATACCCACTCCTCCTCACCTTATCTCTCACCTTTCTCCCTCCATTTTTATATACAAGGGGCCACTATCAAAATTACAGTTTGCAGATATACAAGGCCACTAACACTAATCGATGCAATATTAATGGTGTTTGCCTCGTGGTACTAGCAAAGGAGGACATTAATTATCCCTTGCATGCATGCGGGAGTTTGTAAAAAAATGCATCTTGATGTTCCGTGCAATGCACGGGCATCTTGCTAGTCCATGAAAACAACACATGGCAAAATTCCACGGCGAACGAGGGATTTGAATCTGTTGGGAGGGGCTGTTTGGATCTTGCCCGGGGTAGCCAAAATATTGGCGACCCTTTTGTCCACCGGTGCCTTTGCCACCGATGAACGAGGAATGGCTCGGGTGCTCATGCTGTCATGCATCCTCCAGCGTGCACGTTGGAGACGAGCTCGCACGAGCTGTGTTTTTTTGTCCCATAATGCCGCCCGAGCCGCCCGCAGACCGACCAGCGACCCGCAAATACGCCATCCAACCGTAGCCGCACACATTCTGACAACAACTCAACCTACCAGACGAAATTCACGCAAACACGTAGACAAACTGATATTTCATATAAACAATGATGGAAATCATATAAAATACCGGATTTTCACACAAACATGACGGATTTCATTACATTCAAATGAACTACGTGGTGCTAGTTCTGGACAACACATGTATATAATACCTGGCCTAAATGGTCGCCCACCATTCGATTTGTGTTCCTCATGTCCGGCAGCACGATCACCGGACTGCCGGGAGCCTCGGAGGTATATGCTTCAGCGCAAAGGATGGCTCGCTTCCCCACTGCCCAACTGATATCATTGGCTGGTGCCGAAGATGATGGTGGCCGGCACCGGTTCGAGTTCATCACCGGCCACTACTTCGCCATGGCCGGCACCGGCTCGAGTTCATCCTAACATTCCCCTCTTCCGTGGAGCCCATGCGGGGTCGACGAAGGTCCTCGCAACAAAAGGATCCGGCAAGACACCTGCTGTGTACGCCGGCGTCGCCTCCGCGGTGGCCTTCATGGGACCCAAGCGGCGGCGGCCTCCCGTGTTCTACTTCTCCTCGATGATGGTGGCGGACGCGGAGGCGCTGGCCACCGACTCGTCGCTCTCCGCACCCGGCTTCTGTAGCTGCTTGCATGGCGCGGCCGCCGGCATGGGAGTCTTGTCGGGAGTTGGGTGCGACATACGCCAAAGGATGGCTTATCATGGTGGGGGCGAGTAGAACGTCGCCGGTGCCTGGAATCGGGATGAGGCGTAGGCATGCACGCCGGCGAATCTTACCCAGCTTCGGGGCTCTCCGGGGAGATAACACCCCTACTGCTGCTCTGCGGGGTCTCCGCATGATCACTAAAGCAAGTGACTACAATGGTGCTCCTGGAGCTCTATCGGGAGGCAGGAGAGAGCAGGGCTAGTTCTCTCCTCCCTATGCTATTTGGTCTATCTCTATCCAGGTCCGAACCCTTTGCATGGGTGCCCTGGGGGGTTTATATAGGCCTACCCCCTGGGGGTACAATGGTAATCCGGCTGGGCGCGGGCCCCAGCCGTCTGTCTCTCATACCGCCGTCCGTCCCGCCGGCTTCTGGGGCCCGCCGACTGGTGGGTCCCGCGGACAGGCCTGATACTGTACGGCACTCCTGATGATGCAGGGTTGGTCATTGGGTCGTGGCAACAGTGCCGCCATCTATTGGGCGATCACTGTCGCCATTCCCCATCCTATCCGGTTAATGGCTCGTGGGGCCCTGGAGAGGAGGCGGCCGACTCCAGGGAGGCCGACTCCCACAGGTCCGTCTTCGGGACGCTTAGTCCGTCTTCGGCCCACGCACCGACAGGCGGCCCCGCTGTCTTCGGGCCGTACAGGCCGGCGTCATGGGTACAGTGCGTCGTGCACTGTGGCCGAGGTCAAGGCAGGCATGGCAACAGTGCCGCGCCTCGCCGGAGATCTTCCGGCGATACGGCTCACTGTAGCCATGCCGGTCCCTCGTAGGCAGGGGGGAATGGCCACGTCGCGACCGTACCCCGCATCGGGCTTCGGGAGGAGTCATGGGCCGACTCCCATAGTCGGCTTCTCTGGAGGTTGCCAGCTTGGAGTCGGCTTGTCTTGGAGTCGCCGTCAGGAACTCGGCTCTTATTGGAGTCGGCTTGTCTTGGAGTCGCCGTCTGGGACTCGGCTTGAGGGGCGCGGCCTGCCCCGATGTCTTGAAAGATCCTGGGACCCGGGTTAGCCTACCCGTGGCCCATTACTCCGACAGTAGTCCCCGAAGCTGGTGAAGCCCCCCGGACACCGCCTTGTGGGGCTTCAACAGTTTCAACCTTCCCCGCGCAGACTCTGGAACTCGGTTGCCGTCTTCTCTTTGGCCGACTTGTCGAAAGTCGGATCTTTTCTGACAAGGGGCCGATGCTTGAAAGTCGCGGCGGGAAATCAGGCGGCGTATCTGATATGCTTCCCTGCTGCCATCGAGGTAATCCTATCGCGTGGCGCCACGTGGAGAGGACAGTCTGCCCACCCACGCGCGCGACGGGACGGCCCGCCACTACCGTGCCTCGGCATACGAACGGATCCGTTGCGGCCGTGGACGGTTGGCTTCCCCACGTTGTTACTGCGCGCAGTAACTTCGTGGGGTAAATCGTGGGGCGGCGTGGGGCATCGTGCGCAGTTAATCCCATGCCTGCCCCCTCGGCTTCTCAGCCCGTAGGGCTATGAGTAGGCGGGGGGGGGGGGGGGGAGCGGGGCGGCACCGCACGCGCACCCTTCTCCCCCATTACCCCGCCTCACCTTGCCTTCTCTTCCTCCTGCCCCCGCCGTCGAGCGAGAACACTCCTCACCGCAGCGATGAGCTCTTCCTCTGCCGCGGCCTCCACCGTGCGCTCCGGCGTATGGGACGGCTCGGAGGTGGAGGAGGAACACATCGAGTTCCTCCGCCAAACCCGCCGTCTCCCCAGCACGGACCTCGTGCGCACCCGCCCCGCGCCGGTGGGAGAGACCCGACCAGCGCCGGAGGAGGGCGAGCGGGTCATCTTCCGCTCGCACCTCATGCGCGGCCTGGGGCTGCCGGTGAGCGGTTTCTTCCGCTCATTCTTGGAGTTTCACAGCCTTCAACCACACCACCTTACTCCAAATATGGTGGTGTTGCTCTCCGCCTTCGCCACTCTGTGCGAAGGTTTCCTCGGTGTTCTCCCCACCCTCGAGCTGTGGGGAGAATTCTTCTCTTCGAAGCTCGGCACGCAAGTCGTTGGCATTCTGGCTCAGTGCGGCACCTACGTCGCGGTGCGGCGCTCGACAGCCGACAACCCCTTTCCTCCCATCTCGCTGATAAAGTCGGTGAAGATGTGGCAGCGCTCATACTTCTACGTGAAGAACCTCTCCACCGACGGCGACTGGGTCAACCTGCCGCCCTTCAACACTGCCCCCCTAACTGGGAGGCTCCCCAGCTGGTCTCACCGAGCCAGGTCGCTGACTCCCTCCGGAGCCGCCGCCGTAGCGCGACTCCGAGTTTTGCTGCAGTCGGAGGGCCTCGTCGGATCCGACCTTCTGGCCGCCTTCGTGGCGCGCCGAGTCCTCCCGCTCCAAGGCCGGCCTCACCTGATCTGTCAGATGAGCGGCCTCTGAGACCCAAGTCGGATGAGCACCAAGGAGATGTCCCGCAAGGAGGTGGCGAGCTTGGTGAACCATATCGCGCACTGCGAGTTCACAGAGGACTGGAAATTCGGCAAGGAGCCGTATTCGCGCGACAACCCCCCACCAGTGGTAAGTCGCATCTCCCCGTAGTTTTGTCTTCTTTGCGACCGACTCCGGCTTCTAACTCTTGTTGGTTTCTTCTGACTAGAACCCCCTCATGGAGCCTGCAGCCGGCGCCACGAGACAGCCCCGCGAGTATGTCCCTGATCGCGCGGACAGCGACGTCGACGACCCCGACTTGGGGGCGGCGGTGATGGAAGCCGACGCCGAAGGCGGCGGAGAAGGGGCAGACGACGGCTTCAGGCCCTCGGCCACCTTCGCCGATTGGCCTGATGACAATGCCGACGGGGAAGTCGCCCCGCGCCACCAGCCAAGAGCCGGCCTGGCCAGCCAAGGCGGCGTGAAGAGGCGTCACGCCGGGCCGAGTGCGCCCGGCGGCAAATTGAAGAAGCTCAAGGGGGCGGCCGCCGCGACCAAAAGGGAGGAGGCGGCTGCGAAGGCCAACCGCTTCCGAAGGGAAGTGAGAAGGCCGCCGCTAGTCTCAGCGTAAGTCTTTATGCTTTTCATTTTCCTTTGTTGAGTCTTGTCCGAGTTTTCCTTTATTCTCCCTCTGTTCTTCTTCAAGGCCCCCCTCTCTCTTGAGAGAGTCGCCCTCCCCTCTGTCATGGGGTCGGCAGAGACGTCTGCCAACACTCGGCGGGCCGATCCCGCCGCCGATCTCCGGGAGGCGACGGAGCGGAACGCGCAGGAGAAGCGCGAGGAGGAGGAGGCCGACCGCCTTGAGAAGGCGCAGGCCGAGAAGGCGGCCGCCAACGCCCAGAAGAAGCTGGAGGACGCCGAAGCCGCCATTGCGGCGAAATGGCGTGCTGAGGAGGCCGCGCGTTGCCGATCGGCGATGCTCGTCCCCCCATTGTCGTCGGCGCCGCCGCCTCCGGAGTTCACGGGGCAGACCGGAGAGGTCGGCACCGAGAACCCCCTCGTGGAGGAGGGCGGTGAGGCTTCTAGCTCGGACACCCTCGTGCCGCCACCGCCGCCTCCGCCACCGTCTGGGAGATCGCACAACAAACAGCCGGTGGGCCAGTCGGAGCCGCCGACTGCGGACGAGGCCGAGGCGCGGCTGCTTCTTCAAGTCGTCGCGCCGGTGCGCCGCCGTCTTGAGAGGGCGACCTCGGCACCGCGACCTCGGGAAACCGGCACCGCTAGCTCGGCGACCCTGGACGTCGAGGCCTCCGGTGCCGCGCCCAGCGGGTGGTTGCGCGGAGGCGGCACCGGACCACTGAACCAAGCGCTCCTGGACGTCCAGGCGAAGCTGCGTGCTGAAAGCGATGCCCTTCAAGTCTGCACCAGGGCGCATCTGGCCGCGCGGACATCTGTCCGAGTACGTTTTCTTCTTCTTTCTGATTCTAATTTTTCTCCGTGGGGGCGCGCCAGCGCACCCACTGGGTGTAGTCCCCGAGTTCCGGGCCGGCTGCTGAGCAGGCGGTTCGGAACTCCCTTTGGCGAGTTCCGAATACTGACTTTGTCTTTATCTGACTTCTTGCAGGAGTATCATAACCTCCGCGCCGCTGCCTTCAATCGCAACATTGAGGAGTTGAACAAGCGGACCGCCGACTTGGCGGAAACCCGGGGTAAGCTCTTTTTCTTCCTTCTTCACGGGGGCGCGCTGGCGCACCCGTGGGCTGTAGTCCACGAGATTCGGGCCGACTGCTGAGCAGTCGGGCCGGATCTTCCCGGCGATCTACTTTGCTGACGACTTATTTGTCTCTTCTTTCGTTCTTCAGGCGCCAACGCCGCTCTTCAGGAGCAGCTGGGCAAGGCCAATACCGCTCGGCGTGCCAAGGAGGAGGAGTGCGGCAAGCTCGCCAAAGAGCGTGACCTGCTGGCGGCGCAGCTGGCCGAGCAGAAGGAGCTGCTCCAGAAGGCATAGGACGAGGCCAAGACGCGGGAGGCCGCTCTCATGGCTGAGTTCGAGAGTGAGCGCTCCGCCTGGACCGATAGGGAGGCGATGCTGACTTCCGGCTACCACGAGATCGAGGACATCGTTGATGGTAAGTTTCTTTCGTTTCTTGGGGCTTCCGACTATGCGTCCGGCCGTCTTCTGATTTTTCGACTTGCTTCCTTTTTGTCTTAGCAGACTTCTTTCCTGGTCATTCACAGGCAGTCCCTCTGGCCATCGAGGCTGCCCGAGAGGCGCGAAGGGAAAAAGGTGAGGAGGTCGCCGCTAATGCCCCCCGAACCATCGACGAGCAGCTTCTGAGCATTGAAGCCCGTCTTCATCCGGCTCACCGGCTGCTGCGCCGGCTTCAGCGTGCCGGCGCCCAGGCAGTTGCCGCCCTGTGGCCAGACATGCCGGCTCTGCGCACCGCTAGTCGGACCGCCGACTGGCTGGAAGTCGCTGTCGGCCGTCTTGAAGCTTGTAAGGGCTCCTCGGCCTGGGCCGGAGCACGCCGGGCCTTGGAGTTCGTCAAGGCGTGGTATCCAGGGCTGGACCTGGACCGCCTGGCCGCGTTCCGGTCAGACGCCCAAGCCGAGCTGGAGGCCGTGGAGTGCGCCCTTGTCGAGCGCGCGGCGGCCATCGCCGAGTACACGGACACCAATGTCTTCGTTCCCGAGCGGGCTGAAGGCGGCGAGGAAGTGCCGCCAGACTGGTTCGGGATGAACCCGGAGTATGGCGAAGACTCGGTGGAGGTGATCGACTCCAGCGCCGAGGAGGAGGACGAGGCGGAAGACGGAGGCGAGGCGGAGGCGCTAGAAGACAGAGCAGGCGGCCAGCCTCAGCTCGATCGCGCCTCCAGCAACGAGCCGCGTGGAGATAAGGCGACTGCCGCCGGAGGCGACCCAATCGAGACCGCCCAGCCGACTGCCCCGGTGCCTGACACTGCCATCTCCGCCGATCCTCCGGCCTCGGAGGCCGCCTCCTAGGCTGCTTTTTCCGCCTCTGTTTATCTGTCTTTAGTAATCTTTTGAAAACTTGTTAGGTTCGAACAGTTCCACCCGCGGGGTGTATCCTGAACTTCTATTCGAAAATTCGGCCAAGGGCCTATGTAAATATTTATCCGATTTTCGCCTTTCCTTGCTTATTACTCTTTAGGCTTTTTCCTTTGCCGCCTTCCTTTAGTTGCTGCCCTGCCAGCTGGACAGCCGCTCTGCGGACTCTCGCTGGGTCAAGTGCTTGGCTACTTCGGGAAGACAAGTACTTGGCCGTTTAGAGTTTTTCTAGCAAGTCGGCTAGAAAGCGACAGGCCGACTACCCAAGAGTCGGCCGTCCTTGGTAGAAGCTAAGACGGCGAGCCGACTACTCGTGAGTCGGCCCTGCAGAGAGAGGCTGGGAGCCGGCTTGAGCTATGCATACGCTTTAGGTCCTTAGCCATTTTTTCGTGTGTGCACTCGTTCTTGCTTGTTCTCCACCTACCAACAGTCGCTCTGCGAGCTGCGGCTTTCGACAGGAGACGGCTTGAGCGCAACACACTACTTGTCCGACTACAGGAAGCATTTCATAGCGCAAGACGACAAGTCCCTGGGCCGACTAGTCGGACCCGGTGCCAAACAGTATGATAAAAAGAGTAGCATATTCGGAAGCGTGATTCTTATCATACAGATAACAAAAAGGCAGTCCCCGAGCTCGTCTCGGGGGGCCCAAGGTCTTAGTACTTTAATACAAAAAGGTGGTAGTGCGATACATACTGCATCAACTGTAAAATCTTTGAAGAAGATTTGCGTTCCACGGGCGCTCTGTTTCTTTGCCGGAGTCGTCCCTCTTGCGCGCTCGAGGCTTCTGAGCGTCGATTAGGTAGTAGGAGTCGTTGCCCAGGACTTTGCTGATGATGAAGGGGCCTTCCCAAGGCGCCGACAACTTGTGCTGGCCGGCTGTTCTCTGAATCAGCCGGAGCACAAGGTCGCCCTCTTGAAACGATCTTGGCTTGACCTTTCGGTTGTAGTATCGGTGCAGACTCTGCTGGTAGATGCCGGACCGGCTGAGTGCTAACAGCCGGCCCTCTTCCAGCAGGTCAACGCCGTGTTGGCGTGCTTCTTCAGCCTCCTCTTCGATGTACATGGTGACTCGTGGAGAGTCAAACTCTATATCCGTCGGATGCCCTGCGTCACGCAGAAATGGGCCAAGGCGCCTTTGGCCAAGTTTGTGCCATTGTCGGTGATGATTCTGTGCGGTATGCCATACCGCACCGTGATGTCGGCGATGAAAGTCACTGCAGTCGGCCCATTCAACTTCTTGATGGGCTTTGCTTCTATCCACTTGGTGAACTTGTCCACCGCGACAAGCAGATGAGTTAGGCTGCCTCGGGCTGTCTTGAATGGTCCCACCATGTCCAGGCCCCAAACTGCGAAGGGCTAGGCGACGGGGATTGTCTTCAGCGCGGAAGCCGGCTGAAGTGGCTTGGAGCGGAACTTCTGGCACCCCTTGCATTTCTGGACTAACTCTTTAGCCTCTTCCAGGGCAGTCGGCCAAAAGAAACTGTGCCGAAAAGCTTTGGCGACGAGTGCTCTTGAAGCCGCATGGTGGCCGCACTCGCCCTGATGAATATCTCTGAGGATTGCTTGGCCTTGTTCTGGCTCTACGCAGCGCTGGTAGACACCAGTGACACTGCGCCTGACCAGCTCTCTGTTGACTATGGTGTATGCTGCCGCTCGGCGTTGCACTTGCCGATCCCAGATCTCATCAGTCGGCAGCTCTCTGTTCACTAGAAACTTGAGGATGGGCTGTGCCCATGAGGGTGCTGCTATTTCTTCAACTGCTACCACAGTGACTTGGACAAGGGTGGCTGGGCTGGGAGGCGGCGGGCTGGAGTCCGTGGCCGCTTGCTGGATTGACGGAGTCCCTGGGCCGACTGGCGCAGTCCCCGGGCCGACTGGCGCAGTCCCCGGGCCGGCTTTGACTATGGTTTTCTTGGGGCCGTCTGCTGGGGCTCTGGAGTCGGATCCGACTTCTTCTGGAGGAGCCGGCACAAAGATGGAGTCTGACTCTGGTGAAGGCTTGATAGACGGCTTGAGGAGGCGCTGAAGGGCAACGCCGGAAGGTATTGCTTGGCGGGTGGAGCCGACTCGTGCCAAGGCGTCTGCTTGATCATTGTCATTTCTTGGCACGTGAAGGAATTTGCACCCCTCGAAGTATCCGCTGAGTTGCTGCACCAGGAAATGGTAGCTCGCCATGTTTACGTCTTTGGCGTCCCAGTCGCCGGATGATTGCTGGACCACCAAGTCGGAGTCGCCATAGCATAGGATCCGGCGAATGCCGAGTTCTTTGGCAAGCCGGAGCCCATGTATGAGCGCCTCGTATTCAGCGATGTTGTTGGAGGCGGCGAAGTGGATCTGCAGCACATACTTGAGCTTGTCGCCCTTGGGGGAGGTGAGGACGACGCCGGCTCCCAGGCCGGTGCGCATCTTGGAGCCGTCGAAATGCATCCGCCAATGGGTGGAGTCGGGCACTGGCGGCAGGTACTGGGTCTCGGCCCAGTCGACGAGGAAGTCGGCCAGCGCTTGTGACTTGATGGCGGTGCGGGGCTGGTAGTAGATGGTGTAAGGAGCCAGATCTATAGCCCATTTGGCTACTCGGCTGGAGGCGTCTCGGCTTCCAATGATCTCGGCCAGTGGAGCGGTGCAAACCACAGTGATTGGATGTTCTTGAAAGTAAGTCTT
This sequence comes from Triticum timopheevii, assembly GCA_963921465.1. NCBI lineage: Eukaryota > Viridiplantae > Streptophyta > Magnoliopsida > Poales > Poaceae > Triticum > Triticum timopheevii. Next base: position 129,814,070 of record OY997266.1, read on the forward strand.
CAGCTTCTTGGCGGCAAAATGCACACCGTAGCACATCTTCTGGTAGTGAGGGTAGTTCTGCTTGGAGGTCGACAGTACCTCGCTCAGGTAATATACTGGTCTCTGGACGGGGAGCGCCTTGCCTTCCTCCTTGCGCTCGACCACAATGACTGTGCTGACTACTCGGCTGGTGGCGGTAATGTATAGGAGCATGGGCTCTTTAGGAGTCGGAGCCGCCAGCACAGGAGGAGTAGTCAACATCTTCTTCAGTTGGAGAAATGCTTCATCCACCTTGTGGTTCCACTCAAAAAAGGTGGTCTTCTTCATTAATTGATACAAAGGCAGAGCTTTCTCGCCCAGCCGGCTGATGAATCAGCCGATGGATGCCAAACAGCCGGTGAACTTCTGCACATCTAACAGTCAGCTGGGTACCTCCATCCTCTCAATGGCCTTGATCTTCATGGGGTTGCACTCTATGCCGCGTTCGGAGACCAGAAAGCCAAGGAGCTGGCCGGCTGGTACTCCGAAAACACACTTCTCAGGGTTGAGCTTGATTTGGAATCGGCGCAGGTTCTCAAAGGTCTCCTTGAGGTCTTCCAGCAGCATCCCACGCTTCTCCGTCTTCACCACCACATCATCCACGTAGACATGGGCATTCCTGCCGAGTTGCTTGAGGAGGCACTTCTGCATGTGTCGGAGTAATGGGCCACGGGTAGGCTGACCCGGGTCCCAAGATCTTTCAAGACGTCAGGGCAGGCCATGCCCCTTAGCCGAGTCCTGGACGGCGACCTTCGAAGAAGGCCGAGTCCCTGCCGGCGACCTTCGAAGAAGGCCGAGTCCCAGCCAGCAACCTCCAAGGAAGGCCGAGTCCCAGCTGGCGACTCTGAAGCAAGCCGACTCTGGGCTTGCGACCTTTCAAAGGGCCGACTATGAGAGTCGGCCCGCGACCTTTTCACGAAGACCGACGCAGGGTACGGTCCCGACGTGGCCGTCCCCTCAAACCTACGGGAGGTAGGCATGGCTACAGTGAGCCGTACCACCAGGAGATTTCCGGTAAGGCGCGGCACTGTTGCCATGCCTCCCCTGACATCAGCCGCAGTGCGCAAGGCACTGTGCCCACGACGGCAGCCTATACGGCCCGAAGACCGCCGGGCCCCTCGTCAGTGAGGGAGAAGAAGACGGCCGGAGAGTCCGAAGACGGCCCTGCGGGAGTCGGCCTTCCCAGAGTCGGCCGCCTCTCAGTCAGGGCCCCACGAGCCATAAACCAGATTGGACGGGGAGTGGCGACAGTGATCGCCCGACAGACGGCGACACTGTTCCCACAACCCCATGACCAAGCCTGCATCATCAAGAGTGTTGCACAGTGCCCGGCCTGTCCGCGGGGCCCGCCGGTCGGCGGGCCCCAGAAGCCGGCAGGTTGGCGGCAGCATGAGAGACAGACAGCTGGGGGCCACACCCAGTCAGTTTACCATTGTACCCCCGGGGGGTGGGCCTATATAAACCCCCCGGGGCACCCATGCAAAGGGTTCGGCCCTGGATAGGTTTTTAAACACATAGCAAGCAAAGGGAGGAGCCAGCCTTGCTCTCTCCTGCCACCCGAAACAGCTCAAGGAGCACCTTTGTACTATCATCCCATAGTGATCATGCGGAGACCCCACAGAGCAGCAATAGGGGTGTTATCTCCCCGGAGAGCCCCAAAGCTGGGTAAGATTCGTCGGCGTGCATGTTTGCGCCTCATCCCGTTTCCAGGCACCGGCAACGTTCTACTCGCCCCCACCATGATAAGCCACCCGTTGGCATATGTCGCATCCAACCCCCGACATTTGGCGCCCACCGTGGGGCCAGGTGCACCGTCGTCCGGAGATCTGTTCTGGACGGGAACCCTCTTCCTCCCTGGCGAGCGCAGCCAGCCCGGCTTGCCAGATGGAGTCTGCGTCGACACGCTGCGCGGCGCTGAAGCCGCCTGCGTTGCGAGCGGCCTCGCCGAACTCATTGGCGAGGCGCGCCTCTCTGACGAGCCCACACCGGGTGCGGGGGCGGGTGGCCCCGAGAGCCTCCTCGCGGGCCTCCTCGACCAACTCCACGTCACCGGCGAGCCCGCCATAGATTTGGAGTCCGTAGGCTCCTCCGACCCGATGCTGGTCGACTCCGACGCCGTATCGCTCGATATCTTCCCCACCAACGTGGTGGTCTACGACGAGCCGCTTCCGTATGAGGAGAGTGGCGGAAGCGCCGTCACGGAGGTGCTCGTCATCAGCCACGGCGAGCACTCCGGCGAAAACGCCCAGGACCCTCTGCCAGCGGCCCTGCAAGACCTGGCCGCGCCCATCCCAGAGGACGCGGACGCGGAGATGCTGGAAGAACGCCGCCTTCAGATCATCGAAGGCGCCAAGAAGTTGGCAAGCATGAGACGCTTGTCAGAAGCATACCAGCGCGAGATGGATCGTGCTGTAGGCGGCTCGCCGGCTCCGACTGGGCCGAGCCGTCTAGGTGCGGTCCAAGAGCGCGGCGCGGCCATCGCCGACTTGCTCGGGGCGAAACGCCCCGTGTACGCCACCCCTGCGGAGAACATCCGCGCCGCCCAAGCGGCGACCGAAGAACTGAAGAACCTCGAAGGCGAAGAGCGCCGTGTAATAACGGAGCGAGTCCAGCAGCTCCTCGATGCGGTTGCGGCACAAAACGTGGCAGGCGGCCGCGCAGACGCACTACGGCAGCTGAACGACGACTTACCCCCTCGCCGAGATCAAGGCGCGACCTCCCGGACGCCGACTGGCGGAGTCCGCGGGAGGAAAGAGAAGGAGCCGGCTGCCAGTCACAGCCGGACTCGCATCACCATCGAGCGCGACCAAGACGGCCGCCCCAGAGCAGTGGAACGGCGAGATGATTATCTGCCTCCCCCACCCCGAAGAGAGCGGCGAGTTTCTCCGCCGCCTGTTGAGCATCCGACTCTCGGAGGTCGCCTCGGCCGCCGAGAGGGAGTTGGAGAGAATGACGCCCGCCACCGGATCGACCGACTCCACAGATCCCTGGCGTTAGAAGAAGAAGATGAGCTGGGTCCGCCTTGCTTCAGGCCCCACATCAGAGACGAGCCCTTCCCCAGAGGGTTCACGCTCCCCCGAGACATGCCCAAGTACACCGGCTCCGTGAAGCCGGAGGATTGGCTGACGGACTACTCCACAGCCGTCAACATAGCCAACAGCAACAAGCGAGTCGCCGTGAAGTATGTTCCCCTCATGCTCCAGGGCACGGCCCGGACATGGCTGAACAGCCTGAAGCCCCGCAGCATCAATAGCTGGGTCGACTTTACTGAAGCCTTCATTCACAACTTCACCAGCACGTACAAGCGACCTCCCAAGCCGCGCCAGCTCTCCTTGTGCGTGCAAGGCCCTGAAGAATCAACACGCGATTACCTCACGCGCTGGGGCGAACTTCGAAACTCCTGCGAGGGCGTGCACGAGGTGCAGGCCATCGAGTACTTCACGGCCGGGTGCCGAGAGGGCACCCTCCTCAAGCACAAGCTCCTCTGCGACGAGCCCGAAACCCTCGACGAACTGCTAGTCATAGCAGACAAGTACGCCACGGCCGACTCTTCTATGAAGACGGAGATTCAAGTCAACGCGGCTGGCAAAGTGATTCCCCAGGCTCCCAGAACCCCGGCTGGAGACGCCAGCCGGCGACAGCAGCAGAACGACAACAAGCGCAAGGCCCCTCAGCCGACTTCCAATAGTCGGCAGGTCGCAGCAGTAGAAGATCAGCAGCCGGAGGGGCAGCCTCAGGCCAAGCGGCAGAAAGGCGGCAAGTCCAATTGGTTGCCAGCTTTCTCCTATGAGCAGACTTTGGATGGACCTTGCAAGTTCCACAGCGGCGCGAAGCCGTCGAACCACACCACCAGGAAGTGCCATTGGCTCGCCAGGATCGCCAAGGGAGACGGCCTCGCCCCTCCGCCGCCTGCTTGATTATCTGTATGATATGGATTACGCTTCCGAGTATGCTTTCCCCTTTTATCATACTATCTGGCACCGGGTCCGACTAGTCGGCCCGGGGACTCGCCGTCTCGCGCTATGAAATGCTCCCTGAAGTCAGACAAGTAATGTGCTGCGCTCAAAGCCGTCTCCTGCCGAAAGCCGCAGCTCGCAGAGCGACTGTCGGTAAGCAGGGGACGGGAAAGAACGAGTGCACACATGAAAAACGGCTAAGGACTTAAGAGCTACGTATAGCCCAAGCCGGCTGCCAGCCTCCCCTTACCGAGCCGACTCGCGAGCAGTCGGCTCGCAGTCTCAATTTTCATCAAGAATAGCCGACTCCCGAAAGTCGGCCTGTCGATTTTCAGCCAACTTGCTAAGGTATTCTAAACGACTAAGTACTTGCCTCCCTAAAGTAGCTGAGCACTTGACCTAGCGGCATCTGCAGAGCAGCTGCCCAGTCGGCAAGGCGGCAACTGAAGGAAGGCGGCAAAAGGAAAAGTCTAAAGAACCAAAGCAAGAAAAGGCGGAAATTTGATAAATATTTACATAAGGCCCTTGGCCGAATACACCCCGCGGGTGGAATTGTTCGAAACTGACAAGTTTTTCAAAAGAACAAAAGAGACAGGTAAAACTGAAGCACTCTAGGGGGCTGCCTCCGGAGCCGGAGGGACGGAGGTGGCGGCGGTGTCGGACGTCGGGGCAGTCGGCTGGGCGGTCTCGGCTTGGCCGCCTCCAGCGACAGTCGCCTTGTTCCTCTGAGGCTCGTTGCTGGAGGCGCGATCAGGCTGGGGCTGGCCGCCCGCTTCGTCCTCTGGCGCCTCCTCCTCGCTTCCGTCCTCCGACTCGTCCTCCTCCTCGACGCTGGAGCCGATCACCTCCGCCGAGTCCTCCTCGCACTCCGGGTGCATCTCGAACCATTCCGGCGGGACCTCCTCGCCGCCTTCGGTCCGCTCCGGCACGAAGACGCTAGTGTCCGTGTACTCGGCGATGGCCGCCGCGCGCTCGACAAGGGCGCCTTCCACGGTCTCCAGCTCGGCCTGGGCCTCTGACCGGAACGCGGCCAGACGGTCCAGGTCCAGCCCTGGATACCACCCTTTGACGAATTCCAAGGCCCGGCGTGCTCCGGCACGGGCCGAGGAGCCCCTCCAAGCCTCGAAGCGACCGGCGGCGACCTCCAGCCAGTCGGCCGTCCGGCTGGCGGTGCGAAGAGCTGGCACCTCCGGCCACAGAGCGGCAACGACTTGAGCGCCGGCGCGTTGAAGACGGCGCAGCAGACGATGAGCAGGACGAAGGCGGACCTCGATGCTCAGGAGCCGCTCGTCGATGGTTCGGGGGGCGTTGGCGGCAATCACTTCGCCCTTCGCCCTTCGCTCCTCCCGAGCCGCCTCGATGACCAGAGGAACGCCCTGCGAGTGGCCGAGTAAGAAGTCTGCCAAGACAGAAAAGAAGACAGTCAGAAAAATCAGGAATCAGCCCGACACAAGAGTCGGAAGACCAAAGAAGAGAAAAAATAATTACCGTCGACGATGTCCTCAAGCTCGTGGTAGCCGGAGGTCAGCATCGCCTCCCGGTCGGTCCAGGCGGAGCGCTCGACCTCGAACTCGGCTATGAGGGCATCCTCCCGCGACTTGGCGTCTTCCTGCGCCTTCCGGAGCAGCTCTTTCTGCTCGGCCAGCTGCGTCGCCAGTAGGTCGCGCTCTTGGACGAGCTTGTCGCACTCCTCCTCCTTGGCGCGGCGAGCGGTGTTGGCCTCGTTCAGCTGCTCCTGGAGGGCGGCATTGGCATCTGAAGATCGAGAGACGTTATCAGTAAGAAAGGTCGCCAGGGAGATCCGGCCCGACTGCTCAGCAGTCGGCCCGAATCTCGGGGACTATAGCCCGCGGGCGCGCCAGCGCGCCCCTGCGGAGAAGAAGGAAGAGAGATCGCCGGGAGATCCGGCCCGACTGCTTAGCAGTTGGCCCGAATCTCGGGGACTACAGCCCGCGGGTGCACCAGCGTGCCCCCGCGAGGAAGAAAGAATTAGCCCACCTCGGCTTTCCGTCAGATCGGCGGTCCGCTTCCGCAGCTCTTCAACATTACGGTTGAAGGCAGTGGCGCGGAGATTGTGGTATTCCTGCAAAGCCAGCAAAGCAAAGTTAGCCTTCGGAGCTCGCCAGAAGGAGTTCCGAGTCGCCTGCTCAGCAGCCGACCCCGAACTCGGGGACTACACCCAGTGGGTGCGCTGGCCGCCCCCACGGGAAAAGACAGAAACTAAAAAAAAGGGGAAAAACGAAGCATACCCGGATGGAGGTCCGCAGGGCCAGATGCGCTTTGGTGTAGAGTTGGAGGGCGTCGCCTTCTTTGCGCAGCTTCGACTGGACGTCCAGAAGGGCCTGGTTCAGCGGACCAGGCCGGTGCCGCCTTCACGCAGCCAGCCGGTGGGCGCGGCACTTGAGGCCTCGACGTCCAAGTTCGCCGAGCTTGCAGCGCCGGTTTCCCGAGCTCGTGGCGCTGAGTTCGTCCTCTCAATCCGGTGGCGCGCTGGCACGGCGACCTGAAGAAGTAGCTGCGCATCGGCGTCGTCCGCAGTCGGAGGATCCTGCGGGTCCACCGGCTGTTTGCCGTGCGGCCTTGAGGACGGAGGCGGCGGGGGCGGCGGGGGCGGCGCGTGAGTATCCGAGCCTGAGATGTCGCCGCCCTCCTCCGCGTGAGGGTTTGCGGTGCCGACCTCCCCGGTCTGCCCCGTGAACTCAGTTGCCGGCGGCGCCGACGACAGTGGAGGGACGAGCATCGCCGATCGACGATGCGCGACCTCCTCGGCGTGCTGCTTCGCCGCGGCCGCAGCCACGGCCTCCTCCAGGCGCCGCTGGGCGTTGGCGGCAGCCTTCTCGGCCTCCGCCTTCTCCAGGCGTTCGGCCTCCTCCTCCTCGTGCTTCTCTCGCGCGTTCCGTTCCGTCGCCTCCCGAAGGTCGGCGGCAGGATCAATCCGCCGCGTGTTGGCAGACGTCTCCACCGACCCCATGACGGAGGGGACGACGACTCTTTCAAGAGAGAGGGGAGCACTGGAGAAGGTCGGAGGGAAAATCAGAAAAAACTCCAAGCAAGATCCAGGAAAGAAACGATAGAGTAAGAAGACTCACGAAGAAACTAGCGGCGGTCTTCTCACTTCCTTTCGGAAGCGGTTGGCCTTCGCGGCCGCCTCCTCCCGCTTGGTCACGGCGGCGGCGCCCTTGAACTTCTTCGACTTGCCGCTGGGCACACTCGGCCCGGCGGGACGCCTCTTCGCGCCGGCTTGGCTGGAGGAGCCGACTTTCGGCCGGCGGCGCGGGGCGACTTCCGCGTCAGCGTCGCCCTCGGGCCAGTCGGCGAAGGTCGCCAACGGTCTGAGGTCGCCGTCTGCCCCCTCTCCGCCGCCTTCGGCGTCGGCTTCCAGTGCCGCCGCTCCCAGGTCGGGGTCGTCAACGTCGCTGACCTCGCGATCTGGGACGTAGTCACGAGGCTCTCTTGTGGCGCCGGCTGAGGGCGCCGTAAGGGGATTCTGCCCAGAAGACACCAACAAAGATCAGAGCTCGAGGTCTGACGGAAACAAGATCGAGCTGTAGATAGATGCGACTTACCATTGGAGGGGGGTTGTCGCGCGAGTACGGCTCCTTGCCGAACTGCCACTCCTCCGTGAACCCGCAGTGGGCAATGTGGTTCACCAAGTTCGCCACCTCCCCACGCGGCATGTCCCTGGTGCACAGCCGGCTCGGATCGTGTCGGCCGCTCATCTGGCAGATGAGGTGAGGCCGGCCTTGGAGCGGAAGAACCCGGCGCGCCACGAAGGCGGCCAGAAGATCGGAGGTGACGAGCCCCTCCGACTGCAGCATGACTCGGAGCCGCGCCACGGCGCCGCCTCCGGAGGTCGAGAGGGACTTGGATCGATGGGACCAACTGGCCAGCCGGCCAGTCAGCGGCTCGGGGTCGAAAGGCGGCAGGTTGACCCAGTCGCCGTCGGTGGAGATGTTCTTCATGTAGAAGTAGGATTTCTGCCACATCTTCACCGACTTCACCAGCGGGATGGGCGGAAAAGGATTGTCGGCCGTCGTGCGCCGCACCGCGATGTAGGTGCCGCACTGAGCCAGCGTGCCGGCGGCCTGAGTGCCGAGTTTGGCGGAGAAGAACTCCCCCCACAGCTCGAGGGTGGGGAGAACGCCGATATAGCCTTCGCACATGGTGGCGAAGGCGGAGAGAAGCACCACCGCGTTGGGAGTGAGGTGGTGCGGCTGCAGTCTGTGGAACTCGAGAAACGAGCGGAAGAATCCGCTCGCCGGAAGCCCCAGCCCACGCATAAGGTGCGAGCGGAAGATGACCCGCTCGCCCTCCTCCGGCGCGGGCCGGATCTCTCCCGCCGGCGCGGGACGGGCGTGCACCAGGTCCGCGCTGGGGAGACGGCGAGTCCGGCGAAGGAACTCAATGTCCTCCGCCTCCACGTCCGAGCCATCCCACTCGCCGGAGCGCGAAGCGGGCGGCGCGGCGGAAGAAGAACTCATCGCCGGCGAGGAAGAAGGTTTTTTTGCTTGCGATGGAGGAAGAATGTCGTGGCTCACGGCGAAGGAAGGAGAAGGGCGGGAGAGCGGGCGAGAGAGTGCGCGTGCAGCGCCGCCCCGCTCCTCCCCGCCTACTTATAGCCCTACGGGCTGAGAAGCCGAGGAGGCGACGGGGGGATTAACTGCGCCCGCGGCCCCACGCCGCCCACGATCAACCCCCACGAAGTTACTGCGCGCAGTAACGACGTGGGGATGTCAACCGCCCTCGGCCACAGCGGATCCGCTCGGGGCCCGGGGCGCGGTAATGGCGGGCCCCACCTGACGGCCCGTCCCATCACGCGCGTGGGCAGACAGACTATTGCCTCCACGTGGCGCCGCGCGGCAGGACCGTCTCGATAATGGCAGGGAAGCGTGGCCGATACGCCTCCCATTTTTCCCGCCACGACTTGCGGATGGCGGTCCCTCGCCGAACGAGTCCGACTTCGGCGAGGCGGCCCGAAGCAACAGCAGCCGAGTCTCAGAGTCGGCACCAGATGAAATGAAACTGCTGAAGCCCCTCGAGGTGGCACCCGCCGGGCTTCACCAGCTTCGGGGACTACTGTCGGAGTAATGGGCCACGGGTAGGCTGACCCGGGTCCCAAGATCTTTCAAGACGTCAGGGCAGGCCGTGCCCCTCAGCCGAGTCCCGGACGGAGACCTTCGAAGAAGGCCAAGTCTCTGCCGTTGACCTTCGAAGAAGGCCGAGTCCCAGCCAGCGACCTCCAAGGAAGGCCGAGTCCCAGCTGGCGACTCTGAAGCAAGCCGACTCCGGGCTTGCGACCTTTCAAAGGGCCGACTATGAGAGTCGGCCCGCGACCTTTTCACGAAGACCGACGCAGGGTACGGTCCCGACGTGGCCGTCCCCTCAAACCTACGGGAGGTAGGCATGGCTACAGTGAGCCGTACCACCAGGAGATTTCCGGTAAGGCGCGGCATTGTTGCCATGCCTCCCCTGACATCAGCCGCAGTGCGCAAGGCACTGTGCCCATGACGGCAGCCTGTACGGCCCGAAGACCGCCGGGACCCTCGTTAGTGAGGGAGAAGAAGACGGCCGGAGAGTCCGAAGACGGCCCTGCGGGAGTCGGCCTTCCCAGAGTCGGTCGCCTCTCAGTCAGGGCCCCACGAGCCATAAACCAGATTGGATGGGGAGTGGCGACAGTGATCGCCCGACAGACGGCGGCACTGTTCCCACGACCCCATGACCAAGCCTGCATCATCAGGAGTGTTGCACAGTGCCCGGCCTGTCCGCGGGGCCCGCCGGTCGACGGGCCCCAGAAGCCGGCAGGGGGGCGGCAGCATGAGAGACAGACAGCTGGGGGCCACACCCAGTCAGTTTACCATTGTACCCCTGGGGGGTGGGCCTATATAAACCCCCCGGGGCACCCATGCAAAGGGTTCGGCCCTCGATAGGTTTTTAAACACATAGCAAGCAAAGGGAGGAGCCAGCCTTGCTCTCTCCTGCCACCCGAAACAGCTCAAGGAGCACCTTTGTACTATCATCCCATAGTGATCATGCGGAGACCCCGCAGAGCAGCAGTAGGGGTGTTATCTCCTCGGAGAGCCCCGAAGCTGGGTAAGATTCGTCGGCGTGCATGTTTGCGCCTCATCCCGTTTCCAGGCACCGGCGTCGTTCTACTCGCCCCCACCATGATAAGCCACCCGTTGGCATATGTCGCATCCAACCCCCGACAGCATGCAACGCTAAAAGGTGGCGCCGGCATTCCTCAGGCCGAACATCATTGTCAGGTAGCAGAAGGCTCCGAATGGTGTGATGAGGCGGTCTTCAGTCTGTCTACCGGGTTCAGCTTGATCTGGTGATATCCTGAATATGCATCTAAGAAACTCAGCAGCTCGCATCCGGCTGTGGAGTCTATCACCTGATCGATTCTTGGCAGGGCAAACGGATCCTTTGGACAGGCTTTGTTGAGGCTCGTGTAGTCAATACACATCCGCCACTGCTTGTTTTTCTTCAGTACCAAAACCGGGTTTGCCAGCCATTCTGGAAAAAACACTTCCATGATGAAGCCGGCTGCAAGAAGCCGAGCTATCTCTTCTCCAACGACTCTTCTCTTCTCTTCTGACAGGCGGCGCAAGGGCTGCCGAACGGGTTTCACATCTGGCCTGACATGCAGCTTGTGCTCGGCGAATTCCGTCGGGACACCAGGCATGTCCTTGGGGGACCATGCGAAGATGTCACGATTCTCACGGAGGAAATCGACGAGCTCGCCTTCCTATTTGCTGTCAAGGCCCGTGCCTACGACAGCGTATCTCTCTGGGTGCTCCGGGTCCAAGGGTATCTTCTTGGTCTCTTTGGCCGGCTTGAATGATCCTTCTGCTTCCGACTCCTTGGGGGTCGGGTGATAACTCAGGCTGCTTTCCTGCCATCGCCACGACCCGGTCAAGGAGCCACTTCTCAGCTGCGATCACCAGGGACTCGGCCAGCCGGCTGCTCTCGGCCGCGCGGGCGGATGACTTCCTGTAGTCACCGGCCACGGTCAGAATTCCCTTGGAACTCGGCATCTTCATCTTGAGGTAGGCGTAGTGAGGAACCGCCATGAACTTGGCCAATGCAGGTGGGCCAAGCAGTGCGTGGTATGGGCTTTCCAGGTCCACTACTTCAAACTAGACCGGCTCTCGGCGGAAATGATCTTTGTCTCCGAAGAGGACGTCTATCAGGATCTTGCCGATCGGTGAAAAGGAGAGGCCGGTTACAATACCATGGAACACAGTCCGGCTGCTCTGCAGCTGTCTTCGCTTGATTCCTAGCTTCTCCATGGTGTCCTTGTACAGGATGTTGATGCTACTGCCTCCGTCTATCAGCACTCGTGAGAAGCGGGCAGCCTGCCTATCAGTGGCCAAGGTGGCACCTAGGACCAGTGCATAAGAGCCCGGACTCGGCATCATCTCTGGGTGATCCGCTCTACTCCAACTGATAGGCCTCTCGAACCAATGCATGAACTCTGGAGTGCTTGACGCGACCGCATTCACTTCTTGCTGCTGTTGGCGCCTGCTGTGCCGGTCATCTGCTACACTAGTGAACACCACATAGGCTCTGTGCTCATCTGGGAACTCGTCTTGCACTGCACCGACCGGTCGAGCCGCCAGCTGCTGGGGCGGCAGTGGAGGTGGCGGCCCAGCAGGCGGCGGAGGAGTGAGGCCGTCTCCCTTGGCGATTTTGGTGAGCCAGTGGCACTTTCGGGTGGTATGGTTTGACGGCTTCGCGCCGCTGTGGAACTTGCAGGGACCATCCAAAGTCTGCTCATAGGAAAAGGCCGGCTACCAATTGGACTTGCCGCCTTTCTGCCGTTTGGCCGGAGGCTGCCCCTCCGGCTGTTGATCTTCAACTGTCGCAACCTGCCGACTGTTGGAAGTCGGCGGTTGGGCCTTGCGCTTGTTGTCGTTCTGTTGTTGGCGCCGACTGGTGTCTCCGGCTGGAGTTCTGGGAGCCTGAGGAGCCACCTTGCCAGCCGCATTGACTTGAATCTCTGTCTTCATGGACGAGTCGGCCGTGGCGTACTTGTCTGCTATGACTAGCAGTTCGTTGAGGGTCTCTGGCTCGTCGCAGAGGAGCCTGTGCTTGAGGAGGGTGCCCTCTCGGCACCTGGCAGTGAAGTATTCGATAGCCTGCACCTCATGCACGCCCTCGCAGGAGTTCCGAAGCTCGCCCCAGCGCATGAGGTAGTCGCACGTTGATTCATCAGGGCCTTGCACGCACAAGGAAAGCTAGCGCGGCTTGGGACGTCGCTTGTACGTGATCGTGAAGTTGCAGATGAAGGCTTCGGTGAAGTCGACCCAGCTGTTGATGCTGCGGGGCTTCAGACTGTTCAACCATGTCCGGGCCGTGCCCTGGAGCATGAGGGGAACGTACTTCACGGCAACCCGCTTGTTACCGTTCGCTATGCTGACGGTTGTGGAGTAGTCTATCAGCCAGTCCTCCAGCTTCACGGAGCCGGTGTACTTGGGTGTGTCTCGGGGGAGCGTGAATCCTTTGGGGAAGGGCTCGTCTGTGATGCGGGGCCCGAAGCAAGGCGGACCCAGCTCGTCTTCTTCTTCCAGCGCCAGGGATCGGTGGAGTCGGTCGATCCGGTGGCGGGCGTCGTTCTCTCCGACTCCTTCTCGGCGGCCGAGGCGACCTCCGAGAGTCGGATGCTCAACAGGCGGCGGGGAAACTCACCGTTCTCGTCTGGGTGGGAGAGGCAGGTAGTTGTCCCGCCGCTCCACTGCTCTTGGCCGGCCATCTTCGTCGCGCTCAATGGTGAGGCGAGTCCGACTGTGACTGGCTGCTGGCTCCTTTTCCTTCCTTCTGCGGACTCCACCAGTCGGCGTCCGGGAGGTCGTGCCTTGATCTCGGCGGGGAGGCAAGTCGTCATTTGGTTGCTGCGGCGTGCCTGCTCGGCCGCCGGCCGCGTTCTGTGCATCAACTGCGTCGAGGAGCTGTTGGACTCGCTCCGTCATCAAACGGCGCTCTTCGCCTTCGAAGTTCTTCAGCTCGTCAGTCGCCGCGTGGGCAGCGCGGATGTTCTCCGCTGGGGTGGCGTATACGGGGCGTTTTGCCCCGAACAAGTCGGCGATGGCTGCGCCGCGTTGCCGGACCGCGCCTAGACGGCTCGGCCCAGTCGGAGCCGGCGAGCCGCCCACGGCGCGACCCATCTCGCGCTGGTATGCCTCCGACAAGCGCCTCATGCTTGCCAGCTTCTTGGCGCCTTCGATGATCTAAAGGCGGCGTGTCTCCAGCGTCTCAGCGTCCGCGTCCTCTGGAATGGGCGCAGTTATGTCTTGCAGGGCCGCAGCGAGCGGGTCCTGAGCTTCTTCACCGGAGCGCTCGTCGTGGCTGATGACGAGCACTTCCGTAACGGCGCTTCCGCCACTCTCCTCGTAAGGAAGCGGCTCGTCGTAGACCACCACGTTGGTGGGGAAAGTGTCAAGTGACACGGCGTCGGAGTCAACCAGCATCGGGTCGGTGGAGCCTACGAACTCCAAGTCCACGGCAGGCTTGCCGGTGACGTGGAGTTGGTCGAGGAGGCCCGCGAGGAGACTCTCGGGGCCACCCGTGCCTGTGTCGGATGCAGGCTCGTTGGAGAGGTGCACCTCACCGACAAGTTCGGCGAGGCTGCTCGCCGCGCAGGCGGCCTCAGCGCCGCGCAGTGCATCGATGCAGACGCCATCTGGCGAGCCTGGCTGGTTGCACTCGCCAGGAAGGAAGAGGGTTCCCGTCCAGAACAGATCTCCGGACGACGGTGCACCTCGCCCCACGGTGGGCGCCAAATGTCGGGGGTTGGGAGCGACATACGCCAAAGGATGGCTTATCATGGTAGGGGCGAGTAGAACGTCGCCGGTGCCTGGAAACGGGATGAGGCATAGGCATGCACGCCGGCGAATCTTACCCAGCTTCGGGGCTCTCCGGGGAGATAACACCCCTACTGCTGCTCTGCGGGGTCTCCGCATCATCACTAAAGCAAGTGACTACAATGGTGCTCCTGGAGCTGTATCGGGAGGCAGGAGAGAGCAGGGCTAGTTCTCTCCTCCCTGTGCTATTTGGTCTATCTCTATCCAGGTCCGAACCCTTTGCATGGGTGCCCTGGGGGGTTTATATAGGCCTACCCCCCGGGGGTACAATGGTAATCCGGCTGGGCGCGGGCCCCAGCCGTCTGTCTCTCATACCGCCATCCTTCCCGCCGGCTTCTGGGGCCCGCCGACTGGTGGGTCCCACGGACAGGTCTGATACTGTACGACACTCCTGATGACGCATGCTTGGTCATTGGGTCATAGCAACAGTGCCGCCGTCTATCGGGCGATCACTGTCGCCATTCCCCATCCTATCTGGTTAATGGCTCGTGGGGCCCTGGAGAGGAGGCGGCCGACTCCGGGGAGGCCGACTCCCACAGGTCCGTCTTCGGGACGCTCAGGCCGTCTTCGGCCCACCCACCAACAGGCGGCCCCGCGGTCTTCGGGCAATACAGGCCAGCGTCGTGGGTACAGTGCGTCGTGCACTGTGGCTGAGGTCAGGGCAGGCATGGCAACAGTGTCGCGCCTCGCCGGAGATCTTCCGGCGATACGGCTCACTGTAGCCATGCCGGTCCCTCGTAGGCAGGGGGAACGGCCACGTCGCGACCGTACCCCGCATCGGGCTTCGGGAGGAGTCATGGGCCGACTCCCATAGTCGGCTTCTCTAGAGGTCGCCAGCTTGGTGTCGGCTTGTCTTGGAGTCGCCGTCTGGAACTCGGCTTGTCTTGGAATCGGCTTTTCTTGGAGTCGCCGTCTGGGACTCGGCTTGAGGGGCGCGGCCTGCCCCGATGTCTTGAAAGATCCTGGGACCCAGGTTAGCCTACCCGTGGCCCATTACTCCGACAAGTCTCGGCCACAGAAACGGGAGACGCGGTACAAGGCGGCGGCGTGGACGGCAGCAACGACGCCCATGCGCCGCTGCTCGTCGAGCTGGCCTGGAGCGGCGAGTTGCTAAACCGCGCGTCGGCTTGGGGCGGCAAATGGCTCCGTCTGGCAAGGGGAGGGAGGTGGATCAGCGATCTGCATAGCTCGTATCCGGCGGGCTACCCAACCGGCTTGGATGCGGAATAATTACTCTTCGTAAGCCATTGTAAGAGTGGACAAAATGGTGGAGGCGATAGGGGAGCGACGGAGGTGTGCGATTCTTGGCCGGCGTTTGGCCTTGTTTAGATAGGAGATTAAATAGACGACGGACGGGAGGAGCTCGGCCGGCATTGCGTTTAACGTCGGCCCGGTCATGAACGGACGTGTGTCTAGAGTGGGTTTCTCGGCTTCCACACGGGCGGGTTTCATGGAGGCGTTTGAATGCGGCACGGAGGCGTGTTCAGCCGGGCGTGCCGTGAGTGGCACCCTCGACTCTGACCTAGGACACCACGCCGTTCTTCCACTAACATGTGGGCTCTTTGGGTGCATGGCCTGCATGTCAATGACCCAACGCAGGCAGCGCACAGCAGAGGAACCTTTGGTGGGCCAGGGCGGTCAGAAGCGGGCATTTCATAAACCAATGATTGTTCATTGAGTGTGACGTCCTCTTTTTCATGTAGTTAAGCCTACTATGTTGATAGCCCGTTCGATACGTTGTGATTCATAAAGACCGATGCAAATATCAATGTTCTGCTTATCACAGATAAGATTGATTAATACCCGTAACAATCCATGTCCTTAACAAAGGGTGCATGCACGTATAGGTTGAGCGTGTGTCTTGCATCGTGTGCTGTGTGCATGCAGGCATGCGAGTGTTGTGTGCGTGCAAGGGTGCGTTTCAGTGTTGCATGCATGGGTACGTAGATGCGTGTGTTCGTGAGTGCATGTGTACGTGTCAATGTTGCACGCCAGCATGCGTGCGTGTGTACGTTATGTGTACGTGTCAGTGTTGCATGCCTACATGCGTGCGTGTCTTGCATGCATGCATGTGTACGTGCGGGGTGAGGCTACACGTCAGTCGACTGACTTTTTCATCTCGACTGACCTATTTGCTTTCAGTCGACTGTTATTTTCATAGAATGCTGTAGTAATTGAGTGTGCCATGCATGTTGTAGAGCTATCATATGTCTCCCGTCATTTATTTCTCACCGACCTGCTAGCTGCTACCTTTTCACTGTACTAATTGTGCACACACTTCACCCATACTCACACTATTATTTTTTTATGCATGTGTATTTCAGACTCTGATGCAGTGTTGATGAATGCAGAAAAGAAAAGACAGAAGCCGCTCCAGTGTAATTCGAAGATAAGCACTAAGCGTTTTAGCGCTCTAATGGGTGCAGTGTCAGTAGTTGGAGACAGTAAGCGTAGTTCTGCAGTTGATGATCTCAATTGCCACACACAACCATCCCAGGTGCTTGCTTTAACTTCGCGCTGTCAAATGTGGTTGCATGTTGCATATGGTGTCTAGCTTGTATTGCTTCCAATTTGGTTAAATTGCATCTGCTTACTTTACACATTATACCTTTGATAATGACATGCATTCCTGTTTTTGATACATACTACATATGTCTATTAACCATGTTCGTACATCAAACTAATGCTATTTTGTATCCCTCGTCAATCACTTATGATGAGATAGTCACCTGGGTGGGTTACTGTGAGACGCCCTACTCGTTTAAAGAGTGCAGTGTCATCCTCCCCACATGATTCTCAAGAAACAGCAAGGCTAAATGAAGATAGTCAACGTATCTCTCTAGTTGATCACCGCAATTCCCCCACACCACCATCGTAGGTGCTTGCTCTTACTTGGCAGTGTGATATGTGGTTGCATGTTGCATATGGTGTCTACCTTGTAATGCTTCTAATTAGGGTAAATTGCATCTGCTTAGTTAACACATTATACCTGTGAATATGACATGCCTTCCTGTTTTTGGTACATACTACGTCTTTCTATTAACCATGTTCTTACATCAAACTACTTTTCTTGTGTATCCCTCATCAATGCTCCTAATTTGTTAAATTGCATCTCCTTAGCTTACACATTATACATGTGAATATGACACGCCTTCCTGTTTTTGGTACATACTACATCTGCCTATCACACCATGTTCTTACATCAAACTACTATTCTTGTGTATCCTGCGTCTATCGCTTATGATGAGACAGTCACACGCGTGGGTTAATATGAGACGCAATACTCTTATAAAGAATGCAATTTCATCATCTCCACATGATTCTCAAGAAACAACAAGCCTAAATGAAGATATTGAACATTGCTCTGTACCTAAAGACATCACTTCCCCTACACCACCATGACAGGTGCTTGCTCCAACTTCGTAGTGTGATATGTGGTTGGATGTTGCATACGGTGTCTAGCTTGTAATGCTTCTAATTAGGGTAAATTGCATCTGCTTAGTTTACACACTATACCTGTGAATATGACATGCCTTCCTATTTTTGGTACACACTACATCTATGTGTTAACCTTGTTCTTACATGAAACTACCTCTCTTCTGTATCCTGCATCAATCACTTACGATGAGTCACCTTTATTCGTTGCATATTGCATATTATTTCTAGCCTGTTTCCATGTATTGCTTCTAATTTGGTCAAATACATTTGTTAGGGCACCCTTCTAGTTTGGCAGAGTGATATTGGTTTCATCTTTCAAATGGTTTCTAGCTTGCATCGATTCTAACAAGTTCAAGCACCTTGTGCTTAGTTTACACTTTATACATCATACATGTCAATATGTCACGCCGTCCTGTTTTTCATACATATTCCATCCTCCTATCATGCGGCTGCCTTACATGAAAGTAGTGTTCCTCAGTATCATGCATCAATAAGTTCTGAAGACAAAATTTTATTCCTTTTTCTTGTGGGTTTGACTTGACAAGGCAAAATCAAGAAAGAGGAAGGAAAAGAGTAAGGAAGGCGATGATGGTGGTCCTTTGCAGCAACGTAAACGGAGCATCTGTACCGATTCTCCTTGTACTGATAGTGCATTACATGGTCCAAGTCTCCGCTCCCCTACTCCACCATCCAAGGTGCTTGCTCTAACTTGGCAGTGTGATATCTGGTTGCATGTTGCATATGGTGTCTAGCTTGTATTGCTCCTAATTAGTGTAAACTGCATCTGCTTAGCTTACACATGATACATGTGAATATGACATGCTTTCCTGTTTTTGGTACATACTATATCTGTCTATCACACCATGTTCTTACATGAAACTACTCTTCTTGTGTATCTTGCATCAGTCACTTATGATGGGACACCTTTAAGTTGGCAGTGTGATATTGGTTTGCGTCTTGAATATGATTTCTAGCATGTATTGCTTCTAGTTTGATGAACGCCAGCTATGCCGAGACAATTTTAACTTGGCAGAGTGATATTGATTGCACCTTCCATATGGTGTCTTGCAGTGTTTCTAATTTTTTGAAGTGCCTTCTGCTTAGTTACCACATCATAGGTGTGAATATGTCAAGCCGTCCATTTTTTCATACATATTCCATCCTCATATCATGACTTTGCCTTTCATCAGAGTAGTGTTCGTCAGTATCATGCATGAATGAGTTCTGAAGAGCGAATGATATTCCTTTTTCTTGTCGGTATGACCTCACAATGCAAAATCAATAAAGCTGAAGGAAATTGGCAAGGCATTGGATGATGGTGGTCCTTTCGAGCAACTGAAATGGAGGTTCTCTACAGATTCTACTCCGCCATCCTCCCAACAAGATTCGCAAGATAACGCAAGGCTAGACAATCAACGTAGATGTGTAGATGATGAGCACATCTCCCCTACTCCACCATCACAGGTGCTTGCTCTAGCTTGGCACTATTATATGTGGTTGCATGTTGCGTATGATGTCTAGATTGTATTGCTTCTAACTTTGTTGAATTGCATCTGCTTACTTTACACATAATGCCTGTGAATATGACATGTGTTCCTGTTTCTACATCAGACTACTATTCTTGCATATCCCGCATCAGTCACTTATGATAAGGCACCTTTAAGTCGCCACTGTGATATTGGTTGTGTCTTGCATATGATTTTTAGCATATACTGCTTCTAATTTGTTGAAACGCCATACAGTTTGAACTTGGCAGAGTGATATTGGTTGCATCTTTCATATGGTGTCTAGCTTGCAGTGCTTCTAATTTGTTGAAATGCCTTCTGCTTAGTTACCACATCATAGGTGTGAATATGTCACACCATCCTGTTTTTCATACATATTCCATCCTCGCATCATGTGTTTGCCTTTCATCCGAGTAGCTTTTGTCAGTATCATGCATGAATGAGTTCTGAAGAGCGAATTTTATTCCTTTTTCTTATCGATTTGACTTCACAATGCAAAATCATTACAACTGAAGGAAATTAGTCTGACAGTGGATGATGGTGGTCCTTTGGAGCAACTCAAATAGGGGGTCTCTACAGATTCTACTCCGCCATCCTCCCAACAAGATTCACAAGACAACACAAGGCTGGACAATCAACGTAGCTGTGTAGATGATGAGCACATTGATGTCTACTACACAACCTTCTTCTTGTAGACGTTGTTGGGACTGCAAGTGCACATGTTTGTAGGACAGTAGCAAATTTCCCTCAAGTGGATGACCTAAGGTTTACCAATCCGTGAGAGGCGTAGGATGAAGATGGTCTCTCTCAAACAACCCTGCAACCAAATAACAAAAAGTCTCTTGTGTCCCCAACACACCCAATACAATGGAAAATTGTATAGGTGCACTAGTTCGGCAAAGAGATGGTGATACAAGTGCAAAATAGATAGTAGATATAGGTTTTTGTAATCTGAAATAATAAAAACAGCAAGGTAACAAGCGGTAAAAGTGAGCGTAAATGGTATTGCAATGATAAGAAACAAGGCCTAGGGTTCATACTTTCACTAGTGTAAGTTCTCTCAACAATAATAACATAGATAGAACATATGACAAGCCCTCAACATGCAACAAAGAGTCACTCCAAAGCCACTAATAGCGGAGAACAAACGTAGAGATTATGGTCGGGTACGAAACCACCACAAAGCTATTCTTTCGGATCGATCTATAAAAGAGTTCGTACTAGAATAACACCTTAAGACACAAATCAACCAAAACCCTAATGTCACCTAGATACTCCATTGTCATCTCAAGTATCCGTGGGCATGATTATACGATATGCATCACACAATCTCAGATTCATCCAACCAACATAAAAGTACTTCAAAGAGTGCCCCAAAGTTTCTACCGGAGAGTCAAGAACGTGTGCCAACCCCTATGCATAGGTTCCCAAGTGTCACAAAACCCGCAAGTTGATCACCAAAACATACATCAAGTGGCACATGATATCCCATTGTCACCACAGATAATCACGGCAAGACATACATCAAGTGTTCATAAAAGACTCAATCTGATAAGATAACTTCAAAGGGGAAACTCAATTCATCACCAGAGAGTAGAGGGGGAGAAACATCATAAGATCCAACTACAATAACAAAGCTCGGGATACATCAAGATCGTGCCATAGATGGAACACGAGAGAGAACACGAGAGAGAGAGATCAAACACCTAGCTACTGGTACATACCCTCAGCCCCGAGGGTGAACTACTCCCTCCTTGTCATGGATAGCGCCGGGATGATGAAGATGGCCTCCGGTGATGGGATCCCCCTCCGGCAGGGTGCCGGAACAGGGTCCCGATTGGTTTTTGGTGGCTACAGAGGCTTGCGACGGCGGAACTCCCGATCTATTTTCTATTCTGGAAGTTTTAGGGTACGTAGGTATATATGGGTGAAAGGGGTACGTCGGTGGACCTCCAGGGGGCTCACGAGGTAGGGGGGCGTGCCCAGGGGGGAGGGGCGCGCCCCCCACCCTCGTGGGCAGCCCGGGGATCCCCTGACATGCACTCCAAGCCCATCTGGTTGGTTTCCTTCCAAAATTAACTTCTCCAGTTGATTTCGTTCCGTTTTGACTCCGTCTGATATTCCTTTTCCTCGAAACACTAAAATAGGCATAAAACAGCAAATCTGGGCTGGGCCTCCGGTTAATAGGTTAGTCCCAAAAATAATATAAAAGTGGAAAATAAAGCCCATTATAGTCCAAAACAGTAGATAAAGTAGCATGGAGCAATCAAAAATTATAGATACGTTGGAGATGTATCAGGCATCCCCAAGCTTAATTCCTGCTCGTCCTCGAGTAGGTAAATGATAAAAAGAGAATTTTTGATGCGGAGTGATACTTTGGCATAATTTCAATGTAAATCTTCTTAATCATGGTATGAATATTCAGATCCGAAAGATTCAAGACAAAAGTTCATATTGACATAAAAAATAATAATACTTCAAGCATACTAATCAATGTAATTATGTCTTCTCAAAATAACATGGCCAAAGAAAGTTATCCCTACAAAATCATATAGTCTGGTTATGCTCCATCTTCCCCACACAAAGTATTTAAATCATGCACAACCCCGATGACAAGCCAAGAAATTGTTTCATACTTTAACATTTTCAAAACTTTTTCAATCTTCGCGCAATACATGAGCGTGAGCCATGGATATAGCACTATATGTGGAATAGAGTGGTGGTTGTGGAGAAGACAAAAGGAGGGAAGATAGTCTCACATCAACTAGGCGTATCAACGGGCTATGGAGATGCCCGTCAATAGATATCAATGTGAGTGAGTAGGGATTGCCATGCAACGGATGCACTAGAGCTATAAGTATATGAAAGCTCAACAAAAGAAACTAAGTGGGTGTGCATCCAACTCGCTTGCTCATGAAGACCTAGGGCGTTTTGAGGAAGCCCATCATTGGAATATACAAGCCAAGTTCTATAATGAAAAATTCCCACTAGTATATGAATATGACAACATAGGAGACTCTCTATCATGAAGATCATGGTGCTACTTTGAAGCACAAGTGTGGTAAAAGGATAGTAGCATTGTCCCTTCTCTCTTTTTCTCTCATTTTTTTATTTGGGCCTTTTTTATGGTCTCTTTTTTTTCGTCCGGAGTCTCATCCCGACTTATGGGGGAATCATAGCCTCCATCATCCTTTCCTCACTTGGGACAATGCTCTAATAATGATGATCATCACACTTTTATTTTTCTTACAACTCAACAATTACAACTCGATACTTAGAACATAATATGACTCTATACGAATGCCTCCGGTGGTGTTCCGGGATATGCAATGATTCATGAGTAACATGTATGAAAGAATTATGAAAGGTGGCTTTTCCACAAATACGCTGTCAACTACATGATCATGCTAAGCAATATGACAATGATGGAGCGTGTCATAATAAACGGAACGGTGGAAAGTTGCATGGCAATATATCTCCGAATGGCTATGGAAATGCCATAATAGGTAGGTATGGTGGCTGTTTTGAGGAAGGTTTATGGTGGGTGTATGATACCGGCAAAAGGTGCGCGGTATTAGAGAGGCTAGCAATGGTGGAAGGATGGGAAAAAGTGCGTATAATCCATGGACTCAACATTAGTCATAAAGAACTCATATACTTATTGCAAAAATCTAGAAGTTATCAAAGCGAAGTATTACGCGCATGCTCCTAGGGGAATAGATTGGTAGGAAAAGACCATCGCTCGTCCTCGACCACCACTCATAAGGAAGACAATCAATAAATAAATCATGCTCCGAGCTCATCACATAACGGTTCACCATACGTGCATGCTACGGGAATCACAAACTTCAACACAAGTATTCTTTGAATTAACAACTACTCAACTAGCATTACTCTAATATCACCATCTTCATATCTCAAAACAATTATAAAGCATCAAACTTATCTTAGTATTCAACACACTCAAAAGAAAGTTTCACATATCTTGAATACTAAGTATATTAACATTAAGCAAATTACCATGCTATTAATGACTCTCAAAATAATCTAAGTGAAGCATGAGAGATCAAGTTTCTTTAAAACAAATCCACCACCGTGCTCTAAAAGATCTAAGTGAAGCACTAGAGCAAAAATTATCACGCTCAAAAGATATAAGTGAAGCACAATGAGCAAAAACTATCAAGCTCAAAAGGTATAAGTGAAGCACATAGAGTATTCTAACAAATTTCAAATCATATATGGCTCTCTCAAAAGGTGTGTACAGCAAGGATGATTGTGGTAGACTAACAAGCAAAGACTCAAATAATACAAGACGCTCCAAGCAAAACACATATCATGTGGTGAATAAAAATATAGCTCCAAGTAAATTACCGATGGAAGTGGACGAAAGAGGGGATGCCTTCCGGGGCATCCCCAAGCTTTGACTTTTTGGTGTCCTTGGATTATCTTGGGGGTGCCATGGGCATCCCCAAGCTTAGGCTCTTGCCACTCCTTGTTCCATAATCCATCAAAAGAATTCACCCAAAACTTGAAAACTTCACAACACAAAACTCAATAGAAATCTTGTGAGCTCCGTTAGAGAAAGAAAACAAAAGACTACTTTAAGGTACTGTAATTAACTCATTATTTATTTATATTGATGTTAAACCTACTGTATTCCAACTTCTCTATGGTTTATAAACTACTCCCTCCGTCCCAAAATTCTTGTCTTGGATTTGTGTAAATACGGATGTATCAAGTCACGTTTTAGTATAAGATACATCCGTATCTAGACAAATCTAAGACAAGAATTTTGGGTCGGAGGGAGTATTTTACTAGCCATAGATTCATCAAAATAAGCAAACAACACACGCAAAACAGAATCTGTCAAAAACAGAACAGTCTGTAGTAATCTATAACTAACGCAAACTTCTGGAACTCTAAAAATTCTACCAAAATAAGAAGTCTTGGAAAATTTGTTTGTTGATCAGCAGAAAAAAGAATCAACGCAAAATCACGTTCCTGTGATTTATCATAACTAAATTCGTGCGCGCAAAGTTTCTGTTTTTCAGCAGAATCAAATCAACTATCATCGTAGGTTATCCTATAGGTCTTACTTGGCACAAACACTAATTAAAACATAAAACCACATCCAAACATAAGGTAGATGGATTATTTATTCCTAAACATAACCAAAAACAAAAAACACAAAATAAAATTGGGTTGCCTCCCATCAAGCGCTACCGTTTAACGCCCCTAGCTAGGCATGATGATGACAATGATGCTCACATAAAAGATAAGAATTGAAGCATAACGGGAGCATCATGAAGCACATGACTAGCACATTTAAGTCTAACCCACTTCCTATGCATAGGGATTTTGTGAGCAAACAACTTATGTGAACAATAATCAACTAGCATAGGATGGTACAACAAGCATAACTTCAAGAATTTAAGCACATAGAGAGGAAACTTGACATTATTGCAATTCCTACAAGCATATGTTCCTCCCTCATAATAATTTTCAGTAGCATCATGAATGAATTCAACAATATAACCAGCACCTAAAGCATTCTTTTCATGATCTACAAGCATAGAAAATTTTCTACTCTCCACATAAGCAAACTTCTTCTTTATAGCATACGTATCATCACAATAATCATCATAAATAGGAGGCATGCTTTCATCATAGTAAATTTGTTCATCAAAGCTTGGGGGACAAAAAATATCATCTCCATCAAACATAGCTTCCCCAAGCTTGTGGCTTTGCATATCATTAGCATCATGGATATTCAAGGAATTCATACTAACAACATTGCAATCATGCTCATCATTCAAAAATTTAGTACCAAACATTCTATAGATTTCTTCTTCAAGCACTTGAGCACAATTATCCTTTCCATCATACTCGCGAAAGATATTAAAAAGGTGAAGCGTATGAGACAAACTCAATTCCATTTTTTTGTAATTTTCTTTTATAGACTAACTAGTGCTAAAACAAGAAACAAACAGATTCGATTGCAAGATCTAAAGATATACCTTCACTTACATAGCCTCCCCGGCAACGGCGCCAGAAAAGAGCTTGATGTCTACTACACAACCTTCTTCTTGTAGATGTTGTTGGGCCTGCAAGTGCACAGGTTTGTAGGACAGTAGCAAATTTCCCTCAAGTGGATGACCTAAGGTTTATCAATCCGTGAGAGGCGTAGGATGAAGATGGTCTCTCTCAAACAACCCTGCAACCAAATAACAAAAAGTCTCTTGTGTCCCCAACACACCCAATACAATGGCAAATTGTATAGGTGCACTAGTTCGGCGAACAGATGGTGATACAAGTGCAAAATAGATAGTAGATATAGGTTTTTGTAATCTGAAATAATAAAAACAGCAAGGTAACAAGCGGTAAAAGTGAGCATAAACGATATTGCAATGATAAGAAACAAGGCCTAGGGTTCATACTTTCACTGGTGTAAGTTCTCTCAACAATAATAACATAGATAGAACATATGACAATCCCTCAACATGCAACAAAGAGTCACTCCAAAGCCACTAATAGCGGAGAACAAACGTAGAGATTATGGTCGGGTACGAAACCACCACAAAGCTATTCTTTCGGATCGATCTATAAAAGAGTTCGTACTAGCACTACTAGGGAAAACCTTATACACAAAGTTTATCAGTAGCGCGGTTTAAAAACGGGCACTACTGCTAATTAGTAGTAGCGAGGGGTATAAAAACCGCGCTACTACTAAGTTGATAGTAGTAGCGAGGGGTATAAACCCGCGCTGCTACTAAATGGTCTCCAACAATGACCCCGGGATAGGCCATAGTAGTAGCGAGGGGTATAAAACCGGCGCTACTACTAAGTAAGTAGTAGTAGCGCAGGTAAGACCCCCGCGCTACTACTATGCGTGTCCACCCGGCCCGATCCACACTCCGTCCCACCCCACCACCACCTCCCACCAACCGTCCCACACCACCCACTACCCACCGTCTATCTCAAAAAAAAACACGCAGCCAACCTCCTCTCCTCTCCCAACCCACTAGCCGCCGGCCTCCCTTCCACCTCCTCTCCTCCGTCCGTCCGCCCCCATGCCCCCCGCCGCGTGCGCCATGCCGGCGGCCGCGCGCCCCCGCTCCCCGTCTCGCGCCGTTGCCCGCCTATGCCGTCGGCAAGTCGCCCCCGCGCTCCACTCGACACACTCTAATCCGGACAGCCGCTGCTAGCACTCTAATAGATCCGCCCGGCAGGCCGGCGGAGGCGAAGCGGCGACCATGGAGGAGGAGCTGCGCGCGCTTCTCCACGACCTCGACGCGCTCAAGCAGCTCCCCGACCCGGCCTCCATCGACCGGGTAAGCCGTCGTCGGCTCCCTCCCTCCCCAGATCTCGATCCCTTCCTCCGGTCACAGCCCCCACATTTTCCTCTCCCCTGTTGCCAAATGCGAGATCACGTGGTGAAGATGATGGGCCCGTCCGGCGCCGCTGCCGCCACCCGATCGAAGATCAAGGTACGATCCGATAGCGCTTGACAGTCCTTCTAGGAGGTGACTTGGATTTGTGTGTTTGTGGAATTGACTGTGGCTTGCGGATTGGGGTAGCGTGGCGCAGGACATGCGCGGAGGTTGTGGACAACAACCCCTACAGCAGGCTCATGGCGCTGCAGCGGATGGGGATCGTCGACAACTACGAGCGCATCCACGACTACTCTGTCGCCATTGTGGTAAGCATCTCGCTCTTATCTGGCTGTGAGGCGTTACTTAGAATGCAATTCGATTTGGCAATTGGCATTGAGCAGACCTGTAACTTTCCTCTTTGAGTAGAGAACGTTAGTTGGTATACTATGAAGTTCTCAAATGGAAATCATGGATCGAGCAAATATGTAAAGGGTAGTGAGTAGATGGAGTGTAGATGATTACTCTTCACTTGTGTCTTTGCATACTAGGCTTTCCTTGATGAAATATCGTGGTTAACAACATGTACTCAACCCCACAGGAGTTTGATCTCAATGCAGTAATAGCCATATAATAATCAGATAATACATGTACAAGGTTGGGGAGGCACGGTCAGCGTTGGTGTTCTGGTGCAGGTCGCCGGACCACGGAGAGAGGAGAGGTCGTCATGTCGAGCTCATGCGGATAGGGCAGCCACCATTTGATTGATTGTCACGTTTCTACGGCTTAGCGGATTTAGCACTATGGTAATTTGTGAATTTCTGATTGAATTAGTTTTTAGGTGACTATGATTTTGGGTTTGCTGACCCTTTTGACCTCAAGTACTACTACAAAGCAGAATTTCTGAATTTCTGATATGATTAGTTTTTAGGTGACGATGATCCCTATAAGTTACTTTGTAGTAGCTTTGTACAAGACCACTCGCAGCTAGACTTTGTGTTGTGGTAAGGACCTGACAACAGCTAAAAAACCTTTTTTTGGGGGAATGCTTAGTGTGCCAAGAGAAGTTTTTTGTGGGATGTGGGTGGACGCAACAGATCGAATTTGGTAGTGTTTGTCTTATTTTACGTTTTAGTACTCAATTGTCAGCATAGCTCTCTAGTCTCTCTGGTTCGTCCAACTGCAATTTCACATAAAACGCATATGCATATTATGTTGTTGTTCTCTGCATGAATGAATTTGATATGCACTATGTTTTTTTTCCATGCATTATGCTGGTCTTAGCTGGAAAGAGTTTCTTACCAAATCATATGGCCGCAAGCAACTAGGAGTAGTTCCTGCCCGATGCCAGCCAGCATGTAGTTTCACTCTGATAGCATATATGTACTCTGATGTCAGCATTATGGAGTTCTTAAGTTCACAGGCGAAGTAGCCTGTATACTCTGATAGACAAATGAGCTTGAGCGCTTATAGATTTATCAGCCCAAGATGAGCACCTCATATATAGTACTCGTAATAATAGTTTGGCCATAGGATATATATCAGAATTCAGAGCACACATCAATTCTGTTAACTGTGTTGATTAGCCATGAAGCAGATCATACTACAAATTAACCTGCTCATTAATTAATGAAATTAAGGTGCATAGTCATGCATGTGTCTCAACTCGTACGAACTCACTACTCATGCTCACTCCACTCTTCTCTCTCTACCATGTAATGGCACTGGCACTAAAATTATTCAATCTCTGTATAAAAGGACTCACCAGTATATGCCACATTAAACTCCAACAGTATATATGTGTACAGTGTACTACAGGTTTAGCATAAAAAACAAAACTGCATTCCAACAGCCTTCAGTAGGTTTCTTTCTACCTACCTCAATTAACCTTTCAGTTAGTATACAGCTGATCAATTTTCTCCTCTTCAGTACACCCACCATGTAACCTTTCAGTTAGAAATCACTCACTTTTTTGTTTTCGTATATTTATTCTCGTAGCTACTGTACATCACAACATGCAAGGAAATATATGTCTGCTGAAATTTAATTTTATTTGTCCTTTGCTCTTTACAGAAATCTTGGATTCATAAATGGGAGAAGCACATAAGGGAGAAGAAGATGATTGCAAGGATGGAGAGGGAGCAAATCATTTGGAGGGATAGAATGCAACTGTTTGGTGTTTTTATGCATTTTTGTTTGCTTTCAACTGTGTTTGCACTAGCTGGGAATAAGTGATTAGGCAATAAGTGTAGATGTATGGATATGCTCTAATGCTCCTGGTTTACTATAAATCTACGATTTGGAATGATATGTAATGCTGTTGGGTTATTACAAATCTGCTCTTGTTTTAGTTGTTAGAATTGTATGCATAAAATGGAATTGATGGATTTTTTTAATTCCTAATTAGTTAGTAGTAGCGTGGGGTGAAATGGAGCGCTACTAGTATTTAGGATACTAGTAGCGTGTGGTACTATAGACACGCTACTACTATTCCGTTAGTAGTAGCGCGGGTGACATCCGCGCTACTAGTAAAATGTTAGTAGTAGCGCGGGTTTACCCCGCGCTACTACTAACTATTAGCTGTAGCGCGATACTAGTAGCGCGGGTACCCGCGCTGCTAGTAGCCATTTTACCCGCGCTGCTAGTAGCCTTTTCCCTAGTAGTGTAGAATAACACCTTAAGACACAAATCAACCAAAACCCTAATGTCACCTAGATACTCCATTGTCACCTCAAGTATCCGTGGGCATGATTATACGATATGCATCACACAATCTCAGATTCATCCAACCAACATAAAAGTACTTCAAAGAGTGCCCCAAAGTTTCTACCGGAGAGTCAAGAACGTGTGCCAACCCCTATGCATAGGTTCCCAAGTGTCACAAAACCCGCAAGTTGATCACCAAAACATACATCAAGTGGCACATGATATCCCATTGTCACCACAGATAATCAC
This sequence comes from Triticum timopheevii, assembly GCA_963921465.1. Lineage (NCBI taxonomy): Eukaryota > Viridiplantae > Streptophyta > Magnoliopsida > Poales > Poaceae > Triticum > Triticum timopheevii. The sequence continues at coordinate 129,843,175 of OY997266.1, forward strand.
GGCAAGACATACATCAAGTGTTCATAAAAGACTCAATCCGATAAGATAACTTCAAAGGGGAAACTCAATTCATCACAAGAGAGTAGAGGGGGCGAAACATCATAAGATCCAACTACAATAGCAAAGCTCGGGATACATCAAGATCGTGCCATAGATGGAACACGAGAGAGAACACGAGAGAGAGAGAGAGAGATCAAACACATAGCTACTGGTACATACCCTCAGCCCCGAGGGTGAACTACTCCCTCCTCGTCATGGATAGCGCCGGGATGATGAAGATGGCCTCCGGTGATGGGATCCCCCTCCGGCAGGGTGCCGGAACAGGGTCCCGATTGGTTTTTGGTGGCTACAGAGGCTTGCGGCGGCGGAACTCCCGATCTATTTTCTGTTCTGGAAGTTTTAGGGTACGTAGGTATATATGGGTGAAAGGGGTACGTTGGTGGACCTCCAGGGGGCTCACGAGGTAGGGGGGCGCGCCCCCCACCCTCGTGGGCAGCCCGGGGATCCCCTGACGTGCACTCCAAGCCCATCTGGTTGGTTTCCTTCTAAAATTAACTTCTCCAGTTGATTTCATTCCGTTTTGACTCCGTCTGATATTCCTTTTCCTCGAAACACTGAAATAGGCATAAAACATCAAATCTGGGCTGGGCCTCCGGTTAATAGGTTAGTCCCAAAAATAATATAAAAGTGGAAAATAAAGCCCATTATAGTCCAAAACAGTAGATAAAGTAGCATGGAGCAATCAAAAATTATAGATACGTTGGAGACGTATCACACATCTCCCCTTCTCCACCATCACAAGTGCTTGCTCTAACTTGACACTATTATATGTGGTTGCATGTTGCGTATGATATCTAGCTTGTATTGCTTCTAACTTGAATTGCATCTGCTTACTTTACACATAATGCCTGTGAATATGACACGTGTTCCTGTTTCTAGAACATACGTGTACATGATGAGCACATCTCCCCTACTCCACCATCACAGGTGCTTGCTCTTACTTGGAACTGTTATACATGGTTGCGTTTTCCGTATGATGTCTAGTTTGTATTGCTTCTGATTATGTAGAATTGCATCTGCGTAGCCTACAACTTATACCTGCAACAATCACTTACCCGTAGGACACATTTAACTTGGTACTGTGATGTAGGTTGCATCTTGCATTGTCTTCTAGCTTGTTCTGCTTCTAATTTCTTGAAATGGCACTTATGACGAGACACTTTTTACCTGATAGAGTGATATTGGTTGCATGTTCATATGGTGCCTAGCTTTCATTTCTTCTAATTTTGTTGAAATGCCTTCCGATTACTGTTTTTTATACATATTCCATCCTCCTATCGTACATGTGAATATGAAACGCTGTCTTTTTTTGTATATATTCCATCCTCCTATCCTGCGCTTGCCTTACATCAAAGTAGTGTTCGTCTGTATCATGCATCAACTAGTTATGCAGAGCTAATTTTATTCATCTTCTTGTGGTTTTGACTTGTAACGCCCCGGATGCAACTTTCCATATTCGTAACTCCAACTCTTGCCTTTTCCGGAGATGCGATATGATATTTCCTTCGTGGTTGGGTTTTTGTCTTTTGTTTTGCATTTTGTTCATGTCATGCATTTCATCTCATAGCATCATGGGCATTGCATTCGCATGTTTTTTTTATAAAACTCGTTACCGTTCGTAGTTGCCGATTCTCCTTTTGCCTCTGTTGACCAACTGTCCAATTGTCAGACCCTTGTCTTCGTCACCTCTCTCAGACCCCTCTCCTGCGTGTCCAAAAGTTTTCCCGAACCCGAACCGGTCTGTCGTTGCCGATAAGTCCGGATCATCCCCTAACATCTGCAAAACATCTCCGTTTTCTTATTTAGACTCCCGAAGCATTTTATTCTCGACCGCCCGATTTCGATCGGAGGGACGAAATAGCCCCAAACCAATCCTGTGATATATATATATATATAGACCAATCCCCTAGGCAGCAATCCTAAAATCTAGCCCCTTGTCCCATCGCGCCGCCGCCAGTCATCCACTCCTCTCCTTCCTTGGGATCTCACACCCGATCCATATCCTCTCTCGGCCGAACCAACCACCTCCTCGTTTTGCATCCCCGACCAACCAGAGCAGCCAGCCCCGCTCCTCGTGCTCGAGCCCCCCTGAGACGCTCCTCGCCAGCAACCAGCAAGACCGTAGCGTTCCTCCTTCCCGTCCTTCTCCTTTCCCTTGTCTCCCTCTTGCTCACACCATCTTTCTCCCTGTCTTTTTCCCTACAGGAGCTTCCCGCGCCATGGCTGCAGCCTGATCCCTCCTTCCTCGCTCGATCTGGACCAGGAGGGTCCCGAGCATCTCCTCAGCTGCAACCTCCTTTGTTCCCGTGGCCCAGCCTCCTCTCGCTCTCGTGCGCGAGCCCGATCCGAGCTCTTCCTCCTCATCAAGCCGAGGCTCCCTGCAGAAGTAGCAGCAGCAACTCCTACATCCCCGACTCCCGAGCGCCTCGATCGTCACCGGCGCATCCAGCAGCAAGGTCGCTGCCCTCCCCAACCCTGCTCTCGCCCGTCGCCATCCTTCTCTCTCCCTCTTCCGTAACTCTCCTTCTTTGTGTTGCCTCGAACAGGTTGCACTGCGCCGCCGCTCCGAGCCCCGATCCGCGCCTCCCCTTGCCGGATTTGGACCCCGATGACTCCCCGCGCTCCGTTCCGCCCGTTCCGGCCGGTTCCAGCATGCCCCGTCGTGCCGTCTGTCTTCCTCATCAACGAACAGCGCCTCTCTGTTTTTTTTCACCGATTGGGCCAACCAGATTCAGCCCGTTGTGTTTTTTCCCCTGCTGCGAATTTAGACATTATCCAGAGTATTACAGTTTTACAGTAAAACCCTCGTACTTCATGCATTTAATAAACTTTATATGTAAATGGGGTGGAAAAATGCCTAGTTTAACATGGTTGACTTTATTTTCCTGTTTAACAACAATAAAATATGTTTTAGGGCAGAACAGTAGCAAATTCATAAATTGCATATGAGGATTTTCCGGAATTGTTGTTTGTTGTTCCGGCCTCATTTAAACTTGCCTAAATAGGTAGTTTACTTTTGTTACACCCCTTGCCATGTTTAACAACATTTAACATTGTTGTGTACCTAAACAAGAGCGAACTAAATAACTCAGATGTGGTGTTTCGTCAATATGCAACTCGTTGCATATTGAGCTCCACTTAACTTGTAGTATTGTTTGTTGCACTTTGCCATGCCATGCCTCATTAAACCGGACATGCATCATACTTGTTTGTGCATCATGCCATGTTTATGCCAGTGCATTTACCATGTTGTTTGTTTCTTTCCGGTGTTGCTTCTTAGTCCCGGTAATGTTGCGATTGTGAGGATTCGTTCGACTACTCCCGTCCGTCTTCTTCATGGACTCGTTCTTCTTCCTAGTGGGATTTCAGGCAAGATGACCGCTACCCTGGATCTCATTACTATCATTGCCATGCTAGTTGCTTCGTTCTATCGCTATGCTGCACTACCTATCATCTTGTTCTATCGAGCCTCCCAAATTGCCATGTCAGCCTCTAACCTTTTTCACCCTTCCTAGCAAACCGTTGCTTGGCTATGTTACCGCTTTGCTTAGCCCCTCTTATAGCGTTGCTAGTTGTAGGTGAAGTTGAAGATTGCCCCATGGTGGACAGGATTATGTTGGGATATCACAATATCTCTTATATTATTAATGCATCTATATACTTGGTAAAGGGTGGAAGGCTCGGCCTTATGCCTGGTGTTTTGTTCCACTCTTGCCACCCTAGTTTCCGTCATACCGGTGTTATGTTCCCGGATTTTGCGTTCCTTACGCGGTTGGGTGATTTATGGGACCCCCTTGACAGTTCGCTTTGAATAAAACTCCTCCAGCAAGGCCCAACCTTGGTTTTACCATTTGCCTCACCTAAGCCTTTTTCCCTTGGGTTTCCGGAGCCCAAGGGTCATCTTTATTTACCCCCCGGGCCAGTGCTCCTCCGAGTGTTGGTCCAACTAGAGCCACTTGCAGCGCCACCTCGGGGAAACTTGAGGGATGGTTTTAGTGGTACGTAGTGTTCATCTGGTGTGCCCTAAGAACGAGATATGTGCAGCTCCTATCGGGATTTGTCGGCACATCGGGCGGCTTTGCCGGACTTGTTTTACCATTGTCGAAATGTCTTATAAACCGGGATTCCAAGACTGATCGGGTCTTCCTGGGAGAAGGTATATCCTTCGTTGACCGCGAGAGCTTATCATGGGCTAAGTTGGGACACCCCTGCAGGGTATAAACTTTCGAAAGTCGTGCCCGCAGTTATGTGGCAGATGGGAATTTGTTAATGTCCGGTTCTAGATAACTTGACACCAGATCCGAATTAAAATGCATCAACCGCGTGTGTAGCCGTGATGGTCTCTTTTCGGCGGAGTCCGGGAAGTGAACACGGTTTTGGGTTATGTTTGACGTAAGTAGGAGTTCAGGATCACCTCTTGATCATTTCTAGTTTCACGACTGTTCCGTTTGCTCTCTTCTCGCTCTTATTTGCGTATGTTAGCCACCATATATGCTTAGTCGCTGCTGCAACCTCACCACTTTACCCCTTCCTTACGCATTAAGCTTTGCTAGTCTTGATACCCATGGTAATGGGATTGCTGAGTCCTCGTGGCTCATAGATCACTACAACAACAGTTGTAGATTCAGGTTATGCGATGATCACGACGCGAGAGCGATGTTTACTTGCTTTGGAGTTCTTCTTCTGCTTCTTCTTCGATCAGGGAATAGGTTCCAGGTCGGCAGCCTGGGCTAGCAGGGTGGATGTCATTTGAGTTTCTGTTTGTGTTTCATCCGTAGTCGGATGGTGCTCTTATGTAAGATGATGTTGTATTCGTGTGGCATGGTATGCCTTTTGTATGTATCCCCATCTATTATGTAATGTTGATGTAATGATATCCACCTTGCAAAAGCGTCTTCAAGATGCACTGATATCCTTGGTGGGACCTTCGAGTTCCTTTAGGATAGGGTCGCATCTTGGGCGTGACAAGTTGGTATCAGAGCCTCGACCGACCATAGGAGCCCCCTTGATTGTTGGCCGTTGTTGAGTCTAGAAGAAAACTATTTTGAGTCTTAGATTATATATATCGGAGAGTAGGATTCTTTTTACTCCTTATCCCCCTTCGTCGCTCTGGTGAGGACTCCTGACGTAGATTTTTTGTCTTTCCTCTCCTCAAATTTCATTAAATTTTTTTTAGGATCACGCGGGTATCTTGGAATCGTTCTGATAGTCTTGTGACGAGAACATTGTTCTTGGTGCCTCCTGACATTTAGGGGTTGTGGCAGTGTCCCGGGTAGTTGAGCTCCGAGGTGTTGTCGTCACAATTTTATCGTTGCAGTTCTGGAATACCTGAGTTTTGCCGACATCGAAAATCTCTTTTATGCAGTTGTTGGTGAGATAACCTCGACGCCACCCAGTACTGGGGAGTTCAGGAGAATTGCGATAGCTCGTATAACGGATGCTTTTCGAAGGTTGAGGTACACGATTTCCGAAGGTTTCTTGGTTATGTGTTGACGGATGGATACAGCTTGGATGTAGGAATTGTTAGTTTTGGGTGAGATATATATTGCTTCCTCTGTATCCCCAACACCAGATTGCATAACCAGAAAGTTTCAGGAGTTTCTAGGTGGGAATTCAAGTAGCTCCTAGAATATCTTTCCGACAGATGCATGATATGGGATTGGGTAAATCTCTATCATATGTGTTTGTTCTGGCTTATTTCTGCAAGCCAAATCCTTTGTTTTGTTTTATTTGTGGTATTCGAGTTGCTTCGAAGTCAAATGTTGAATCCATACCTTTCCTAAACGGTGTTCTCATATTGCTATGTGAATACTAATCCTTTTTGATCATTGAGGTTGTCATGTTAATTCTTTTCCAACCGGTGCACTTCTCTTCGAGATGATCCCATCATTCTCCCCATCCGCAAGATCAATCCTAAGTTTTCTCAACGGTGTTTGTTTTGTGCATCCCAAGTTGTCTTTGTTTTTCCCCATCCTCCCACCTTTTCTTCAAGGACTCATTTATTTTAATCAAGTATCCATTTATTCATGTGAAGTCACTTCACTCTTTTCAATCAATGTTCTGATCCGGTGATCCCTCGTGAAGATGCTCACGAGCTTCAAGTCCATCATCCTCCGTTATTTTTGCTTCTCCGGTGGATCCAATTCAAGCTTTCAGTGTTGATCATATTCCTTTCCTCGTGTCAAATGCTTTCTCATGCCGGTGCACCTCTCAATCACTCACCTCTTGCTATTCATTTGTTCCTGAGTGTTGAAGATATCTCAGAAGACTTGTGTTTCCATTCTCAATCCGCTCAATATATTTCGAGGTTGTTATCTCATTCAAGCCATTTAATTCAACCGGTGCAACCTCTCTTTAAAATCGTTCAACAATGTTCTCTTTTGAGTGGGCCCTAACCCACAGGTCTTTTCCCAGGATCTTACCTGACTCTTCTAATTTCCCAGAGCTATTCTGAAATTCCTTTTAAGTGTGATGTAAGAATGGATTCCATCAGTCACATGTCTTCTCCAAGATCTCGTTCAAATTCTTTTCATTGTTGGCTCAACCTTTTCGGTTTTTCATTCTCCCGGAGTATCTCAGTAATTTTGGTGGTGTTTCTCGTCGTCTTTTGAAGATCGAAGACGAGTTCCTCTTAAATCTTGTCCGTTCTCTCGAAGTTTCGTGGTTCTAGCTTCATGTTATCCTCTCGAATTATTCCATTTGTCAGATATTCTTTTCTTACCCATCCGGGGTATGTCAGGAATTGATTTCTGTTTCTTTTCACCGGAGGCCATCGTTCCAGAAGAATTCTTCGTCCTCACATTTCAGCTACCGTTATCCAATTATCCCGGTGCTTCGTTCAAGTGTTCTTCAATCAGCTCATGATCTCTTTGTTCTTTTGCATCTATATCCCCTCTAGCATATTTGCTCTTCTAATTCTTCCCGGTGATTCATTCTCTTCCATTAGTCATTTTTGAATTCTTACGGTGGTTCGTTCAAGATTCTTTTTCTTTGATTATCATATTAATTCATTCGTTCTTTTCAATCCTACCGGTGGTTCATGAAGACCTTCTCAAGTTTACACTATATCTCTCTTAATACTTTTTCAATGGGAATATGTAGTATGCCAAATCCGTTGCTTGTCATCAATTAAATTTGATGAAGGATAAGCATACAATAAATCTTATTCTTATTTCCTCGAGGTGACTCAGTTCTTTTTACGGAGATTATTCATGATGAATAAACTCTTGATTACAAGTGATTCATCTTTTTTACCGGAGTTGGACATCATATCACATTCTCGGTTCGAGATGCTCCATCTTTTCTTTTCTGGAGTTCTAAGTTTTTTCCGCATTATCGTCGCGAAGCTCCATCTAAATCATCGCAAGGCTTCACCTTGTGTTTTCAACTTCTCTTTCTTTTTATCATCCTTTTATTACCGGAGTTCTTCTGGAGGGTCTACATGATGGTTCATCAAGGATTCTTTTCATTCTTCAATTGTTCTTCAAGATTTCTCTTGAAGTTAAGATCAGCCAAGCTATACTCTAAAATTAAACATGGTGCTCAACACATGTTTCGTTTTGAGGAGTTCAACTATTCTTCATCTTGCATTCGAAGTGCAATTTTTTCTACCTTAGCTTTTGAGGTGGTGTTATAGCATTCTTGGCAATTTCCATTCAGGTTTCGCGATTCACATGTTGTCAAGAATGAGGTATTTTTAATCCATCAATCTCTTCTTTGGAGTTATCTTGGTATATATTTCACCTAAAGCCTTCCCTAAGGAATGTTGCTATTTGTGGTGCTTATCAATGAACCGAGTTTTCTCCTATCCTCTCGGTGAAGAAGTTTTTCATCTCTTAGGTGCTCTCAATCAAATCAATGGTTTCCATTAGTGGCCGGTTGTCACCTCATAGTCTCGAGATGTTTTCCATAAGCCCACAACAAGCTTGTGCTTCTCGTTGTTGATTTTCCAACAACTCCGTTCGATTCTTCTTTGCAAGGATGCTTTCCAAGTTCACTTGTGGCAAAATTTGTCATTTTCTTCTCTGTCCCTTTATCCCAACGGTCTAACTTCTATTCTTTCGTTACGGAGGCATTGTGATGTTGTGCTCTTCACCCATCACCTTGTTTGGTGAGGATCGTTTTTTTCTGGCTTATCCATTTAACCGGAGTGTTGTATCATCTCTTCAATATCTTTTCATCTCATCAAGTTTTCTTCTCTTATCTACCGGAGTGCTGTCCAAATTCTGTCATTCTTGTTCCTTGGCTATCTCATTATACCGAGGTGGTCATATTATTTTCGTTCGTGAAGCTCTTATTTCCATGTCTTTCAACCTTCAAGTCCTCGTAATACTCCTTGTTCCTCTTTTCTAACGGATTGTTTGCAATCTCATTCATCTCTGCTGTACTCTTTATTTTAAATAGCTCAACCTCTCATGGTTCGTGGTTTCACTCGTTCGTCAAAGAAGCAACTTTGTTTTACCTCTTCTCTTCCTTGTCTGTTTCTCTCCGGTGCCATCCTAGATCTCGGGACGAGATCCTCTCGTAGTGGTGGAGTGTTGTAACGCCCCGGATGCAACTTTCCATATTCGTAACTCCAACTCTTGCCTTTTCCGGAGATGCGCTATGATATTTCCTTCGTGGTTGGGTTTTTGTCTTTTGTTTTGCATTTTGTTCATGTCATGCATTTCATCTCATAGCATCATGGGCATTGCATTCGCATGTTTTTTTCATAAAACTCGTTACCGTTCTTAGTTGCCGATTCTCTTTTTGCCTCTGTTGACCAACTGTCCAATTGTCAGACCCTTGTCTTCGTCGACCTCTCTCAGACCCCTCTACTGCGTGTCCGAAAGTTGTCCCGAACCCGAACCGGTGTGTCGTTACCGATAAGTCCGGATCATCCCCTAACATCTATAAAACATCTCCGTTTTCTTATTTAGACTCCCGAAGCATTTTATTCTCGACCGCCCGATTTCGATCGGAGGGACGAAATAGCCCCAAACCAATCCTGTGCTATATATATATATATACCAATCCCCTAGGCAGCAACCCTAAAATCTAGCCCCTTGTCCCATCGCGCCGCCGCCAGTCATCCACTCCTCTCCTTCCTCGGGATCTCACACCCGATCCAGATCCTCTCCCGGCCGAACCAACCACCTCCTCGTTTTGCATCCCCGACCAACCAGAGCAGCCAGCCCCGCTCCTCGCCGGCAACCAGCAAGACCGTAGCGTTCCTCCTTCCTGTCCTTCTCCTTTCCCTTGTCTCACTCTTGCTCACACCATCTTTCTCCTTGTCTTTTTCCCTACAGGAGCTTCCCACGCCATGGCTGCAGCCCGAGCCGTCCTTCCTCACTCGATCTAGACCAGGACGGTCCTGAGCATCTCCTCAGCCGCAACCTCCTCTGTTCCCGAGGCCCAGCCTCCTCTCGCTCTCGTGCGCGAGCCCGATTCGAGCTCTTCCTCCTCATCGAGCCGAGGCTCCCTGCAGCAGTAGCAGCAACTCTTGATCCCCAACTCCCGAGCGCCTCGATCGTCGCCGGCGCATCCAGCAGCAAGGTTGCAGCCCTCCCCAACCCTACTCTCTCCCGTCGCCATCCTTCTCTCTCGCTCTTCCGTAACTCTCCGTCTTTGTGTTGCCTCGAACAGGTTGCACTGTGCCGCTGCTCCGAGCCCCGATCCGCGCCTCCCATTGCCGGATTTGGACCCCGACGCCTCCCCATGCTCCGTTCCGCCCATTCCAGCCGGTTCCAGCATGCCCCGTCGTGCCGTCTGTCTTCCTCATCGACGAACTATGCCTCTCTGTTTTTTTCACCGATTGGGCCAACCAGATTCAGCCCGTTGTGTTTTTTCCCCTGCTGCGAATTTAGACATTATCCAGAGTATTATAGTTTTACAGTAAAACCCTCATACTTCATGCAGTTAATAAACTTTATATGTAAATGGGGTGGAAAAATGCCTAGTTTAACATGGTTGACTTTATTTTCCTGTTTAACAACAATAAAATATGTTTTAAGGCAGAAAAGTAGCAAATTCATAAATTGCATATGAGGATTTTTCAGAATTGTTGTTTGTTGTTCCGGCCTCATTTAAACTTGCCTAAATAGTTAGTTTACTTTTGTTACACCCCTTGCCATGTTTAACAACATTTAACGTTGTTGTGTACCTAAACGAGAGCAAACTAAATAACTCGGATGTGGTGTTTCGTCAATATGCAACTCGTTGCATATTGTGCTCCACTTAACTTGTAGTATTGTTTGTTGCACTTTGCCATGCCATGCCTCATTAAACCGGACATGCATCATACTTGTTTGTGCATCATGCCATGTTTATGCATGTGCATTTACCATGTTGTTTGTTTCTTTCCGGTGTTGCTTCTTAGGCCCGGTAATGTTGCGATTGTGAGGATTCGTTCGACTACTCCTGTCCATCTTCTTCATGGACTCGTTCTTCCTCCTAGCAGGATTTCAGGCAAGATGACCGCTACCCTGGATCTCATTACTATCATTGCCATGCTAGTTGCTTCGTTCTATCGCTATGCTACGCTACCTATCATCTTGTTCTATCGAGCCTCCCAAATTGCCATGTCAGCCTCTAACCTTTTTCACCCTTCCTAGCAAACCGTTGCTTTGCTATGTTACCGCTTTTCTCAGCCCCTCTTATAGCGTTGCTAGTTGCAGGTGAAGTTGAAGATTGCCCCATGGTAGACAGGATTATGTTGGGATATCACAATATCTCTTATATTATTAATGGATCTATATACTTGGTAAAGGGTGGAAGGCTCGGCCTTATGCCTGGTGTTTTGTTCCACTCTTGCCGCCCTAGTTTCCGTCATACCGGTGTTATGTTCCCGGATTTTGCGTTCCTTCCGCGGTTGGGTGATTTATGGGACCCCCTTGACAGTTCGCTTTGAGTAAAACTCCTCCAGCAAGGCCCAACCTTGGTTTTACCATTTGCCTCACCTAAGCCTTTTCCCTTGGGTTTCCGAAGCCCGAGGGTCATCTTTATTTACCCCCCCGGGCCAGTGCTCCTCCGAGTGTTGGTCCAATCTAGAGCCACTTGCAGCGCCACCTCGGGGAAACTTGAGGGATGGTTTTAGTTGTACGTAGTGTTCATCCGGTGTGCCCTGAGAACGAGATATGTACAGTTCCTATCGGGATTTGTCGGCACATCGGGCGGCTTTGCTGGACTTGTTTTACCATTGTCGAAACTTCTTGTAAACTGGGATTCCAAGACTGATCGGGTCTTCCTGGGAGAAGGTATATCCTTCGTTGATCGCGAGAGCTTATCATGGGCTAAGTTGGGACACCCCTGCAGGGTATAAAATTTCGAAAGCCGTGCCCGCGGTTATGTGGCAGATGGGAATTTGTTAATGTCCGGTTGTAGATAACTTGACACCAGATCCGAATTAAAATGCATCAACCGCGTGTGTAGCCGTGATGGTCTCTTTTCGGCGGAGTCTGGGAAGTGAACACGGTTTTGGGTTATGTTTGACGTAAGTAGGAGTTCAGGATCACCTCTTGATCATTGCTAGTTTCACGACCGTTCCGTTTGCTCTCTTCTCGCTCTTATTTGCGTATGTTAGCCACCATATATGCTTAGTCGCTGCTGCAACCTCACCACTTTACCCCTTCCTTACCCATTAAGGTTTGCTAGTCTTGATACCCATGGTAATGGGATTGCTGAGTCCTCGTGGCTCACAGATTACTACAACAACAGTTGCAGAGGTTATGCGATGATCACGACGCGAGAGCGATGTTTACTTGTTTTGGAGTTCTTCTTCTGCTTCTTCTTTGATCAGGGAATAGGTTCCAGGTCGGCAGCCTGGGCTAGCAGGGTGGATGTCGTTTGAGTTTCTGTTTGTGTTTCATCCATAGTCGGATGGTGCTCTTATGTAAGATGATGTTGTATTCGTGTGGCATTGTATGCCTTTTGTATGTATCCCCATCTATTATGTAATGTTGATGTAATGATATCCACCTTGCAAAAGCGTCTTCAAGATGCGCTTCTATCCTTGGTGGGACCTTCGAGTTCCTTTAGGATAGGGTCGCATCTTGGGCGTGACATGACTTCATAAGGCAATATTAGAAAATAGGAAGGAAAAGAGTAAGTTAGGGGATGTTGGTGGTACTCCGCACCGACGCAAATGGAGACTCTCTAGATTTTCCACTGCTACTGCTAATGAAGTTGATGTCCCAAGTCTACATGATGAGTTCATCTCCCGCACTCCACCATCGCAGGTGCTTGCTCTAAGTTGACAGTGTGATAATTGGTTTCATGTTGCATATGTTGTCTAGCATGTATTTCTTCTATTTTGATTAAATTGCACCTGATGAGTTTATACGTTATACATGTGCATATGACATGACTTTCTGTGTCTAGAATACACTGCATCTATCTATCATACCATATTCTTACATCAAAGTACTGGTGTTGTGTATCCCGCATCAGTAACTCATGATTGGACGCTTTTAACATGGCAGTTTGATAGTGGTTGCATCTTGCATTGATTTCTATGTTGTACTGCTTCTAATTTTTTGAATTGCCACTTATGACAAGACACTTTTAACTTGGCAGAGTAATATTGGTTGCATCTTTCATATGGTGTCTAGCTTGCATTACTTCTATTTTCTTGAAAATCCTTCTGCTTAGTTTGCACATCGTGGCTGTGAATATGTCATGCCGTCCTGTTTTTCTTACATATTCCATCCTCATACGGTTGTCTTACATCAAAGTATTGCTTGTCTGTATCATGCATCAATGAGTTCTGAAGAGTGATTTTATTCTTTTGTGTTGTGGGTACAGCTTGACATGGCAAAGTCAAAAAAGAGCAAGGAAAATAATATAGTAGGGAGTGCTGTTACTCGTCGGGTGAAACAGAAAAGGTTCTGTCGTCGAGATTCTGCTGGTACTTATAGTGCAGCAGAAGGTCCAAGTCCACCGGCTAAATCTACAAACACAGTATCACCTGCTCCACCAGCTGCAACATCCGCTTCAACTGTACTAGCATCTCAACCAGTTACTCGTTCGTTTGCTCTCAAATTGGCCAGTTCCCAAGCTGCCTTCACACCTAACACTACTTCCGAAGCACTGCTGACACAACAGGACTTGGCAAGATCAGATGAACCTCATGAGCATCAACACCAAGATGGTACCTGACCGAGTCAAGTTGCAGTTGCATGCTCCTTTATATGTACTCTCACAGTTTGATGTACACTAACATTTTCCATATTCGTTGTTGAACTAGCACCACGGCGCAAGCGGAAACAGACATCAGAGATAATGTTTGACAGATTAACAAAATCTAAAGGAGGAAGAATGGAGATCCTTTTTGAGGCAGGTTTAAAAAGGCCACGTGATGCTACAGAGTCAGCCAAGTTAGTATCAGAGGCAGCCGTTGTCGTGAGGTGTCATGCGCGTATCCTCCCAACGTGGATCCAGTACAGGAATGAGAAAGACAATACCCAGTTTAACACCTTCCTTGACCATTTATCTGTAAGTAATGTTATTCATCGCAATTAGTAATATTGTCTTGCTCTGTCCCATACTTTCTAGCTTCCTCCTAATAAGACTCACATTCTTTTTTCAACAGATGAGGTTCAAGTTAGATCCGAAAGATGATGCAACTAAACAAGCATGCACTCATGTTTTCCAGTCTACTCTGCGACAGTATCGGTACCACCTTAGAAAATCTCACTTTGAAGGCAAGCCTAACAATGAAATTGCCCAAACATCTCCAGTGGAATATATTACGGATGAAGACTGGACAGCCCTCGTTAAACACTGGTCTGATCCAAAGTATCAGGTAGGCTATATGTATTTGATCAGACCACATATTGAACTTGTATTTATGTATGTGCCTTACAAGTGTATCTTCTTCTAGGCTAACTGTTTGAAGAACAAAACCAACCGTTCTAAAGTGAAATTCCAACAGACAACAGGATCTCGTAGCTATATTGCACACTGCAAGGCTCTTGTAAATAGCTGCTACTTCCTTCTTTTTTTTGTGCCATATTATCGTATCTATATTGACTTGGGCCAAATACAGAGGAAAGCCCGTGCGGACCAAAAAGAACCTTAACCGAATGCAGTGCAAATCTTCAAGGATTGCCACACCAGCAAGATGAAGGGCATGAGCACACCAGTTCAAGCCGCTGTTGTAAGTCCTTACTCCTCCTGCCTTGAACTGATTGGTACTGTGACGTGTTCATTTAACTACTTGGTTTGCAGCCAATGTCATTTACTCTGTTCACTTTTATACACAGTTGTCTTAACGTATCATTTCACCTTACATGGTTTAAAAGAGATGAAGGATATTCTTTTGGTCTTGATCTGTAATCTAGTTATTATGTTCACGTGCGCACACAATGATAAAATAACCTATTTGTTTTATATCTGTTTGCCCATGATATGAATGATGTCATACTATGTTCATCCTACTTTAAACCATGTCTCTTTATCCTTAGATGTCAATGAATGTGAGGAAATAGACAATACAGTAGGCATGCTACATGGACATATGTTCCGAAAGTGATTTTATTATGTAGTTGGCACTACAATACATGCTAATGTATTACAGTAGTTCACCAAAATAAGTTATGTATAAACGTTTAACCTACTTTGTTTGTTTTTGTCTCATTAGTAACTTATCTGGTACACTAATCTACAAGTTCAAACTTTCAGGAAGCTATGGAACAAATGATTGAACAGCCACAACCACCTGAAGGTGACGAGGCTACTACAGGCACAATGTCACCTCTTGCTGCAGTGCGTCAGTATCTCTCCACTAACAGTGCAAAAAGCACCTTCCTGCGTAATTCTGGGTTGGTTGTCAAGGTAACCTCGTCCAAATCGCCTACTGAACAAAATCTTCCTGCTAGACAGAGTAATATATCTGTGCTCCAGACACAAGTCCAATCCCTAATGGACGTTGTTTCAGAAACAAGAATAGTGGTTGAGAAATGTCATCAAGATATGAATGGTTTTGAAACCAGACTATCAGACATTCGCTTCGTTGTTGAAGAGCAATGGCGGAAAAAGGTGGAGATCGTGCTGCTCCATTAGATTCTACAGCCTGAAACATTAGCACTCAGGTCAAATGATCTGTGCTTCTATACATCTGGTGGTGCTTTTATCTGGAAGGACTGTAAACTTTATGCCAACAGGCCTTTTGTTGTATGATTGGAATTTATTTTGTTGTGATACAACATTTATGATGCTGCCACAGGCTGCAGTAATTATGACGCTATTTTTGTATAGTGTAGGTTTATCTTAGTAATGTATTCGGCCGAAAGCTTCGTAGGAGCCCAACATGCCAACATTCGTCGGGCCCATTCCAATTGGGCTAAAAACGATTACGGGCCAAAATTGGCATGTAGCCCACTAAAAATATCTGGGTTTAAATTAGCATAAGCTTTCAAATTTTTTTGGTAGGCCTGTGCCCATAGTGGGCCTTTAACAGGCCTAAACATAATTTGGGCCCTTAGTAAAAATAGGTTGTTTATAGGTGTAAATATCTCGAGCCCATAAAAAGAATGGGCCTTTAATAGACCAAAAGTGAGATTGGGCCCTGATTGTGCCAAATAACCCACTGGACTTAGCAGGCCGAAATGGTGGCCCATTTACGATGCGGATATTTGACAGGCCGAAATTCGGACGGGCTGTAAATGTGCCGACCTAATACACGGGCCTTTAACAGGCCGGAACTTCGGTCGGGCTAGATTATCGTCATTTTTATATGGGCCGTTAATGGGCCCGATATGACGTTGGGCCACATATGGCCCATGGTTTACGTCTAGCGTTAACAGGCTGAAAGTGGCCCAAATCTTTAGTGGGCCTCTAACAGGCCGAATGATAGACATGGCCGAATATGACCCAAATCCTTCACGGTCGTTTATGGGCTGAAAGTTTTGATGGCCTGTAAATGGGCCCAAATGAAGCCGGACCTTTAACAGGCCGGAAATACACCGGGCCGTAATTCGGCTCAATTACTTAGCAGACTGTTAATGGGCCAGAAGTGACCATGGGATGCATTGATGACAAGTTTAGACCAGGCTGTTGACGGGCCGATTTGACAGAGAATGTTGGGCCTTTAGCTGGGCCGTCCCATTATGATTTGCAGAATCTTGTGCGCCTTTAGCTGGGCCGGCCCATTGTGGTCCGCAAAATCTTGTGGGCCTTTAGCTGGGCCGGCCCATTATGGTCTGCTAAATTTTGTGGGCCTTTAGCTGGGCTGGCCCATTATGGTCAGCTAAATCTTATGGGCCTTCGGTTGGGCTGGCCCATTTAAACTTTGTGGGCCACTTTTGGGCTGGTCCACGTGTCAACATATCATAGGCCCATATCGACCGTTGGATGAGTGACACCTGTGCCAACACGGAGCTGACACGTGGATCCGTCAGCCAATGAGAATTTTACACATGGAAAATCGGCATTGGTCATGGCTGTTAACGGGTTATCGGATCCAAAATCCGACCCGATAGCTTAACGGCGTTCCGTTACGGTGGATGCCACATGTCGGTCACCGTTGATGAAAGCACTTCTGTGACGCATGATTTATCGTCATGGAAGTGGAAAATTCCGTGATGATAATTTTGGTAATGTCATGGAACACTTCTACGACGGCACAGGTATGACTATCTTGATTTTGTCATAAATTTTTCATGGATGTACATGCATGACAAAAAACTTGACCTACTGTGACAAACACATATCATCACGGAAGTGTATTTTTTTTGTAGTGTCTATGACGAGTGGCTCGCTCGCATCACCGAGCTCGTCAGCGCCGCAGGAGGCTCCCCTGCGCCGTCCCTCTCGCTGCATCGCCCTCCGCCCTGCGCGAGCAACGCAGCTCCGGAGGCACCTCCGCCGCCTCCTCCTCAAGAAGGCGCCCTAGCCCCAAGGCATGCGGTCCCTGGACGAGACCCACCGCGTCCAGCGCCTGCACAACAAGAAAGGAGCTGCCAAGAGGTCCCTCGCCCTCAAGAAGTCGCTCGCGTGCTCCCAGCGCCAGCATGCCATGACCGTGTTCCTGCTCCAGCGTGCCAAGACTCCGCGCTGCTGCTGGCGGCAGCGCGTTGGGACCTCCAAGATCAAGACCTTCGTCACCAAAGGCCCCCTATAGCCACTGCAGGCTACCGCGCCTTCACCGCCGAGCTGCGCAGTGTGGCCTGGCCGGGCAAGTTCAAGCCAGATCTGCCTCCCTGCTATGACGGTACCGCCGACCCCGCGGAGTTCCTACAGCTCTACGAGCTGGGCATCGAGGCGGCCAACGGGGATGAAAAGGTCATGGTGAATTGGTTTCCCATGGCGCTCAAGGATGGCGCCCGCACCTGGCTCCTAAACCTGCCTCCCAGCACAATCTCCTGTTGGGACGAGATGCGCACTCGCTTCATCGCCAACTTCCAAGGCACTCGCGACCGGCCCCTGGCCATGAGTGACCTATGTTGCATCAAGCAACAGCCAGGAGAGACCCTGCAGAAGTACATCCAGTGCTTCAACAACGCCCGTCTCAAGATCCCAGGGTGACTGAGGAAGCCATCATCAAAGCCTTCTCCGACGACGTGCATGACATCAAGATGAAAGAGGAGCTAGCGGTCCATGAAGACCTGTGCACGTCTCTGGAGTTGTTCAACTTGGCGACCAAGTGCGCCAGGGCTAAGGAAGGGCGCCTCTCCCTCCTCGAGCTTCCGGCTGCTGATTCAGAAGAGAAGAAGCCCAAGGTGAAGGACGTGAAGTGCAAAGGAGCTGCTGTGCTTGCAGCGGAGCCGGACACCAAGCGAGGCAGGGATCAGCCGGAGTCATCCAAGGGCAGCCGGTACTGTGTGTACCACGACCTCCACACCCACAACACCAACGAATGCCAAGAGCTAAGGGCTGTGGGAGATGGGCGTATCGGCCGACGCCCCGAGCGCAACGATCGGGGCTATGGCCGAGGAGGAGGAAGAGGTGGAGGACGATGGGAAGACCGTGGCCCTCGCCAAGGGTGGCGTGACCGACCTCGCGAGAACTGTTGGCAGGACCAGCCTCGCGAGGGAGGTTGGAGGGATCAGCCTCGTGAGGATCGCCCGCAAGGCAACGCAGTCCTCCCTCCTCTGCCACCACCGCCAAGGAGGAATGAAGACCATCATCAGGACAAGGGGGTTGGGGGCTTCCAGGAGCCGCGCGCAATTGCTTGCATCCTGGGTGGCGCCCAGGCCCCAGCCTCACATCGCATCTTCAAGCAGTTTACTCGCGAGGTAAATGCAGTCCTTCCCAAGCTTGAGGCCACACGCCCTCTCAGGTGGTCTGCGTGTGCTATCACGTTCAGCTCAGCGGATCAGCTCAAGTGCGCGGCAACGGCCGGTGTCCTCCCAATGCTTTGTTCCCCAGTCATCAGCAATGTGCAAGTCACCAGGACCCTCATCGATGGCGGAGCAGGACTCAACATCCTGTCGGTCGAGATGTTCAACAATCTGCAAGTGCCATATGATCAGCTTCAGCCGACCAAGCCTTTCTCAGGAGTCACTGATGGTTCCACCATTCTGATAGGGCAGGTTCGCCTTCCTGGCACCTTTGGGCAGCGCAGTAACTACCGCACCGATCTCATTGACTTCTACGTCATCCACATTCGCCTGCCATACAATGCCATCCTCG
Organism: Triticum timopheevii; assembly: GCA_963921465.1. Lineage (NCBI taxonomy): Eukaryota > Viridiplantae > Streptophyta > Magnoliopsida > Poales > Poaceae > Triticum > Triticum timopheevii. The sequence goes on from OY997266.1 coordinate 129,861,844, forward strand.
GGTACCCAGCCCTGGCCAAGTTCATGGCCGCGACTCACCATGGATACAATGTCCTCAAGATGCCTGGAAGCGGTGGAGTCATCACAGTCCCCTGTGAGGAAAGGGATGCAGTGTGTTCTCTTGAGCGTGCCTTCTAGGCCGCGGCAATCGAAGACCCGGATCACAGGAGCGGGAGCCTTCCCGAGGCGGTCCCTAAGAAGAAGAAGACTTCGCCTGGCACAAACCATCAGGAGGCGGGCACCTCCGGAGGCGTTGCATCAGGATCCGCGCCCATTCAAGGGGCGCCACCCTCTGTCGCATAGGAAGGCGCGCCCGGCACCCTCCTTGGGCAGGGCTCGGGGGCTCTTTCTTGGAGGGCCACCGACTTTTCCAAGGTCACGAGGGAGGCGCTCGGGCACCACTTGGAGATGTGCTTCAAAGCACGTTTCCCTCAGGAAGGTATGAGGCAAGGAGGGCCAAACCCTTAGGAGTTCATCGCAAGAAACACTCAGGAGCTACAGGAGTTAAGAGTCATGCGCGGCAGCCGCCGCTTGCCTGCCGTAGCCCCCCATCCAGGCGAGGATGGTGGGCTGCATGTCTGCATCGACGTGCTAGGGCTCAACCGAGCCGCGTCTCAGGAGCGCCTCTGGCCTTCACGTGTGGGACGTTGCGAGGGTCCACCTCACAACTATGTTCGCATGCCTTTCGGCCTGCCGAACACAGCCGCTGCTCATCAGCGCCTGCTAAGGAGCATTATGGAGGCTCAGGAGGTCAGGCATTGCGCGGTCCGGGCGGAGATGGAGATGGTCCTCGAAGATCCACCTGCGCCCCCGGAGCCTCCCGAGGCTCCTGGTCCAGGGAGCTCATGAGGGTCGTCTTCCTCACCGTGCGTCGTCCGTTACTTCAGCATTCCTTCATCTCCAACGGTATCAGGTGACATCTTTCAAAGTTCCATTTTCAGCTGGGAGCGCCCATAGGGCTGCATCATTCCCATGTCGCATGGGTCCGTCCCTGCGGCATGTATCCGTTTTGCTTATGTTCTTTGCTTACCTTGTTGGGGGCGCCCCTCGGGCTGCATTATCCCCAAGCTGCTCGGGCTTGGCGCAGTGGCGTTTGCTTTTTCCGCATCTATCTAAATGGACTTGCTCCTTCATGCTTAACCTACTTGACTTAATCGCCTGCTCGATTGACGCCTACCTTTGGAGCCGCTTGCTCTGGCACGACGCTTGCGTATGGGTCCGTCCCTGTAACACTGACAAATCTGAGTGGCCGAGCTCTGGACACGGTAGCCCCGCAAGGCGCCACCTCACCAGGCCCTTAGTGCCCTAATCACTCCCTTAGAGGGTTGGCTGGCAACCGTAACGACAGATCTTGTTTCCTCTCATGATTGGTATGCAGGACCCACTCCAGGAATAACGCTGGGGGCGTCGCGAGCTGTCTCTCCCACTCTCCGGTACGATCCACTTGCACGTTAAAAGGGGGTGCCTGAGCATCGCGACTCATGGGCCCTTACTGGCTCTCCAGCCCTCACCCCCTGGCCTTGACCCACGCATCGCGACCTGTCATACCAGCAGTGGTTGAGCTCGCTCGAGGGCCGGGACCTGAGGATGTAGAGCATGAAGGAAAGTGCGGGGAAGAGGGAAGAAGCTCACGAGGACCTAACCCAGCAACACCCCAGCTGCCGTCACGCAGGCCCGGCACCTCGCCGAAAACTACTCCAAACCTATGAGATAAGTCACGCAAAAACTGAATCGACTCAGCACTGAACCCTCGCCTACTGCAGATCTGTCATGGCAACGTTGCCTGCCTTTGTTGCCCAGCGGAGGCTGCTTGAGCGCTAAAGGGGACCTCTTGAGCATCGCGACTCAGGGGCTCTTACTGGACCTTGGGCCGCTCACCTCCTGGCCTTGATCACGGCATCGCGACCTGGCATACCAGCGACTGCTGAAGCCTGCCTGGGGACCGGGACCTGTCGGCGTAGAGCACCAAGCCCTCGTGAGGAAAGAAGGGGGAGTTGAGCCGGGGCAGAACGCGCCTCTCGCATCATTTCATGATAAGGATGTACAATCCACAAAAGACATGGCAGGCGCCTTACATACCCCCATGGGGTGTCATTTTAATTCCTCGCAGGGAACGAAAGGTGCTAAAGAGCGATAACTACGCGCGCCTCCGCAGGAGACGCCATCATCAACAGTGGGCCATCAGGCGCCGGTGCCAACCCCATCCAGATCAGCAGCGCCGACGGCCTGATCCAGCCACCCTGCTCCAGGCGCGACGCGAGCTCGGGGGCTCGTAGCTGTCGTCGCTTGTCTCCGGAGTTGCGAGGAGCTTGGCGGAGTCGCTGGACCCTTTGGCTCCTCCACTGCTGCCTGAGGAGCTGCTGGGGAAGCAGTTGGTAGGCCTGGTCCTCGCCACTCTGATGCCCTGGCCGCCTCTCTTGGGGCAGCATTCCAGCCGGCGTCCCTCCGTGTCGAACACCTTGAAGAACATCAAGGAGGCGCCATCGTATTCGAGATGGATTACAAGGGCGCCCCCTGTCCGACTGACCCGGGCGATCTCGCCCCAGCCACGGGTCAGGAAGACCTTGCCCGGGGCGATAACCTCAACCTCCGCCTCGATCGCGGGGGTGTTGTAGTCGGCGTGCTGCAGCCAGAGCTCCCGAGGCCCCCTCGGTGGAATCTCGAAGGAGAAGGAGGGAGGAAGGCGAATCCAAGATCGAGGAGGCATGGCAGCGTGAAGCACAAGCTCGCGAGAAGAGCCCTCGGCATGGACTCCAGGGGGAACGACGCGCACCGCCGTAACTCGCCGGCGTCGACGGCGGCACCACCGGTGTCGCTCGATGCATTCTTCTCCAGGGCTCTCTATTCGGGTGTACAAGGGCAGCGGAAACCCGGGCGATGACCACTCGTACCAGGGCCTCGACGCCTCCTGCCGAGCACCCTCATCTCAGCGGCAGAGGACTGGCCGCTTCTTCAGCGGAAGTGGGTCGGGACCTTCTCGGGGGGTCTTTCCCTTCTCTTCTGCAAAAAACCGGCGGATCGGCGCCATTGGCATAAGGTGGAGCAAGGGCAAGGAAGAAGAAGAAAGGGAGTAGCAGGAAGGAATGGACTGGAAGGACTCGCGCCATTCCGTACTTATAGCCGGAGGAGGCCAACCGTCGGCCACCACGATCACAGGTAATCATGACCAGTTTCTGCATGCAGGGACTTGTCAAGTCATGCGGTTGCCGAGGCATCGTGGGGAAGCGGGGATGCCCACGTCCAATCAATCGCCACGCGACACCCAAGGCCGCAGGCTATTGGGGCCCGCAGTGCTTCGCACTTGCCCCTTTGCTTCCCTGCTAAGCCAAGTCCGAGCGCGCCTTGGGCCCGGGGGCTACTGTCGGCGTTCTGGGAATGGGGGTCCCCAGACTTGCCTGCCTGCGGCCTGCAGCGTGGCTCAAGCGGAGGCCCAGTGCAGCCCAGCTTCATCAGCTCAAGCTCAAGACCCTCGCGAGGGGCAAGCCTCGTGGGGCGGATGACAGGAAGCTTCCTCAGGAGCAGACTCATCAGGTAGGCTCACGAGGAGCCCGTGACGCAAGCCATGACGATCGAGGCCAGGCGGGCGCCGGCCTGTGTAGTGTCCTTGTTTCCCCTTCGGTGCAAAGGGGGCAAGCACAGGCCAAGGCATCAGGCAAAGGTTACCGTTTCGGTGCAACAAGACCAAGACTAGCGGAGCGGCATGATGGAGGTCACCGTGAATCCCAGGACGGCGTCACCATCAGAGTCTTTGGCAGTCGAAGACCAACTTTAGTCAGGATAAGTGTACTAGATGTTCCCCTTCAAAATGCCTAATTGTTGGCGCCCTTCCCGCTCATTATTTGGGAAGAGGCCCAGAGCCTCCCTCTATAAATAGGACTAGCCACCACAGTAGAGAGGGGAGCTCATCCAGACTTTGGGGAAGCCTAGAGAGAGAGAGAGAGAGAGAGAGAGAGAGGCGATCGAACTCACCCAAGCAATTCATCGCACCAGCTCAAGAACACCTCTCGCGAGGCTGTTCTCACCTTGTACTATTCATCATCAGCCCCTGAGGCAATCCATCACACCACACACTGGAGTAGGGTATTACACCAAAATGGTGGCCTGAACCGGTATAAACCTCGTGTCCCTTGAGTGTTCTTGTTTCTAGCCTAGATTCCTTGCGAGGCTTCGAGACTCGAGTTGGTAGGGGAAAGATCTTCGTGCGCACCCCAATGTCCGAACCTCAAGGGTCTGCCGGAATCCGAAATCCGACACCGAATCACACAATGATATCAACGTGCTTCAGCGCTCGCCGGTGTTTGCTAGGCTTGCCGAAGGCAACAGCCCACTGGTGAACTTTACTATCAATGGCCACAACTATGACAAAGGATACTACCTGGGTGATGGTACCTATCCTCAGTGGACCACTATTGTCAAGACAATCCCCAACCCTGTCAGAGATAAGAGGAAAAGATTTGCCCAAGAGCAAGAGAGTGCTAGGAAGGATGTCGAGCGTGCCTTTGGTGTTGGGGAACGTGGTAATTTAAAAAAAAATCATACGATCATGCAAGATCTATCTATGTGATGCATAGCAACAAGAGGGGGAGTGTATCTTCATACCCTTGAAGATCGCAAAGCGGAAGCGTTTATCAACGTAGTTCATGTAGTCGTATAGCTTCATGATCCATCCCAATCAAGTACCGAATGTGCGGCACCTCCGTGTTCAGCACACGTTCAGCTCGATGACGTCCTCGCCTTCTTGATCCAGCAAGACGGGCGAAGTAGTAGATGAGTTCCGGCAGCACGTCGGCGTGGTGACAGTGTTGGTGAAGAACAATCTCTGCAGGGCTTCGCCTAAGCACTATGGAAACTATGACGGAGGATAAACTAGAAGGGACGGGGTTACCGGCACACGGCTTGGTGTTTCTTGATGTGTCCTTGGTGCTAGCCCTGCCCCTCTATTTATATGTTGAGCCTTGGGGTCGAAACTTGGAGTAAAAGCCTCCACAAAGTCGGTTTCACCCGAAAGGCAAGAGTCCTTCTCGGACTCCAGGGCCAGAAGCCAGGGTTCCCGGCGTCTGGACCCAGACGCCAGAGACCCTGGCGTCTGGCCCCTGTACTCCACAAAACTTCCTTTTGCGCTTTCTAAAAACCTTGTGGGCTTTCCCTTTTGGCCCAAATAAAGTGTTCTCGTACCCAAACATTTCGGGAAACATCTGGAACCCCTTCCGGTGAATTCCGGAACCCTTCCGGAGACTAAACACTATTATCCCATATATCAATCTTTATCTTCAGACCATTCCGGAGTTCCTCGTCATGTCCGTGATCACATCCGGGACTCCGAACAACATTCAGTCACCAACATACATGACTCATATAATACTATATCGTCAATGAACATTAAGGGTGAGGACCCTACGGGTTCGAGAACTATGTATACATGACCGAGACACCTCTCTGGTCAATAACCAATAGCAGAACCTGGATGCCCATATTGGCTCCTACATATTCTACGAAGATTTTTATCGGCTGAACTGCATAACAACATAAGTTGTTCCCTTTGTCATGGGTATGTTACTTGCTTGAGATTCGATCGTTGGTATCATCATACCTAGTTCAATCTCGTTACCGGCAAGTCTCTTTAATCGTTCCGTAATACTTCATCCCGCAACTAAATTATTAGTCATAATGCTTGTAAGGCTTATAGTGATGAGTATTACCGAGAGGGCCTAGAGATACCTCTCCGAAACACAGAGTGACAAATCCTAACACTACAAAAAAGACACATCCATGACATTTTGGGCCGAACGAAAAAAATTGTCATACTTATGACACTTCTATGACAATAATTGTGACAAAACCGGTATCATCATAGATGTGGTGGGCTCCTAATTCTATGACAAAAAATCATGACAGAAAATGGGCTTTTTGTCCTGGTCGGGCCGGAGACGCAACTGCATGACATTCTTTGGGCCGTCCATGATGGAAAAAACCGTGGTACAAGCGAGGGCGAGGAAAATATCGGGGAGTTCCTGGTTACGGTGGGTGGTCGGGGGCCGAGCGATGCGCATTTCTCTCATACCATACGCGCATGGATGCGAGGCATTGAGCTCTAACTAAACCTGAGCGAGGCGTTGGGCTCTAACTGAACCCGAGTGATTGCACTGCAGGCTACACGTTACTGAACCCGAGCGATCGAGCGATTCCTTCGCTATTGCTGCTAACTGAAGCCGATCGATGTTGCCTCTGGATGTACAATGAGCCTTGCTGGGGGGGGGGGGGGGGTTGGATGAATAGTTCCCGGTGGGGGTGGATGAACAGGACCCCGTGGTGTTGCCTCTGGATGAACAGGACCCCGATCGATCGAGCCGATTGGGGCTAGATGAATAGGACCCCGTGGAGGGCTAGATGAACAGTAGCCGGTGGAGGGCTCGATGAACAGTAGCCTGTGGAGGGGTGGTTGAACAGGACCCCGTGGAGAGGGATGGTTGAACAGTAGCCGATGGAGTAGCGCACGGTGGAGGCTGGATGAACAGGAACCCGTGGATGAAGAGTCGCACGTGGAGGTTGGAGGAGGTCGACGGTGGATGAACAGTAGCCCGTGGAGGCTGGAGGAGGTCGACGGTGGAGATGAACAGTATCCCGTGGAGTCCCATTTTGCGGTACGCCACACCCCTCCCGATGAACTGGACCCGCATTTCGACCGTAGCGCTCAAACATAAGTCCGTTTCCTCTGTTTTGCGGTACGCCACACCCCTCCCGATCAACAGGACCCTGTTTCGACCATAGGATGTCCAACAGAAGTCCGTTTCCTCCATTGTGCGGTATGCCAGACCCCTCCCGATGAACAGGATCCCGTTTCAAACGTGGCCGGTCGAACACAAGGCCGTTTCCTCTGTTCTGCGGTATGCTAGGGCTCGTTTCCATCGGCTGTTCTGTCCAAGCCGGTTGGCTCCCACGCATTCCGTTGCCTCCCAATGAACACAATGCATTCCGTTGCCTCCCCATGAACACGACAACGACGCAGTTTCTCCGTTCCGACCCAGCCATGTACATGAGCCCTGGCCGTACGTATGCGCGAGTAGGCGTTCGAGACCCCGCCCGTATGTACGTACATGGCCGTATTTACTTTCTTGCACCCTGGCCTTTGTACGTACGTGTACATGCTACGTGCGCGCCTCTACATCGACCAGTATGTACGTACATGTTCGCGGCCAGAATGACAATGCTACGTACGGTTCGACTAAGTGGGTCCCGATTGTCAGGCACTTCCTTGAGTTCCAAGATGTAGCTGGTGGGTCCCAGCAGTCAGGGGGGCGAATCATTTTTTTGCCCATAATATGGACGCACTTCCTTGCATGCGAAGATGTAGCTGGTGGGCCCCGACAGTCAGGGGGGCGAATCATTTTTTTGCCCGTAATATGTACGCACTTCCTGGCGTGCGAAGATGTAGCTGGTGGGTCCCAACAGTCAGGGGGAAACATTTTTTTGCGAAATACGGTGGCCCGTCCGGTGGGTCCCTGCTGTCAGGTGGATGAATAATTATTTTGCGCATAATAAGGAGGCACTTCCTTGCGGCCACCATGGACCCAGCTGTCAGCCTCTCCACGTACAGTACTCTTCCGTTGGAAGTCGTTCCTTGACCATGTTAACCACGCTGCACCGAGAGCACCAGGGCGGTGGACGACGACGAGGCCTAGGAAGGGGACAACGCTAAGCCGGGGAAGACGCGGTAGTGGAAGCCCGCGTGGATAGGAGTATGAAGGTTCACTGGTTCGGCTGCGGTGTGAGGCTTCCGTTGACTCTCATTTGTTGACCACGTTGACCACACCGTGCTGAGCGCACCAAGGCCGATGGACGAGGAGAGGCCCCAGACTGGAATGACCCAGAGATGGGGAAGATGTGGCAGTGGAATCGCAGATGGAGAGGAGTGGGAAACTTGACTGGTTCGGGTGTGCGGCAGCACTGCCACCCACAGGAGACAGGAGCAAGAATAGTGGTTGAAGAAGGAGCACGGCTATTGTATTAACATCCAACGGTCCAGCTGCTAGAATCATTTGTTGATTAAGTTGACAAAGCCCTGCGTACACGTCTGCTTAGTAGGCCCACAAGTCAGCCACCAAATCTGCCGGGTCCCAGCTGTCATCGGGAGGAATATTTCTTTTCGCATAACAAGGAGGCAGTTCCTTCCATGCGAAGATACAGCCGGTGGGTCCCAGCTGTCAGGGGGAGGAAACAGCTTAATGAGGGGGAACTTTCCTTGCATGCGACCATGGACCTCGTGGGTCCTAGCCGTCAGGCTCTCACGTACAGTCCTCTTCCAATGACTCTCGTTTGTTGACCATGCCGCGACGAGCGCAGCGAGGCGGTGGACGACGGTGAGGCCCCAGACTGGAACGACCCGGAGATGGGGAAGACGCGGCAGTGGAGTCACAGACGGAGAGGAGTGGGAAACTTGACTGGTTTAGGTGCGGGGTGGGCATACACTCGGCAAAGAATAACAGGAGGTGCGGAGTGGAGGGATGGCCTGGCCATCGGCGGGGTAGCGTTTCGCCACGAGGCGCGCAAAACAACGCCGCTGGACACCGGAGGTTGGAGCAGGCGGTTCCGACGGCGCTGGCGGAAGAAGACGAGAGATTGAAGAAGAATGCCGACCGTTGGATGTAAATCCAACGCCTTGCTTAGGCTTCGACCTACTGGCCCACATGTCAGCCAGTCCATTTGTTTTTTTAGTCCATTTGGTGGGCTGGGTGAAACAATGATGTAGCATCTATGCAGCCCGTTTATATATACGGTACAATTTAAAGCCCATTTGCATTTTTCTCGAAATCCGTGGACTTGCTGGGCTGGGTGAAAATATCATGTTGGGCTGGACGGAGAAATGTTATAAAAACATAAACACTTGATTGCACGTCCATTACTACATTGGTTAGTAAAATCTTTGCAAGCTTATGTACGCAATCACTAGGAGTTAACTTGCCAAGTTATATATAAACAATTATTATTATTTTGTAAGAACTTTCAATTTATGAAATAAAATATCATTTTAATTTGATGAGTTAATAGGACGTGGGGTATTATTATTTTTTAGAATAGATGTGGGACAGTTGAGTTGGTTCTAGGGAAAAGTACTGAGAGAAAACTCAGTTTACATCAAAAAAGAAAGAGGAAGAAAATTCCGATATAGGATTAATGAAAACAAAAAATAAAGGAAGTGGGAAGGTCTATAAAATGGTTGGTGTCGGTGTCAAAACTGGCGGATCTCGGGTAGGGGGTCCCGAACTGTGCGTCTAGGCAGATGGTAACAGGAGACAAGGGACACGATGTTTTTACCTAGGTTCGAGCCCTCTCGATGGAGGTAAAACCCTACTCCTGCTTGATTGATATTGATGATATAGGTAGTACAAGAGTGGATCTACCACGAGATCGAGGAGGCTAAACCCTAGAAGCTAGCCTATGGTATGATTGTTGCAATGGTTGTGTGTGCTAAGGACTAAAGCCCTCCGGTTTATATAGACACCAGGGAGGGCTAGGGTTACACAGAGTCGGTTACAATGGTAGGAGATCTACATATCTGTATTGCCAAGCTTGCCTTCCACGCCAAGGAAAGTCCCATCCGGACACGGGACGAAGTCTTCAATCTTGAATCTTCATAGTCTTGGAGTCCGGCCGATGATGATAGTTTGGCCATCCGGACACCCCCTAGTCCAGGACTCCCTCAATAGCCCCTGAACCCGGCTTCAATGACGATGAGTCCGGCGTGCATATTGTTCGGCATTGCAAGGCGGGTTCCTCCTCCGAATAATTCATAGAAGATTGTGAATGCCAGGATAGTGCCCGGCTCTGCAAAATAAATTCCACATTCCACTGTAGAGAGAATAATATGTAGACAAGTTCAATCTGCTGACGTATTTTGTGGCATGACGTCACGCCACTACCACGCCTTCACTGGAATCGTTTTTTATTTACCACCTCAGCGCATTTAGCGAAGCAGTTTCCTTGGCATGTCTTGTCGAAGCAGAGATCGTGTTCCCCTTATTCCGGGATTCCCATCAATATGGACGTGGGTAACCCAACCGCTCCATTGATTGTGGCGCTTGGGAGATAACCGAGTTTTACCAGGCCGGTGGGGACGCATAGTCTTCGTCCACCCATATATAAGGGGATAAGGATCCACCTTTTTTACCTACGCCTTCTTCCTCCTTTGCTTATCCATCTCCGCGCACTCGAGCTCCAGCGCCCAAGTTCGCACATCTCGCCTCAACCTACTCCAGCCATGTCCAGAGCGGGAGGCAAGTGGGTTGCCTCCTCCGTCACGAAGGAGCACATCGAAAAGCTGCGCGGCGCCGGATACCTTTCCAGCGACATCGTGCCGGGCAGCTCGTCCCCACCCCAAGGCCCCATGAGAGGGTCGTGTTCCTTCCCCATTTCCTCCGCGGACTGGGCTTCCCTCTTCATCCCTTCGTCCGGGGGCTCATGTACTTCTACGGCCTGGACTTCCATGATCTGGCGCCAAACTTCATCCTCAACATCTCGGCATTTATTGTCGTGTGCGAGGCCTTTCTCTGCATCCAGCCCCACTTCGGCTTGTGGCTCAAGACCTTCAATGTCAAGCCGAAGGTAGTGAAGGGCGTCCAAGCGGAGTGCGGAGCCGCCATTGTGGGCAAAATGCCCAATGTCACCTGGCTCGACGGGGCCTTTGTGGAGTCCGTCAAGGGGTGGCAATCGGGGTGGTTCTACATCACCGAGCCGCGTGACCCTAAATGGGCAGCGGCCCCCGAGTTCAGATCTGGCATCCCCATGCAGCTCACCTCCTGGAAAGAGAAGGGCTTGCTATGGGGCAGTTCGGAGGAGCTGACAGGACTCCAGTCCTGTCTCCAGACCTTGGTGAACAAGAAGCTTAGGCTTGTCAATGTGATCCAGGTCATGCTCGTTCGCCGGATTCTCCCCTGCCAACAGCGGGCCTTCAATCTGTGGGAGTTCGATCCGGCATAGCACCGGACTCTGACCGGGCTCTTCGACACGACGTACGAAGCCGTCTGGAGGGTGTTGTTCAAGGGCGGAGAAGCCCCCGCGTCCGCGACTGAAGATCGCGGATTCAGCACCAAGCGCCCGGCCGGTGTGGTAAGCTTTTTTATCCTTTACGGGACACTTATTTCTCTCATAGTTTGACTCTATGTGGGATCTAAAACTCCCAATGCCTTTAATAGGACTGGCAGAGGACGTCCGGACAGGTAGACTGTCCGGCTCCCCTTCCCAAAGACCCAGCGGACGCTCGTTTAATGGGGCTGCTGGTCCCGGCACTTTATGTGGTGCTGGAGAAGAAGGCCAAGAAGAAGGCCACGGGAACCCGAAGGAGTTCCCGGCGCCAGGTGACATCGGACTCGTAGTTCGATGGCTCCGAGGCGGAATCCTCCCCCGAAGATGAGGAGGAGGAGAAAGAGGACTCTCCCCAGGAGGGGGAGAGAGGAAGTGGAAGGCTTCCCCAATAGGGGAGGCCGAAGGGTCCAAGAAGGGAAGGACCCTTCCTCCGGACAGTTCCGCCAACGTCAACGTTAGCGACGAAGGGTGGCCCTCAAGGGCCAAGCCTCCGGCAAGATTGTAAGTATCCGGATTCCTGAGTGAATTATAATTTCTCTTTTGCGTCACACAGTGTCCTTCTAATGCCGCACACCACCTGTAGTCCGGCCGAGGATGATCTTCCCGCTTCATCGAGCGGGTCATTGGCTCCGTCGGATGTAGATTCCATTCCGACTGCCTCCACCCCTCGCGACGCTGAGGACGCCGAGGTGGGATCCCAGGAGGGGACCCATCAGGAGGAGGCTCCGGATGTGCCACAAGGCAGCCTCCCAGATTTTGCGCCGGACTCCATGCCAGAACCTGCAGTGGTTCCGGAGTCCGGCAGGCGGCCCCTTCGTAAGAAGGGCAAGACCGTGACGCTGGCGGCCTCCGTCCAACCGGAGGCACCAGACAACTTGTTGGAGGCGCTCAACGGCGCTTCCATCGAGGAAGAACACCGCACTATCATGAGTGCGGTGATTCAGAAGGTTCAGCTCGCCAAGAGCGGGCTGACCAAAGCCTGCAGCAGCCTTCTAACAGGCTTTAAGGTAAGAAGTTTTAAAATATGTAATGTAATACCGCATAGACAGTAGCCCCTGATGCTCGGTTCGGTGTTCGGAAAGAAAAGCCGGACTGAGGATCTAAAAAGATATACACAGGAGTTCTAAAAATATGTCAATATGGGATTGCAGGCTGCACTGCTAACCTCTGCCGCATTGACTGCGGAGGTCGGTGCTTTGAAGCAGAACCTCGAGCGGTCCAAGAACGAGCTCGGCCTTGCCAAGAAGCAGCTCGAGGACAAAGAAGGTGAGTAACACCGTAATAAATTTGTACCTTACAGAAAAGGATTTTGGTTGCAATAGAAATAACAAGGAAAACTTGGGCACTGCAGGGGCCACGAACGAGGTGGCAACCCTGAAGGAGGTCATGTCCGCGGCCGAGTGCAATGCGGCCGCGGAACGAGCGGAGCGAGAGAAGCAGGAGGCGCGGGTGGCGGAGGTGCGGCAAGAGCTCCAGGCTCTCATGGAAAAACATGAGAGTTTGGAGCACGACTCGAAGACTCGAGAGTCCGAGCTTGCCTCGGCTCTTGAGAGTGCCAAAGCCGCTAAGGCCGAGGCCCATAAGGCCCTTCAGGAGATGGAGGCGGTGAAGAAAATAGCAGTGGGTAAGGCATTTTTCATGCAAAGCAAGCATGTGAATGTGAATTACCTGTTACTTACCTGAATTCGGAGCTCTCCAGGAGCGTTTGCAGATCTGCCTCGCAACGTGTCCGATGCTGCCGCATTCTACCGGGCCGAGGAGGGGAGCTCAACGGAGAAGGTCTTCTGGTCTCAGTACACTGAGGCCGGACATCCGGTTGCCCTTAGCGACCAGCTGAAGCAGCTGATCGAGCTCCACAAGGTAGCCGAGCAGGCCATGAAGGGCCTCATAGTCCGGCTTTGGCCTGAAGAGGCCATGCCTGGGAGCTACTTCAGCATGGTGCGGCGACTGGTGGATGCGTGTCCATGGGTGGAAGTCATCAAGCGCTCCGCCTGCACTGAAGGTGCCCGTCAGGCCCTTGCCCGCGCAAAGGTGCACTGGGGCAGGCTGGATACTGAGAAGCTTATAATGGACGCGCCGCCAGCGGGCAAGGAGTATCGTACGCCCGAGATGTACTATAAGAGTGTCCTGAAGGGTGCCAGCAAGATTGCGGATGAGTGCCCCAGAGATGTAATTATTGAGTAAACTCGCAATGTGTTATCCTGTGCGCTGAAAACTTTGTTCATATGCGCTAAGCAACGCTTATTAATTTAAAATATTACCTTCTGTGTGGCCGTTTATTAAATCTGAGAGATGGCAAGTTGTCGGCTTCAGCCCCCATGCCACTAGTGCTGGGGTGTTCGGGATAAACTTGAGCACTCTTGTTCCCATTTTTGGGTCCATCTAGGGAGGCGCTCAACACAACGAACAAGGCAACCGGACTTATAATGCTTGAACACTCTCACTTAGCCATAGAATTCTATAATTTTAAATTTCGGCGAAGCCCCTAGTATTCGGAAGACCGAGTTCGGGGCGCTATCCACGCCTGGGCCGGACACTATCCGGTTCCTCGCTCTAAGCGGCATAAGTCTTTACGGACTCGAAAGGACCTCTCGAACAGCGACCAGCTCTCGCCTTATCATGACAGTCAGTTTTAGCTTTCTCCACTGAGGCACTCACCCAGCTCAACCGGGGCGCAATCGCAGTGGTTCTCCCAGTGCTACCTTAGCCGACGGAACGGAACGTAAGGTACCAAAACATGGGAGCCGGGCAAACCCAACTATTGACCCAAGACATGATTCGGAGCTGATGCATATAGTGCTATAAGTTCGAGGTGCCGCACTTGTGAAAGTGTTCGGACTTATCACACCATAATGCGGGGAACATAAGCCCCTGGTGTATTCGGACGTACCAGAGTGTACGGATGCAAGATGTCATAGATGAGCATATATAAGAAAAGGAATGCAATTATAAGCGAAAAGTGATGCATTGTTTATTCAAGGGATTCTGCCATGAGTGCAGAACGATACAAATAGTGCAGTAAGCAAGGGATTGGACTATTTAAACATGTCCCCCTCCAGGGGTAGGTTGCGGACTGGTGTATTTAACAAATTTAATGCTCATAATGGAGACCACCTGAGTGTTCGTTGCAGCCTTTGTCCCTTTCTGGCTGTTGCATCGTGAGTTCGGCAGGTTCGCCACTGGACAGGGCCTCTGGTGAACGGAGTCCTGTGGATAAAAATAAGAAAAATGAAAATAAAAAGAGCAACACACTTGGGAGCCCCTGGTGTGGTTGACCCGCACTCTGGGCCTGTCGTGGTCGTGCCCCTCCCCCTATGCCCATGGTATCTCCAGAGCGTAATGATGTACGCGGAGAGCTGGTCTTGAAATCATGCAAGGGCTGGGGTTGGGGCCGCATTGCTACGCGTGCTCGGAACGTGCCAGGTGGTCTTGATTGATGTTACTCCAGGCGCATTTGGCCATGTCCGGTCGTTTAACGGCCGGACTCGAAAATTGCCTTAAAAGGCTGCTCTGTACTTCTGCCACGAGAGCCGCTGTGTGTTCCTCCGTTCGAAGGGAGCGTTCAGTATTTCCGTTGACCGTAATGACTCCATGGGGGCCTGGAATCTTGAGCTTAAGGTATGCATAATGCGGCACCACGTTGAACTTTGCGAACGCGGTTCGTCCGAGCAGAGCGTGATAGCCACTGCGGAACGGGACTATGTCGAAGACTAACTCCTCGCTTCGGAAATTATCCGGGGATCCGAAGACCACTTCCAGTGTGACTGAGCCTGTACAATTGGCCTCCACTCCTGGTATGACGCCTTTGAAGGTCATCTTTGTAGGTTTAGTCCTTGAGGGGTCTATGCCCATCTTGCACACTGTATCCTGATAAAGCAGGTTCAGGCTGCTGTCGCCGTCCATCAGGACTCTAGTGAGGTGAAATCCATCGACGATTGGGTCTAAAACCAATGCGGCGAATCCGCCTTGGCGGATACTGGTGGGGTGGTCCCTTCGATCAAAAGTGATCAGGCAAGAGGACCATGGATTGAACTTCGGGGCGACCGGCTCCATTGCATATACGTCCCGAAGCGCACGCTTCCGCTCCCTCTTGGGTATGTGGGTTGCGTATATCATGTTTACCGTCCGCACTTGTGGGGGGAAACCCTTCTGTCCTCTACTGTTCGATGGCCGGGTCTCCTCCTCGTCATCGCTATGCAGCCCCTTGTCATTGCTTTCGGCAATTAACTTGCTTGCCTGCTTGAATACCCAACAATCCCTATTGGTGTGGTTGGCTGGCTTTTCAGGGGTGCCATGTATCTGGCAAGAGCATTCGAGTATTCGGTCCAAATTGGACGGACCCGGGGTGGTTCTTTTGAATGGCTTCTTCCGCTGACTGGGTTTAGAGCCTCTGAATCCGGCGTTAACTATCGTATCCTCATTGTTATCGCTGTTAACGCGGCGTTTGTTTTTATTTCGACGCGACCTGCCATTGTGGTCCTTAGTATCCGGACTGCCAGCATTTTTGCTGAGGTTGTTGCTGTGGGCTAGCCAGCTGTCCTCCCCCGCACAGAAGCGGGTCATGAGTGATTTGAGGGCTGCCATGGATTTCGGCTTTTCCTGTCCTAGGTGCCGGGCCAGCCACTCGTCGCGGATGTTGTGTTTGAAGGCTGCGAGGGCCTCTGCATTCGGACAGTCGACGATTTGATTTTCTTTGTTAAGAACCGTGTCCAGAACTGTCTGGCCGATTCGTCTGGCTGCTGAATTATGTGGCTTAGGTCATCGGCGTCTGGTGGTCGCACATATGTGCCCAGGAAGTTGTCGAGGAATGCAGCTTCCAGGTCCTCCCAGCACCCAATTGACTCTGCGGGCAAGCTGTTAAGCCAATGCCGAGCTGGTCCTTTAAGCTTGAGTGGGAGATACTTGATGGCGTGGAGATCGTCGCCGCGGGCCATATGGATATGAAGGAGATAATCTTCGATCCAAACCGCGGGGTCTGTTGTGCCATCGTAGGATTCAATGTTCACGGGTTTAAACCCTTCAGGGATTCGATGATCCATTACTTTGTCTGTGAAGCATAGTGGGTGTGCGGCGCCTCTATATTGAGCAATATCACGACGTAGCTCAAGAGAGCGTTGTCTGCTGTGTTCGGCCCGGCCGGAGTTGCTGTATCCGGCGCGACGGTAGTCATCGTGGGTCGTCGGGTGCCCACGTGATCCATAGATAGATCTGGATTGTCTTGCCTTGTCCTCCAATATATCCCCCAAGTCCGGCGCATTCCCTCATGGCTTCGTACTTTTCGAGCGGTGCTAGGGTACGGTCCTGGTGGAGGGCCTAGATGCCTCTCTGTCGCGGCCACGAGGTGGTCGGTCTGCCGTATTGTGTGCTGGTGATGAAGGTTTGTATGCTTCCTCCTCTAGTCGGGGGAGCAACTTGCGTTTTGGGTAGCTTTTGGAGGGGCGTTCGAGTTCATACTCTTCGGCCGCGAGGACCTCGGTCCATCTGTCGGCTAGCAGATCTTGATCAGCTTGAAGCTGTTGCTGCTTTTTCTTTAGGCTATTTGCCGTGGCCATTAGCCTGCGTTTAAAACGCTGTTGTTCGACGGGATCCTCAGGCACGACGAATTCGTCGTCGTCGAGGCTTGCCTCGTCTCCGGAGGGAGGTATGTAATTACCATCCTCAACCTCTTCGTCTGCCGCTCCCTCGTGAGGGCTGGCTTCTGCGTCCTCCTGCGCTGAATCTTGCTGGAGGGGGTTGTCTTCGGCACTTTCTAGGGTGTTATTATCTCCTGTGCCGGAATCTCCATTCTTGCTGTGGCGGGATTTAGAGCGGCGCCGCTGACGTCGGCGCTTCGGCTGTTTCTTTAAGGAATCTGCCTCCGCTGCATCTTCGCCGTCCCCATCCTTTGGGGTGTCCACCATGTATATGTCGTATGACGAGGTGGTCTTCCAGTGCCCTGTAGGCGCTGGTTCTTGATCGTCTCCGGCATCGTCGTCCATATCGCCGATGTCTTCGGAGTCGTAGTCTAGCATGTCGGTTAGATCGTCGACAGTGGCTACAAAGTGGGTGGTGGGTGGGCTTTGAATTTCTTCATCGTCCGCATCCCAACCATCCTGACCGCAGTCCGGCCAGGGCTCTCCTGATAGGAGAGATGCTTTAGCGAATTTAGGATGTCGCCAAAGGGTGAGTGCTGAAAGATGTCCGCAGCGGTGAACTCCATGATCGGCGCCCAATCGGATTTGATTGGGAAGGGCGCAGGAGGTTCGGAGTCCGGAAGGGAGTCCGGCACCTTGGAGTCACGGGCTTTATAAGGGACAAGGTCAGTATTCGGCTCCATCGCCGTAGCAGTTGCAGCTCCCGAGGCGGTGTCCAGCCACCTGCCGTCGATCTGCGTGATCGGCTCCGAACTATGGGTCGGAGCGGATTCATGTGCGGCCTCCAAGGTACTGTCCGGCGGCAGAGTTAGATCATGCCCATCGTGACAGTGCGGCACGCTCGGCTGTGGCTCGAATCCATCGAAGATCAAGTCTCCGCAGATGTTAGCCGTGAAGTCTAGGCTTCCAAATTTGACCCGATGGCCAGGGGCATAGCTTTCGATCTGCTCCAGATGGCCAAGTGAATTGGCCCGCAGTGCGAAGCCGCCGAATACGAAGATCTGTCCGGGGAGAAAAGTCTCACCCTGGACTGTGTTGTTGTTTGAAGAATCCATCAAGCCTATCGGTGACGACACAGAGGAACTCTCAATGAAAGCACCAATGTCGGTGTCAAAACCGGCGGATCTCGGGTAGGGGGTCCCGAACTGTGCGTCTAGGCAGATGGTAACAGGAGACAAGGGACACGATGTTTTTACCCAGGTTCGGCCCTCTCGATGGAGGTAAAACCCTACTCCTGCTTGATTGATACTGATGATATGGGTAGTACAAGAGTGGATCTACCACGAGATCAAGGAGGCTAAACCCTAGAAGCTAGCCTATGGTATGATTGTTGTAATGGTTGTGTGTGCTACGGACTAAAGCCCTCCGGTTTATATAGATACCGGGGAGGGCTAGGGTTACACAGAGTCGGTTACAATGGTAGGAGATCTACATATCTGTATTGCCAAGCTTGCCTTCCACGCCAAGGAAAGTCCCATGCGGACACGGGACGAAGTCTTAAATCTTGTATCCTCATAGTCTTGGAGTTCGGCCGATGATGATAGTCCGGCCATCCGGACACCCCCTAGTCCAGGACTCCCTCAGTTGGATAAACGATAGGTTTAACGGAACCTTATGTTATTTTTATTATATATATATATGTATATGTATGTATGTATAAAATAATACACACACACACACACACTATTATTGAAGGGAAAACATAGGTTCGAACTGAGTTGTGCGTCGTCTTGAAAAAACAAACATAACTTGGGATGCTAATGTTATAGACAAGATAGGTTGGGAGGACCAGAGGCCGCTTGATCCAAAAAACGTTGAAACATGTCGTGGGCTGCCCATGTTAAACAACAAAACCTAGGCCATGGACCTGGTGGGCCCGGGACTGTCAGCCTCTCGACAAACAGTTGTCACCCGATTCCTCTTGTTTTGCTGACCATGTTGGGAACGACAGACAGCGGCGCCGCGGCGAGAGTACCAAGGCGGAGGATGACACCGAGACCGTGGACCGAACGAACCGGAGCGGGGGAAGACGCAGGCGGAGGGGATTACGAGGGTTGACTTGTTGAGATGCAGGGTGACCGGTGGAGCTCCTTGGTATCGTTGTCTTCTTTCATGTTGGCGTGGCAGGGGTTGATGATGGTCTCGGCGAGTCCTTCTCCTGCCCGTTGCCGATGATCTTGTATTGCTTCTGGATGTCGACAAGCTTGTTGCACCAGATGGCCGAATCGTCGTGTTATTCCTTCTCTCCACCATAGCGAAGGTGCAGTCGGCGCTGCCGATGAAACGGACGAATGCTCTAGAACCTCTGATGCCCCTACAATAGTGGTGGACGATAACCTCGTCTCGCACGCATACCTGGGCGATCGTGATCCGCTGGTCCCTGTCAGGAGATGAATGGACGGGCACAAGGTCTAGTCCTGCGACCTTGTGCTTTCTCGTCCTGTAGGTACCGCTTGAACTCGGCGAGGCAGAGCTTCACCGAGTCCGGATCGTTGGTGTACATCACATTCAACTTGGTGCCTCCATGGGACTGAATGGAGAACTCAAAGGTGAACTCCTTGCTGAAGTCCATATCTAGCAGGCTCACCCCTCGGATCGCCATTGGAGTCTCTTCAAGTGAACGAGTGAGAAGGCGACAACAACAGTTCGTTTTTCAGCTCTTGGGGAACTGGATTCAACAATAAACTGAGTGTGTATAGGCGACAACAGTTACTACCCCTCCTTCACCCGTTGCACGCCTGGCAGAATATGCACCCTTGGCGCATTCAAACGCCTCCATTAAGAAACCTATTCCGGCCACACACGTTGGTTCACAAGTGGGTTTGTATCGGTACTGTAATAACAAGTGTTAGTGGTCACTTTACTTAAATTTAATTAGCTTTAATTAAAATGTATTGTTAAAACAAGCAATGCATTGGCTTGTTCTATCAGTGCCACAGGATCAACATGCACAACAATTAGAATTATTATTCTAAGGACGCACATGATCAACACATTTGCCGCACTTTCACACAGAAAATACTACCAAGTTTGAACAGTTTGTTATGGTTGCTGTCCTCTGCATCATCATGCTGTGTTTCCCAGCTTGCAAGATTCAGAATCAACAAATAAGATTCAAGTAATAAGTACAACCAAGATGCCTACACATCTCATTGATTCCTATCTTCCAAGATTCAGAACAAACAAATAAGATTCAATAATAAGTACAACAAAGATGCCTACCCATCTCATTGATTCCCAGCTTGCAAGATTCAGAACCAACCCATTAGAGCCTTTTGATAAAGTGAATATCGGGATTAAATCCATCTTGTCTAGTCGTGTCATACAACCCAAGAACTTGGCGAATACTCTTGACCATCACAACATCTGTAGTAGAGTATTCTTGCTTGCACAGATAAGAAAGAGCATGATTAATATAATAGTGGCACTAGTTGAAGCAACCGGTGTGAGGGGCCCTATACCGCCACGACTCGATGTGGTGAACCTGCAACTCCACTCGGATGAGGTCAACCTGCAGATCCATGATTCAATTCATGCGCCTTTTTCTGCATTTCACCTGAAATGAAGCAAAGATTGCATCCTTCAGCTAGCAAGAAGTACTTGCTCTCGTGAGCTGGCAGGTTCTTCTTTAGTAATGCACTAAAATTTAGCAACATTGAGGTTGGTTTTTGTAACGCCCCGGATCCGTTGCGCCAGGTGTCCGCCAGTTATTCGCCGTCATTGCCATGTCATTTGCTTGCGTGTTGCACTTTGCCATGTCATCATATGCATTTCATATCATGTCATCATGTGCATTTCATTTTGCATACATGTTCGTCTCATGCATCCGAGCATTTTCCCCGTTGTCCATTTTGCAATCTGGCACTCCTATGTCCTCCGGCGTCCCCTTTTTGTCTCTCGTTGTGAGCGGGTGTTAAACTTTCTCGGAATGGCCCGAGGTTTGCCAAGCGGCCTTGGTATAGCACCGATAGACCGCCTGTCAAGTTTCGTGCCATTTGGAGGTCGTTTGATACTCCAACGGTTAACCGGGTAACCGTTAAAGCCTCCTTCTCTTTGCAGCCCAACACCCCCTCCAAAGTGGCCCAAAACCCAGCAAACTCCCCTCCATGCTCTCGGTGTTCGATCACGATCGCGTGGCCGAAAACCGCACCTCATTTGGACTCTCCTAGCTCCCTCTATCTATAAATAAGTCTCCCCCTCCAAAATCCCGGATCATTTTCCACCCTAACCCTAGCCCCGCTCCTCTCCGCGCCGCCGGACATGTCCGGACGGAGCCGGACGCCTCCGCCGCCGCAGCCCGCGCCAATCGGGGCGTGCCACGTGGCCTCCCCGCCGCCAGCCACCGTGCCCCGCCGCCGCGGCCCGCCGGGCCCAGGCGCGGCCCGCCCATGTAACGCCCCGAATCCGATGCGCCAGGTGTCCGCCAGTTATTCGCCGTCGTTGCCATGTCATTTGCTTGCGTGTTGCACTTTGCCATGTCATCTTTTGCATTTAATCATGTCATCATGTGCATTTCATTTTGCATACGTGTTCGTCTCATGCATCTGAGCCTTTTCCCCGTTGTCCGTTTTGCAATCCGGCGCTCCTATGCCCTCCGGCGTCCCCTTTTTGCCTCTTCTCTTGTGCGGGTACTAAACTTTCTCGGAATGGCCTGAGGTTTGTCAAGCGGCCTTGGTATAGCACCGGTAGACCGCCTGTCAAGTTTCGTGCCATTTGGAGGTCGTTTAGTACTCCAACGGTTAACCGGGTAACCGTAAAGCCCTCTTTGAGTTGCAGCCCAACACCCCTTCCAAAGTGGCCCAAAACCCATCTAAGTCTCTTCCATGCTCTCGGTCGTTCGATCACGATCGTGTGGGCGAAAACCGCACCTCATTTGGACTCTCCTAGCTCCCTCTATGCCTATATATACACCCCCCATTCCAAATCCCGGATGATTTCCCCCGAAACCCTAAAAATTCCCCTCTCCGCCGCCGGACGTGTCCGCCCGCGCCGGACGCGTCCACCGGCCGCGTCACTCCGTCCAATAGGATGCCGCCACCTCAGCCCGCCGCCGCCCGGAGCCAGTGGCATCGCGCCACGTGGCCCTTCGCCTGCTGCCGCCGCCGGCGGCCCGCGGGGCCCGAGTCGGGCCCGCGGGGCCCGTCTCCCGCCGCCGCCGCCTGGCCCTCGTCGCCGGCCGGCGACCGCGCTGCCCGCCGGCCGCCGCCGCGCCCTCGTGCTGCTCTGCTGCCACCGTCAGCAGGCGCCGCCCCGCCGCCTCGGACCCGTGCCCCGCCGCCTCGCTCGCCGGCGCTCCGCCGCCCGCATCGCCGGCGCCCGTGCTTCCAGCGCCGCGTCCGCGTCGATCCGCGGCCGCCGGCCAGTCCGCTCGCCGCCTCCGTGCTCCGCGGCCGCCGGCGCCCGCCGCCACGGCGCCCCGCGCAGCCCCGCTGTCCAGCCGCGCCGTCCGCCGCTCGGCCCGCGTCGCCGGCCGCTCCTCCCGGCGGATCCGCCGCCCCCGCCGACGACAACCTCGCCGGAGACCACGTCGCCGCCGTCCGGGTCCGCCCCGGCCCGATCCGCTCCGCCGCGCCCGATCCGCTCCGCCCGACCCGTTTCGCGCCCGATCCGCGTTGACCCCGAGGTGGTTTTTTTACCAAGTCCTAGATTTTTGTAATTTTCATGCCATGTTCATGCCATCACATCTCTGCATCCGTAGCTCCGTTTCATGCGTATAATATGTTAGATTGTTCGTCTCGACGAGCACTTCATTTCTTTGCATTGCATCATTTTCATTTGAGCTCATCTTGATGCCCGAAATGCTGTTGGAAGAGTGCATGTTGATGTTAATCTGCTGAAACTGTTATATCTTGCTGTTTTATCATTTTTGCCATGATTTATGTGTGCATCCTATGAGGTTGATGTCTACATGAATGTTGAACTATGCCATGCCATCTTTCCAGGGGTGTTAACCATGTATTTTTGTGAGTTGTGTGCTGAGTGTATCAAGCTTGTTAAGTAGGGTAGTTGTTGTTGCTGTTTTCCTGACAGATTCTGTAATATTTTGTTGCTATGTTAACATGCTTCCACTAATCATTCTATGCATAATCTGGAGATTTCCTATAAACATGTTTTGATCTACATGTCATGATCTATCCATTCATGCCCTTGGTTGCAATTATAGCCTGCTGGAACATGTTGTAGTCTTGCTCTAAAATTGCTTGAAAATGTTAATGTCAACCTGTTAACATTAAGTTCACTTGTTCCCATGTGTTTTCCTAGTGATCCATGCACCCTATGAACTTGCTCTTGCCATTCTTAGCTTCATAAACATGCCTTCTTACTGTTGGGTGCCTTGCCATGCCATGTATTGCTCTGTGGTGAGTGGTTCAAGCTCACGAACATGCCTACTTAATGTTGATTCTGCCATGTATGAATCTGTTATATAACTTGCCATGTTTACATGGGTGCCATCATATTTTCTATGCCTTTTTGGCTCATGGCCAGTAAGGGTCTTTTGACCTATGCATTTAGTAGATTCATGCCATGCCTTTGTTTGCCATGATAAGTTCCTGTAACATGTTGTTTGCTTGCTCTAAACATTGCAACCTGATGTTATTTCTGCTAAAGTCTGAAACTGTTATTATTTGCAATATCTCCATGTCTTTTTGAGCATGTTCTAGATGTTTCTGGAGATAGCTCAGTGTTCATGTTTTGTTATGCTTTACGTGTACTTCATGCCCATGCCTTTTGTTATTATGTTGGGGTGCTGTAGCATGTTGTTTTGATGCTTGCAATATGCCTAGTTGCTGTTATGGACAGATTGTTGCTATGACTTGTATAGTGTGCATGTGTTGAACCGTTGCTCCGTTTTGAATGTGCTCTATATGAAACTTGCTTGATTTTGCATGTAGTGCCATATTATCATGTTGCATCCTTGTTTTGGTGTGTTTGCTTGATGTTTGGGTGCCTTTTGCATCAATGCCATGCTTAACTTGTTTTGCTCATATCTTCTAGGCCGTAGCTCCGAATCTAATAAACTTTATATGTAACTTGACTAGAATTTCGTGTAGATCATCATGGTGCATCTTAACTTGCTGTTTAACAACTTGAACATAAGGTTTATTCAGTTCTGGACCAATTTCGAAATTTGCATATGAGGACTTACCGGAATTGTTATATGTTGTTCCCGGCCTCATTTAAACTTGCCTTGATGTGTTGTTCTTGTTTGCATCTTCTCTTGCCATGAATAGCTTCATATAGCTTGGTCATGCATCATGCTTGTTGTGCATCATGTCTTGTTCATGTGTGGTGTGTTTACCTATGTTGTGTGCTTCTTCTTGTTAGTTCCTGTTTCGTTGCGATCGTGAGGGTTCGTTCGTCTACGGTTGGTTTGGCTTCATCCGTTTGTCTTCTTCATGGACTCGTTCTTCTTCCTTGCGGGATTTCAGGCAAGATGACCGCTACCCTGGATCTCACTACTATCATTGCTATGCTAGTTGCCTCGTTCTATCGCTATGCTGCGCTACCTATTACCTGTTTATCAAGCCATCCCAAATTGCCATGAACCTCTAACCTTTGACACCTTTCCTATGCAAACCGTTGTTTGGCTATGTTACCGCTTTGCTCAGCCCTTCTTATAGCGTTGCTAGTTGCAGGTGAAGTTGAAGATTTCTCCATGGTGGACAGGGTTTTGTTGGGATATCACCATATCTCTTATATTATTAATGCATCTATATATTTGGTAAAGGGTGGAAGGCTCGCCCTTATGCCTGGTGTTTTGTTCCACTCTTGCCGCCCTAGTTTCCGTCATACCGGTGTTATGTTCCCGGATTTTGCATTCCTTACGCGGTCGGGTGATTTATGGGACCCCCCTGACAGTTCGCTTTGAATAAAACTTGTCCAGCAAGGCCCAACATTGACTTTTACCATTTGCCTCACCACCACCTACTTTTCCCTTGGGAGTCGCTCTCTCGAGGGTCATCTTTATTTTAGCCCCCCCGGGCCAGTGCTTGTCTAAGTGCTGGTCCAAACCGAGCGATGTCCGGCGCCCCCTGGGCAACCAGGGTCTATGCCAACCCGACGTCTTGCTCATCCGATGTGCCCTAAGAACGAGATATGAGCAGCTCCTATCGGGATTGTCGGCGCATCGGGCGGCTTTGCTGGTCTTGTTTTACCATTGTCGAAATGTCTTGATGTACCGGGATTCCGAGACTAATCGGGTCTTCCTGGGTGAAGGTCTATTCCTTCGATGATCGCGAGAGCTTGTCATGGGCTATGTTGGGACACCCCTGCAGGGTATAAACTTTCGAGAGCCGTGCCCGCGGTTATGTGGCAGATGGGAATTTGTTAATGTCCGGTTGTAGACAACTTGACACCAGATCCGAAATAAAACGCATCAACCGCGCGTGTAGCCGTGATGGTCTCTTCTCGGCGGAGTCCGGGAAGTGAACACGGTTTCTGTGTTATGTTTGACGTAAGTAGGTGTTCAGGATCACCTCTTGATCATTGCTAGCTTCACGACCGTTCCTTTGTTCTCTTCTCGCTCTTATTTGCGTTGGTTAGCCACCATATCTTGCATAGTCGCTGCTGCAACCTCACCACTTTACCCTTTCCTTTCCCATTAAGCTTTGCTAGTCTTGATACCCATGGTAATGGGATTGCTGAGTCCTCGTGGCTCACCAGATACTTCCAAAACCAGTTTGCAGGTGCCTATGTTATCGAGCAGGTGACGCAACCAAGCTCAAGGAGGAGCTCGATGAAGATCTTGCCCTTTGTGTTGTTTCGTTCTAGTTGATCAGTAGTGGAGCCCAGTTGGGGTCGATCGGGGACCTTTGTCGCATTTGGGGTTCTTCTTTTATTTTGGTTCCGTAGTCGGACCTTGATTGTATATGGATGATGTTATGCTTTATTCATGTAATTGTGTGAAGTGGCGATTGTAAGCCAACTATGTATCTCTTTCCCTTGTGTATTACATGGGTTGTGTGAAGATTACCTCACTTGCGACATTGCTTTCAATGCGGTTATGCCTCTAAGTCGTGCTTCGACACGTGGGAGATATAGCCGCATCGAGGGCGTTACGACTTGTAACGCCCCGGACACACCCGCCGGTGGTCGTTACTCCTGGCGGGATCTAGACTGGCCCCACAGATCAATACTAGTCTTTTCTGCACACTTTGTCCTCACTCGTGCGCACCCGGGAGCAACTTCCCGGTCGGTCACCCATCCTGAAACTACTCCAAGCTGAGCACGCTTAACTTTGGAGTTCTTTCCGAATGGGCTCCCGGAAAAGAAGGAATTCCTTATTGATATGAGTAGTCTATCATCCCTAATAAGCCAGGCTATTACATACACCCCCACTCAGAGGAACCGACGTCCTTGTCGGGCCACAGGAACGTTCCCTCTTGGCACAACCGTCTGTGCATCCAGTCCGGTACATGTGCCATGTCGTGTGCCACGACGGGTCACAAACGTCATGAACAACATGACCGCGCACCTGTCTGCAACCATCCGTGTAACCGCGAGGGTCGGCTCTGATACCAACTTGTAACACCCCGGACACACCCGCCGGTGGTCGTTACTCCTGGTGGGATCTAGACTGGCCCCACAGATCAATACTAGTCTTCTCTGCGCACTTTGTCCTCACTCGTGCGCACCCGGGAGCAACTTCCCGGTCGGTCACCCATCCTGAAACTACTCCAAGGTGAGCATGCTTAACTTTGGAGTTCTTTCCGAATGGGCTCCCAGAAAAGAAGGAATTCCTTATTGATATGAGTTGTCTATCATCCCTAATAAGCCAGGCTATTACAGCCCAGGCCCGCGCGGCCGCCCGAGCCTCCCCGCGCCGCCGAGCCGCCTCCCGTCGGCGCCGCCCATCGCTGGCCGCCGCCTCCGGTGCCCCGCCGGCGCGCTGCACCCCGCGCCGCCCGGATCCCGCCGCGCCTCGCCGTCTTCCCCCGCGCCGAGCGCCGCCCGCGGTTCCGCCCGCCGGCGCCTCACCGCCCGTCCGGCCCGGCGCCTCCCAGCCCCGCGCATGGCGTCGCCGCCTCCACGCCTCCGGCCGCCGGATCTGCCCGCTGGCGACCCCGCGCCTCGCCGCCTTTGCCCGCTGGCGACCCGGCGTCCCGCTGCTCCCCGCCGGCGTTTGCCTCGGCATCCGCGCCGCTCGCCGGAGCCAGCCCGCCGCCGTCCTCGCCGGATCTGGTCAGGTGGACCAGATCCACCAGGCCAACCAACCAAACGGCGCCCCGTCCCGCCTGGATCTCTCCGTCCGGAACGACCGCGTCCACTTTTCGAGAGGGTAAAAACTGCTAAGTCCCCAGATTTCTGTAATTTCCATGCCATGTTCATCATGTCGTATCTCTGCATCCGTAGCTCTGTTTCGTGCGTGTAATATGTCAAATTGTTCGTCTCGACGACTACTTCATTTCATTCCATTGCTTCATTTTCATTTGAGTTCATCTTGATGCCCGAAATGTTGTTGGAAGAGTGCATGTTGATGTTAATCTGCTGAAACTGTTATAACTTGCTCATTTGTCATTTTTGCCATGATTGATGTGTGCATCCTATGAGGTTGATGTCTACATGTATGTTGATCTATGCCATGCCATCTTTCCAGTGGTGCCAACCATGTATTTTTGTGAGTTGTGTGTTGAGTGTATCATGCTTGCTAAGTAGGGTAGTTGCTGTTGCTGTTTTCCTGACAGATTCTGTTATATTTTGTTGCTATGTTAACATGCTTCTACTAATCATTCTATGCATAATCTGGAGATATTCTATAAACATGTTTTGATCTACATGTTATTCGCTATCCATTCATGCCCTTGGTTGCAATTATAGCCTGCTGGAACATGTTGTTATCTTGCTCCAAAGTTGCTTGATAATGTTGTTGTCAACCTGTTAACATTAAGTTTACTTGTTCCCATGTGTTTTGCTAGTGATCCATGCACCATATGAACTTGCTATTGCCATGCTTAGCTTCATAAACATATCTTCTTACTGTTGGTGGCCTTGCCATGCCATGTATTGCTCTGTGGTGAGTGGTTCAAGCTCACCAACATGCCTACTTATTGTTATTCCTGCCATGTTTGAATCTGCTAAAGTCTGAAACTGTTATTATTTGCAATCTTCCCATGTCCTTTTGAGCATGTTCTAGTGGTTTCTGGAGATAGCTCAGTGTTCATGTTTTGTTATGCTTTATCAGTACTTCATGCTCATGCCTTTTGTTATCATGTTGGGGTGATGTAGCTTACTGTTTTGATGCTTGCAAGATGCCTAGTTGCTGTTATGGACAGATTGTTGTCATATCTTGTATAGTGTGTGTGTGTTGAACCGTTGCTCCGTTTTGAGTGTGCTTTATATGAAACTTGCTTGTTTTTGCATGTAGTTCCATATTATCATGTTGCATCCTTGTTTTGGTGTGTTTGCTTGATGTTTGTATGCATTTTGCATCAATGCCTTGTTTAACTTGTTTTGCTCATATCTTCTAGGCCGTAGCTCCGAATTAAATGAACTCTATATGTAACTTGACTAGAATCTCGTGTAGATCATCTTGGTGCATCTTAACCTGCTGTTTAACAACTTGAACATAATGTTTATTTAGATCTGGACCAATTTCTAAATATGCATATGAGGACTTACCGGAATTGTTATATGTTGTTTCCGACCTCATTTAAACTTGCCTTGATGTGGTGTTCTTGTTTGCATCATCTCTTGCCATGAGTAGCCTCATCTAGCTTTCTTATGCATCATGCTTGTTGTGCATCATGTCTTGTCTATGTGTGGTGTGTTTACCATGTTGTGTGCTTCTTCTCGATAGTTCCCGTTTCGTTGCGATCGTGAGGATTCGTTCGTCTACGCTTGGTTCGTCTTCGTGGCTTCATCTTATTCATGGACTCGTTCTTCATCCTTGCGGGATTTCAGGCAAGATGACCGCTACCCTAGATCTCACTACTATCATTGCTATGCTAGTTGCTTCGATCTATCGCTATGCTGCGTTACCTATCATTGCTCTTCAAGCCTCCCAAATTGCCATGAACCTCTAACCTTTGACACCATTCCTAGCAAACCGTTGTTTGGCTATGTTACCGCTTTGCTCAGCCCCTCTTATAGTGTTGTTAGTTGCAGGTGAAGTTGAAGATTTCTCCATGGTGGACAGGGTTATGTTGGGATATCACAATATCTCTTATATTATTAATGCATCTATACATTTGGTAAAGGGTGGAAGGCTCGGCCTTATGCCTGGTGTTTTGTTCCACTCTTGCCACCCTAGTTTCCGTCATACCGGTATTATGTTCCCGGATTTTGCGTTCCTTACGCGGTCGGGTGATTTATGGGACCCCCCTGACAGTTCGCTTTGAATAAAACTTGTCCAGCAAGGCCCAACCTTGGTTTTACCATTTGCCTCACCACCACCTACTTTTCCCTTGGGAGTAATTAACCCAAGGGTCATCTTTATTATAGCCCCCCCGGGCCAATGCTTGTCTAAGTGTTGGTCCAAACCAGAGCCACTTGCGGTGCCGCCCCTAGGCAACTTGGGGTATCGTCGGTTGCCGTACGTAGTGTTCATCCGGTGTTGCCCTGAGAACGAGATATGTGCAGCTCCTATCGGGATTGTCGGCGCATCGGGCGGTCTTGCTGGTCTTGTTTTACCATTGTCGAAATGTCTTGTAAACCTGGATTCCGAGACTGATCGGGTCTTCCTGGGAGAAGGTCTATTCCTTCATTGATCGCGAGAGCTTGTCATGGGCTAAGTTGGGACACCCCTGCAGGGTTTAAACTTTCGAGAGCCATGCCCGCGGTTATGTGGCAGATGGGAATTTGTTAATGTCCGGTTGTAGATAACTTGACACCAGATCCGAACTAAAACGCATCAACCGCGTGTGTAGCCGTGATGGTCTCTTCTCGCGGAGTCCGGGAAGTGAACACGGTCTTTGGGTTATGTTTGATGTAAGTAGGAGTTTAGGATCACTTCTTGATCATTGCTAGTTGACGACTGTTCCTTTGCTCCTCTTCTCGCTCTCATTTGCGTATGTTAGCCACCATACATTGCTTAGTCGCTGCTGCAACCTCACCACTTTACCCCTTCCTTTCCCATTAAGCTTTGCTAGTCTTGATACCCATGGTAATGGGATTGCTGAGTCCTCGTGGCTCACAGATTACCACAACAACAGTTGCAGGTACAGGTTATGCGATGATCTTGATGCGAGAGCGATGTTTGCTTGTTTGGAGTTCTTCTTCTGCCTCTTCTTCGATCAGGGGATAGGTTCCAGGTCGGCAGCCTGGGCTAGCAGGGTGGATGTCGTTTGAGTTTCTGTTTGTGTTTCATCCGTAGTCGGATGTTGATCTTATGTATGATGCGATGTTGTATTCGTGTGGCATTGTATGCCCTTTTGTATGTATCCCCATCTATTATGTAATGTTGATGTAATGATATCCACCTTGCAAAAGCGTCTTCAAGATGCCGCTTCTATCCTTGGTGGGACCTTCGAGTTACTTTAGGATAGGGTCGCATCTTGGGCGTGACAGTTGTCCTGTTCATGTAAGGTGCAACTATAATTTGCTTATCCTTTTGTGCAGTTCCACTAAAATAAAGTGCCATTGTGGTGACAGTGATGGCTCATCTTGCAAAAGTTAATAAAATGTTGCACGAGATTACCAGTAGAATTTGATGGAGATTTTGGAAACTCCAATCACCATTTTGTGCAGTTCCACCAAAACTGAGAGATGTTTCCCACGTGACATTTTAGTTGGACTTCACAAGACACTCATTCCAAAAGAAAGTGTTTTGTGCAATTCACCAAAAGGTCACAATAGCCACAGGTGAAATGGATATCCCTATCTGCACAAAAAGATAGAAAGTAAACAGTTGCTGGTCAATAAGAATATACGAAACATACACAAAATGAAAAGAAGCATATTAATTATGTTCATGGCAATCACTCAAGGACAATAGAAATTTTAAAACGTCAGCAATGCTTCATGTTACCGGAAGCATTACGATCAACTATGACATTCGTCAAATATGGGATTACTTTAATGGTGGCATTGCTTGTTTACCAGATACAGTAAATCAACAACAGCTAAAGAGTTGGTTTAAGGGCATGGGACCATGGGGACACCAGGTCACTCAGCAGCGTAAAGAAGCAACTTACTTATCATACTTGGGAAAACAGCAGGAGTACCATTTGTTAACATAGTTTAATTGCACCATATCACTGGAGGCATTAGATTAACAATAACACTGGTTAGACATGTCCTGAAGGTAACAGTGTGATCGCTTCATTTTACATGCGCCCTTACATTAACAACAACAAAAGGTTGGTATAAGGACATGCGACGATGGACACATCAGCACCATGTACCTACAAGGAGGCATAAAGTGGTGATGCCGAGTTTGTTCATGCTCTGTGAGGGCAGCGACGATGGACACATCAGCACCATGTACCTACAAGGAGGCATAAAGTGGTGATGCCGAGTTTGTTCATGCTCTGTGAGGGCAGCAAATCTAATCTTGGAGAACTTTTCCTATGTGAGGGCAGCAAATCTAATCCTGGAGACCTTTTACTATGTGAGGGCAGCAAATCTAATCCTGGAGACCTTTTACTATGTGAGGGCAGCAAATCTAATCCTGGACATACTCTGTTGACTTGTCCACCAGCCGCCACTTTCTATCCTTTTTTCAACCAATAATAGATTTGTTCCTTATCCACTTTGTACTGAGTTTTCCCATTATTTCCCTTTTCAACCAAGAGACTGGTTGGGTACCCGGTCTCTACTACTTTCCCCTATTATTTCTTCTTTGAATCAAGTCCTAGATTCATGCTACGATCTCCCCCCTTTATTCGTTGTTTGAACCAAGTCCTAGATTCGAATGCATGAAGTAGCTTTACCTCTAATAATACTAAAAATTTAGGTGGATTTGGAAGAGCTGATGGAAGTTGAAAAGGATGCACATGCAGACACGTTGGGAGCTGGGGCAGTAGAGCAAGGCTGCTTTCGAAGAACTTGTACCTGAGGTTCATCGGGGTGTTGGCGGCGGCAGGTCCGATCTGCGCATAATACGGCAGGGAGGAAGAAGGGTCGGAGGACCTCCCGAGCCGGCGCTATGTCAGAGAGAACGACACGGGCATAGGATCAGGCCCCGCCGGAAGCCGTGGGTTTCCTCCCTCGGCGGCGATGACCGCGTGAACGATGCACCTTTTAGTCCTCTACACACACCGGCCGAAGGGATCCGGCCGGATCTATGACAAGCAGTGAGCAGAGAGAAAATGTCGCTACCACTGTCTTGTTTAGATCTGGAGAGGATGAGAGAATGAAGAGAGCAACCCTAGTAAAGCAAGCGCTCAGGCCCCTACGTACATATATAGTGGAGTGATTATATTTTTCTCTCCACAACAGGCGTTTCAATTTGTGTACGTGGCATTAAAGAAAAGAAACTCTCTATTTAAGGTGACTAACTTTACGACTCCTACTTACTACTAGTAGTACTAGTATTGTTCACTTGTGCTCCCCGGCCCTCCATTCGTTGAACAACCCCATGGGTGAATAAACATACTATAAGTATTTATATAGAACGAACAAGCTCGAACTATTTTCGCGTAGTTAAAAGTTGAGGGCGGGGCTTTTCCCGGGCAGTACGTGCGGCAGTTTTCGGGTAGGCGGCTTGACAGAGATGCGAGGAGGGTGAGGGAGTGGCGGATTCAAACTTACTGCTGGAAAGGTCGGGCTGTGCGATTTGATGGTGTGTTACTGCTGGAAAGACTTGTGATATGACTACTCACTATAGTCATGAATTATACTGATGTTCAAAAAAATACTGGCTCTATGACCGGGGTGATGCCCCCCTTCCGTTCCGCACTCTAATCTGGTGCATGACACATCGACCCGGATGCTGGCTCTCCCACATGTCGGCGAAGTACGTAGTAAGAAGGAGCAAATAATGATGCGGTATATACAACTACTACTACTCAGGTCGGAGGAGTGCGAACCACGGCAACCCAGTGAACCAGCAGTGCGAACCTCAGTAGCCCAGTGAACCAGCAGTAGAAAACAATGTGGTGATATGGCCATAAAAAACAATGTGCTACGGTCCAGACTGTAGCATGTACAGTACTACTCCTCTTTGTTTGGATCCCTGAGTTAGAGCTAGTTTGGGTTGAAATAGCCTCAAATTATCGAAACAAGAGGGGTTAGTTTGAGCCAGTTTGCTCTAACCCAGCTAAAAAAACTAGCCCGGTGGAGAGGTTCTAATTGGGTTAGTTATCCTCGGGCCCACTAAAAGAGAACTAAAAAATCTCCCCTGCCCGCACCAGATCACTCCCTACCCCCCCCCCTCGCATGACTCCTCTCTGTTCCCCATTGGGCCGCCCGCCCAAGCGACGCTCTGCCGCTCGCCCTCTCTCTCCTCCAGCCGCCCTCTCCTTCCTGCCTCCGCCGCCCTACTCCGGCCGCCCTCTCCCTTCGGCCTTCGAAGGTCGCCCCGCTCCCCCTTCATCGGTCGTTTTTCTCCCTCTATCATGTGCGGCGGCGGCGCATCTACCAGGGAGGTCACGAGAAGGATGAGTTTGTTTGTTCCTCCTCTGTCTCACAACCATATCATTGATCTTGCTTGCTCTAACGCTAATTCTGATTTGGAAAAGTAGATCCTGATCAAACTTGGTATAGATTTGTGGTGCATGCATGGAATTGTTTGATGCTGCTTGAGGAGGTAATGAATCTTTCTAGAGGCCCAAAGATTCAGTTCACCTTTCAAGGTATTTTAGTTTCATGCTTGCATTATTTCTAGAGGCCCAAAGATTAAGTTCCCAATCTGCGGCAAGTGGCCCTGCTACCCATGCCGGTGTCGACCTCAACTCGCAAGCGCCAGCGTCGGAGGGGTTCCTGGGGCTTGGGCTCTACAGAGCCTTCCTCCAGAGCGACGATGACTAGCTCCTCCCTTGGTGCGTGAGGGGCTCCGGGCTCCCTCCCTATGAATGACTTCCGTGATGAGTTAGCTCATGCTTTGTTTCATGGAGTGTTTTTTTGTGAAGCTTGATTGACGACTTGTATGTTTAAGTGGGATATCTCATTTGTATGGACAAAGTAAAATTTCTCATGTTTTGCATGCTTGATTTGTAAATATGGTTCATTTATGTCAATTGTGAGCCGGAGGAGGCTACACAAGAGCCGGCCACACCAAATCCGGCAGGAAATAGGGTCCAAAGTAGTCAAATGATTGAGAAAGAGCATTTATTGTCAATCTAACCCTGCCATCCATACACCTCTTTGGTTTAGAGTTAGTTCAGGGTTAGAATCTAACTCTAACCTCTAACTGAGTTAGTGTTCTCCTCGTCTCGGTTCATCGCCATCATACTTTCCCCATTCCTGTGTTTTTAGTATCCTGCGAATCAAAGAGGCCCTTTTTTGTAGGAAAAATCAAAGAGGCCCTTAGACTGGTTTAGGTCCGGTCATTTTTTATAAATGTGTCATGTCCAAAATTTAGTGAACATGCTCCGGTTTCTATGAAAATAATCTGGTTTCATGTAATAATTTATTTATTCTTCTGCGGGGGGTTTGCATGTAATTCGTGATGTCTGAAATGTAAAGTACCCCGGCATATGCTCCGAGCCGTGCATGCACTACAACCCAGATGCTCTATGTCCCACATGTCGGCGAAAGGGAGCACGTGGAAATAGCCTAGGAGTACATATAGGAGGATAAATGCGTGAAAAAATATGTACTGTGAAGCGTAGTTGCGGTTCGAAAAGGAGACCTAAAGTGATGACAGCTATAGGTCGCACGCACCCAACTAGTGGTACTAGACATACGACTATTTTTTCCCTAAAAAAAGAGGTACGAGTGCTCAGTACTCCTATTCTATCAACACGAGTCCCATATGACAACAATGTCCGTGCTACAGCTAGCTCTCCTCCCTCGCTTCTCCCTTCTAATTCTAAACTCTGCCGACGCCCGGTGGGCGGTGTGGGTTTGCTCAACTGCGGCCCCACCTCACAGTGAAAATGTTATGACTGGAATAAAAATGCCATATACTCCCTCCGTTCCTAAATATAAGCCTTTTTAGATACTATTTCAAATGGAATACAACTTACGGATGTATGTAGACATATTTTAGAGTGTAGATTCACTCATTTTGCTCTGTATGTAGTCACTTGCTGGATTCTCTAGAAAGACTTATATTTGGGAACGGAGGGAGTACTATACTAATAAAACATTAAGGCCACGAGGTGATGCAGTGCTGGTTAGAGGAGGCAAGAAGAAGAGATGCATCCATTAACGACGTCCACCTCCTCGACTCATGGCGCCGACCCACCGAATGGCGCCTAAGTAGCAGCGGCTTTCATGGCCAGGTCGACGTTCTTCTGAACAATGGCGTCCAAAGATTCCAGCCGCTGGAAGAAGGCCAACGTCTTTTTGTCCTTGCTTGCCTGGTAGTGGCCTATGTTGACGATTTCCTCGTAGACGTGGATGTGCAGGTCGACGGTTTCTTGCATGGCAAGGCGCTGCACGGCGAGCGCGGCCTCAAGGTGCACATTCTTCGTCGCGACCTTCGGCGCCTGCAGGGCCACCAGGGCTTGAAAGAGTTCGTCACCATGGAGGCCGATGAGGGTGGCAGGCAATAAGGAACCTGGGCGCACGGGCTGGAGCAGTATGGCAAGGTCGTCCGTGCGCTTCTTGACGGCGGTGAACTTGCGGATGGAGTTGACCATCATGTTGTCCATGCGAGAGGCGAAGCCGGCGTCGGCGAGGGCTACGATGCCGGCGGTCGCCAGCACTGTCTGGAAACGCTGCATGGTGCGGGGGAAATATGCCCTAGAGGCAATAATGAAATTATTATTTATTTCCTTATTTCATGATAAATGTTTATTATTCATGGTAGAATTGTATTAACCGGAAACATAATACATGTGTGAATACATAGACAATATAGTGTCACTAATATACCTCTACTTGAGTAGCTCGTTGATCAAAGATGGTTAAGGTTTCCTAACCATAGGCATGAGTTGTCATTTGATAAACGGGATCACATCATTAGGAGAATGATGTGATTGACTTGACCCATTCCGTTAGCGTAGCACTTGATCGTTTTAGTTTACTGATATTGCTTTCTTCATGACTTATACATGTTCCTATGACTATGAGATTATGCATCTCCCAATTACCGAAGGAACACTTTGTGTGCTACCAAACGTCACAACATAACTGGGTGATTATAAAGGTGCTCTATAGGTGTCTCCGATGGTACTTGTTGACTTGGCATAGATCGAGATTAGGATTTGTCACTCCGATTGTCGGTGAGGTATCTCTGGGCCCTCTCGGTAATGCACATCATAATAAGCCTTGCAAGCAATGTGACTAATGAGTTAGTTGCGGGATGATGTATTACGAAACGAGTAAAGAGACTTGCCGGTAACGATATTGAGCTAGGTATTGAGATACCGACGATCGAATCTCAGGCAAGTAACATACCGATGACAAAGGGAACAATGTATGTTGTTATGTGGTTTGATCGATAAAGATCATCGTAGAATATGTAGGAGCCAATATGAGCATCCAGGTTCCGCTATTGGTTATTGACCGGAGACATGTCTCGGTCATGTCTACATAGTTCTCGAACCCGTAGGGTCCGCACGCTTAACGTTCGGTGATGATCGGTATTATGTGTTTATGTGTTTTGATGTACCGAAGGTATTTCAGAGTCCCGGATATGATCATGGACATGACGAGGAGTCTCGAAATGGTCGAGACATAAAGATCTATATATTGGATGACTATGTTTGGACTTCGGAAGTGTTCCGGCCAAGTTCGGGCATATACCGGAGTACCGGAACCCCCCAGGAAGTATAATGGGCCTTGTGGGCTTTAGTGGAGATGAGGAGGGGCGGCCAAGGCAGGGCCGCGCGCCCCCTCCCCCTCTAGTCCGAATTGGACAAGGAGGGAGGGGGGCGACGCCCCCTTTCCTTCCTCCCTCTCTCCTCCTTCCCCCTTCTCCTACTCCTACTGGGAGTAGGACTCCCCCCTTGGCGCGAACTCCTCCTGGCCGGCCGCCTCCCCCCTAGCTCCTTTATATACAGGGGTGGGGGCACCCCAAGGCACACAAGTTGATCATTGATCTTTAGCCGTGTGCGGTGCCCCCCTCCACCATAATCCACCTTGTTCATATCGTAGCGTTTGTTAGGCGAAGCCCTGCGTCGGTAGCTTCATCAACATCGTCATCACGACATCGTGTTGACGGAACTCTCCGTCGAAGCTCTACTGGATCTTGAGTTCGTGGGATGTCACCAACCTGAACGTGTGCAGATCGCGGAGGTGCCGTACATTCGGTACTAGGATCGGTCGATCGTGAAGACGTACGACTACATCAACCGCGTTGTCATAATGCTTCCGCTTACGGTCTATGAGGGTACGTGGACAACACTGTCCCCTCTCGTTGCTATGCATCACCATGATCTTGCATGTGCGCAGGATTTTTTTTGAAATTACTACCTTCCCCTACAGGGCCGTAGGCCGGTACCTTGGATGATTTGGCACAGCCGACTTCCACTCGCGTCCATCACCTCCGTAGGTGCTTGTGGCTTCTGTTCACTTGGTCTTGAATTGGAGTGAGCAGTGTTGCGTAGAGACTTAGGAGTAGATGGATTGGAGTGGTGGGCGCCTTTATATGAGAGTCCAAACTCTGTTGCATTCACATCATGCTGGCTCTATTCTACTTCTCCATGTAACTCCCTCTGCATGTAATTGAGGATGCATCATTGACCGTTCAACATCTCGGGAACCGCTACCCTCTCGCTCCTTGGCATTCAAGCACCTATGGAGGCGACTGCCACTCGTGTCTATCGCGTGTCAGGAGATGTTCCCGTCGACGACGAGGTGCCTATGGTGACTTCCTAAATTTCAAGATGATAGTGCCGGCTCAGTCTTTTTGAGGTGCTCATAGGGTAGGGTGTGTGTGTGCCTTCATAGGCGTGAGTGTATGCGCGTGTATATGAGCGCTTGCGTCTGTGCTGTGTAAAAAACATAAATGCGTGTCAAAAAGAGACTAGTCAGTATACTCAATATTGTGCACCGCGGAGAGGAAAACGAGAGAACGATGTATTTATTTATGGTGCAGATTCACTCATTTTGCTCCATATGTACTCCGTCCAGGTGTAGTCTAGTCACTTGTTGAAATCTCTAGAAAGACAAATACTCCTTTCAGGTTTACAGGGCTATACAAGCAAGTACGTACTACAATAGTGGGATCACATAGCAATTTTGTCTCATGCAAGAGTCTGGCTATATGTGTGCTCCAAGGTTCGCAACTGCCACGTTCGGGTTGTGCTTGGCTCTTCGCCTCTTAGAGAAGACAAACAATGATGTTACTACTACTGCTTCTATAGTATCGAATCCACTGCTGCATGTCTGTCCGCCGCGAGCGGGAGGGATAGCTTGTTGTAGTACTATAAGCTTGCGACCAACTGCGCCCATGGGCGAGGGAGAAGGAGTGTAGTAGTAAAATCAAGCTTCTCCTCGTTGTACGAGTTGACACGACACATCATAGCACTGGCCCCACATGCTTGCCTCTAAACTTGGCTGAAAGACCCGCAGTGTACAATATATTTGCTGCAACCTCTAACATTTACCCACCACAAATTAAAATATATATTCCTGTCTCGACCAGATGAGCGTGCAAACTACAATCACCAGGATGACAGGTTGGGCCAGAAGACTATTTTAATTAAAAAGACTTCGAGACGGCCACATAGCATGGAGCCGACCCCAATGATTTTAAGCTTACAGGCATGGTACAGGCTATCCTAGACTACTCTACACATGAAACTGCCACACAAGCGTCTGGGCTGCGCTTGGCTCCTCGCCTCTTCGGGAAGTCGAACAATGGTGGAGTACTACTGCATTGGAGGAGTACTACAGTATGCTTTTGGCCATTTGGCACCGATTGAACTGTTGCATGTCCATCGCGTGCGGGAGGAGAGCGTGTAGCGAATGCTTCTCCTAGTCCGGTCAGCCACCACGCTCATGGGCGAGGGAGGGACGCTCCTGCCTTTGCGTGTATGACAGGTGGGCCCAACAGGTGGGTGGCCAAACCTGTCATACAGCCAAAGGCAGGTGCAGTTAAGTCCGCGAGGGAGAGGATAATCAAACTTCTCATTGTTGTATGAGTTGGCACGACACATCAAAGCACTGCACTCGACATATTTCAATATTTTGCGTTTACCGATGCATCAATTACAACGCATGCATGCATGCCGTAACTCTCCTTTTGATACTTGCATGTGTTGATTTAATGCACCTTGAAGTAGTATAAATATGTGATGGCAAATCTTTGTAATGCCCCGGCCCTAAAGCGAGAGATGGTTGTGCAGGAGGGCGAGATCATGCAAACAGAACAGGACCCGATGATGGAGCTCTCTATGGTCTTGATGGACCTCACCTTGCTCCACTGCCCTTTGTGCCTCCACCCCATGACAGCTCCAGTGTATGAGGTTTGAATACACCTCGTCCGTTCGGCTGATCGAGCAAGGTGCAGGTTTCTTGATTGATCTGTTGCTCGATTGATTTCTGCAGTGCCAGAAGTGCGAGCATGGTGGTGGCTTCGACGTGCGGAACACGGTGGTGGACGCCGTCCTTTCGTCGGTGAGGGTGGAGTGCCCCCACGAAGGCCGTGGGCTGTACGTCACTTACCACAAGCTCGCCGATCACCAGAGCGTGTGTCCGCTCGCACCTTGCAAATGCTCTGTGCTCGTCTGCAGCTACGAAGGCCCGCCGCCAGCGCTCTACCACCACATCAGCACTGCGCATCCCATGCCCATGCACAGGATCCAGTACGGCAAGGTGCTCCAGCTGCAAGTGCCATTGTCGGAGCCACGGCTCTTGCTGTTCGCAGAGGAGGATGGTCGCACGTTTTTCTTGGTTGGTGGCGTGCTTGACATCGGCGCGCCTATCACCATGTCGGTCATATGCATCAGAGCGGGGGCGTCCCCACTACCGCACTATGTTGGCCAAGCTATGGGCGAACGGCCCGCCGGGGGAGCCCAAAGGCACGACCGATGCCGTCAAGGTGGAAATGGAGGTGACAAGCAGCAAGGATCCTGGCGACGTCGCCGTGCAGGAGCTGACCTTCTTCACAGTTCCGCCCAAGTTGCTGCCGGGGCTAAGTTGGTGTCCCTCCACATTCAGATTGACAAGCTCACGTCCTAAATGTTTCTACAGTGCCTTCTATTTATCTTAGTAATATGCTAATATAGGGATTAGCTCGGTCTACTTTAGCTTAATAGATGGTGGGTTTTGGTGGCGATGCAGCAATTACTTCGACATCAGATTAGTAATTTCCAACAGTCGAACGGATATTTTGTGTCTGCTGGATATAAAGTTCCTTTGGGTAAGAAGTACTACTTGTCATCAAAATGGATAAAAGGAGATGTATGTAGACGTATTTTAGTTCTAGATACGGCTCTTTTTATCCATTTTGATGACAAGTACTCCCTCCGTTCCACAATAAATGCCTTCCATTTGTCAAAATATAGATGTATCTAGACATTTTTTTAGTATATAGGTACATCCATTTTTGGACAAATGGAAGTCAAGCAGTATTTTGGAACGGAGGGAG
This sequence comes from Triticum timopheevii, assembly GCA_963921465.1. Classification (NCBI taxonomy): domain Eukaryota; kingdom Viridiplantae; phylum Streptophyta; class Magnoliopsida; order Poales; family Poaceae; genus Triticum; species Triticum timopheevii. The sequence continues at coordinate 129,902,139 of OY997266.1, forward strand.
TATATGCTTGTTTGTTCACGAAGTGTTTCATATTTGTGCGAGTTGACGCGACACATCAAAGTAGTACTACTAGTAGTAGTACTCCCTTCGACCCTGATTTCTATGCGCATAAGTTGAGGCGCAGATACCAAGCAGGGCCTGATTGTGTTGGACAACTCACCGGAATGCGCACCAGGCAGACGAAGCTCGTGTCATGTTGGTGTCGTGTGAGGCCTGCACATTAACCAAAACCTCGCGCCTCCAGCTTAGCCTCTGCATTTTAAACTTCTCAATCTCAAGGCCAAGGAGCAACGTGAATCCTATGATAGAGCCAATCGGATGGTTGAGAACACTACAATTCGTAGCTACAGATGCGTGTGTGACTCCCAGATGCAGAGGCCGGGGGTCATCATCCTCCTTTTCAAGAAAAAATAGATGCGTGTGTGAGAGAGGACGAGTACATGCGTGCACCTCTTCTCTTCCTGTATAACGTACTAAACTCAGAGTACAAGCGTATGTGGGTGGCATCGACCTAGGGAGCTAGAGATGGTGCGTGCGAGAAGTCCCGAGAGATAGGTTTAATGCATCTGAAAAAAGACTAGTCTATAGCTCGCCACGTGGCTATTCCCGTCGAACGCCCCAATAACTGTAAGATATGTATCCGATAGTGCCAGTTATTGCACGTACATAGCAGTAGAAAAAGAACTACCATGGCATATGCTACACCACGGCCGAGAACACGTGCCCACGTTACACCATCTGGGAATAGTGCCGCACTTCAAAACTAGAACCGTCAATATATTTTGAGCTTGCGTCTCGTCACATTCCAAATTACTACTACTACCACGCTATATTTAATTGCAAACCTGTTCACACCGATCACAACCTAAACGGTTTCCCACTTAGGAGCATATTAGTACTCGGTTATAAATACTACTATGCCAAGATGACTGCACATTCCTCCTCAAGTCCTCATCCACAAAAACAAACAAGTCATTCAACATCCTTCCCTTGCGTCTGCCATGGCTAGCGTGAGTTCTGGGTCAAGAGATTACCACCAGGGAGAGGCGAGCATGGAAGTTGAAGCACGAGAGGTGTCCCGCCTCACCGCGAAATCAGCCGACATGTCCCGCCACATGGAAGTAGCAGCACGGAGGTCCTACCGCGCCGCCGAAGCAGCATGGAGGTCCCTCCACGCCGTCGATGCAGCAGACTGGTCCGGCCGCACCGCGGAAGCAGCAAAGATGTCCCACCGCGCCGTGAATGCAACAGAGATGTCCCGCCGCACCGCGGCGGCCTAGGAAAATGTCTCGCGGGCAGGCGCGACTCTTACAAGCACATGTATGTGATCGTCCATAGCCAGATGGATCAGATCTCTCGCTGGGCGAGGTTGCAGGACGACATGACAGCCTCATTTGAACAGACTACCGGCAGCATCCGGCAACTAAGGGAGGGAAATGAGAGGCTCCGGGCCGAGCGCGACCTGCTGAGGGCAAAGATCGTCCGAAGTGCAGACCAACAGGAGGAGACCAGTGCCTTGTTGAAGAGGATCGGCGTCATCGTCAAGAAACTTATGGACGAGAATGACATGCTCCGCATCGAGCGCCAAAGGCTAGTGGAGGAATTTGTGGATGATCTCAAGCAGCATCTTGAGGACACGAAAGAGCTCATCGCCGCTCGCCGTGGAGACTAGTTCCCGCGGCCTGCAGCAACGCACCAAGAAAGTAGAGATCAGCGAGCCAGGTCATTGTCTTCCTTCTTCTTTTTCCCTTGTGTATTTCGGGCGTAGCCACATGTGGATTTTTTAATTATCTTCCTAATTATGCAAGACAATTATTATCCATTGTCGTCGTCCTTATATATTCATCGGTCTTGCTATAAGTCGCAGTAGATGCTATATAGGTCCGTCGGATCTTACATCAAGATCCGTGCTTTCAGATTTTCTTTTTTCTCTCTTAAATCTCAGTCGAGTGAGATATAGCCACGCCATTAAACAGCGTCTCGGGCGCCATTAATGGAGACCTTGGGAGAGAGGTGGACGACAGATGAAGGTCAAAGGGCTCTCCTCCCGATAAGCACGCGCAGGGGTCTGATCGCACGCCTCTCGTACTCAAATAGCTACCATGCACGGTGCCTCCTAGCTAATAAAAAAAGGGGACGCGTGGCGGCACGTAAATGGTAAATAGAACGCCCACGGTTTCAATAGTACTTGTGTTTTCAATTCTAACGTGACAACACTTGTTGCAAAATGACTTTGTTGATTGTTAATGTGTGCGCCTTCGCAAATCGAACAGAAAAATTACCACAGCATGTTGGTGCCATGTCATGGCACCAAGCCAAGTTTCATTATTTTCATGCGTGTTTTGGATTTATAGGAATTAAAAAACTAAGTTTCTCAATGTTTCCAGCCAAGCCACGATGCCCAGAATTTTGAATTTCATTCCCATTTCTTGCATGGGACCTAGAAATTTACCCGAGGACACACATGTGATTTTTGAACCAACTTTGGTGCACTAGAGCTTGTGCTTGTATTTCAAATTTGAATTATGCACACAAAGGTGACACGTTCCCTCTCAGAACCACGAGCCTTCTTGAGAGAAGCCCCGGTTTGCAACAAGCTTATACCAAAATTTGTTCCTATTCGGCCAATTTTTTTACCACAGCATGGTACTACCATGACATGACACCATGCCAAGTTTCATGATTTTCAGGCGTGTTTTGGATTTACAAGAATTTTAAAACCAAGTTTCTCAATGTTCTCGGCCGAGCCACGATGCCCAGATGTTTGAATTTTATTCCCATTTCTTGCATGGGACCTAGAAATTTACCCGAGGACACAGATGTGATTTTTCAACCAACTTTGGTGCACGGGAGCATGTGCTTGTAGTTCAAATTTGAATTATGCACATTAAATGACCTGAAACTCAATTAATGTATAAAAAAGGCCAAACGAACCCAAAATAATTCCAAAATTTAACAGGGCACTCATGTAGTTCTATGTTGCCTTTCTAAAGAAACTCAAGGGGGGGCAGCGTATATCGTTTCGCACTCAAAAGTGGCACGTTCCCTCTCAAAACCACGAGCATTCTTGAGAGAAGCTTCGGTTTGCAAGAAGCTTATACCAAAATCTGTCCCTATTCGGCCAAATTTTTTTACCACAGCATGGTAGTACCATGACATGACATCAAGCCAAGTTTCATGATTTTCAGATGTGTTTTGGATTTACAAGAATTTTAAAACCAAGTTTCTCAATGTTCTCGGCCGAGCCACGATGCCCAGATGTTTGAATTTTATTCCCATTTCTTGCATGGGACCTAGAAATTCACCCGAGGACACAGATGTGATTTTTCAACCAACTTTGTTGCACGAGAGCATGCGGTTATAGTTCAAATTTGAATTATGCACATTAAATGACCAAAAACTCAATTAATGTATAAAAAAGGACAAATGAACTCGGAATAATTCCAAAATTTAACAAGGCACTCATGTAGTTCTATGTTCCCTTTGTAAAGAAACTCAAGGGGGGGGCAGCGTATATCATTTCGCACTCAAAGGTGGCACGTTCCCTCTTAGAACCACGGGCTTTCTTAAGAGAAGCTTCGGTTTGCAAGAAGCTTATGGGGCTGTTTGGATGGCAGCCCCAAGCTGCCCTTCCAAAATTTTGGTCGTTGACCACAGGTTGGGGCAGTGTTTGGATTGCAGCCAAGTTTTTGGCTCACAGCCAACTTTTTGGCCAGCCGTTGTGATTCCGCACTAACGTGTGGGTGAGTTCCCGACGGCTATTTCCTTCGCCAAAATTTTGGCATGCTGCTGGTGTGGGCATAATCCAAACGGCCCCTATACCAAAACTTGTTCCAAATGGGCCCAATTTTTTACCACAACATGTTATTGCCATGATTTCCAGGCGAGTTTTTGATTTACATGAATTTAAAATCCAAGTTTCTCGATGTTCTCGGCCGAGTCACGACGCCCAGATGTTTGAATTTCATTCTCATTTCTTCCATGGGACCTAGAAATTCAACCAAGGACACACATGTGATTTTTCAACCAACTTTGGTGCACTGGAGCATGTGCCTGCAGTTCAAATTTGGATTATGCACATTAAAAGTCCAGAAACTCAATTAATGTATAAGAAGGCCAAACGAACCCGGAATAATTCCAAAATTTAACATGGCACTCATATAGTTCTATGTTGCCTCTGTAAAGAAAATCAGGGGGGAGGCAGCGTATATCGTTTCGCACACAAAGGTGACACGTTCCCTCTCGGAACCACGAGGCTTGTTGAGAGAATCTCCGGTTTTGCAAGAAGCTTATACCAAAACTTGTCCCAATTCAGCCAAACATTATACATATGAAAACATGGTTTAGATTATCCCGAACATCTTGCTACCTAGACCAATGTACTATGATTTGAATTCAACATAAAATGGATACAAATATTTGAATTGGAGATCGTATGGTACATGTAGTTCATAGTGAAATATGATTACTGCTATATGCATGTTTTTTGTTATCAAGATAATATTTAAATGGTTGTATAACTTGACAACAATCGTATCCAAATAAGGAAAACTGATTCAAATTTAGTCCGTATGGTAGACGACAATATATATGTTCACAGGGTGGAGTAAAATGTTCATATATGATGGAAGATCAAAATGTACGACTACATCAATTATAAACCACAAGGTCACCTAGCGATATATTCGAATTCAGCATAACGTGGATTCAACAATTGAAATTCGAGATCCTGGCATTTGTAATCATATAAAAAGAGACATTACTATTTCTTTTGGTGGGAATTGATTTGTTTTTTGTTGTTGTTGAGGGAAGTGCGAATCAATTTGGTACTGTACAGGATAATCTTGTTCTCCCGATTTTTTTACATCTTTCTTGTAGTTTTTTCAATGGCATCTATAGCAATATAGTAAAAGGGGACATGACTCTCTTGTGTCTTGTATGAATTGCTTTTTTACACGTCAAGTTTGTTCTGCCGAACAAGGAATCCGCACCTTGTTATCCCGAAATTTTCAAGCTCGAGTATCTTTTGTCTCACCAGCTTTGAAACTCTTGGCTCTTCAACCCGCGCCGCGCCTTGTTATCCCGAAATTTCAACGCGCGTTAAAACTCCCTCCTCATCTGAAATCGGTCCCGCAGTCCAGACATGTGAAATACCCCTTCTACCCCTCAGCCGAAAATGAAGCTCGATGTCGCGGTGTCAAAACCGGTGGGGGTACGCTGGTAACTTACCCTACATTTCGGACAAGCACGTCCCTAAGCCATGGCTCCCCCTCCCTTCCCCTTCGTTCCCCCCATTCATACACTGAGGCCGCCAAAACCCATGAAACCCCACGCTTCACCGTCGGCCTCCCAACCGCCGCCCAGCCGGAGACTCTTCCCCTACTACATCATCCACCGCAACAGCTCGCCGTCCCTCATCCACCACACCGGATGAGGATCCGTCGTCGATCTCATCGTTCCGCCGGATCAGCCGCCCCGTCCTCCACCTCCAAGGAGCTGCCCCGACATTCACCTCGTCTATCGTGCCACCTCCATCCCCACAGCACCGTCTTGACCTCCCCCACCGAAACCGCAGCACCCTCACCAATTCCTCCGATGAGGTCGAGGCCAACTCGGCGCCACCAAGGAGGTTCTGCATTCACCGCTGCATTTTATCTTTTATTTGATCTCACGGGGCTGTCGGTGCTCGATACCGAGCAGCCATGGCGGGTCTCCATCGACGGCGCCGTCACCGGCCACATCATCCACGGTGTCTCTCCCCCATGTTGTTGCTTCCTCGGCGGTGACTTCCACACTGGCACTGGCTGCAGCTGCTCCAGCTCTCGCTCGTGCTGCGGCTCTGTTCTTGCTGTCGGTCACGCTGCTGCACTACTCTTACTTTCGTTCGTGCTGCTGCTCTGCTCTGCTATTGCTGTTGGTCACGCTGCTGCTCCGCTCTTGCTCTAGTTCGTGTTGCTGCTCTGCTCTTGCTCTCGCTCGCACTGCTGCTGCTGCATGACCTCCGGCAGCTACAGGAGTTGCTGCTTTAGCACTCGCTCGCGGTGCTACTGCACGACTTGCTCTTTGCTAGTGCGTTCCTTGCTCGAGCGTCTGCTGATTTGGATCACCGCTTCTCTGCTACTAGTGCTCGAACGCCCTACACATCTATTGTAATGCTCTGCTACTAGTTCAATCAGTTTTGACAGTAAAATTCAGTTTCGACTGTAAAGTTCAGTTTCTTCAGTTAAGTTCAGAGTGAACAGTACTTACAACATTTGTCGGAGCGGTCGTGGCGCGGCTGATGCATTTTACATCTAACACTTTTTGGTGATGTATTTTACATCATCTATTGCAGATGATATTAGAGTCCCACTTCAGATTAACACTGTCTGTCTTGTCCTGCTTCAGCCTCGCCGCCATACACCTCACCGGAGCTGCTCCAACGACGGAACGGTCCATCACAGTGGAGCAGTACCCTCGGCGCCGTTTCCAGAGGCCTCAGATCTTCTTCCCCGCCTCCGACAGTCACACCAACATCACCATCCTCCACGTCCAACCCAATGATGGTGAGGTCCACAAGGCTTTTCCAAAGAGGTTGTACACTCGTCGCATCACTTTGTTACTCTGCATTCATGTCGATCCCTCAGGGATCCTTTGCTATGGAACTACTATGGTACTACTACTCATGCATTTGGTTAGAAGGAGTGGAGCAAAGCAAAACTGGAGCATTTTTTCCCTTTGGTGTCTCTTTCAAAGAAAAAACATAGGAATTTTAATATTCACTTGGACGTCCTTTTCAAATTAATATGCATGAAGAACAGAACTAATTGCATTACTGGCATAATAAGATTCTTATTTTTTTTCATTTTCACGTGGTTTGACTTTAATTTGACCACGTTTCTCCATTCCTGTGTTCTTCCAATTCATGTGAACCAAACACCCAGGTTGACTGAAACCCTATGTTTCCAAATGCTCTATTTTGCACATGCATTCCTATCCTAATCCTGTGTTTTTCCTGTCCCTGCGTTTATAGAATCCTCCAATTCTAAGGAGCCCTTACATATTTACTTCATTTTCATATAGGCGTCAAAGAAAACTCTGTGTGTTATGTCCTTCTCCTGTCGTGCCGTCATCCACCCCACCTGAGGTGCATCATCGACAGAAGCATTCACTGCAGCAGAGATCCCCCCTACAGACTTTCTTTCGCCACCTCAAATCATCTTCCCCGTTGCGGCAGCCAGGCCAACTGCATTACCATCATCGACTAGCAGATGAACCTAAGGACTACACAGTTCCGGAAGAGAGGTCGCAGTCTTTCGTGTTTGCTCACGTTATACATCGGTTATTATTACCTGCTACTTTATCATTCAAACTTGAGTTTTAAAATGCTCGTGGGTCTCATATCGAGACAGCAATGAATAGTATCTGTCTACTATCTAGTTCATCTGGGGTCTTCTATGTGGTTCATGTTGGGTGGGCAACAAACAATAGATGATCCATTGTCTATCTTTTTAAACTGAAGCTATAATCTACCTGCTATCATTAGTTTTGGATCCATCCACTCGTTTGCTACCATCAGTCTTGATTTTTGCATGCACCCCTTAGGCCTTACAAAATCTAACTATTTTTTTATTATGCATGTCAGATATTGTACACAATCGTACTGAACATGTAGAGAAAAAGAGAAGACCGTTGTGTGGGAATATAATGTCATGCAGACGCAGCTCCATGGTGGGTGAAGTGCCCCCCTCCCGCATTTCCAGATTGTATTCCGGAGGAAGATAACTGTTCAGATGGGGATTCAGAAGGAACCGATCACTCTTGTTTACCACCTGAGGTGTTTGCTCTAACCTGGCATGCTGATGTTGGTCATATCATGCATATGGCGCCTCGCATTGCTTACATTATACATCTTATATGTCATCAGCTTAGTTTAGAATTGCTTTGTATGAATGCCACCTGTTTGGTTTCTATATCATACTCCCACCGTTCCTAAATATTTATCTTTTTAGAGATTTCAACAAGTGACTACATACGTGTTGGGGAACGTAGAAGAAATTCAAAATTTTCCTACGTGTCACCAAGATCTATCTATGGAGAAACCAACAACGAGGGGAAGGAGAGTGCATCTACATACCCTTGTAGATCGCTAAGCGGAAGCATTCAAGAGAACAGGGTTGAAGGAGTCATACTCGTCGTGATCCAAATCACCGGAGATCATAGTGCCGAACGGACGGCACCTCCGCGTTCAACACACGTACAGCCCGGTGACGTCTCCCATGCCTTGATCCAGCAAGGTGAGAGGGAGAGGTTGGGGAAGACTCCGTCCGGCTGCAGCACGACGGCGTGGTGGTGATGGAGGAGCGTGGCAATCCTGCAGGGCTTCGCCAAGCACCGCGGGAGAGGAGTACTTGGGAGAGGGGGAGGGCTGCACCAGGGGAAGCGTGTAGCTCCCATGCGTCTCCCCACTATATATAGGGGTGTAGGGGGCTCGTTTCTTGCCCTCCAATTCCATTGAGGCGTTGGCAAAGGTGGGAGGAAAGAAATCCCATCATTTCCTTCCCCACCGATTGTTATCCCCTTTTTTAGGGATCTTGATCTTATCCCTTCGGGATATGATCTTATTCCTTCTAAGGGGGGATCTTGGTGCGCCTTGACCAGGGGTGTGGGGCCTTGACCCCACTACCCACGTTCATGTGGGTCCCCCATGCAGGTGGGCCCCACTCCAAAACCTTCTAGAACCTTCCCGGTACAATACCGAAAATTCCTGAACATTTTCCGGTGGCCAAAATAGGACTTCCCATATATAAATCTTTACCTCCGGACCATTCCGGAACTCCTCGTGACGTCCGAGATCTCATCCGGGACTCCGAACAACATTCGGTAACCACATACAAACTTCCTTTATAACCCTAGCGTCATCGAACCTTAAGTGTGTAGACCCTACGGGTTCGGGAACCATGCAGACATGACCGAGACATTCTCCGGTCAATAACTAACAGCGGGATCTGGATATCCATGTTGGCTCCCACATGTTCCACGATAATCTCATCGGATGAACCACGATGTCAAGGACTCAATCGATCCCGTATACAATTCCCTTTATCTAACGGTATTGTACTTGCCCGAGATTCGATCGTCGGTATACCGATACCTTGTTCAATCTCGTTACCGGCAAGTCTCTTTACTTGTTCCGTAACACATCATCCCACGATCAACTCTTTGATCACATTGTGCACATTATGGTGATGTCCTACCGAGTGGGCCCAGAGATACCTCTCCATCACACGGAGTGACAAATCCCAGTCTCGATTCGTGCCAACCCAACAGACACTTTCGGAGATACCTGTAGTGCACCTTTATAGCCACCCAGTTATGTTGTGACATTTGGTACACCCAAAGCATTCCTACGGTATCCGGGAGTTGCACAATCTCATGGTCTAAGGAAAAGATACTTGACATTAGAAAAGCTTTAGCATACGAACTACACGATCTCTGTGCTAGGCTTAGGATTGGGTCTTGTCCATCACATCATTCTGCTAATGATGTGATCCCGTTATCAATGACATCCAATGTCCATGGTCAGGAAACTGTAACCATCTATTGATCAACGAGCTAGTCAACTAGAGGCTTACTAGGGACATGGTGTTGTCTATGTACCCACACATGTATCTGAGTTTCCTATCAATACAATTATAGCATGGATAATAAACGATTATCATGAACAAGGAAATATAATAATAACTAATTTATTATTGCCTCTAGGGCATATTTCCAATAGTCTCCCACTTGCACTAGAGTCAATAATCTAGTTCACATCGCCATGTGATTAACACTCACAGGTCACATCGCCATGTGACCAACATCCAAAGAGTTTTCTAGTGTCATTAAACTAGTTCACATCATCATGTGATTAAGACTCAATGAGTTCTAGGGTTTGATCATGTTTTGCTTGTGAGAGAGGTTTTAGTCAACGAGTCTGCAACATTCAGATCCATATGTACTTCGCAAATCTCTAGGTCATATTGTAAATGCTGCTTCCACGCTCCACTTGGAGCTATTCCAGATGGTTGCTCCACTATACGTATCCGGTTTGCTACTCAGAGTCACTCGGATAGGTGTTAAAGCTTGCATCGACGTAACCCTTTACGCCGAACTCTTTATCACCTCCATAATCGAGAAACATGTCCTTATTTACTCCAAGGACAATTTTTCACTGCTGTCTAATGATCCATTCCTGGATCATTCTTGTTCCCCTTGACTGACTCATGGCAAGGCACACTTCCGGTGCGGTACACAGCATAGCATACTATAGAGCCTACGTCTGAAGCATAGGGGACGACCTTCGTCCTTTCTCTCTATTCTGCCGTGGTCGAGCTTTAAGTCTTAACTTCGTACCTTACATCTCAGGCAAGAACTCCTTCTTTGACTGATCCATCTTGAACACCTTCAAGATCATGTCAAGGTATGTGCTCATTTTGAAAGTACCATTAAGCGTTTTTGATCTATCATTATAGATCTTGATGCTCAATGTTCAAGTAGATTAATCCAGGTTTTCCATTGAAAAACACTTTTCAAATAACCCTATATGCTTTCCAGAAATTCTACATCATTTCTGATCAACAATATGTCATTAACATATACTCATCAGAAATTCTATAGTGCTCCCACTCACTTCTTTGGAAATACAAGTTTATCATAAACTTTGTATAAACCCAAAATCTTTGATCATCAAAGCGCACATTCCAACTCCGAGATGCTTACTCCAGTCCTTAGAAGGATCGCTGGAGCCAGCATACCTTTTAGCATCCTTAGGATCGACAAAAACTTTCTGATTGTATCACATACAACCTTTCCTTACGAAGACTGGTAAGGAAACTCGTTTTGACATCCATCTGCCAGATTTCATAAATGCAGCTAATGCTAACATGATTCCGACGGACTTAAGCATCGCTACGGATGAGAAAATCTCATCGTAGTCAACTCCTTGAACTTGTGAAAAACTCTTCGCCACAAGTCGAGCTTCATAGACGGTGACATCACCGTCCACGTCCATCTTCTTCTTAAAGATCCATTTATCTCAATGGCTTGCCGATCATCGGGAAAGTCCACCAAAGTCCATGCTTTGTTCTGATACATGGATCCTATCTCGGATTTCATGGCTTCTAACCATTTGTCGGAATTTGGGCCCACCATTGCTTCTCCATAGCTCGTAGGTTCATTGTTGTCTAGCAACATGACCTTCAAGACAGGATTACTGTACCACTCTGAAGCAGTACGCATCCTTGTCACCCTACGAGGTACGGTAGTGACTTGATCCGAAGTTTCATGATCACTATCATAAGCTTCTACTTCAATTGGTGTAGGTGCACAGGAACAACTTCCTGTGCCCTACTAAACACTAGTTGTAGTGATGGTTCAATAACCATATCAAGTCTCCACCATCCTCCCACACAACTTTTCGAGACAAACTTTTCCTCGAGAAAGGACCCGATTCAAGAAACAATCCCTATTGCTTTCGGATCTGAATTAGGAGGTATACCCAACTGTTTTGGGTGTCCTGTGAAGATGAATTTTATCCGCTTTGGGTTCGAGCTTATCAACCTGAAACCTTTTCACATAAGCGTCGCAGCCCCAAACCTTTAAGAAATGACAGCTTAGGTTTCTCTAAACCATAGTTCATACGGTGTCATCTTAATGGAATTACGTGGTGCCCTATTTAAAGTGAATGTGGTTGTCTCTAATGCCTAACCCATAAACGATAGTGGTAATTCGATAAGAGACATCATGGTACGCACCATGTCCAACAGGGTGCAACTATGATGTTCGGACACACCATCAAACTATGGTGTTCCAGGCGGTATTAATTATGAAACAATTTCCACAATGTCTTAATTGCGTGCCAAAGCTCGTAACTCAGATACTCATCTCTATGATCATATCATAGACATTTTATCCTCTTGTCACGATGATCTTCAACTTCACTCTGAAATTACTTGAACCATTCAATAATTCAGACTTGTGTTTCATCAAGTAAATATACTCAACATCTACTCGAATCATCTGTGAAGTAAGAACATAACGATATTCATTGCATGCCTCAGCACTCATTGGACTGCACACATCAAAATGTGTTACTTCCAACAAGTTGCTATCTTGTTCCATCTTACTGAAAATGAGGCTTTTCAGTCATCTTGCCCATGTGGTATGATTTGCATATCTCAAGTGATTCAAAATCAAGTGAGTCCAAACGATCCATCTGCATGGAGTTTCTTCATGCGTATACACTAATAGACATGGTTCGCATGTCTCAAACTTTTCAAAAACGAGTGAGTCCAAAGATCCATCAATATGGAGCTTCTTCATGCGTTTTATACCAATATGACTTACATGGCAGTGCCACAAGTAAGTGGTACTATCATTACTATCTTATGTCTTTTGGCATGAAAATGTGTATCACTACGATCGAGATTCAATAAACCATTCCTTTAGGTGCAAGACCATTGAAGGTATTATGCAAATAAATAGAGTAACCATTATTCTCCTTAAATGAATAACCGTATTGCGATAGACATAATCCAATCATGTCTATGCTCAACGCAAACACCAAATGACAATTATTCAGGTTTAATACTAATCTTGATGGTAGAGGGAGCGTGCGATGTTTGATCATATCAAACTTGGAAACACTTCCAACACATATCGTCAGCTCACCTTTAGCTAGTCTCCGTTTATTCTGTAGCTCTTTTATTTCGAGTTACTAACACTTAGTAACCGAACCGATATCTAATACCCTGGTGCTACTAGGAGTACTACTAAAGTACACATTAACATAATGTATATCCAATATACTTCTATCGACCTTGTCAGCCTTCTCATCTACCAAGTATCTAGGGTAATTCTGCTCCAGTGGTTGTTCCCCTTATTACAGAAGCACTTAGTCTCAGGTTTGGGTTCAACCTTGGGTTTCTTCACTAGAGCAGCAGCTGATTTGCCGTTTCATGAAGTATCCCTTCTTGCCCTTGCCCTTCTTGAAACTAGTGGTTTCACCAACCATCAACAATTGATGCTCCTTCTTGATTTCTACTTTCGCGGTGTCAAACATCGCGAATACCTCAAGGATCATGATATCTATCCCTGATATGTTATAGTTCATCACGAAGCTCTAGCAGCTTGGTGGCAATGACTTTGGAGAAACATCACTATCTCTGGAAGATCAACTCCCACTCGATTCAAGTGATTATCGCACTCAGACAATCTGAGCACAAGCTCAACGATTGAGCTTTTCTCCCTTAGTTTGCAGGCTAAGAAAATCGTCGGAGGTCTCATACCTCTTGACGTGGGCACGAGCCTGAAATCCCAATTTCAGCCCTCGAAACATCTCATATGTTCCGCAATGTTTCGAAAACATCTTTGGTGCCTCAACTCTAAACCTTTTAACTGAACTATCACGTAGTTATCAAAATGTGTATGTCCGATGTTCGCAACATCCACAAACGACGTTTGGGGTTCAGCACACTGAGCGGTGCATTAAGGACATAAGCTTTCTACTGTCCGCATAATCGCTACTGCCAACTTTCAACTATATTTTCTCTAGGAACATATCTAAACAGTGGAACTAAAGCGCGAACTTACGACATAATTTGCAAAGATCTTTTGACTATGTTCAGGATAATTAAGTTCATCTTATGAACTCCCACTCAGATAGACTAGGCCGTGTCCGATCATCACGTGAGACGGACTAGTCATCATCGGTGAACATCTTCATGTTGATCGTATCTACTATATGACTCATGCTCAACCTTTCGGTCTCTTGTGTTCCGAGGTCATGTCTGTACATGCTAGGCTCGTCAAGTCAACCTAAGTGTTTCGCGTGTGTAAATCTGGCTTACACCCGTTGTATGTGAACGTAAAAATCTATCACACCCGATCATCACGTGGTGCTTCGAAACAACAAACTTTCGCAACGGTGCACAGTTTGGGGGAACACTTTTTTGAACTTTTAATGAGGGATCATCTTATTTACTACTGTCGTTCTAAGCAAATAAGATGCATAAACATGATAAACATCACATGCAATCAAAAAGTGACATGATATGGCCAATATCATTTTGCTCCTTTTGATCTCCATCTTCGGGGCTCCATGATCATCATCGTCACCGGCTTGACACCATGATCTCCATCATCATGATTTCCATCATCGTGTCTCAATGAAGTTGTCTTGCCAACTTATTACTTCTACTACTATGGCTACTGGTTAGCAATAAAGTAAAGTAATTACATGGCGTTGTTTAATGACACGCAGGTCATATAATAAATTAAGACAACTCCTATGGATCCTGCCGGTTGTCATACTCATCAACATGCAAGTCGTGATTCCTATTACAAGAACATGATCAATCTCATACATCACATATCATTCATCACATTCTTCTTGGCCATATCACATCACATAGCATACCCTGCAAAAACAAGTTAGACATCCTCTAATTGTTGTTTGCATGTTTTACGTGGCTGCTATGGGTTTCTAGCAAGAACGTTTCTTACCTACGCAAAAGCCACAACGTGATATGCCAATTGCTATTTACCCTTCATAAGGACCCTTTTCATCGAATCCGATCCGACTAAAGTGGGAGAGACTGGCACCCGATAGCCACCTTATGCAACAAGTGCATGTCAGTCGGTGGAACCTGTCTCACGTAAGAGTACGTGTAAGGTCGGTCCGGGCCGCTTCATCCCACAATACCGTCGAAACAAGATTGGACTAGTAACGATAAGCATATTGAACAAAATCAACGCCCACAACTACTTTGTGTTCTACTCGTGCAAAGAATCTACGCAATAGACCTAGCTCATGATGCCACTGTTGGGGAACATAACAGAAATTCAAAATTTTCCTACGTGTCACCAAGATCTATCTATGGAGAAGCCAGAAACGAGGGGAAGGAGAGTGCATCTACATACCCTTGTAGATCGCTAAGCGGAAGCATTCAAGAGAATGGGGTTGAAGGAGTCATACTCGTCGTGATCCAAATCACCGGAGATCCTAGTGCCGAACGGACGGCACCTCCGCGTTCAACACACGTACAGCCCGGTGACGTATCCCATGCCTTGATCCAGCAAGGTGAAAGGGAGAGGTTGGGGAAGACTCCATCCAGCTGTAGCACGACGGCGTGGTGGTGATGGAGGAGCGTGGCAATCCTGCAGGGCTTCGCCAAGCACCGCGGGAGAGGAGGAGTACTTGGGAGAGGGGGAGGGCTGCGCCAGGGGAAGCGTGTAGCTCCCATGCATCTCCCCACTGTATATAGGGGTGGAGGGGGCTGGTTTCTTGCCCTCCAAGTCCATTGGGGCATTGGCAAAGGTGGGAGGAAAGAAATCCCATCATTTCCTTCCCCACCGATTGTTATCCCCCTTTTTTAGGGATCTTGATCTTATCCCTTCGGGATATGATCTTATTCCTTCTAAGGGGGGATCTTGGTGCGCCTTGACCAAGGGTGTGAGGCCTTGACCCCACTACCCACGTTCATGTGGGTCCCCCATGCAGGTGGGCCCCACTCCGAAACCTTCTAGAACCTTCCCGGTACAATACCGAAAAATCCCGAACATTTTCCGGTGACCAAAATAGGACTTCCCATATATAAATCTTTACCTCCGGACCATTCCGGAACTCCTCGTGACATCCGGGATCTCATCCGGGACTCCGAACAACATTCGGTAACCACATACAAACTTCCTTTATAACCCTAGCGTCATCGAACCTTAAGTGTGTAGACCCTACGGGTTCGGGAACCATGCAGACATGACCGAGACGTTCTCTGATCAATAACCAACAGCGGGATCTGGATACCCATGTTATCTCCCACATGTTCCACGATGATCTCGTCGGATGAACCACGATGTCAAGGACTCAATCGATCCCGTATACAATTCCCTTTGTCTAACGGTATTGTACTTGCCCGAGATTCGATCGTCGGTATACCGATACCTTGTTCAATCTCGTTACCGGCAAGTCTCTTTACTCGTTCCGTAACACATCATCCCGCGATCAACTCTTTGATCACATTGTGCACATTATGATGATGTCCTACCGAGTGGGCCCAGAGATACCTCTCCGTCACACGGAGTGACAAATCCCAGTCTCGATTCGTGCCAACCCAACAGACACTTTCGGAGATACCTGTAGTGCACCTTTATAGCCACCCAGTTATGTTGTGACATTTGGTACACCCAAAGCATTCCTACGGTATCCGGGAGTTGCACAATCTCATGGTCTAAGGAAAAGATACTTGACATTAGAAAAGCTTTAGCATACGAACTACACGATCTCTATGCTAGGCTTAGGATTGGGTCTTGTCCATCACATCATTCTGCTAATGATGTGATCCCGTTATCAACGACATCCAATGTCCATGGTCAGGAAACTGTAACCATCTATTGATCAACGAGCTAGTCAACTAGAGGCTTACTAGGGACATGGTGTTGTCTATGTACCCACACATGTATCTGAGTTTCCTATCAATACAATTATAGCATGGATAATAAACCATTATCATCAACAAGGAAATATAATAATAACTAATTTATTATTGCCTCTAGGGCATATTTCCAACAATATGGAGCAAAATGAGTGAATCTACACTCTAAAATATGTCTATATACATCCATATGTGGTAGTCCATTTGAAATCTCTAAAAAGACAAATATTTAGGAAGGGAGGGAGTATATGGGAATTATGCAATCCCATCTTATTTAGCAAGGCATCATATACGTGAATCATGCAATGCCATCCTGTTTAGCCAGTCATCGTATATGTGAATTGTATTGTGCCATATTTTTTTCATAGTGTATTCCATTTGTCAACAATGTTTATAAATTCATCTACTCTTCCTATGCATCAGCCATTTGAATCGGTCATAGGAAAATCTGGAGTGAAAACAAGGTCTTCTAAGTAGTCGGTGCTACCTGTCGATGCAGATTTCTTGCTAGTTACTGATAGCTCCTCAGAGGAGGATTCAGAGACAGATGACTAGTCGTATCCTCCCCCCTCCCCCGAGGTGCATGCTCTAACTTGGCAGGGTTATATTGCTCATATCATGCATATGGTGTCTTGCATTGCCATGCAATCTACTTAGATTAGACATTTTTTGTGTGAATGCCTCCTGTTTGCTCTCTATATCAGATATGTAATTATGCAATGCCATGTTTTTCAGCCAGTTATCATATATGTGAATTATGCACCGCCATGTAGCCAGGAATCATATATGTGAATTATCTCATGCCATCTTTTTTTCCATTACGTATTCTATTTGTTGACAATATGTGTATATTGAACTACTCTTCATGTGTATCAGCCATTTCAGCCGGTTCTGGAAAAATCTGGAGTGAAAACAAGGTCTTCAGAGCAGGCAATTGTACCTGTTGAAGCATATATCTTGATGGTTATAGGGAGCTCCTCAGAGGAGGATTCGGAGACAGATGACCAGTCCTATATCCCACCTGAGGTGTATGCTCTAAGTTGCAATGTTTATACTTCTCATATCATGCATAGGGTGTCTTGCATTGCTTAGTTTAGACATCAT
Organism: Triticum timopheevii; assembly: GCA_963921465.1. NCBI lineage: Eukaryota > Viridiplantae > Streptophyta > Magnoliopsida > Poales > Poaceae > Triticum > Triticum timopheevii. Next base: position 129,919,697 of record OY997266.1, read on the forward strand.
ATGCACAATATTGAATTCCATCTGCTTAGTTTAGAGATCTTACATGCGAGTGCCAGCTGCTTAGTATATGAATCAATTATGTCAATTATATCATGCCATCTTGTATACTTAGACAACATGTATGTGAATTATGTCATCCCAACCTATTTTAGAAAGACATCATATAGTTTTGTCATGTCATCCTGTTTAGATACTCATCATATGTTGAATTATGCCATTATATCCTGTTATTTTATCCATCATATATCCGAAACTATGTCATGCTATCCTGTTTAGTTAGGCATCATATATGTGAAATTGTGTCATGATGTCCTGTTTGGTTAGACAACATATATGTGAATTACCACATCTGTCTATCATACAATGTCTCTACGTTCAATTTCTTTTCTTATTTATCAGCCATTTGAATTGGAGGGGGTGATGGCAGTATATAAGGGACCAAAAACCCGTTCTTCACAAAACACAGTGCTACCCGTCGATGTAGATAGACCCATGGTTGTACTGTCCCACAAACTAGCCCCACCACACATAATTGAGACTCTTCCAGATTGCACACTTACACCGTTGGGCAGAGAACCAGCTACAACCCATCTAACTGCAACTCCATCGGATAGTAACCCACTTCTAGTTGACAAAGCACCATGTCCACCACAGAGTACCCCCACACGAGCAGTTTGTGCAACTGTAGTGCCCAAAGCACGAAGACCACCACAGCTAACCCAAACTCCACGTTTAAAGCAGAAGAGCAACTGTTCTTAGGTCAGATTCCGTAGCTATGGTCCATACTCCTTTGTTGTTACATCACTGTATTTACTCATACCAACTACTTTTGAATTTGAAGGATCCAATTGAAACTCCAATGGCGCAACAGGTATGTTTTAAACCTATTTCTTTAAATAGATTGTTGTTCTAACTTCTTGCTCTATGTTGATTTTAGTTTAAGTTGTATAAACAGTTATGTTCTCATGTGATGCACATTACAAGTGTTGCCAATGTTGTGTAGTTTCTCACACTTATACTCTGTCTATTCTGTTGTGTCTTAAAAATATATGAGTTGAACTGTGTCTCTATCTTGATTAGGCAACATAAATTAGAATGATATGGACAATACAGTGACCATAAGTACATACATATATGTTTGTTTCATGCTGTTATCCTGTCCACCTTACTACTGAACCGGTTTACCAAAATGAGTTTCGTATACTACATGCTAAACCTGTGATGTGTCTGCTTGTTTCTCTTGTAGTATGCAAACAAAATATTGGAGAAGAGCACCCCACTATGCAATGGTAGAGAAAGTAATGCAGATAAGGTTCAAGATAGTGAGACAACCCTGTTGGTCTCCAAGAAAGGTGATAAAAATGATCTTGTAGACAGTGAGAAAATCCCACAGTCATGCGTTGATGTAGTGTTCGAGTTACTGGCCAGTACTGCTGACACAAGCTCTTCGAACTCACTGCCTGAATCACTTCAGCTTCTTCAGTCTCAGCTACAAACTGAAAGGCATCAGTCAGCTGTGCTGCAGCAAGAAGCCGAAGGACTGAGGAAGTCCCTGCAGAATTCAGATGCATACTTTCTTGTGCAACAACAAGCGCTGGAGGATTTAAGCGCCAAACAAGAGAAAGTTAATAAGCTTGCTAAGCATCTTGCCAGCATTATGGGTACCCAGGATATTGTTTCTTGAGCTCTTCTGAAGTTGTTTCAGTTCTGGACTTGTTTTGCTGCAGCATTTATATGCTGCTTTGTTCCCTATATTTGCACTGGTGGCGAACTTTGATGCCTAGTGGATGTAATATGTGTAATAGCTGTGATAGCCTAACGTAAGTTGCTTGCTTATTTATTTCCTTGTTGTCTTGTTTATTTGTTTGCTTGTAGTTAGTGTAGTTCTTTTTCCGCGGTTTGCTAGTGGCCGCAATAACCTATTTTTAAAAACTAGGCCACAATAACCATGGGCTACATATTTACTATAGTGACACTGGGCCTCCTACCGGCCGTAGAAACAATGGGCCTTCTACAGGCCGTAGACACAATGTGCCTTCTACGGGCTATATCATCAATGGGCCTTATATGGGCCGTATGATCGATTAGCCAAACAGGCCAATAACAGACCGCATTATGGCCGTAAACGGGCTAGAGTTGGAATCGTCCATTCATGGGTCGTCGTTAATAGGTCGTCGTTAATAGGCCGTATTTGATGACACTATGAAAACGGCCCAACGTATTAACGTGCCACAAACGGTACAACTGTAACAACGGGCTGAATTTGGCCCACAAGCAGAAAATGACAGTAACGGGCCGTAAGTAACCGAATGCTGGAAATGAGCCCAAGAATAAATGGGCCCTGAGAATGCCGAAAGATAACATGGGCTGGAAACAGCCCAATGGAATAATGGGCCATTAATGGGTATAAAGAGATACACTGTTCATTATGGGCCAGTTTCACCACGGGCCATTAATGGGCCAAGAGTAACAAAGGGCCTCAGATGGGCCGAAAGACGTCATGGTCCATACATGGTCCGGAACTTAAAACAGGCTGGAATCATATTGGACGGCCCATATGACGCTACTGGGCCTAATTCGGATAGGCCGTAACGGGCCCTGGGTTAGCGGGCTATAAATGGGCTATATGCGAACATGCCATTAACAGGCTTTTTGTGGGCCGGCCCGCCACCTTTTGACCAAGTCAAACGGGATGGCCTTTTCACAGGATGGGGCTCTGTTGGTCCGTGCCACGTGTCGACGTATCATAGGTGCCTTCGGTCCAATGAGTGGATGACATCTGTCCCAACGGTGAGCCGACACGTGTTTCCTCCAGCCAATGATGATTTTACACGTGGAAAATCCCCATTGGTCGGGGCAATTAACGGGTTATCGGATCCAAAACCGGACCCGATAGCTTAACGTTGTTCCGTTACGGTGGACGCCATGTGTCGGTCACCCTTGACGAAAGCACTTCTATGACGCGCGATTTATCGTCATGGAAGTGGACACTTCCGTGATGATAATTTTGGTAATGTCATGGAACACTTCTACGACAGCATAGATATGACTATCTTGATTCTGTCATAAAATCATCATGGATGTACATACATGACAGAAAACGTGACCTACTGTGACAAACACGTATCATGACAGTAGTGTATTTTTTTGTAGTGTAATCTCGATCTATGCCAACCCAACAAACACCTTTGGAGACACCTGTAGAGCACCTTTATAATCACCCTTTTACGTTGTGATGTTTGGTAGCACACAAAGTGTTCCTGTCAGGACCCCGATTCTATGCCACACCGATCTAGCATGTAACACCTCATATCACTTTGCGGCCTCACGCACGGTATTCCCACGGGTGTCGCCTTACCATGCCCAGGACCGTTTGCGCCTTTTGGCACACGTATATGATAGTGTCGCTAGCATCCATATGACAAGAACCCGGGCTGACATGGCTAGTCGTGAACCCGAAGTAGCCCTAACTTACAGGGACAATCATACATGACCCAGCATCGAACGTGTCGGTCATCAGCGAGTGAATCCGGCTTGTAGCAACTGGGCTAGCAGGACTCCGGAGAATCCGGGCTGTAGCGGGCTAACAGGACTCCGGTAGACACCGTGTGACATTTCCCCGAAGGGACAGACACAAGAATGAAGAAGGACACATGCCGGCCAGCCTATGTGTTCTGGAGCAGTAGCAAGCTACCAGGGCTCAGTGGAAGCACTAGGAGACATTTCCCAGTAAGAGAGGCTACTAAGGATAAACAACTAGATACTCAGATCCCACACATAGCAATACACATTACACGTACGCATAACATGCAAGTATGTGCTATACAAAATGGCATCACAGCATAACTCAACAATTCATATAGATAAGTATCAAAGAGCCAACATAGCATTATTACAAACAGGGGTCACATGACCCAACATTCAGAGTAGACAAGCAACAAGCGGAAGCATTGCATGTATGAGTACAGACATCTACAAATGTAAAGGGCTGAAGAGCCTGACTATCTACAACATCCTATCAAGATCGTAGCTGAGGTACAAGCTACTTGTCGAAGTCCACGAGAACACTAGTAAGACCGAAGTCTCCGCTGCAAAAACATAATTAAAGCAACATGAGTACAAAGGTACTCAGCAAGACTTACTTTAGATCCTATCATACATGCATTTGTATCAAGAAGGTAATGTGGGGTTTAGTTGCAGCAAGCCAGCTTTGACTCAGTGGCTATCCTGTTCTACGACTACAAGAAACTTCTTTGAGGTGAGACAACGCACACGAGTCCACTAATCACCACACAATACACTACTATGGATTCATCCTCGTCTCTCTACAAGAAGGCCATCCATAGCACTCACACTTGTCTTGAACATTTTAGAGTATCCACTTCAAGTTGTCTATGTACCATGTAAGCATCCAAGAAGTCCATAACCGCGGACCCAGCTATTCGAATAGATCATGTTAACCCTGCAGGGGTGTACTTCTTCACACACGCTCTCACCACTTACAGCCATGTTCACGTCATGTATCTCGGCAACCTTCAAGCGGAAGCCTTGCGAGGGTGTCAGCCATGACCTGACTAACCACACAAGACTCTAGTCCAGGTTTATCGCCTATTTGGGTTCTATCCGCAAGGGAGTCCGGCCGAGGTTTCCATCACGGCTCCAAACGATGTGTGCAGGGTTCCCGAGCCCACCATCCGGGTGCCACTCAGTACACTAGGCCACGTGTGCCTAGTCTGTCCCAAGCCCACCCTCCTGGGTGCCACTTGGTAGAAAAATAACACTACCTACAAACACCAAAAACTAGTTGTGACTCCTGGACAGAGATCAAGTTGGTTAATAAGTCGAGAGGGGTTGAGTTACCGGAACCCAATGTGTGGTAGTATCGAGTCATTGGACAACATACATAGAACTCAATGCTTAAGGACGGTTCCAGTGAGATAACCCACCATGTAATCCTACATGGCCTCTCACCGCTACCTTTACCAAATCGTGTTCACACACTTACTCTCTACATCAGAACATAGAGCACTGCACTCCAATTCATTCCCAATGAATCAGACCTGACACACTCTAAGCAATAGCAGGCATGGCATGGTAGGAACACAGCAATGGCTTCAATCAACTCCTACACATGCTAGCGGGTTTCAACTATTTACTGTGGCAATGACAGGTCATGCAGAGGAATGGGTTCATCTACCGCAGCATAAAGTAGTAGTTGAATCATTGTTGTCCTAATGCAATAACTGAGAGCAGGAGTGAGAGAGTAGGATTGTATCGGAATGAACAAGGGGGTTTGCTTGCCTGGTAGATCAACAGAGGGGGCACTGCTCCTCAGACAGGTACTCTGGAACGGTCTCCGGAACAGGACCTACGTAGAAGGAACGGTGTCGGCAATCAATACACAAGCATATGCAACAATATGATGCATGAACATGGCATGTAGATGTGATATGGTTTGTGCTAATGCATCTAGCATTCACTTGGAAGAAGTCCATTTGAACCAAGGGTTCAAATGCAACTCCAAACTAAGCTCTTATAAATGCCATTTACATGTTTTCACTTATACAGTAGGTATAATTTGGTTTGTCATGCATAAAACTAGTACAGATGGATAGATTGGATTTTTTTGATAATTTTTCATATATAAATTATTTCAATCTGAGTTACAGTTGAATTTCTATGATTTTTTGAAGTTTATAGCATTTTCTGGAATTTTCCTGATTTAATTTAAATCCAGATAATACTTTATTGCGTCAGCATTGCGTCACTGTGACGTCAGCAGTCAACGGGTTGGTCCAGATCAAACCTGACAAGTGGGACCCATATGTTAGTGTCTAACTAACTAACTTAAGTTAATTAGCACTAATCTAATCCTAATCTAGCTTAGTTAAGGCCCTGGGCCCACATGTTAGTATCAGCAGGCTAATTAAGTTTAATTAACACTTAACTAAAATTAGCAGGGGCCTGGGCCCACTTGTCAGTGATCTAGGGGAGGTCAAACCCCTGGTCAGCGGGGTCAAACCCACCGGCGACTCGACGCCGGCGAGGCCAGACACGGCGGAGGGCCTCGGATTTGGTCCTGACCAAAACAACGGTGGAGATGTGCTACGCGTAGCTGGGGAGCTGCCACATCCAGTGGTGCAAGTGGTTGGACACGGGGAGGTCGGAGCTCGCCGGAAGCGAGCTTGCGGCGGCGGCCAAAGTTCGGCTTCGACAGCGGGGCTAGCTAGCGGGCGCAAAAGACGGCGGGGTTAGGGGGAGAGTGCGGCGGAGCTCACAGCGGGCCGGTAGAGTAGCTTAGCGGGCTCGGGGACGCGCTGACAAGGGCGTACGGTCACCGGAGATCTGCATGGCCGAGGGTTGAAGAAGACAGCGGTGGGGGCGTTCGGGGGCGTCCGTCGGCGTGTGTGTCCTCGAGGAGGCGTAGACGACGGAGGCGGAGCTCCTGGACGTGTTGGGGAGGCTAGGCGGTGGTTGTGGGCGCGGCGAACGGCGTCGGTGGCGATGGTGGCGCTCGGACACGAGGTGCAGAGCGAGAGAGAGGAGGGGATGAGGACGAGGGAGTGGGCGAGAGGGTCCGGGGTGATGCGTGGCGCTGTCCAGACGCATCGGCGGAGGGACAAGCAGGCAGGGAGGGAGGAGGTGGTGCGGCGCGGTGGTGCGCGCGCGTCGGGCACGCGCTCTTCCTCTTGGCAAGGAGGAAGACGACAGGGGAGGAGGCGGGATGGGCCAGTGGGCCGCACCGCTGGGCCGGCTGAGGCGTCAGATGGCTACAGGGCGCCAGGTAAGCTTTCCATTTCTTTTTCTTTTCTATTTTTCTGACATTTGTTTGATTTAATAATAATACTAAATCATTTTATTTTCTTATGCAAATTTTTGTAGGAGCTAGTTATATTATTCCAGAGCTCCTCAACAACTAGCATAATTTTTGGACATATATTATATATGTAACATATATATATATCCAAGGCAAAATAATTACTGGATTAATCCAAATGCCCAAAATAAATATCTATGAGCTCCTAAAAATATTGGTTTTATTTTTATCTCTGTCCAATATTTTCAGAGAGCAACATGAACATTTTCTTGGACCTTTTTTGAGCACTTTTTATTTGGGTCATTTCCAAAAATGATTTTGAGGGTTTCACAAATCCCCATTTCAAATTTAACTGGAATTTAGACATGATGCACACATGGCTAGCTGGCCTTGAGCATACCAGAACTAGGGATGTGACAGTTCCTCCGGTATACAGGAGTTGCATAATCTCATAGTCTGAGGAACTAGTATAAGTCATGAAGAAAGCAGTAGCAATGAAACTAACACGATCATAATGCTAAGCTAACAGATGGGTCATGTCCATCACATCATTCTCCTAATGATGTGATCCCGTTTATCAAATGACAACACATGTCAATGGTTAGGAAACATAACCATCTTTGATTAACGAGCTAGTCAAGTAGAGGCATACTAGGGACTACATGTTTTGTCTATGTATTCACACATGTACTAAGTTTCCGGTTAATATAATTCTAGCATGAATAATAAACATTTATCATGAATTAAGGAAATAAATAATAACTTTATTATTGCCTCTAGGGCATATTTCCTTCAGTCTCCCACTTGCACTAGAGTCAATAATCTAGATTACATAGTAATGATTCTAACACCCATGGAGCTTTGGTGTTGATCATGTTTTGCTCGTGGAAGAGGCTTAGTCAACGGGTCTGCAACATTTAGATCCGTGTGTACTTTGCAAATCTCTATGTCCCCTTCCGACACTTGATGACGAATGGAATTGAAGCGTCTCTTGATGTGCTTGGTTCTCTTGTGAAATCTGGATTCCTTTGCCAAGGCAATTGCATCAGTATTGTCACAAAAGATTTTCATTGGACCCGATGCACTAGGTATGACACCTAAATAGGATATGAACTCCTTCATCCAAACTCCTTCATTTGCTGCTTCCGAAGCTGCAATGTACTCCGCTTCACACGTAGATCCCGCCACGATGCTTTGCTTGGAATGGCACCAACTGACAGCTCCTCCATTCAATAGAAATACGTATCCGGTTTGCGATTAGAGTCATTCGGATCAGTGTCAAAGCTTGCATCGACGTAACCGTTTACAACGAGCTCTTTTTCACCTCTGTAAACAAGAAACATATCCTTAGTCCTTTTCAGGTATTTCAGGATGTTCTTGACCGATGTCCAGTGCTCCACTCCGGGATCACTTTGGTACCTCCCTGCTATGCTTATAGCAAGACATACATCAGGTCTGGTACAAAGCATTGCATACATGATAGAACCTATGGCTGAAGCATAGGGACTGACTTTTATTTTCTCTCTATCTTTTGCGGTGGTCGGGCTTTGAGTCTGACTCAACTTCACACCTTGTAACAAAGGCAAGAACCCTTTCTTTGACTGGTCCATTTTGAACTTCTTCAAAACATTATCAAGGTATGTGCTTTGTGAAAGTCCAATTAAGCGTCTTGATCTATCTCTATATATCTTGATGCCCAATATGTAAGCAGCTTCTCCGAGATCTTTCATAGAAAAACTCTTATTCAGGTATCCCTTTATGCTATCCAGAAATTCTATATTATTTCCAATCAACACATATAAGATCAGAAATGCTACAGAGCTCCCACTCACTTTCTTGTAAATACAGGCTTCTCCAAAAGTCTATATAAAACCATATGCTTTGATCACACTATCAAAACATTTATTCCAACTCCGAGAAGCTTGCACCAGTCCATAAATGGATCGCTGGAGTTTGCACACTTTGTTAGCACCCTTTGAATCGACAAAACCTTCAGGTTGCATCATATACAACTCTTCTTCCAGAAATCTATTCAGGAATGCAGTTTTGACATCCATTTGCCAAATTTCATGATCATAAAATGCAGCAATTGCTAACATGATTCAGACAGACTTAAGCATCGCTACGGGTGAGAAAGTCTCATCGTAGTCAACTCCTTGAACTTGTCAAAAACCTTTCACAACAAGTCGAGCTTTGTAAACAGTAACATTACCGTCTGTGTCGGTCTTCTTCTTAAAGATCCATTTATTTTCTATGGCTTGCCGATCATCGGGCAAGTCCACCAAAGTCCACACTTTGTTCTCATACATGGATCCCATCTCAGATTTCATGGCCTCAAGCCATTTCATGGAATCTGGGCTCATCATCGCTTCCTCATAGTTCGTAGGTTCATCATGGTCTAGTAACATGACTTTCAGAACAGGATTACCATACCACTCTGGTGCTGATCTTACTCTGGAAGACCTACGAGGTTCAGTAGTAACTTGATCTGAAGTTTCATGATCATCATCATTAGCTTCCTCACTAATTGGTGTAGGAATCACTGGAACTATTTTTTGTGATGAACTACTTTCCAATAAGGGAGAAGGTACAGTTACCTCATCAAGTTCTACTTTCCTTCCACACACTTCTTTCTAGAGAAACTCCTTCTCTAGAAAGGATCCATTCTTAGCAACAAAGATTTTGCCATCGGATCTGTGATAGAAGGTGTACCTGAAGGAAATATGCCCTAGAGGCAATAATAAAGTTATTATTTATTTCCTCATATCATGATAAATGTTTATTATTCATGCTAGAATTGTATTACCTGGAAACATGATACATGTGTGAATACATAGACAAACATAATGTCACTAGTATGCCTCTACTTGACTAGCTCATTAATCAAAGATGGTTATGTTTCCTAACCATACACATGTGTTGTCATTTGATTAACGGGATCACATCATTAGGAGAATGATGTGATTGACTTGACCCATTCCGTTAGCCTAGCACTTGATCGTTTAGTATGTTGCTATTGCTTTCTTCATGACTTATACAAAGTTCCTACAACTATGAGATTATGCAACTCCCGTTTACCGGAGGAACACTTTGTGTGCTACCAAACGTCACAACATAATTGGGTGATTATAAAGGAGATCTACAGGTGTCTCCAAAGGTACATGTTGAGTTGGCGTATTTCGAGATTAGGGTTTGTCACTCCGATTGTCGGAGAGGTATCTCTGGGCCCTCTCGGTAATGCACATCACTATAAGCCTTGCAAGCAATGTAGCTAATGAGTTAGTTACAGAATAATGCATTACGTAACAAGTAAAGAGACTTGCCGGTAACGAGATTGAACTAGGTATTGGATACCGACGATTGAATCTCGGGCAAGTAACATACCGATGACAAAGGGAACAACATATGTTGTTATGCGGTTTGACCGATAAAGATCTTCGTAGAACATGTAGGAGCCAATATGAGCATCCAGGTTCTGCTATTGGTTATTGACCAGAAACAGTTCTAGGTCATGTCTACATAGTTCTCGAACCCGTAGGGTCCGCACGCTTAATGTTACGATGACAGTTTTATTATGAGTTTATAAGTTTTGATGTACCGAAGGTTGTTCGGAGTCCTGGATGTGATCACGGACATGACGAGGAGTCTCGAAATGGTCGAGACATAAAGATTGCTATATTGGAAGCCTATATTTGGATATCGAAAACGTTCCGGGTGAAATCGGGATTTTACCGGAGTACCGGGGGGTTGCCGGAACCCCCCCCCCCCCCCCCCGGGGGGGGGGGGGGGGTTAATGGGCCTACATGGGCCATGAGGGAGAAGAGGAGGGCCGGTCAGGGCAGGCCGCGTGCCCCCTCCCCCTAGTTCGAATAAGATAATGAAGGGGGGCGGCGCCCCCTTTCCTCTTTCCCCTCCCCCCTTTCCTTCTCCACCAAGGCAAGAGGAGGGAGTCCTACTCCCGGTGGGAGTAGGACTCCTCCAGGCGCACCCCTAGGGGTCCGGCCGCACCTCCCCCCTCCCTCCTTTATATACGGGGGCAGGGGGCACCTCTAAACACACAAGTTGATCTTCGTGATCGTTCCTTAGCCGTGTGCGGTGCCCCCGTCCACCATATTCCACCTCAGTCATATCGTAGCGGTGCTTAGGCGAAGCCCTGCGTCGGTAGAACATCATCATTGAAGGAAATATTCCCTAGAGGCAATAATAAAGTTATTATTTATTTCCTTATTTCGTGATAAATGTTTATTATTCATGCTAGAATTGTATTAACCGGAAACATAATACATGTGTGAATACATAGACAAACATAGTGTCACTAGTAATGCCTCTATCTTGACTAGCTCATTAATCAAAGATGGTTATGTTTCCTAGCCATAGACATGTGTTGTCATTTGATTAACGAGATCACATCATTAGGAGAATGATGTGATTGACTTGACCCATTCCGTTAGCTTAGCACTTGATCGTTTAGTATATTGCTATTGCTTTCTTCATGACTTATACATGTTCCTGTAACTATGAGATTATGCAACTCCCGTTTACCGGAGGAACACTTTGGGTGCTACCAAACGTCACAACATAACTGGGTGATTATAAAGGAGTACTACAGGTGTCTCCAAAGGTACATGTTGGGTTGGCGTATTTTGAGATTAGGTTTTGTCACTCCGATTGTCGGAGAGGTATCTCTGGGCCCTCTCGGTAATGCACATCACTATAAGCCTTGCAAGCAATGTAGCTAATGAGTTAGTTACGGAATGATGCATTACGTAATGAGTAAAGAGACTTGCCAGTAACGAGATTGAACTAGGTATTGGATACCGACGATCGAATCTCGGGCAAGTAACATACCGATGACAAAGGGAACAACGTATGTTGTTATGCGGTTTGACCGATAAAGATCTTCATAGAATATGTAGGAGCCAATATGGGCATCCAGGTTCCGCTATTGGTTATTGACCGAGAATAGTTCTAGGTCATGTCTACATAGTTCTCGAACCCGTAGGGTCCGCACGCTTAAGGTTTCGATGACAGTTATATTATGAATTTATGAGTTTTGATGTACCGAAGGAGGTCGGAGTCCCGGATGAGATCGGAGACATGACGAGGAGTCTCGAAATGGTCGAGACGTAAAGATCGATATATTGGACGACTATATTCAGAGTTCGGAAAGGTTCCGAGTGATTCGGGTATTTATCGGAGTACCGGAGAGTTACAGGAATTCGCTGGGGAGAAGTATTGGGCCTTATTGGGCTATACGGGAAAGAGAGAGGGGATGCCTAGGGCAGGCCGCGCGCCCCCCCATGGCCTAGTCCGAATTGGACTAGGGGGAGGGGCCGCACCCCCTCCTTCCTTCCCTTCTCTCTTCCCCTTCCTTGTCTCCTACTCCTACTACTTGGAAGGACTCCTAGTTGGACTAGGAAAGGGGGAATCCTACTCCCGGTGGGAGTAGGACACCCCTAGGGCGCGCCTCTCTCCTTGGCCGGCCCCCTCCTCCTTGCTCCTTTATATACGGGGGCAGGGGGCACCCCATAACACACAAGTTGATCTACGGATCGTTCCTTCGCCGTGTGCGGTGCCCCCCTCCACCATATTCCACCTCGGTCATATCGTCGCGGAGTTTAGGCGAAGCCCTGTGCCGGTAGAACATTATCATCGTCACCACGCCGTCGTGCTGACGGATCTCATCCCCGACGCTTTGCTGGATCGAAGCCCGGGGATCGTCATCGAGCTGAACGTGTGCTGAACTCGGAGGTGCCGTACGTTCGGTACTTGGATCGGTCGGATCGTGAAGACGTACGACTACATCAACCGCGTTGTCATAACTCTTTCGCTTACGGTCTACGAGGGTACGTGGACAATACTCTCCCCTCTCATTACTATGCCATCACCATGATCTTGCGTATGCGTAGGAAATTTTTTGAAATTACTACGTTCCCCAATAGTGGCATCCGAGCCTAGGTTTTATGCGTTGATGTTATATGCACGAGTAGAACACAAGTGAGTTGTGGACGATATAAGTCATACTGCCTACCAGCATGTCATACTTTGGTTCGGCGGTATTGTTGGATGAAGCGGCCCGGACCGACATTACGCGTACGCTTACGCGAGACTGGTTCTACCGACGTGCTTTGCACACAGGTGGCTGGCGGGTGTCAGTTTCTCCAACTTTAGTTGAACCGAGTGTGGCTACGCCCGGTCCTTGCGAAGGTTAAAACGGAGTCTATTTGACAAACTATCGTTGTGGTTTTGATTCGTAGGTGAGATTGGTTCTTGCTTAAGCCCGTAGCAGCCACGTAAAACTTCCAACAACAAAGTAGAGGACGTCTAACTTGTTTTTGCAGAGCATGTTGTGATGTGATATGGTCAAGACGTGATGAGATATAAGTTGTTGTATGAGATGATCATGTTTTGTTGAAGTTATCGGCAACTGGCAGAAGCCCTATGGTTGTCTCTTTGTTGCATAAGATGCAAGTGCCAAATAATTGCTTTACTTTATCGCTATGCGATAGCAATAGTTGCAAGAGCAATAGTTGGTGAGACGACCATGTGACGACACATTGATATAGATCAAGATCATGAAGATCATGGTGTCGTGACGGTGATGATAGAGATCATGACAGTACTTTGGAGATGGAGATCAAAGGCGCAAGATGATCATGGCCATATCATGTCACATATTTTGATTGCATATGATGTTTATCTGTTATACATCTTATTCTGTTTTGTTTGACGGTAGCATTTTAAGATGATCTCTCACTAATTATCAAGAAAGTGTTCTCCCTGAGTATGCACCATTGCGAAAGTTCTTCGTGCTGAGACACCACGTGATGATCGGGTGTGATAAGCTCTACATTCAAATACAACGGGTGCAAAATAGTTGCACACGCGGAATACTCAGGTTAAACTTGACGAGCCTAGCATATACAGATATGGCCTCGGAACACGGAGACCGAAAGGTCGAGCGTGAATCATATAGTAGATATGATCAACATAGTGATGTTCACCTTGAAAACTACTCCATCTCACGTGATGATCAGACATGGTTTAGTTGATTTGGATCACGTGATCACTTAGATGACTAGAGAGATGTCTGTCTAAGTGGGAGTTCATAAGTAATATGATTAATTGAACTTAAATTTATCATGAACTTAGTCCTGGTAGTATTTTGCAAATTATGTTGTAGATCAATAGCTCGCGTTGTTGCTTTCATGTGTTTATTTTGATATGTTCCTAGAGAAAACAGTGTTGAAAGATGTTAGTAGCAATGATACGGATTGGATCCGTGATCTGAGGTTTATCCTCATTGCTGCGCAGAAGAATTATGTCCTTGATGCACCGCTAGGTGACAAACCTATTGCAGGAGCAGATGCAGACATTATGAACGTTTGGCTAGCTCAATATGATGACTACTTGATAGTTTAGTGCACCATGCTTAACGGCTTAGAATCGGGACTTCAAAGACGTTTTGAATGTCATGGACCATATAAGATGTTCCAGGTATTGAAGTTAATATTTCAAGCAAATACCCGAGTTGAGAGATATGAAGTCTCCAACAAGTTCTATAGCTAAAAGATGGAGGAGAATCGCTCAACTAGTGAGCATGTGCTCAGATTGTCTGGGTACTTCAATTGCTTGAATCAAGTGGGAGTTAATCTTCCAGATAAGATAGTGATTGACAGAATTCTCTAGTCACCATCACTAAGTTACTAGAACTTCGTGATGAACTATAGTATGCAAGGGATGACAAAAATGATTCCCGAGCTCTTTGTGATGTTGAAATCGACGAAGGTAGAAATCAAGAAAGAGCATCAAGTGTTGATGATTGACAAGACCGCTAGTTTCAAGAGAAGGGCAAAGGGAAAGAAAGGGAACTTCAAGTGGAAAGATAAGCAAGTTGTCACTCCTGCGAAGAAGCCCAAAGCTGGACCAAAGCCTGAAACTGAGTGATTACACTACAAAGGAAATGGTCACTGGAAGCGGAGAAGCCCTGAATATTTGGTGGATAAGAAGGATGGCAAAGTGAACAAGGGTATATTTGATATACAGGTTATAGATGTGTGCCTTACTAGTGTTTATAGTAGCCCCTGAGTATTTGATACTTGTTCGGTTGCTAAGATTAGTAACTTGAAACAGGAGTTACAGAATAAACAGAGACTAGTTGAAGGGGAAGTGACGATGAGTGTTGGAAGTAGTTCCAAGATTGATATGATCATCATCGCACACTCCTTATACTTTTGGGATTAGTGTTAAACCTAAATAAATGTTATTTGGCGTTTGCGTTGAGCATGAATATGATTTGATCATGTTTATTGCAATACGATTATTCATTTAAAATCAGAGAATAATTGTTGTTCTGTTTACATGAATAAAACCTTCAATGGTCATACACCCAATGAAAATAGTTTGTTGGATGTCGATCTTAGTGATACACATATTCATAATATTGATGCCAAAAGATGCAAAGTTAATAATGATAGTGCAACTTATTTGTGGCACTGCCGTTTGGGTCATATCGGTGTAAAGCGCATGAAGAAACTCCATAAAGATGGATTTTCGAAATCACTTGGTTAAGAATCATTTGATACTTGCGAACCATGCCTTTTGGGCAAGATGACTAAAACTCCGTTCTTCGGAACAATGGAACGAGCTACTGACTTGTTGGAAATAATACATACTGATGTATGCAGACCAATGAGTATGAAGGCTCGTGGCAAGTATCGTTATTTTCTAACCTTCACAGATGATTTGAGCAGATATGCGTATATCTACTTAATGAAACATAAAGTCTGAAATAGTTGAAAAGTTCAAAGAATTTCAGAGTAAAGTGGAGAATCATCATAACAAGAAAATAAAGTTTCTACGATCTGATCGTGGAGGAGAATATTTGAGTTATGAGTTTGGCCTTCATATAAAACAATGTGGAATACTTTCACAGCTCACGCCACCTAGAACACCACAATGTAATGGTGTGTCCGAACATCGTAATCGTACTTTACTAGATATGGTACGATCTATGATGTGTCCTATCAGTTTACCACTATTGTTTTGGGGTTATGCATTAGAGACAGCTGCATTCACGTTTAATAGGGCACCATCTAAATCCGTTAAGACGACACCGTATGAACTATGGTTTAGCAGTAAACCTAAGCTGTCGTTTCTTAAAGTTTGGGGCTGCGATGCTTATGTGAAAAAGTTTCATCCTGATAAGCTCGAACCCAAATCGAAGAAGTGCGTCTTCATAGAATACCCAAAGGAAATTGTTGGGTACTCCTTCTATCACAGATCCAAAGGTAAAACATTCGTTGCTAAGAATGGATCCTTTCTAGAGAAGGAGTTTCTCTCGAAAGAAGTGAGTGGGAGGAAAGTAAGAGCTTGAGAAGGTAATTTGTACCTTCTCCCGAATTGGAAAGTAGCTCATCACAGAAATCAGTTCCAGTGATTCCTACACCAATTAGTGAGGAAGCCAATGATGATGATCATGAAACTTCAGATCAAGTTACTACAGAACCTCGTAGGTCTTCCAGAGTACGGTCCGCACCAGAGTGGTACGGTAATCCTGTTCTGAAAGTCATGTTACTAGACCATGATAAACCTACGAACTATGAGGAAGCGATGATGAGCCCAGATTCCGCAAAATGGCTGGAGGCCATGAAATCTGAGATGGGATCCATGTATGAGAACAAAGTATGGACTTTGGTGGAGTTGCCCGATGATCGGCAAGCCATATTGTATAAATGGATCTTCAAGAGGAAGACGGACGTTGATAGTAGTGTTACTATCTACAAAGCTCAACTTGTCGCAAAAGGGCTTTTGACAAGTTCAAGGTGTTGACTACAATGAGATTTTCTCAACTGTAGCGATGCTTAAGTCTGTCTGAATCATGTTAGCAATTGCCACATTTTATGAAATCTGGCAAATGGATGTCAAAACTGCATTCCTTTATAGTTTTTTTAAAGAAGAGTTGTATATGATGCAACCAGAAGGTTTTATCAATCCTAAAGGTGCTAACAAAATGTGCAAGCTCCAGTAATCCATCTATGGACTGGTGCAAACATCTCGGAGTTGGAATATACGCTTTGATAAGTTGATCAAAGCATAATGTTTTATACAGACTTGCGGTGAAGCCTGTATTTACAAGAAAGTGAGTGGGAGCACTACAGCATTTCTGATAAGTATATGTGAATGACATATTGTTGATCGGAAATAATGGTAGAATTATTCTGCAAAGCATGAAAGGATACTTGAATAAGAGTTTTTCAAAGAAATACCTCGGTGAAGCTGCTTACACATTGAGCATCAAGATCTATATAGATAGATCAAGACGCTTGATAAGATTTTTCAATGAATACATACCTTGATAATTTTTTTTTGAAATAGTTCAAAATGGAACAGTCAAAGAAGGAGTTCTTGCCTGTGTTGCAAGGAGTGAAATTGAGTAAGACTCAAGACCCGACCATGGCAGAAAATAGAAAGAGAATGAAAAGTCATTCCCTATGCCTCAGTCATAGCTTCTATAAAGTATGCTATGCTGTGAACCAGACATATTGTATACCTTGCTCTGAGTTTGGCAAAGGAATACAATTTTGATCTAATAGTAGATCACTGGACAGCGGTCAAGAATATCCTTAGTAAGGACTAAGGAGATGTTTCTCGATTATGGAGGTGATAAAAGAGTTCGTTGTAAAAGTTACATCGGTGCAAACTTTTACACTGATCCAGATGACTCTAAGTCTCAGTCTAGATAAATATTGAAAGTGGGAGCAATTAGCTAGAGTAGCTCCGTGCAGAGCATTATAGACATAGAATTTTTGCAAAATACATACGGCTCTGAATGTGACAGACTCGTTGACTAAGCTTCTCTCACAAGCAAAACATGATCACACCTTAGTACTCTTTGGGTGTTAATCACATAGCGATGTGAACTAGATTATTGACTCTAGTAAACCCTTTGGGTGTTGGTCACATGAAGATGTGAACTATGGGTGTTAATCATATAAGATATGAATATTGGTATTAAATCACATGGCGATGTGAACTAGATTATTGACTCTAGTGCAAGTGGGAGACTAAAGGAAATATGCCCTAGAGGCAATAATAAAGTTATTATTTATTTCCTTATTTCATGATAAATGTTTATTATTCATGCTAGAATTGTATTAACCGGAAACATAATACATGTGTGAATACATAGACAAACATAGTGTCACTAGTAATGCCTCTACTTGACTAGCTCATTAATCAAAGATGGTTATGTTTCCTAGCCATAGACATGTGTTGTCATTTGATTAACGAGATCACATCATTAGGAGAATGATGTGATTGACTTGGCCCATTCCGTTAGCTTAGCACTTGATCGTTTAGTATATTGCTATTGCTTTCTTCATGACTTATACATGTTCCTGTAACTATGAGATTATGCAACTCCTGTTTACCGGAGGAACACTTTGGGTGCTACCAAACGTCAAAAGGAGTACTACAGGTGTCTCCAAAGGTACATGTTGGGTTGGCGTATTTCGAGATTAGGTTTTGTCACTCCGATTGTCGGAGAGGTATCTCTGGGCCCTCTCGGTAATGCACATCACTATAAGCCTTGCAAGCAATGTAGCTAATGAGTTAGTTACGGAATGATGCATTACGTAACGAGTAAAGAGACTTGCCGGTAACGAGATTGAACTAGGTATTGGATACCGACGATCGAATCTCGGGCAAGTAACATACCGATGACAAAGGGAACAACGTATGTTGTTATGCGGTTTGACCGATAAAGATCTTCGTAGAATATGTAGGAGCCAATATGGGCATCCAGGTTCCGCTATTGGTTATTGACCGAGAATAGTTCTAGGTCATGTCTACATAGTTCTCGAACCCGTAGGGTCCGCACGCTTAAGGTTTTGATGACAGTTATATTATGAGTTTATGAGTTTTGATGTACCGAAGGAGTTCGGAGTCCCGGATGAGATCGGAGACATGCCGAGGAGTCTCGAAATGGTCGAGACGTAAAGATCGATATATTGGACGACTATATTCAGAGTTCGGAAAGGTTCCGAGTGATTCGGGTATTTATCGGAGTACGGGAGAGTTACGGGAATTCGCCGGGGAGAAGTATTGGGCCTTATTGGGCCATACGGGAAAGAGAGAGGGGATGCCTAGGGCAGGCCGCGCGCCCCCCCATGGCCTAGTCCGAATTGGACTAGGGGGAGGGGCCGCACCCCCTCCTTCCTTCCCTTCTCTCTTCCCCTTCCTTGTCTCCTACTCCTACTACTTGGAAGGACTCCTAGTTGGACTAGGAAAGGGGGAATCCTACTCCCGGTGGGAGTAGGACACCCCTAGGGCGCGCCTCTCTCCTTGGCCGGCCCCCTCCTCCTTGCTCCTTTATATACGGGGGCAGGGGGGCACCCCATAACACACAAGTTGATCTACGGATCGTTCCTTCACCGTGTGCGGTGCCCCCCTCCACCATATTCCACCTCGGTCATATCGTCGCGGAGTTTAGGCGAAGCCCTGCGCCGGTAGAACATTATCATCGTCACCACGCCGTCGTGCTGACGGATCTCATCCCCGACACTTTGCTGGATCGAAGCCCGGGGATCGTCATCGAGCTGAACGTGTGCTGAACTCGGAGGTGCCGTACGTTCGGTACTTGGATCGGTCGGATCGTGAAGACGTATGACTACATCAACCGCGTTGTCATAACGCTTCCGCTTACGGTCTACGAGGGTACGTGGACAATACTCTCCCCTCTCATTGCTATGCCATCACCATGATCTTGCGTATGCGTAGGAAATTTTTTGAAATTACTATGTTCCCCAACAATCATCGTCACCACGCCGTCGTGCTGACGGAACTCATCCCCGACACCCTGCTGGATCGGAGTCCGGGGATCGTCATCGAGCTGAACGTGTGCTGAACTCGGAGGTGTCGTACGTTCGGTACTTGGATCGGTCGGATCGTGAAGACGTACGACTACATCAACCGCGTTGTCATAACGCTTCCGCTTACGGTCTACGAGGGTACGTGGACAACACTCTCCCCTCTTGTTGCTATGCATCACCATGATCTTGCGTGTGTGTAGGAAATTTTTTGAAATTACTATGTTCCCCAACAGTGGTATCTGAGCCCAGGTTTTATGCATTGATGTTATATGCACGAGTAGAACACAAATGAGTTGTGGGCGATACAAGTCATACTGCTTACCAGCATGTCATACTTTGGTTCAGCGGTATTGTTGGATGAAGCGGCCCGGACCGACATTACGCGTACGCTTACGCGAGACTGGTTTTACCGCCGTGCTTTGCACACAGGTGACTAGCGGGTGTCTGTTTCTCCAACTTTAGTTGAACCGAGTGTGGCTACGCCCGGTCCTCGCGAAGGTTAAAACAGCACTAACTTAACAAACTATCGTTGTGGTTTTGATGCGTAGGTAAGAATGGTTCTTGCTCAGCCCGTAGCAGCCGCGTAAAATTTGCAACAACAAAGCAGAGAATGTCTAACTGGTTTTTGCAGGGCATGTTGTAACTCGTAGAAGCAATAGATGGCGTAATGGCAACGATGCTACGATGGAGATCAAGGTGTCGCGCCGGTGATGATGGTGATCGTGACGGTGCTTCAGAGATGGAGATCACAAGCACAAGATGATGATGGCCATATCATATCACTTATATTGATTGCATGTCATGTTTATCCTTTATGCATCTTATCTTGCTTTGATCGACGGTAGCATTTTAAGATGATCTCTCACTAAATTATCAAGAAGTGTTCTCCCTGAGTATGCACCATTGCGAAAGTTCTTCGTGCTGAGACACCACATGATGATCGGGTGTGATAGGCTCTACGTTCAAATACAACGGGTGCAAAATAGTTGCACACGCGGAATACTCAGGTTAAACTTGACGAGCCTAGCATATACAGATATGGCCTCGGAACACGGAGACCGAAAGGTCGAACGTGAATCATATAGTAGATATGATCAACATAGAGATGTTCACCATTGAAACTACTCCATCTCACGTGATGATCGGACATGGTTTGGTTGATTTGGATCACGTGATCACTTAGATGACTAGAGAGATGTCTGTTTAAGTGGGAGTTCTTAAGTAATATGATTAATTGAACTTAAATTTATCATGAACTTGGTACCTGATAGTCTTTTGCTTGTTGTAGATAGATGGCTCGTGTTGTTGTTCCGTTGAATTTTAATGTGTTCCTTGAGAAAGCTAAGTTGAAAGATGATGGTAGAAATTACACGGACTGGGTCCGTAACCTGAGGATTATCCTCATTGCTGCACAGAAGAATTACATCCTGGAAGCACCACTGGGTGCCAGGCCTGCTGCTGATGCAACTGATGATGTTAAGAACGTCTGGCAGAGCAAAGCTGATGACTACTCGATAGTTCAGTGTGCCATGCTTTACGGCTTGGAACCGGGTCTTCAATGACGTTTTGAATGTCATGGAGCATATCAGATGTTCCAGGAGTTGAAGTTAATATTTCAAGCAAATGCCCGGATTGAGAGATATGAAGTCTCCAATAAGTTCTATAGCTGTAAGATGGAGGAGAATAGTTCTGTCAGTGAACGCATACTCAAAATGTCTGGGTACAATAATCACTTGATTCAACTGGGAGTTAATCTTCCTGATGATAGTGCCATTGACAGAATTCTTCAATCACTGCCACCAAGCTACAAGAGCTTCGTGATGAACTATAATATGCAAGAGATGGACAGGACTATTCCCGAGCTCTTCGCAATGCTAAAAGCCGCGGAGGTAGAAATCAAGAAGGAGCATCAAGTGTTGATGGTTAACAAGACCACCAGTTTCAAGAAAAAGGGCAAAGGGAAGAAGAAGGGGAACTTCAAGAAGAACAGCAAACAAATTGCTGCTCAGGAGAAGAAACCCAAGTCTGGACCTAAACCTGAGACTGAGTGCTTCTACTGCAAGCAGACTGGACACTGGAAGCGGAACTGCCCCAAGTATTTGGCGGTAAGAAGGATGGCAAAGTGAACAAAGGTATATGTGATATACATGTTATTGATGTGTACCTTACTAATGCTCGCAGTAGTACCTGGGGTATTTGATACTGGTTCTGTTGCTAATATTTGCAACTCGAAACAGGGACTACGGATTAAGCGAAGATTGGATAAGGATGAGGTGACGATGCGCGTGGGAAATGGTTCCAAAGTTGATGTGATCGCGGTCAGCACGCTACCTCTACATCTACCATCGGGATTAGTTTTAGACCTAAATAATTGTTATTTGGTGCCAGCGTTGAGCATGAACATTATATCTGGATCTTGTTTCATGCGAGACGGTTATTCATTTAAATCAGAGAATAATGGTTGTTCTATTTATATGAGTAATATCTTTTATGGTCATGCACCCTTGAAGATTGGTCTATTTTTACTGAATCTCGATAGTAGTGATACACATATTCATAGTGTTGAAGCCAAAAGATGCAGAGTTGATAATGATAGTGCAACTTATTTGTGGCACTGCCGTTTAGGTCATATCGGTGTAAAGAGCATGAAGAAACTCCATACTGATGGACTTTTGGAATCACTTGATTATGAATCACTTGGTACTTGCGAACCGTGCCTCATGGGCAAGATGACTAAAACGCCGTTCTCCGTATGGAGCGAGCAACTGATTTATTAGAAATCATACATACTGATGTATGTGGTCCAATGAATATTGAGGCTCCCGGAGGGTATCGTTATTTTCTCACCTTCACAGATGATTTGAACAGATCTG
This sequence comes from Triticum timopheevii, assembly GCA_963921465.1. NCBI lineage: Eukaryota > Viridiplantae > Streptophyta > Magnoliopsida > Poales > Poaceae > Triticum > Triticum timopheevii. The sequence goes on from OY997266.1 coordinate 129,942,259, forward strand.
GGTATATCTACTTAATGAAACACAAGTCTGAAACATTTGAAAAGTTCAAAGAATTTCAGAGTGAAGTGGAAAATCATCGTAACAAGAAAATAAAATTTCTGCGATCTGATCGTGGAGGAGAATATTTGAGTTACGAGTTTGGTTTACATTTGAAGCAATGCGGAATAGTTTCACAACTCACGCCACCCGGAACACCACAGCGAAATGGTGTGTCCGAACGTCGTAATCGTACTTTACTAGATATGGTGCGATCTATGATGTCTCTTGCTGATTTACCGCTATCGTTTTGGGGTTATGCTTTAGAGATGGCCGCATTCACGTTAAATAGGGCACCATCAAAATCCGTTGAGACGACGCCTTATGAACTATGGTTTGGCAAGAAACCAAAGTTGTCGTTTCTTAAAGTTTAGGGCTGCGATGCTTATGTGAAGAAACTTCAACCAGATAAGCTTGAACCCAAATCGGAGAAATGTGTCTTCATAGGATACCCAAAAGAGACTATTGGATACACCTTCTATCACAGATCTGAGGGCAAGATTTTTGTTGCTAAATTTGGATCCTTTCTAGAGAAGGAGTTTCTCTCGAAAGAAGTGAGTGGGAGGAAAGTAGAACTTGATGAGGTAACTGTACCTGCTCCCTTATTGGAAAGTAGTCCATCACAAGAACCGGTTCCTGTGACAACTATACCAATTAGTGAGGAAGCTAATGATATTGATCATGAAACTTCAGATCAAGTTTCTACTGAACCTCATAGGTCTACCAGAGTAAGATCCGCACCAGAGTGGTACGGTAATCCTATTCTGGAAGTCATGTTACTTGACCATGGCGAACCTACGAACTATGAGGAAGCGATGATGAGCCCAGATTCCGCAAAATGGCTAGAAGCCATGAAATCTGAGATGGGATCCATGTATGAGAACAAAGTATGGACTTTGGTTCACTTGCCCGATAATCGGCAAGCCATTGAGAATAAATGGATTTTTAAGAAGAAGACTAACGCTGATGGTAATGTAACTGTCTACAAAGCTCGACTTGCTGCGAAAGGTTTTCAACAAGTTCAAGGGGTTGACTACGATGAGACTTTCTCACCCGTAGCGATGCTTAAGTCTGTCCGAATCATGTTAGCAATTTCCGCATTTTATGATTATGAAATTTGGCAAATGGATGTCAAAACTGCATTCTTGAATGGATTTCTAGAAGAAGAGTTGTATATGATGCAACCAGAAGGTTTTGTCGATCCAAAAGGTGCTAACAAAGTGTGCAAACTCCAGCGATCCATTTATGGACTGGTGCAAGCATCTCGGAGTTGGAATAAACGCTTTGATAGTGTGATCAAAGCACATGGTTTTATACAGACTTTTGGAGAAGCCTATATTTACAATAAAGTGAGTGGGAGCTCTGTAGCATTTCTGATATTATATGTAGATGACATATTATTAATTGGAAATGATATAGAATTTCTGGATAGCATAAAGGGATACTTGAATAAAAGTTTTTCAATGAAAGACCTAGGTGAAGCTGCTTACATATTGGGCATCAAGATCTATAGAGATAGATCAAGACGCTTAATTGGACTTTCACAAAGCACATACCTTGATAAAATTTTGAAAAAATTCAAAATTTATCAGGCAAAGAAAGGGTTCTTACCTGTATTACAAGGTGTGAAGTTGAGTCAGACTCAATGCCCGACCATAGCAAGAGATAAAGAGAAAATGAAAGATGTTCCCTATGCTTCAGCCATAGGCTCTATCATGTATGCAATGATGTGTACCAGACCTGACGTATGCTTAGCAATAAGCTTGTCAGGTAGGTACAAAAGTAATCCAGGAGTGGATCACTGGACAACGGTCAAGAACATCCTGAAATACCTGAAAAGGACTAAGGATATGTTTCTTGTTTATGGAGGTCACAAAGAGCTAGTCGTAAACGGTTACATCTATGCAAGCTTTGACACTGATCCGGACGATTCTAAATCGCAAACCGGATACGTCTTTTTATTAAAAGGTGGAGCTCTAGGTTGGTGCAGTTCCAAATAAAGCGTCGTGGCGGGATCTACATGCGAAGCAGAGTACATAGCTGCTTCGGAAGCAGCAAATGAAGGAGTCTGGATGAAGGAGTTCATTTCCGATCTAGGTGTCATACCTAGTGCATCGGGACCAACGAAGATCTTCTGTGACAATACTGGTGCAATTGCCTTGGCAAAGGAATCTAGATTTCACAAGAGGACCAAGCACATCAAGAGACGCTTCAATTCCATCCGGGACCAAGTCCAGGTGGGAGACATAGAGATTTGCAAGATACATACGGATCTGAATGTTGCAGACCCGTTGACTAAGCCTCTTCCACGAGCAAAACCTGATCAACACCAAGACTCCATGGGTGTTAGAATCATTACTGTGTAATCTAGATTATTGACTCTAGTGCAAGTGGGAGACTGAAGGAAATATGCCCTAGAGGCAATAATAAAGTTATTATTTATTTCCTCATATCATGATAAATGTTTATTATTCATGCTAGAATTGTATTACCTGGAAACATGATACATGTGTGAATACATAGACAAACATAATGTCACTAGTATGCCTCTACTTTACTAGCTCATTAATTAAAGATGGTTATGTTTCCTAACCATAGACATGTGTTGTCATTTGATTAACGGGATCACATCATTAGGAGAATGATGTGAGTGACTAGACCCATTCCGTTAGCCTAGCACTTGATCGTTTAGTATGTTGCTATTGCTTTCTTCATGACTTATACAAAGTTCCTACAACTATGAGATTATGCAACTCCTGTTTACTGGAGGAACACTTTGTGTGCTACCAAACGTCACAACGTAACTGGGTGATTATAAAGGAGCTCTACAGGTGTCTCCAAAGGTACATGTTGAGTTGGCGTATTTCGAGATTAGGGTTTGTCACTCCGATTGTCGGAGAGGTATCTCTGGGCCCTCTCGGTAATGCACATCACTATAAGCCTTGCAAGCAATGTAGATAATGAGTTAGTTATGGAATGATGCATTACGTAACGAGTAAAGAGACTTGCCGGTAACGAGATTGAACTAGGTATTGGATATCGACGATCGAATCTCGGGCAAGAAACATACTGATGACAAAGGGAACAACGTATGTTGTTATGCGATTTGACCGATAAAGATCTTAGTAGAATATGTAGGAGCCAATATGAGCATCCAGGTTCCGCTATTGGTTATTGACCGGAAACAGTTCTAGGTCATGTCTACATAGTTCTCGAACCCGTAGGGTCCGCACGCTTAACGTTACGATGACAGTTTTATTATGAGTTTATAAGTTTTGATGTACCGAAGGTTGTTCGGATTCCCGAATGTGAGCACGGACATGACGAGGAGTCTCGAAATGGTCGAGACATAAAGATTGATATATTGGAAGCCTATATTTGGATATCGGAAATGTTCCGGGTGAAATCGGGATTTTACCGGAGTACCGGGGGGTTACCGGAACCCCCCCCCCCCCCGGGGGGGGTTAATGGGCCTACATGGGCCATGAGGGAGAAGAGGAGGGCCGGCCAGGGCAGGCCGCGCGCCCCCTCCCCCCTAGTCCGAATAAGACAAGCAAGGGGGGCGGCGCCCCCCTTTCCTCTTTCCCCTCCGCCCTTTCCTTCTCCACCAAGGCATATACGGGGGCAGGGGGCACCTCTAAACACACAAGTTGATCTTCGTGATCGTTCCTTAGCCGTGTGCGGTACCCCCTCCACCATATTCCACCTCGGTCATATCGTAGCGGTGCTTAGGCGAAGCCCTGCGTTGGTAGAACATCATCATCGTCACCACGCCGTCGTGCTGACGGAACTCATCCCCGACACCCTGCTGGATCGGAGTCCGGGGATCGTCATCGAGCTGAACGTGTGCTGAACTCGAAGGTGCCGTACGTTCGGTACTTGGATCAGTCGGGTCGTGAACACGTACGACTACATCAACCGCGTTGTCATAACACTTCCGCTTACGGTCTACGAGGGTACGTGGACAACACTCTCCCCTCTTGTTGCTATGCATCACCAGGATCTTGCGTGTGCGTAGGAAATTTGTTGAAATTACTACGTTCCCCAACAGTACCCAACGGTTTCCTTTGGGTATCCTATGAAGACACACTTCTCCGATTTGGGTTCGAGCTTATAAGGTTGAAGCTTTTTCACATAAGCATCGCAGCCCCAAACTTTAAGAAACGACAACTTTGGTTTCTGGCCAAACCACAGTTCATAAGGCGTCGTCTCAACGGATTTTGATGGTTCCCTATTTAAAGTGAATGCAGTCGTCTCTAAAGCATAACCCCAAAACGATAGCGGTAAATCAGTAAGAGACATCATAGATCGCACCATATCTAATAAAGTACGTTTACGATGTTCGGACACACCATTTCGCTGTGGTGTTCCAGGTGGCATTAATTGTGAAACTATCCAATGTTGTTTCAAATGAAGACCAAACTCGTAACTCAAATATTCTCCTCCACGATCAAATCGTAGAAACTTTATTTTCTTGTTATGATGATTTTCCACTTCACTCTAAAATTCTTTGAACTTTTCAAATGTTTCAGACTTATGCTTCATTAAGTAGATATAACCATATCTGCACAAATCATCTGTGAAGATAAGAAAATAATGATACCCGCCACGAGCATCAACACTCATTGGACCACATACATCAATATGTATTATTTCCAATAAGTCACTAGCTCGTTCCATTGTTCCGGAGAACGAAGTTTTAGTCATCTTGCCCATAAGGCACGGTTTGCGAGCACCAAGTGATTCCAAAAGTCCATCAGTATGGAGTTTCTTCATGCGCTTTATACCGATATGACCCAAGCGGCAGTGCCACGGATAAATTGCACTATCATTATTAAACTTCAATCTTTTGGCTTCAACACTATGAATATGTGTATCACTACTATCGAGATTCAACAAAAATAGACCACTCAACAGGGGTGCATGACCATAAAATATATTACTCATATAAATAGAATAACCATTATCCTTTGATTTAAATGAATAATCGTCTCGCATAAACAAGCTCCAGATATAATGTTCATGCTCAACACTGGCACCAAGTAACAATTATTCAGGTCTAAAACTAATCCCAATGGTAGATGTAGAGGTAGCGTGCCGATCGCGGTCACATCGACTTTGGAACCATTTCCCACGCGCATCGTCACCTCGTCCTTAGCCAATCTTCGCTTAATCCGTAGCCCCTATTTCGAGTTGCAAATATGAGCAACAGAACCAGTATCAAATACCCAGGCGCTACTGCGAGCATTAGTTAAGTACACATCAATAACATGTATATCAAATATACCTTTCACTTTGCCATCCTTCTTATCCGCCAAATACTTGGGGCAGTTCCGCTTCCAGTGATCAGTCCCTTTGCAGTAGAAGCACTCAGTTTCAGGCTTAGGTCCAGACTTGGGTTTCTTCTCTTGAGCAGCAACTTTTTTGTCGTTCTTCTTGAAGTTCCCTTTCTTCCCTTTGCCCTTTTTATTGAAACTAGTGGTCTTATTGACCATCAACACTTGATGCTCCTTTTTTATTTCTACCTCCGTGGCTTTTAGCATCGCGAAGAGCTCAGGAATAGTCTTGTTCATCCCTTGCATATTATAGTTCATCACAAAGCCTTTATAGCTTGGTGTCAGTGATTCAAGAACTCTATCAATGACACAATCAACTGGAAGATCAACTCCCAGCTAAGTCAAGTGATTATGATACCCAGACATTTTGAGTATGTGTTCACTGACAGAACTATTCTCCTCCATTTTGCAGCTGTAGAACTTGTTAGAGACTTCATATCTCTCAACTCAGGCATTTGCTTGAAATATTAACTTCAACTCTTGGAACATCTCATATGCTCCATGACGTTTCAAAACATCGTTGAAGTCCCGATCCTAAGACGTAAAGCATGGCACGCTGAACTATCGAGTAGTCATCAGCTTTGCTCTGCCAGACGTTCTTAACATCATCAGTAGCATCTGCAGTAGGCCTAACACCCAGTGCTGCTTCTAGGACGTAATTCTTCTATGCAGCAATGAGGATAATCCTCAAGTTACAGACCCCGTCTGTGTAGTTGCTGCCATCATCTTTCAACTTAGCTTTCTCTAGGAACACATTAAAATTCAAAGGACGTTAGCACGGGCCATTGATCTACAACAACATAGACATGCAAAATACTATCAGGTACTAAGTTCATGATAAATTAAGGTTCAATTAATCATATTACTAAAGAACTCCCACTTAGATAGACATACCTCTAATCATCTAAGTGATCACGTGATCCAAATAAACTAAATCATGTCTGATCATCATGTGAGATGGACTAGTTTTCAATGGTGAACATCACTATGTTGATCATATCTACTATATGATTCACGCTCGACCTTTCGGTCTCAGTGTTCCGATGCCATATCTGCATATGCTAGCTCATCAAGTTTAACCCGAGTATTCTGCATGTGCAGTACTGGCTTGCACCCATTGTATGTGAACGTAGAGCTTATCACACCCAATCATCACGTGGTGTCTCGGCACGACGAACTGTAGCAACGGTGCATACTCAAGGAGAACACTTGTACCTTGAAATTTAGTAAGGGATCATCTTATAATGGTACCAACGTTCTAAGAAAAATAAGATGCATAAAGGATAAACATCACATGCAATCAAAATATGTGACATGATATGGCCATCATCATCTTGTGGTCATGATCTCCATCACCGAAGCATCGTCATGATCTTCAACGTCACCGGCGCGACACCTTGATCTCCATCATAGCATCATTGTCGTCTCACCATCTATTGTTACTATGACTATCGCTACCGCTTAGTGATAAAGTAAAACAATTACATGGCGATTGCATTGCATGCAATAAAGCGACAACCATATGGCTCTACCAGTTGCCGATAACTTTGTTACAAAACATGATCATCTCATACAACAAATTATATCACATCATGCTTAACCATATCACATCACAGCAAGCCCTGCAAAAACAAGCTAGACGTCCTCTACTTTGTTGTTGCAAGTTTTTACATGGCTGCTACGGGCTTCGAGCAAGAACCGTTCTTATCTACGCATCAAAACCACAACGATTTTTCGTCAAGTATGTTGTTTTAACCTTCAACAAGGACCGTGCGCAGCCACACTCTATTCAACTAAAGTTGGAAAAACAGACACTCACCGGCCACCTATGTGCAAAGCACGTCGGTAGAACCAGTCTCGCGTAAGCGTACGCATAATGACGGTCTGAGCCGCTTCATCCAACAATACCGCCGAATCAAAGTATGACATGTTGGTAAGCAGTATGACTATTATCACCCACAACTCTTTGTGTTCTACTCGTGCATATAACATCTACGCATAGACCTGGCTCGGATGCCACTGTTGTGGAACGCGGTAATTTCAAAAAAAAATCCTATCATCACGCAAGATCTATCTATGTGATGCATAGCAACGAGAGGGGGAGTGTATCTTCATACCCTTCAAGATCGCAAAGCGGAAGCATTTATCAACGCGGTTAATGTAGTCGTACACCTTCACGATCCGTCCTGATCATGTACCGAACGTACGGCACCTCCGCGTTCAGCACATGTTCAGCTCGATGATGTCCTTGCCTTCTTGATCCGGCAAGACGGGCAAAGTAGTAGATGAGTTCTGGCAGCACGACGGTGTGGTGACGGTGTTGGTGAAGAACAATATCCGTAGGGCTCCGCCTAAGCACTACGGAAACTATGACAGAGGATAAACTAGAGGGGACGGGGTTGCCGGCACACGGCTTGGTGTTTCTTGATGTGTCTTTGGTGCTAGCCCTGCCCCTCTATTTATATGTTGAGCCTTGGGGTTGAAACTTAGAGTAAAAGCCTCCACAAAGTCGGTTTCACCCGAAAGGCAAGAGTCCTTCTCGGACTCCAGGGCAAGACGCCGGGGTTCTGTGTCGGTGTCAAAACCGGCGAATCTCGGGTAGGGGGTCCCAAACTGTGCGTCTAAGGCTAATGCTAACAAGAGGCAGGGGACACAATGTTTACCCAGGTTCGGGCCCTCTCGATGGAGGTAATACCCTACTTCTTGCTTGATTGATCTTGATGATATGAGTACTACAAGAGTTGATCTACCACGAGATCGAAGAGGCTAAACCATAGAAGCTAGCCTATGGTTATGATTGTTCTTGTCCTACAGACAAAACCCTCCGGTTTATATAGACATCGGAGGGGGCTTGGGTTACACATAGTCGGTTACAGAGAAAGGAATCTTCACATCCGAATCGCCAAGCTTGCTTTCCACGCAAAGGAGAGTCCCATCCGGACACGAGACGAAGTCTTCTATCTTGTATCTTCATAGCCCAACAGTCCGGCATACACATATAGTCCGACTGTCCGAGGACCCCTTAATCCAGGACTCCCACAGTAGCCCCTGAACCAGGCTTCAATGTTGATGAGTCCGGCATGCAGATTGTCTTCGGCATTGCAAGGCAGGTTCCTTCTCCAAATACTCCATAGCGGATCTTGAATATAAGAATCATGTCCGGCTCTGCAAAACAAATTCCACATACCACGGTAGAGAGTATAATATCCCACGAGTCCAATCTGCTGACAACTCATAGCATGACATCATGCCACGGCCCGGTCTTTATTCGAACCGTTTTTTATCCTGCCCCTCCGTATTTCGAGGCGCGATTTCATTGGCACATCTTTTCGAAGCAGAGATCTTGTCCCCTTATCACAGGATTCTCATCAATACGGGCATGGGTAACCCAACCGTGCCATCAGTATGGTGCTTGGGAAATAAGCGAGTTTTAGGGCGAACGGGGAGGCGCATGATTTTTACTGCCTTTATAAAGGGATAAGGATTCCCCTCTTTCACCCACACCCTCTTCTTCCTCTTCTCATTCATCCTCGAGCTCCAACACCCAAGCACCCATCTCTTCTGCCCAAAAAGCACTCCAATCATGTCCGGATCCGGAGCTGGAGGCAAGTGGATGGCCTCCTCCGTCAAGAAGGAGGACATCAGGAAGCTCTGGGAGGCTGGGTACTTGTCCGAAGACATCGCTCATCGGCTTCCGGCCAAGGGGCAGATCATCCCCACCCCGTAGCCCCAAGAAAGGGTGGTATTTCTTTCCCACTTCATTCGCGGGCTGGGGTTCCCCCTCCACCCGTTCGTCCGTGCACTGATGTTCTACTACGGGCTGGACTTCCACGACTTGTCCCCCAACTCCATCCTCAACATTTTGGCATTCATTGTCGTGTGTGAGGCCTTCCTCCGCATCCCACCTCACTTCGGCCTATGGCTGAAGACCTTCAATGTGAAGCCCAAGGTGGTGAGCGGCGAATGATACGTCTCCAACGTATCTATAATTTTTGATTGTTCCATGCTATTATATTACCCCTTTTGGATGTTTATGGGCTTTATTTTACACATTTATATCATTTTTGGGACTAACCTATTAACCGGAGGCCCAACCCATACTGCTGTTTTATTGCCTGTTTCAGTATTTCGAAGAAAAGGAATATCAAATGGAGTCCAAACGGAATGAAACCTTCAGCATCGTGATTTTTTGGAAGAATATGATCTGGGAGACTTGGAGTTCACGTCAGAAGATCCCCGAGGACCCCACAAGATAGGAGAGCGCCCCCCCCCCCTACTGGGCGCGCTCCCTATCTCGTGGGCCCCTCGAGGCTCCCCCGACCGACTTCTTTCGCCTATATATGCCTACGTACCCTAAAACCATCAAAAATCAAGATAGATCGGGAGTTCCGCCGCCGCAAGCCTCTGTAGCCACCAAAAACCTCTCGGGAGCCTGTTCCGGCACCCTGCCGGAGGGGGAATCCATCATCGGTGGCCATCTTCATCATCTCGGCGCTCTCCATGACAAGGAGGGAGTAGTTCACCCTCGGGGCTGAGGGTATGTACCAGTAGCTATGTGTTTGATCCCTCTCTCTCGTGTTCTCTCTCGTGTTCCCTCTATGGCACGATCTTGATGTATCCCGAGCTTTGCTATTGTAGTTGGATCTTATGATGTTTCTCCCCTATACTCTCTTGTGATGAATTGAGTTTCCCCTTTGAAGTTATCTTATCGGATTGAGTCTTTTATGAGAACACTTGTTGTATGTCTTGCCGTGTTTATCTGTGGTGACAATGGGATATCATGTGCCACTTGATGTATGTTTTGGTGACCAACTTGCGGGTTCCGCCCATGAACCTATGCATAGGGGTTGGCACACGTTCTTGACTCTCCGGTAGAAACTTTAGGGCACTCTTTGAAGTACTTTGTGTTGGTTGGATGAATCTGAGATTGTGTGATGCATATCGTATAATCATGCCCACGGATACTTGAAGTGACAATGGAGTATCTAGGTGACATTAGGGTTTTGGTTGATTTGTGTCTTAAGGTGTTATTCTAGTACGAACTCTTTAATAGATCAATCCGAAAGAATAACTTTGAGGTGGTTTCGTACCCTACCATAATCTCTAAGTTTGTTCTCCGCTATTAGTGGATTTGGAGTGACTCTTTGTTGCATGTTGAGGGATTGTTATATGATCTATCTATGTTATTATTGTTGAGAGAACTTGTAGTAGTGAAAGTATGAACCCTAGGCCTTGTTTCCTATCATTGCAATACCATTTACGCTCACTTTTATCATTAGTTTTTTTTGACAGAAAGACTGTAAAGGAACCCCCTACAGTATAATTGGTGCAACAAACCAAATTGCAAGTACCATGCCTTGAACCTGGGTGGGTGGAAAGGCATCAGCCCCTTCCCACCACTAGGCTATGCCTTAGTCTGCACTTTTATCATTAGTTACCTTGCTGTTTTTATATTTTCAGATTACAAAAATCTATATCTACTATCCATATTGCACTTGTATCACCATATCTTCGCCGAACTAGTGCACCTATACAATTTGCCATTGTATTGGCTGTGTTGGGAACACAAGAGACTTTTTGTTATTTGGTTGCAGGGTTGTTTGAGAGAGACCATCTTCATCCTACGCCTCCCACGGATTGATAAACCTTAGGTCATCCACTTGAGGGAAAATTGCTACTGTCCTACAAACCTGTGCACTTGCAGGCCCAACAACGTCTACAAGAAGAAGGTTGTGTAGTAGACATCAGCGAACGAGCGGAGTGTGGTGGCGCTATGGTGGGAAAGATGCCCAATGTCACCTAGCCCAAGGGCTCCTTTGTGGAGACCGTAAAGGGGTGGCAATCGGGGTGGTTCTACATCACCGAGCCGCGCGGCGCCAACTGGGCGGCGACCCTCGAATTCTGATCCGGAGTCCCCATGCAGCTCACCTCCTGGCAGGAGAAGGGTTTAGCCTGGGGCTCAGCGGAAGAAGTGACCAGGCTCCAGACGTGTGTCCAGAACATGATTGACAAGAAAATCAAGCTTGTCAACGTGGTCCAGGTCATGATCTTCCACCGGATTCTTCCATGCCATATTCGGACTTGTAACCCGGGGGAGTTTGACCTGGGAAAGCACCAGATACTGCTGGAGCTCTTCGATACGACACACGAAGACATCTGGAAAGTGCTTTTTAAGGCCGGAGAGGTACCACCACCCACGTCCGAGGATCACGGGCTCAGCATAAAACGCTGGGATAATCTGGTAAGTTCTTTTATGTTTGCAAGGTATATCCTTTGCCGGCATATCTGCAGGAGGAGCCTAAGCCGCAATGCCAATCTTTCAGGCCTGGGTAACGATAACGAAGCAGATCGATTGTCTGGCTCCGCTTCCCGAAGATCTAGAAACGCCTCTTCTGGCGAAGATGTTGTTTCCGGCACCTTATGAGGTGTCGGAAAAGAAAACCAAGAAGGCGGCCAAAGGGACCAGAGGGGGCCTCCGCCGCAAGGGTGTCTCGGACGTGATGTCGGAAGACGCCGAGATGCCTTCCTTCTCCAGAGACGATGAGGAGGAGGAGGAGGCCCGTTCACCCCTTATTGGGGAAAAAAGAAGAGGAAGGCCTCCACACACGGGGAGGCGGAGGCGCCCAAGAAGGGAAAGATCTCCCTTCCGTACTACTCCACCACAGCCACCAATAGCAGCGAGGAGTGGGGGCCCAGGGTCAAGCCCCTAGCCAAGTTGTAAGTATCCGGACGCGGTAATATTTCCGGTTTTTCACTTTATCGTTTTTTAATGTGTTAGACCATGCATCTGCAGTCCGGCCCAATCCAAAATCGAGCTCTCCTCCTCTTCGAAGGGGTCGTTGGATCCATCGGCGATGAACATCAAGTCCCTTCCAACGGCCACCTCTCATAAGGCCGTGGACAACACCGAGGTGTTGTCCCGAAGGATACTGGGCCAAGGGGAGACCATTCCGGTGATGCCGGAGGAAGGAGGTCCAGTTGCCGGGCACATGGGGGGAAAGACCCCTACAGACCCCGACGATGGGGGCCGAGTCCAGTTCGGCCCTCAGCCAGATACAGCTCCGGAGACCCAAGTGGCTCCGGATTTGGGTAGGCGGCCTCTCCCGAACGAGGGGGGCAAGCCGCCTCCGTCGGTGACCTCTGTCCATCCCGAGGCACCAGACAGATTGCTGGAAGCGCTACAAGGCGCTTCCATTATGGAAGAGCATCGTACTCTTATGAGTACAGTGATTGAGAAAGTCCAATCCGCCAAAAGCGGATTCACCGAAACCTGCATTAGCCTTCTAACAGGCTTTAAGGTAAGTAATATAGTTCTAAAAGAATATCACCTTGTAGACAGTAGCCCCTGATGCTCTGTTTGGTGTTTGGAAAGAAGAACCAAACAGAGGATCAAAATATATTTCGCAGGAGTCTAACATAAAATGTCTGTGTGAATAAGCAGGCGTTGCTGCTAGCCGTTGCCGCTCATACTACAGAGGTCTCCAGCTTGACGCGGAACCTGGAGCGGGCCGAGGAAGAACTCGGCCTCATGAGGAAGCAACTGAAGGACAGCCAAGGTATGCACTAACTGGTGCTTTATATTTGGGAGGGATGAAGAGTTCGTACTGACTGAAGTGTCATGCACTTTATTAGGGGCCACGACCGAAGTAGCGGCCCTCAAGAAGGCTTTGGCCAAGGCCAAGGACAAAGCAGCTAAGGAACACGCCGCGCGCGAGAAGCAGGAGGCCCGGGTCAGTGAGGTCTACCAAGAGCTCCAGGACGCCGTCAAAAAGTATGAGTCCTTGGAGCGTGATTCGAAGACTCAAGAGTCCGAACTTGCCAAGGCCCGCCAGAGTGTGCAAGATGCCCGAGCCGAAGCCCAGAGCGCCCTCCGGGAAATACAGGTGGCCCAGGATATCGCGGCAGGTAAGGTTTTTATTATGCAAAAGCAAGTGTGTGAAGGAGGTGTTCCTTTTACTTACCCGAATTTGGATTTTTCCAGGAGCGTTTGCAGATATGTCGTGCAACATATCAGATGCTGCAGAATTCTTTTGAGCCAAAGAAGAAAGCTCTACGGAGAAGTTGTTCTGGTCTCAATACCTTGGATCAGAACATCCGTTGCCCCTTAGCGACCAGCTAAAGCAGTTGGTCGAGCTGCACAAGGCGGCCGAACTGGCCATGAAGGACCTAATAGTCCGGCTATGTCCTGCCGAGCCCATGCCTAGTAGCTACTTCGGACTTGTGAAGCGGCTGGTCAGTGCCTGCCCTCGGCTTGATGCTATCAAGCGGTCGGTCTGCATTGAAGGTGCGCGGATGGCTTTCGCCCACGCCAAGATGGTTGCCACAAAGTTGATGACCGAGGGTCCGCCCGAGGGCAAGGAGCATCGCAAGCCCGAGAAGTACTATGATAGTGTCATGGAGGGATCCCGCCTTGTGGAGGAGAAATGTGCCAAGGATATCATTTTCCCATGAAAGCATTATTTTATCCTGTCTTGCACCATGGAACAAGTTCTTTATGTAATGTAATGCTTGTTATTTAAAATTTTACCTCTTGTGCGGCCGTTTATAAAATCTGAGAGTTGGCCAGTCGTCGGCTTCTGCCCCCACGTAGCTAGTACAGGAGTGTTCGGGATAAATCTAAACACTCTTTGTCCAAACTGTTGGTCCTTTAAGGAGGTGTTTAGCGCGAAGAACAAGGCAATCGGACTATACAGCTTATCACCCTCACTTAGCCATAGGAGTTCTATAATTTTAAATTTTGGTGTAGCCCCTGGTATTCGAAAGGCCGAAGTTGGGGTGATATACACGCCTAATCGGACGAAAACCGATTCCTTGCATAAAGCGGAAAAAATCTCTAGCTATTTGAAAACCTCTCGAACAGTTGACCAGCTCTCGCCGCATCATGACAGTCACTTTTCCACTTTCTCTACCGAGGCGCACGTCCGGAAGAACCGGGACACAATCGCAGTAGTTCTCCCTTTACTACCCTAGCCGATATAGCGGAACGTAGGGTAGCAAGCACAGGAGTCGGGCAACCCAATTATTGACCAAAATCATGATTCAGAGTCGATGCATATAATGCTATAAGTTCGGGGTGCCAAACTATACTGTAAAAGTGTTCGGACTTTCTTTCCGTGTTATGGGGTACAATGAAGTCCCTGGTGAATTAAGTCGCACTAGAATGTACGGGTGCAATTGAAAATAAATGGACAAGGAAAAATTTAAGTAATGGGCAAACGCGGCAAAAAAAAATTCATTGTAAGTTGATCGATACGTCAAGGCGTATCTATACAAAGTAGTGCAATAAGCAAATAAGGCTATTTAACATGTCATGACCAAGAGCGAGTTGCGTGTGGGTATTTAAAACAGGTATGACAATCGTTAGCAAAGACCACCTGGGTATTCCCTTGTATGTCCGAGCCCCTAGCTTTCTTGGTGTATCCGTCCCGCTACGGGTCCGATGAGCAGGTTTATCCGAAAAGGCCTTGAGAGGTGAAAAACCTAAAAGAAAGAGAAAAAGTGAAGGTATGCGGATCCAGGAGCGGTTGAGCCGCATTGCGGGCCGCAGTCTAGTTGTGCCTCCATCCATGCCCATGGTATTTTAAGTGCGTAGTTGTGTACGTGCGACACAAATTTCGCCCCTTTATTGGGGCTGGGACGAAGGCCGGATTGCTAGCTGAGCTGTGGGCAAGCCGGATGGTCCTGTTGCAGAGTAGCATGGACCCGCTTAACAGTGTCTGGGGGTTTTATTGCCGAATTGAGGTTTTGCCTAAGGAGGCTATTTTGTACTTCTGCTGCAAGGGCCGCGGTGTGCTCCTCAGTACGGAGGGAGCACTCTGTATTTCCATTGACTTTTATAACACCGCGAGGTCCGGGCATCTTGAGCTTAATGTAGGCATAGTGCGGCACCGCATTTAAATGGGCAAATGCGGTTCGTCCGAGCAGTGTGTGATAACCACTACGGAAGGAGGCGATATCGAAGAGTAGCTCTTCACTTCAGAAATTATCCGGGGAACCGAAGACCACTTCCAGTGTGATTGAGCCCGTGCAGCGGGCCTCTACACCTGGTATGACACCTTTAAAGGTGGTTTTGGTGGGTTTGATCCTTGAGGGATCAATACCCATTTTGTGCACTATATCCTGATAAAGTAGGTTCAGGCTGCTACCACCGTCCATGAGGACGCGTGTGAGGTGGAATCCGTCAATGATAGGGTCAAGCACTAGTGCGGCTGAACTGCCGTGACGGATACTGGTCGGATGGTCCCTTCGATCAAAGGTGATCGAACAGGAGGACCACGGGTTGTATTTTGGGGCGACTGGCTCCATCGCGTAGACGTCCCTTAGTGCGCGCTTCCGCTCCCTTTTGGGGATATGAGTAGCATATATCATATTCACCGTTTTCATTTGGGGAGGAAACTTCTTCTCTCCCCTTGTGTTCGGCGGCCGGGGTTCCTCGCCGTCGTCACTTGGCGATCCCTTTTCCTTTTTTTCAGCATTTAACTTGCCAGCCTGTATAAAGACCCAACATTCTCTGTTGGTGTGATTGGCTGGTTTATCGGGGGTGCCGTGGATTTGACATGGACGATCGAGTATGCGGTCCAGACTGGACGGGCCCGAATTGTTTCTTTTAAATGGCTTTTTCCACTGACCAGACTTAGAGCCACTAAATACGGCATTGACGGCCGTGTCTTCGGTGTTATCGCCATTATTTCGATGCTTGTGTCTGTTGCATCGGGGCTTGCCGTTGCTATCTTTGGCTTCAGAAGTGCCAGGTTTGCTTGAGGTGCTGTTGCTACGAGCTAGCCAGCTATCCTCGCCCGCACGAAAGCGAGTCATGAGCGTTGTGAGGACTGTCATGGACTTCGGCTTCTCTTGGCCGAGGTGTCGGGTGAGCCATTCGTCACGGATGTTATGTTTAAAGGCCGCTAGGGCTTCGGCATCCGGACAGTCGATGATTTGGTTCTTTTTAGTTAAGAACCGAGTCCAGAATTTCCTGGCTGACTCTCCGGGCTGTAGGATTATATGACTTAGTTCATCGGCATCCGGAGGTCGGACATAAGTGCCCTGGAAGTTGTCAAGGAATGCATCTTCCAGGTTCTCCCAACTACCAATACTGTTTTCGGGCAGACTGTTCAACCAGTGCCTAGCTGGTCCCTTGAGTTTTAGCGGGAGATACTTGATGGCATGGAGGTCATCACCGCGGGCCATATGTATATGGAGAAGGAAGTCCTCGATCCATACGGCGGGATCTATTGTTCCATCATATGATTCAATGTTTACGGGTTTAAACCCTTCTGGGAATTCATGTTCCATTACTTCATCAGTGAAGCATAGGGGGTGCACGGCGCCTCTATGTCGGGCTACGTCGCGAAACAGCTCAAATGGAGTCGGTCTGCGGTATTCGGCCCGGACAGGTGTGTATTTGTCATATTCGGCATGGTGGCTGTCGTTGAGCATTGGGGCGCATCCCCGCGATCCGTAGATTGATCTGTTCTGGCCTGCTTTGTTCTCCAAGTCGTACCGCAGGTCATGTGTGTATCCCCGAGTTGTTGTGTTCCTATTTGTTCGGCGAGGCAATGCCGGTTGGTGCCTTATGTTGAACTGTCGTTTTATCCCGGCCACGTGGTGGACGATCAGCCGCATTGTGTGCTAGTAGTGCCAGCTCCGGTGGCTTGTCATCGAATTGAGGTAGCAATTTGCGCTTCGGGTAACTTTTTGTTGGGCGCTCGAGTCCATATTCCTCGGCTGCCAGGACCTCAGTCCATCTATAAGTGAGAAGATCTTGATCAGCTCGAAGTTGTTGCTGCCTCTTCTTCAGGCTTTTTGCAGTGGCTATAAGCCGACGCTTGAAATGCTCTTGCTCTACGGGATCCTCGGGCACGATAAATTCTTCGTCGCCGAGGCTCACTTCGTCTTCGGAGTTGGGCATGTAATTGTTGTCTTCCGAGTCGTCGTTCACGGCCTGTTCATTCGGGCTGGCTTGCCCATTTTCCCGTCCAGCCTGTTCGAAGCTCGGCTTGGCGGGGTCTTCGTTGTCTTCGGCATCATCCAAAGTGCTATTCTCTCTTGTGTTGGTATCACTATTTTTACCATGGCGTGATTTAGAGCGGCGTCGCTGACGTCGATGCTTGGACTGCTTCTCAGGAAGTTTATCCTCAACTGTATCTTTTATGTCATTGCCATTGTCTTGTTTGGGTGTATCCACCATGTATATATCGTATGAGGAGGTGGCTATCCAGCGCCCTATGGGCGGTGGTTCCTATTCTTCTCCGGCGGCGGCGTCCATACCGTTGATGTCTTCGGAGTCGAAATCCAGCATGTCGGTTAAACCGTCGACAGTGGCTATCAAGTGGGTGGTGGGTGGGCGACAAAGCTCTTCGTCGTCTGCTTCCCATTCAAGCCGGACATAGTTTAGCCAAGAATCCCCTAACAAGGAGAGGGATTTTAATGAATTTAACACGTCGCCCAAGGGTGAGTGTTGGAAGATGTCCGCGGAGCTGAACTCTAAGATCGGCGCCCGGTCAGATTTGATGGGTGCGGATACACGTGGTTCGGAGCCTATGGCCGGAGACGAGTCCGAGGTTCCGATGACACAGGCCTCATTGGAGGTCAGCTCTGTGTTCAGCTCTAGCGTCGTTGAGTCCGCGGCTTCTGTGGCGGGGTTTCGGCGGTGAGATACATGGCCTCCCTAAGCTTCTTGATGTCCTCCTCTGTGACAGAGGAGGCCATCCACCGGCCTTGAAGGTTGGATCCGGACATGGTTGAAGGTCCAAAGCGCTTAACCTGAGCCTTGGGTGTTGGAACTCGAGGTGGTTGAAGGGAAGGATCGAGCGTGGGAAGAAAAGGACAGGCCTTGGCCCCTTTATAAAGGGGGTGAATATCAAGCGTCCTCCGCGTGGCCGTTTGGAACTTGCTTAAAATCGAGGAGTCATACTAACAAGCACGGTTGGGTTACCCACACCCGTATTGATGAGAATCCCATGATAAGAGGAACACGATCTCTGCTTCGACAAGACGTGCCAATAAAACCGCCTTGCAACACGTGCAGCGGCAGGCTGGGAAAAACGGTTCGTAATGACCGGGCTGCGGCGTGATGTCATGCTATGAAAAGTTGTCAGCAGGTTAGATTTGTGGAATATTGTGCTCTTTACGGTGGTATGTGGAAATTATTTTGCAGAGCCAGACGCGATCCTCATATTCAAGATCTTATATGGAGTATTCGGAGAAGGAACCCGCCTTGCAATGCCTAAGACAATCTGCACATCGGACTCATCGTCATTGAAGCCTGGTTCAGGGGCTACTAAGGGATTCCTGGATTAGGGGGTCCTCGGACAGCTGGACTATATACTTTGGCCGGACTATTGGACTATGAAGATACAAGATTGAAGACTTCGTCCCGTGTCCGGGTGGGACTCTCCTTTGCGTGGAAGGCAAGCTTTGCAATTCGGATATGTAGATCTCCTTCTCTTTAACCGACTCTGTGTAACCCTAGCCCCCTCCGATGTCTATATAAACCGGAGGGTTTAGTCCATAGGACAACAACAATCATAATCATAGGCTAGCTTCTAGGGTTTAGCATCTACGATCTCGTGGTAGATCAACTCTTGTAATACTCATATCATCAAGATCAATCATGAGGCGGGGGACACCATGTTTACCCAGGTTTGGGCCCTCTCGATGGAGGTAATACCCTACTTCCTGCTTGATTGATATTGATGATATGAGTATTACAAGAGTTGATTTACCACGAGATCGTAGAGGCTAAACCCTAGAAGCTAGCCTATGATTATGATTGTCGTTGTCCTACAGACTAAACCCTCCGGTTTATATAGACATCGGAGGGGGCTAGGCTAGGGTTACACAAAGTCGGTTACAGAGAAGGAGATCTACATATCCAAATTGCCAAGCTTGCTTTCCACGCAAAGGAGAGTCCCACCCGGACACGGGAAGAAGCCTTCAATCTTGTATCTTCATAGTCCAACAGTCCGGCACAAGTACATAGTCCGGCTGTCCGAGGACCCCCTAATCCAGGACTCCCTCACCCACCACCCACTTTATAGCCACTGTCGACGACTTAACCGACATGCTTGATTACGACTCCGAAGACATCGACAGTATGGACGACGATGCCGGAGAGGAGCAGGAACCACCACCGATAGGGCGTTGGACAGCCACCTCCTCGTACGACATATACATGGTGGATACACCCAAAGAAAACAACGACGACAATGAAAATCCAGTTGAGGATAAACCTCCTGAGATATAGCCAAAGCACCAACGTCAGCGACGCCGCTCTAAGCCACGTCGTAGTAAAAACAGTAACACTGTCACAGGAGATAACAACACTCCAGACGACACCGAAGACAATGAAGACCCCGCTGAGCCAACCTCCGAACAGGACGAACGGGAAGATGGGCAAGCTAGCCCTGATGAACAGGCAACGAATGAAGACGCGGAGGACAATAATTATCGTTCGCTCTCCGAGGACAAAGTGAGCCTCGGCGACGAAGACTTTATCGTGCCTGAGGAGCCCGTTGAGCAGGAGCGCTTTAAGCGCCGGCTAATAGCCACTGCAAGAAGCCTGAAACAGAAGCAGCGGCAGCTTCAAGCTGAGCAAGATCTGCTCAATGAAAGATGGACTGATGTCCTAGTAGCCGAGGAATAAGGCCTCGAGCGCCCAACCAAAAGCTACCCGAAGTGCAAACTGTTACCACAGTTTGATGATGAGGCGACGAAGCCCATCCTACCAAGGCATAATGCGGCTGACCAACCACCATGTGGCCGAGAAAAAGCGGCACCTCGAGCCAAACACCAGCCCGCACTACCTCGTCGTAGAAATGGAAATACAACAGCTCGGGGATACACACATGACCTGCGGCGTGACTTGGAAAACAGAGCAGGTCAGACAAGATCAATCTATGGATTGCGGGGGCGTGGCCCAATGCGCGACGATGGCCATCCGGCTGAACGTGACAAACATAACCACGTCCGGGCTGAAAACCATAGACGAACTCCATCCGAGCTACATCACGACTTGGCCCGATATAGAGGCGCCGCACACCCCCTTTGCTTCACTAACGAAGTAATGGAACACGAATTCCCAGAAGGGTTTAAACCCATGAACATCGAATCATATGATGGCTCAACAGACCCCGCGGTA
This sequence comes from Triticum timopheevii, assembly GCA_963921465.1. Taxonomy (NCBI): domain Eukaryota; kingdom Viridiplantae; phylum Streptophyta; class Magnoliopsida; order Poales; family Poaceae; genus Triticum; species Triticum timopheevii. The sequence continues at coordinate 129,962,770 of OY997266.1, forward strand.
TGGATTGAGGATTTTCTTCTCCATATTCACATGGCCCGCGGTGATGATCTTCATGCCATCAAATACCTCCCGCTCAAACTCAAGGGACCAGCCAAGTACTGGTTGAACAGTCTGCCCGAAAACTCAATTGGCAGTTGGGAGGACTTGGAGGATGCCTTCCTCGACAACTTTCAAGGCACATACGTCCGACCTCCGGATGCCGACTACTTAAGTCACATAGTTCAACAGCCCGGAGAGTCAGCCAGGAAATTCTGGACTAGATTCTTAACTAAAAAGAACCTGATCGTCGACTGTCCGGATGCTTTAAACATAGCATCCATGATGAATGGCTCGCCCGACACGTCAGCCAAGAAAAGCCGAAGTCCATGGCAGCCCTTACGGCACTTATGACCCGCTTTTGCGCAGGCGAGGATAGCTGGCTAGCCCGTAGCAATAATCACACAAGTGAACCTGGTACTTCTGAGGCCAGAAACAGCAACGGCAAGCCACGATGCAATAGATACAAGCGTCGAAGCAACAGTGACAACACCGAAGACACGGTTGTCAACGCCGGATTCAGTGGCTCTAAGTCCGGTCAGCGGAAGAAGCCATTTAATATAAACAATCCGGGCCCGTCCAGTTTGGACCGCATACTTCATCGTCCATGTCAAATCCACGGCACTCCTGACAAACCAGCTAATCATACCAACAGAGAGTGTTGGGTCTTCAAACAGGTCAGCAAGTTAAATGCCGAGAACAAGGAGAAGGAGTCGCAAAGCGATTATGATGACAAGGAGCCCCGGCCACCAAACACAGGGGGACAGAAGAAGCCCCCCCCCCCCCCAAGTTAAAACGGTAAACATGATATACGCTACCCATATCCCCAAGAGGGAGCGCAAGCATGCACTCAGGGATGTCTACACGATAGAGTCAGTCGCCCCAAAGTTCAACCCATGGTCGTCCTATCCGATCACCTTCAACCGCAGGGACCATCCGACCAGTATCCGTCATGGTGGTTCAGTCGCACTAGTCCTCGACCCAATCATTGATGGATTACACCTTACGCGAGTCCTCATGGATGGTGGCAGCAGCCTGAACCTGCTCTATCAGGATACAGTGTGCAAAATGGGTATCAATCCCTTAAGGATCAAGCCCACAAAAACCACCTTTAAAGGTGTCATACCAGGTGTAGAGGCCTGCTGTACGGGCTCAATTACACTGGAAGTGGTCTTCAGATCCCCGGATAATTTCTGAAGCGAAGAATTGATCTTCGATATCGTCCCCTTCTGCAGTGGCTATCACGCACTGCTCCGACGAACCGCATTTGCTTGATTCAATGCGGTGCCACACTATGCTTACCTCAAGCTAAAGATGCCCGGGCCACGCGGTGTTATAATAGTCAATGGAAACACAGAACGCTCCCTCCGTACCGAGGAGCACACCGCAGCCCTTGCAGCAGAAGTACAGAGCGACCTTTTTAGGCATAACCGCAATTCAGCGGCCAATCTCCCGGACACTATCAAACGAGTCTGAACTACTCCGCAGCAGGATGGTCTAGTTCGTCAAGAGCTCGACTAGCAATTGGGCCTCCGCCCAAGTCCCAAACAAGCAGCAGCATTTGTACCACGCGTACATAACTTCGCACTCAAAATACCATGGGAATGGACGGAGGCACAACTAGATCGTGGTCCACAATACGGATCAACCGGTCCTGGACCCGCATACTTTTACTATTTCCTTTTATTTTTAGGTTTCTTTTCCCCCAGGCTTCCTCCTGATAACCTGATCATCGGACCTATCAAGGGACGGATACACCAAGAAGGCAAGAAGCTTTGATGTATAAGGGAACCCCCAGGTGGTCTTTGCTAACGATCGTTATAACTGTTTTAAAAACCTGCACGCAGCTCGCCCTTGGTCGTGGCATGTCAAATATCCCTATTTGCTTATCGCATTACTTGTACAAATACGCCTTGACGTATTCATCAAATTACAATGGAAAATAATTTGTGGCTCAATATTTGCGGCGTCAGCTGATTACTTCATTTTTTTCCTTTTCTTTATATTCTCATCAATTGTGCCCGTACACTTTGGTACGCCTTAATTCGCCAGGGGCTTCATCATACCACACAATATGGCAATAAAGTCCGAACACTTTTACAATACAGTTCGGCACCCCGAACTTATAGCATTATATGCATTGGCTCCGAATCATGTCTTTGGTCAATAGTTGGGTTGCCTGGCTCCTGTGCTTACTACCTTACATCCCGCTATATCGGCTAGGATAATAAAGGGAGAACTACTGCGATTGTGTCCCGCTTCTTCTAGATGAGCACCTTAGTAGAGAAAGCCGAAAACTGACTTTCATGATGCGGCGAGAGCCGGTCAGCTGTTCGAGAGGTTACAAATCTTTAGCGATTTTTTCCGCATTATGCGATGAATCGGTTTTTATCCGGTCAGGCGTGTATAGCGCCCCAAGTTCGGACTTCTGAACACCAGGGGCTGCGCCTAAATTTTTCTCATCAAACTACTATGGCTAAGTGAGAGTAGTAAAGTCGCATAGTCTGATTGCCTGGTTCGTTGCGCTAAACACCTCCTTGAAGGACCAAAACCTTGGATAAAGAGTGTTTAGATTTATCCCGAACACCCCTGTACTACCTACGTGGGGGCAGAAGCCGACGACTGGCCAACTCTCAGATTTAACAAAACGGCCGCACATGAGGTAAAATTTTAAATAGCAGACATTATATTACATAACGGATCTGTTTCATAATACAGGACATGATAACATGAGTGTATTCATGGGAATATGATATCCTTAGCACATTGCTCCGCCACAAGGCGGAATCCCTCCAGGACACTGACAAAACACAGTTGGGATGTGTGGTGCTCCTTGCCCGCGGGTAGTCCCTCGGTCATCAGCTTCGTGGCATCCATCTTCGCCCAATCCATCTTAGCACGGGCAAAGGCCATTCACGCGTCTTCGATACAGACCAACTGCTTGATGGCTTCAAGCCGAGGGCAGGCACTGATGAGCTGCTTCACGAGTTCGAAGTAGCTGCTAGGAATGGCTTCGGCAGGCCATAGCCGGATTATCAAATCCTTCATGGCTAGTTCGGCCGCCCTATGCAGCTCGACCAGCTGTTTCAGCTGATCGGTAAAGGGCACTGGATGTTCTGGTCCAAGGTATTGCGACCAGAACAGCTTCTCCGTAGAGCTCCTCTCTTCGGCTCGATAGAACTCAGCAGCATCTGACGCTGCGCGGCAGATCCACAAACGCCCCTGGAGAGCTCCACATCCTGGTAAGTAAAAGGAACCTTTCCTTCACATATCTGGTATGCATAATGAAAATCTTACCTGTCGTGATCTTCTTGGCCGCCTGGATTTCTTGGAGGGCGCCTTGGGCTTTGGCCCGAGCATCGTGTGTGCTCTGGCGGGCCTTGGCAAGTTCGGACCCTTGCTCCTTAAGGTCGCGCTCCAAGGACTCGCACTTCTTGACGGCGTCCTGGAGCTATTGCTGGACCTCATTGACCCGGGCCTCATGCTTTTCGCGTGCGGCCTGCTCCTTGGCCGCCTTGTCCTCGGCCTCGGCCAGCGCCCTCTTGAGGGCCTCTACTTCGGTCGTTGCCCCTAATAAATTTCATGGCACTTTAGTTAGCACGAATCATTCATCCTTCCTGAATATATACAAGGTTACTGCATACCTTGACTGTCCTCCAGCTGCTTCTTCAGGCGGCCGAGCTCTTCCTCGGCCCGCTCCATATTCTGCTTCAGTCCGGAGACTTCTGCAGTGTGAGCGGTCGCAGCTAGCAGCGACGCTTGATTATTCACATAGACATTTTAGATTAGACTCCTGCGAAAATTATTTGATCCTCTGTTTGGTTTTTCTTTCCGAACACCGGACAGAGTATCAGGGGCTACTGTCTATACTGTGACATTCTTTTTATACAATTGCATTACTTACCTCAAAGCCTGTTAGAAGGCTAGTGCAGGCTTCGGTCAGTCCGCTTTTCGTGGACTGGATCCTCTCAATCACCGTACCCATAAGGGTACGGTGTTCTTCCACAATGGGAGCGCCTTGCAGCTCTTCCAGCAAATTATTCGGTGCCTCTGGATGGACAGAGGCCACCGGTGGAATAGGCACACCGCCTTCTTTTGAAAGGGGCGGCTGGCCTGGTTCTGGAGCTGCATATGTCTCTGGAACTATATTCGGTTGGGGGCCGAGTTGGATACAACCCCCATCGTCAGTATCCATGGGGGTTTGCTCCCCCATGTGTCCAATAGCCGAGGCTTCACCCTCCGGCACCTCCCTGACGGCCTCCGGATTCTCTCCCGGGCCGGGGATCCTTCAGGACGACGCCTCAGCGCCATCCAGGTCCCGGGGAGAGGTGGCCGATGGAAGGGTCCCGTTGTCCATCGCCGCCGGGTCCAGCGAATCCTCTGAAGATAAGGACCGCTCGAGGTTGGACCGAGCCGGACTGCAAATGCACAATTTAGCACATTAAAACAATGAAGTAAAGAGGCCGGATACATGAACGTGTCCGGACACTTACGATTTGGCATGGTGCTTCTCCCTGGGCTCCCACTCCCAGTTGTTGTTGGTGGCTACTGTGGAGTTGTCCGGAAGGGAAGCTTTCCCCTTCTTGGACGCCTCGGCCTCCAGATGCGTGGAGGCCGTCCTCTTCTTTCTCCCCCCTGGAGGGGGGAATGGATTTCTTCTTCTTCCTCCTTCTCTTCCTCGTCGTCTTCGGCGGCGGAGGAGTGAGCCTTGGCGTCTTCGGACGTCATGTCTGAATTGCCCTTGCGACGGAGACCACCTCTAGTCCCCTTGGCCTTTTTCTTGGCCTTCTTATCTGGCACCTGATAAGGTGCCGGAACCAGCATCTTTGTCAGAAGTGGGATTTCTAGGCCTTCGGGTAGCGGAGCCGGACAGTTAATCCGCTCCGCCATCTCTGTCGAGGTCTGAAAGAATCAATAGGTAGGCTTAGATGCCTTCCTCGAGTATGCAAGTAAAGGGTATACCTTGAAAACATGAAAGAACTTACCGGGTTAGCAGGGCGAGTTAAGCTATGCCCACGATCCTCGGTCGTGGGCGGCGGCACCTCGTTGGCCTTGAAGAGTACCTTCTAGATATCTTCGTGCGTCATGCCGAAGAGCTCTAGTAGGGTCTGGTGCTCGGCCAGATCAAAATCCCATAGATGGCAAGTCCGGCTTTGGCACGGAAGGATCCGGCGCACAAGCATCACCTGAATCACGTTGACGAGCTTGATTCCCTTGTTTATCATGTTCTGAACGCGCGTCTGGAGCACCGTCAGCTCGTTCGAGGAAGACTAGGTCAGGCCTTCTCTTACCAGGAGGTGAGCCGCATCGGGACTCCGGACTGGAATGCGGGAGCCGCTGCCTAGTTGGTGTCGCGCGGCTTGGTGATGTAGAACCACCCCGACTGCCACCCTCTGACAGTCTCCACAAAGGAGCCTTCGGTCCAGGTGACATTGGGCATCTTGCCTACCATGGCGTCTCCGCACTCTGCTTGTTGGCCGCTCACCACCTTCGGCTTCACATTGAAGGTTTTTAGCCATAGCCCAAAGTAAGGTGGGATGCGGAGGAAGGCCTCACACACGACTATAATGCCGATATGTTGAGGATTGAATTGGGGGCCAGATCATGGAAGTCCAGCCCGTAGTAGAACATGAGTCCGCGGACAAACGGATGGAGACGGAATCCCAGCCCGCGGATGAAGTGGGTGAGAAACACTACCCTCTCCCGGGGCTCCAGGGTGGGGACGATCTGTCCCTTGGCCGGAAGTCGGTGAGCGATTTCTGGGGCCAAGTACCTGGCCTCCCGGCTTCTTGATGTCCTTCTCCTTGATGGAGGAGGCATCCACTTGCCTCCTGCTCCGGATCCGGACATGATTGTAGTGTTTTTTTGGGCGGAGAAGGCGAGAGCTTGGGCGCTAGAGCTCGAGAGTGATGGGCAGAGGAAGGAGAAGGCATGGGTGAAAAAGGGCGAGTCCTTATCCCTTTATAAAGGCAGTAAAAGTCATGCGCCTCCCTACTCGCCTTAAAATTCACCTATTCCCCAAGCGCCGTGCAGATGACACAGTTGGATTACCCATGGCCGTATTGATGAGAATCTCGTGACAAGGGGACACGATCTCTGCTTTGACAAGACGTGCCAATAAAACCGCACCTCGAAATACAGAGGGGCAGGCTAAAAAACGGTTCGAATAATGACCGGGCAGTGGCGTGATTTCATGCTACGAAAAGTTGTCAGCGGGTTGGACTTGTGGAATATTATACTCTCTATGGTGGTATGTGGAATTTGTTTTGCAGAGTCGGACACGATTCTTGTGTTCGAGATCTACTTTGAAATATTCGGAGAAGGAACCCGCCTTGCAATGCCGAAGATAATCTGCGCGCCGGACTCATCGTCATTGAAGCCTGGTTCATGGGCTACCAAGGGAGTCCTGGATTCAGGGGTCCTCGGACAACCGGACTATATACCTGGGCCAGACTGTTGGGCTATGAACATACAAGATAGAAGACTTCTTCTCGTGTCCGGATGGGACTCTCCTTTGCATGGAAGGCAAGCTTGGCGATTCGGATATGTAGATTCTTTTCTCTGTAACCGACCTTGTGTAACCCTAGCCCCCTCCGGTGTCTATATAAACCGGAGGGTTTAGTCCATAGGGACAACAATCATAATCATAGGCTAGGCTTCTAGGGTTTAGCCATTACGATCTCGTGGTAGATCAACTCTTGTGGTACTCATATTCATCAAGATCAATCAAGCAGGAAGTAGGGTATTACCTCCATAGAGAGGGCCCGAACCTGGGTAAACATCGTGTCCCCTGTCTCTTGTTACCATTAGCCTTAGACGCACAGTTCGGGACCCCCTACCCGAGATCCGTCGGTTTTGACACTGACAGACACCGGGCGGGCGGCCGACCCAAACGGACAAAAAGCAAAAAAATCGCCGTCCGTTTGGGTCGTCCCATTGGTGTTGCTCTTGAAGTTTTAGTTTTGCCTTAAATATAAAAAAACAGTTTGACCACCTCTATATAAAATACACATTAGATACGCTATGTTTCATTGAATGCGTTCTGTCTTAGTCCGGGTCTATATAAAAACACAACAACAATTAGCAAAGTTAAACAAGACTGAAGTTATGCCTTCTAGTGGAGAAAAAGGGAAAAAACTTCGAAGCAATCAAAACAATGATCAACAATCTACATCACCAATCATACCCGCACCAACAATCTCTTGACATCAGTTATGATGTTGTCACCACTTTCCGCGATCTCAGCGGCTACATGCATAGCACAATCATGACGTGAGGTGCCACTCAAGTGAAGACCATGCTCACATAAGCAGAAAGTCAACTCGTAACAGGAGTCGATCGCCACCAAGAGCATCGAACAACAAAGGTCACCCCCTCACTTGCAATGGAGATCGAGGGAGGAAGGTCACTGATACCGTCAAATCCCATTCGGCACGCTCCGACAGGGGCATCGTTCTTATGCTCCGACGTCCTCGTCTGTGACGGCAGAATCAGGTAGCAAAACAAAAATGTCGTCACCACGGGATCTGAAGATCCACGATACCAGGTCCCGTCTCAGCAATCACCTTGCGGCGCAAGACCACACCATTGCCCACGCGCCCAAGCAGAGAACCGATGTAACATGACAATGTCGCCCATGTACATCCAAAATGGGCCGTGGCCACCGGTGTCTCACTACCAGAGACTGCCGACCCAGCCAGAAAATCCATCATTGTTGTTGCATATCCATGCCTTCTGCCTCAAGCCGTCGTCCATAGATCACACTTCGGAGCAAACGTTGAACATGCTACCTCTGGCTCCGACGATCGTCAACTCCAAGACAATGCCTCCAAGAATGTCAATGGCAAGGAAACTACCACCATTGTCTGTCCCAAGAGGGGAGCTAGGGTTTCCCCGTAACAGACACAATCACTACTAGGAAAAGGGCTATAGATGGAATTGACACTAATGGCGCACCAGACATGTGGTGCGCCATTACTATATACTAATGGCGCACCATGTGTTGGTACGCCATTAGTGTCCAAATACTAATGGCGCACCACATCCACGGTGCGCCATTAGTAAAAATATTTTTTTAAAAAAAAATTCAAAACTACTAATGGCGCATCGTGGCATGGTGCGCCATTACTAGTTGAAACTAGTAATGGCGCACCACGTCCACGGTGCGCCATTAGTTAAAAAAATTGTAAAACTTTTTTTGAATTTTTTTCAAAACTACTAATGGCGCACCGTGGGAGTGGTGCGCCATTACTAGTTCAACTAGTAATGGCGCACCATGCCATGGTGCGCCATTAGTAACTTGGCCACCACTTCCACCGAATGCAACCCCCCCGGATCGCCTTTTCAGTTTTAAAAAAAATAAAAGAAAATAATGAAAATGTCAAAAAAATAAAAGAAAATAAGTTTCCCATGTAATATGTGGTCTAGTTGTTGGGAAAATTTGCAAATATGAATTTCGACTTCATTTGCAAAATCTCGCGAGAATTTGTAAAAATGGGGATAACTTTTGCATACTAACTCGGATGAAAAAGTTTTTTATATGAAAAATCATCTACTCGAAAAGTTACATCCAAATTTAATCGGGAGAACCCCGTTAAACATTTTCAAAATCCTCAAAAACCTAACAGAAAAAAAGATACAGGGCTTTTAAGATCTGGAGAGGCAAAAAAATTCAAAAAAATTCAAAAAAACTCAAACTTACTAGTGGCGCACCTACCCATGGTGCGCCATTACTATCTTCCCACCTTCAAAAGTCAAAATAAGTCAAAAAAAATAAAAAAAAAGTTACTAATGAGCGCACCTGTCCACGGTGCGCCATTAGTATCTTCCCGCCTTCAAAATTCAAAATAAATCAAAAAAATAAAAAAAAAGTTACTAATGGCGCACCTGCCCGCGGTGCGCCATTAGTATGCCGTATATATGGCTGGCCGTGGTCCTCTCCTCCTTATCTCTTCATTCCACCTTTCCTACACTCCATCTCCTCCTCTCCTCCACTCCATCTTCCCTTCTCTCCTCCACCATACTACCCTCCTCCTCTCCGGCGACCTCCTCCTCTCCGACGACCTCCTCCTCTCCGGTGACCTCCTCCTCCCTCCTCTCCTCCCCTCCCCTTCCCTCCCCTCACGGTTTCTTCTCCCTCCTCTCCGGTGAGCTCCTCCTCCCTCCTCTCCGGTGAGCTCCTCCTCCCTTCTCTCCGGTGAGCTCCTCCTCCCTCCTCTCCGGTGAGCTCCTCCTCCCTCCTCTCCTCCCATCCCCTCATGGTTTCTCCTTCCTCCACTCCGATGCTCCGGTGAACTCCTCTCCAGCGACCTCCTCCTCCTTCTCTCCGGCGATGTAGGCGAGCGCCTCTCCGGTGACCTCCTCCTCCTCCTCTCCGGTGAACTCCTCTACGGAAAACTCCTCTCCGGCGAACTCCTCTCCAGCAAAAGAACACGGCAAAAGAACGTACAAGATCCAAAAACAGGAACAAAATTTGAAATAATGTCGTGCCAAAAACGAGCAAAAAAAACGAGCAAAAAATGGGCAAAAAATCACGATCCAGATCTAGATTCAAAATGGCGCATCACTAATGGCGCATCACTAAACAATGCGCCATTAGTATACCAAAGTTACTAATGGCGCATCCCGTTGTCGTGCGCCATTAGTATGCCAAAGCACCTGGGTATACATGGCCCCTGGGAGGCATACTAATGGCGCACCGTGGCCTATACTAATGGCGCATGCGCCATTAGTATACCAGATACTAATGACGCACCAGTGGTGCACCATTAGTAAAAATTACTAATGGCGTGCTAGTAATGGCGCACCAGTGATGCGCCATTAATGACCAAATTTGATGCGCCATTAGTAGCGATTTTTCTAATAGTGAATGAGGGAAGGAGTGGGACACCATGAGGGAAGGAGTGGAGCAATGCACATCACATTCAACAAAGATTACAACAACCAGAGGCATCGTCGTCGTCGCTCCTGGCACGAAGTCGGGATAGAGTTTCCCCAGCTCCCCTCACGCCCTTCCCTACACATCAAACACGAGGACCAAAAGGCTTCTTGCGCTAGAGCATGGCCTGAAGACTCATCCTAAGCGCCGTCAGAGGTCAGACCACACACCTCCGTGAACCAGGCCACCACGACAAGAGTCGTGCTGTGAACTTGTGCATGTGGTGGATCTGATGATCCAACGATCATATTTTTTATGACCCAACAATATAAGGGTTCATTTGATTCAAAGAAATTCTATTTGATTTTTAAGATTGAAATTCTTAGAATTTTTTTCGTACGTTGGTCCTTTAGTTATAGGAGTGGATCCCACGGGAATTTTTATATGATTTTTTTTGTACGTACTACATGTCATAGAAAATCTAACATCTATTCCAACATCCTTTTACAATTCCTTTGTTTTCTCCGTGACATCAAACATTCCTTGCTATTCTTACATTGGATTTAAATGAATATACTTTAATTTTATACCTTTTCTATTTCTGTATTTACAGAGTCCCGCGAATCAAAAGGCCCCAAAAAAATATATACAATTCATAAAAAAATCTCATCCTACTCGTCCTCGCATCCAGCCAAGTCTTCTCCACGGACTGGGATCGGGTGACTTGCCCACTGGCAGTCACGCCGTAACATGCGGCCATCAATCCAGCGTCCATTCAACATCCAATGGAGGGAATTGATCCATGAAAAACCAGTCAACACTTGGCAGTTTTTAGAACGCCCATACTAAGTGCTCTCCGTAATACAAATACATTTAAAATAATTAATAGTAGTAATTAAGAATAAATTTTAATAGCAACAACTAACGCATGCCTATGATTAACAAGTTCTATATATTATATTGCAAAGTTTTTTATATTACATTTAAACCAGATGATTTTTAACAAGTTTAATTATTAAAAAAGCTAAACTAAAACTAAGCAGGAACCGGACGGTGACCTTGTTTGCATGAACGCCCTAGTTGGCAGCACATTGGGCATTGTTCGTGCCGTCGCTGTCGCTGTCGGAGGGCCGCGTCGGCACTGCGCGAATGTCTCCACGATGGTCCTGAACCGGCCCTCGCCCAGGCTAGCGCGAGGTCAGGTCCAACACCACCCAGTCTGACACGATGTCTAACGCTGTGCCGAACGTGGTCTAGCACTCGTGTTCATGTTGAACGGCCGGGAAGGTTGCTCCGCCTTCACCTCCTTGACGCGACCAATTCTGACAACGCAGTAGCGTGGTGGTGACGCCAACTCCTGCTTGACGTAGCTGAGAGGCAACGATAGTGACTCCCACTTGACGCGATGGAGAGGTGGCGACGGCGGCCGAAGTAGAGTTATCGGTCACATGCCTTAAATAGCAAGGGCAAGCAGGCCAACACCGCTTCACTGCAGCGCAACACCCAAAGTAGGGGTCTCGGTCAGGTCGGTCTGACCGGCATCCATGTCGTCAAGGGGCGTCCGCTCTGGAGCGGGAAGATTGGCATGAATGTGCGGCAATCGTTGGAGACCCATATTTTTGTACTTCTCCTTTGAATTTGCGCGATGATGGTTGGAGATCCATATGGTACCTTGCTTTTTTTAAAAAAAATAGTTGAACTTCTTAAAAATCATATTTGAATGTAACATATAGAACTTGTTAAAAATAGCTGCCCTCCCTGATGCGCAGCACGTGCACGAGCGCCTCCTCCACTACCTCGGCGGTGACGGCGGCGACTCCGAGTCGCGCAGCGCGGCGATCGACCGGGTGGTAACGGAGCAAGCGTAGGGAGACTGGTGCAATATGCAATGTCGGACCGGTTAAAAATCGCCCCTATTTGAATGTAATATCAAGAACTTTGCAATATAATATGTAGAATTTATTAAAAATAGGGCATTCGTACATTTGGTCTAGCTTTGCTATTAAAATTTATTTAAATTACTACTAGTAATTATTCTAAATGTATTTGCAATGTGAAGATCACTTAGCGCATAGCTTGTTGCATGTACATAAAACTATAAGTATGAGCGTCTCTATGCTAAAAACTGCCAAGTGCTGGCTTGCTTTCACCTTAAGATCAATCCCCTCCATTGAATGTAAAATCAACGCTGGATTGGTGGCCGCATGTTACGGCGTGACTGCCAGTGGGCAAGTCACCTGATCCCAGTCCCTTCTCCACAGGTAAGAAAAAAACTCCCCACCTCCTCTGTCTTCACAGCGAAGGAAGCGAGCCATCGTCTCCAGCGTCCACGCCACGGCGCCACGCGCTTCCCCCGCCCTATTTTACTCGCCTCCCTCCGCTCCCCCCTCCCCCCTTCCTCCTCCGAGTCTCCTCCCTCCTCAATCCCCTCCGCCTCAACCCGCGACGACCCTGCTCGTGCGGACGAGCACCACCTCCCCCCCTCCTCTCGCCATGGCCGCCGCCGACGAGCACCACGAGGAGGCCAGCCCCCTCCTGCCCCCGCCCACCGACGAGAAGCTCCCCCCGGCGCAGGATCCCGCCAAGGGCTGCGCCGACGGGGTCCCCGTCGTCATGGGCGAGCCGGTCGCCGGTGCCGCACCGCGTGAAAGCTGGGACTCGGGGATCCTCTCCTGCCTCGGTCGCAACGACGAATTCTGCAGCAGCGACCTCGAAGTCTGTACGTGCCCCTCGCCCACAGATCTCTCTCGGTTTTAGGTTAGCTCCATCGTTGAGGTAGGGATCGTGAGGAATAGGTGCCTGCGCTTCTTCTATCGAACTCGATTTTGGCGGAAATCATATAATTTCCTAGGATTTTTAGTTACTTTGACAAGGAGATCCCTGTGGTCTGTTAGACTCGGTGCGCGACTGTTATAAGATTTGTAATATGTTCGCTTTTTATGTGAAATTTAGGCGTAATTGTAGAACCAAATAGGACTTGGGACTCTTAACATTTTGTTGGAATTGGATTGCTGTGAACTAGTACCAGTTGCAAAATGTTTTACTTATTGACGCGGAGGTTGGGATCATCACTCCTAGAGGCATTAGAAGTAGGAATATGCATACTTATCCCAAGGATTAGGTAAAGGTTTCATGATACATTTGCTTCTTCGAAGGCAAGCCCTAGCACAAAATTTTCTATGTGTCATTTCAAATTTAAGCTATATTGCCCGACTGGAATGCACCTTAAGCAATATATAGGAATCTGCAAATTACTGTTGGCTGGCTCACACATGACATTCTTAAATTTGCAGTACACATGCCTTGGATAAGATGCATCGTTCAGTTCTAATTAAGTAATTATGGACCTGTTGAATTACGGGCCAAGCCCTGTGGTGTGCTAAATGTTGTTATCTACCTAAGCACCTGGACTTTTGTATGCAGAGGGTTATCAGCTATTAAGCATATGACAATCCTGTTCTAACTGGCCAACTAACTTGGCCATCTGAAGTTTGTATGTTTGAGTTGTCGGTGTTCGTTGTAGTGCATGAGGCGGGATTTATTGTGATGGCTCTTTCGAGTCTGCCCTTTCTGTTTAAACTCCAAAAAAAAAACTAACTAAATGGTTTTTGTATATCATTTAGGTCTTCTTGGAAGTGTAGCGCCATGTGTTCTCTATGGTAGCAATGTTGAGAGGCTTGCAGCAGCACCAGGAACTTTTGCAAACAGCTGCTTGCCTTACACTGGCCTCTATATGCTCGGGAACTCTCTCTTTGGGTGGAACTGCCTAGCCCCATGGTTCTCTCATCCCACTCGTACAGCTATTCGTCGAAGATACAATCTTGAGGCAAGATTTCTCTCATTCTGCATTGTAATGATATATCATATATCTGTTTCTAGTCTTCACCTTTGAACATTATGAAGCAGGACGCTGGGCCGAAACTTGCCTTTTGTAAAATGACTAGTCTAGTTTAAACAAATTTCTAAGACTTAACTTCTGCTGTGTATGCTGTGTGCTTATCCCGTCCTCCCATGGTAGCGCTGTTGCAAGCAATATACTAACATGGCTGCTCTGCACTTTTTGTCTTACAGGGTAGCTTTGAGGCTTTCACTAGGCAATGTGGGTGCTGCGGTGGCCTTGCTGAGGACGAGGAGAGGCGTGAGCACCTGGAGGTCGCCTGCGACCTAGCTACCCACTACTTCTGCCACCCTTGCGCCCTCTGCCAGGAGGGGCGCGAGCTGCGCCGCAGGGTTCCCCACCCTGGCTTATACGGACGCTCCGTCGTCGTCATGATGCCACCCACGGAGCAGACTATGGGGCGCGCCATGTGAACTGGTCCAGCTTATAGCTGCTCTTGTGCGCCTTGATGTTGCGTTGCCTTGGATCTTTTCGCCTTTCAGTTCGTAAATACAGAATAATGTCATGTGAACATGTTGTAATGTGATTATGTGAAATGTGAATCTCAACTGTTTCTATTCGTTATGGATTGTGGATTTTGCTCATTGTCTGACTGCCGTGTGAACTGCAATATGATGTGTGCTTGTTCTCTACTCCTGAATTGTCAATGTCGAGCCCAGTTTTAGTGGCCAGCCTTGCCTATTGGTTAACATGATGAAATGTTTGTTTAACCCATTCTTTTGACTGTTAAAATTATAGCAGAAACAGTTCAATTTTCTGGAAAATCTTTAATTTTGCCCGATTGATTCCATGTTTCGGCAGCTGCCTCAAGGGTGGGCCCTAAGGGGCTGTTTGGATTGCTGCCAAAGCTGGCCATGCCAAAATTTTGGCTAGCCCATGGAATTTGGTTGTTCTTTGGTTCATTGCCAAATATTTGGCACGCCCAGCGACCCGGGCGGCTCCCTGTGTATTTTTCGCCAACATGCGGGCGAGATGTGGACGAGCAAAAGCATTCTTTCATTGTTCCCTCTGCAACATGCTCTCCTCTCTCTCCCAGGACCTCCCTTAGCCCCTGCCCTCTTCCACCCCGTCAGACAAAGTTGTTGCTGCTGCGAGGGGCGTCACTGCACATGACCATGGTGTCACAAGGCAGCCTCCGCTCGCCGCACATGCTGCAATCAGAGGCGGGGGAGATGAGCTACGCAACTGTTGGGGAACGTAGTAATTTCAAAAAAATTCCTACGCACACGCAAGATCATGGTGATGCATAGCAACGAGAGGGGAGAGTGTTGTCCACGTAACCTCGTAGACCGAAAGCGGAAGCGTTAGAACAACGCGGTTGATGTAGTCGTACGTCTTCACGGCCCGACCGATCAAGCACCGAAACTACGGCATCTCCGAGTTCTAGCACACGTTCAGCTCGATGACGATCCCCGGACTCCGATCCAGCAGGGTGTCGGGGAAGAGTTCCGTCCGCACAACGGCGTGGTGAGATCTTGATGTTCTACCGTCGCAGGGCTTCGCCTAAGCACCGCTACAATATTATCGAGGATTATGGTGGAGGGGGGCACCGCACACGGCTAAGAGATCAAGAGATCAATTGTTGTCTCTAGAGGTGCCCCCCTGTCCCCGTATATAAAGGAGCAAGGGGGGAGGCCGGCCAGCCCTTTGGGGCGTGCCAAGGAGGGGGAAGTCCTCCTCCTAGTAGGAGTAGGACTCCCCTTTCCTAGTCCAACTAGGAAGAGGGAAGGGGGAAGGAAAGAGAGGGAAAGAGGAGAAGGAAAGGAGGGGGGGTGCGCCCCCCTCCCCTAGTCCAATTCGGACCCCTCATGGGAGGGGGCGCACCGCCTCCTGGGTTGCTGCCCTCTCTCTTCCCTAAAGCCCACTAAGTCCCAATACTCCCCCGGGGGGTTCCGGTAACCCCTCCGGCACTCCGGTTTTCTCCGAAACTACCCGGAACACTTCCGGTGTCCGAATATAGTCGTCCAATATATCGATCTTTACGTCTCGACCATTTCGAGACTCCTCGTCATGTCCGTGATCACATCCGGGACTCCGAACAACCTTCGGTACATCAAAACTCATAAACTCATAATATAACTGTCATCGTAACTTTAAGCGTGCGGACCCTATGGGTTCGAGAACAATGTAGACATGACCGAGACACATTTCCGGTCAATAACCAATAGCGGAAGCTGGATGCTCATATTGGCTCCCACATATTCTGCGAAGATCTTTATCGGTCAAACCGCATAACAACATACGTTGTTCCCTTTGTCATCGGTATGTTACTTGCCCGAGATTCGATCATCGGTATCTCAATACCTAGTTCAATCTCGTTACCGTCAAGTCTCTTTACTCGTTACGTAATGCATCATTCCGCAACTAACTCATTAGTCACATTGCTTGCAAGGCTTATAGTGATGTGCATTACCGAGAGGGCCCAGAGATACCTCTCCGACAATCGGAGTGACAAATCCTAATCTCGAAATACGCCAACCCAATATGTACCTTCGGAGACACCTGTAGAGCTCCTTTATAATCACCCAGTTACGTTGTGACGTTTGGTAGCACACAAAGTGTTCCTCCGGTAAACGGGAGTTGCATAATCTCATAGTTGTAGGAACATGTATAAGTCATGAAGAAAGCAATAGCAACATACTAAACGATCAAGTGCTAAGCTAACAGAATGGGTCAAGTCAATCACATCATTCTCCTAATGATGTGATCCCGTTAATCAAATGATAACTCATGTCTATGGTTAGGAAACTTAACCATCTTTGATTAACGAGCTAGTCAAGTAGAGGCATACTAATGACACTATGTTTGTCTATGTATTCACACATGTATTATGTTTCCGGTTAATACAATTCTAGCATGAATAATAAACATTTATCATGAAATAAGGAAATAAATAATAACTTTATTATTGCCTCTAGGGCATATTTCCTTGAGTCTCCCACTTGCACTAGAGTCAATAATCTAGTTCACATCGCCATGTGAAACACCAATATTCATATCTGTATATGATTTAACACCCATAGTTCACATCATCATGTGACCAACACCCAAAGGGTTTACTAGAGTCAATAATCTAGTTCACATTGCTATGTGATGAACACCCAAAGAGTACTAAGGTGTGATCATGTTTTGCTCGTGAGAGAAGCTTAGTCAACGGGTCTGTCACATTCAGAGCTGTATGTATTTTGCAAATATTCTATGTCTACAATGCTCTGCACGGAGCTACTCTAGCTAATTGCTCCCACTTTCAATATGTATCCAGATTGAGACTTAGAGTCATCTGGATCGGTGTAAAAGCTTGCACCGATGTAACTCTTTACGACGGGCTCTTTTATCACCTCCATAATCGAGAAATATTTCCTTAGTCCTTACTAAGGATATTCTTGACCAATGTCCAGTGATCTACTCCTAAATCACTATTATACTCCCTTGCCAAAACAGAGCAAGGTATACAATAGGTCTGGTACATAGCATAGCATACTTTATAGAACCTATGATTGAGGCATAGGGAATGACTTTCATTCTCTTTTCTATTTTCTGCCGTGGTCGGGATTTGAGTCTTACTCAATTTCACACCTTTGCAACACAGGCAAGAACTCTTTCTTTGACTGTTCCATTTTGAACTACCTCAAAATCTTGACAAGGTATGTACTTATTGAAAAACATATCAAGGGTCTTGATCTATCTCAATAGATTTTGATGCTCAATATGTAAGTAGCTTTACTGAGGTCTTTCTTTTAAAGAACTCCTTTCAAATACTCCTTTATGCTTTCTAGAAAAATTCTACATCATTTCTGATCAAAAATATGTTACTCACATAAATTTATCAGAAAGGCGGTAGTGCTCCCACTCACTTTATTGTAAATACAGGCTTCACCGCAAGTCTGTATAAAACTATATGCTTTGATCAACTTATCAAAGCGTATATTCCAACTCTGAGATGCTTGTACCAGTCCATAGATGGATCACTGGAGCTTGCACATTTTGTTAGCACCTTTAGGATTGACAAAACCTTCTGGTTGCATCATATACAACTCTTCTTTAATAAATTCATTAAGGAATGCAGTTTTGACATCCATTTGCCAGATTTCATAAAATGTGGCAATTGCTAACATGATTCGGACAAACTTAAGCATCGCTACAGTTGAGAAAATCTCATTGTAGTCAACACCTTGAACTTGTCGAAAACCTTTTTGCGACAAGTCGAGCTTTGTAGATAGTAACACTACTATCAGCATCTGTCTTCCTCTTGAAGATCCATTTATACAATACGGCTTGTCGATCATGGGGCAACTCTACCAAAGTCCACACTTTGTTCTCATACATGGATCCCATCTCAGATTTCATGGCCTCAAGCCATTTCGCGGAATCTGGGCTCATCATCGCTTCCCCATAGTTCGTAGGTTCATCATGGTCTAGTAACATGACTTCCAGAACAGGATTACCATACCACTCTGGTGCGGACTGTACTTTGGAAGACCTACGAGGTTTTGTAGTAACTTAATCTGAAGTTTCATGATCATCATCATTAGCTTCCTCACTAATTGGTGTAGGAATCACTGGAACTGATTTCTGTGATGAACTACTTTCCAATTCGGGAGAAGGTACAAATTACCTTATCAAGCTCTACTTTTCTCCCACTCACTTCTTTCGAGAGAAACTCCTTCTCTAGAAAGGATCCATTCTTAGCAACGAATGTCTTGCCTTCGGATCTGTGATAGAAGGTGTACCCAACAGTTTCCTTTGGGTATTCTATGAAGACGCACTTCTCCGATTTGGGTTCGAGCTTATCAGGTTGAAAACCTTTTTCATATAAGCATCGCAACTCCAAACTTTAAGAAATGACAGCTTAGGTTTACTGCTAAACCATAGTTCATACGGTGTCGTCTCAACGGATTTAGATGGAGCCCTATTAAACGTGAATGCAGCTGTCTCTAATGCATAACCCCAAAACGATAGTGGTAAACCGATAAGAGACATCATAGATCGCACCATATCTAGTAAAGTATGATTATGACGTTCGGACACACCATTACATTGTGGTGTTCCAGGTGGCGTGAGTTCCGAAACTATTTCACATTTGTTTCAAATGAAGACCAAACTCGTAACTCAAATATTTGTCTCCACGATCAGATCGTAGAAACTTTATTTTTCTTGTTACGATGATTATCCACTTCACTCTGAAATTCTTTGAACTTTTTCAAATGTTTCAGACTTATGTTTCATCAAGTAGATATACCCATGTCTGCTCAAATCATCTGTGAAGGTCAGAAAATAATGATACACGCCGCGAGCCTTAACACTCATCGAATCGCATACATCGGTATGTATTATTTTCAATAAGTCAGTAGCTCGTTCCATTGTTCCGGGGAACGGAGTTTTAGTCATCTTGCCCAAAAGGCACGGTTCGCAAGCATCAAATGATTCATAACCAAGTGATTCCGAAAATCCATCTTTATGGAGTTTCTTCATGCGCTTTACACCGATATGACCCAAACGGCAGTGCCACAAATAAGTTGCACTATCATTATTAACTTTGCATCTTTTGGCATCAATATTATGTATATGTGTATCACTACGATCGAGATCCAATAAACTATTTTCATTGGGTGTATGACCATTTGAAGGTTTTATTCATGTAAACAAAACAACAATTATTCTATTAAATGAATAACCGTATTGCAATAAACATGATCAAATCATATTCATGCTCAACGCAAACGCCAAATAACATTTATTTAGGTTTAACACTAATCCCGAAAGTATAGGGAGTGTGCGATGATGATCATATCAATATTGGAACTACTTCCAACACTCATCGTCACTTCCCCTTCAACTAGTCCCTGTTTATTCTGTAACTCCTGTTTCGAATTACTAATCTTAGCAACCGAACAAGTATCAAATACTCAGGGGCTACTATAAACACTAGTAAGGCACACATCAATAACCTGTATATCAAATATACCCTTGTTCACTTTGCCATCCTTCTTATCCACCAAATATTCAGGGCATTTCCGCTTCTAGTGACCACTTCCTTTGCAGTGTAAGCACTCAGTTTCAGGCTTTGGTCCAGCTTTGGTCTTTTTCACGGGAGTGACAACTTGTTTGCCATTCTACTTGAAGTTTCCCTTTCTTTCCCTTTGCCCTTTTCTTGAAACTAGTGGTCTTGTCAATCATCAACACTTGATGCTCTTTCTTGATTTCTACCTTCGTCGATTTCATCATCACGAAGAGCTCGAGCATCATTTTCGTCATCCCTTGCATACTATAGTTCATCACAAAGTTCTAGTAACTTAGTGATGGTGACTAGAGAATTCTGTCAATCACTATCTTATCTGGAAGATTATCTCCCACTCGATTCAAGCGATTGAAGTACCCAGACAATCTGAGCACATGCTCACTAGTTGAGCGATTCTCCTCCATCTTTTAGCTATAGAACTTGTTGGAGACTTCATATCTCTCAACTCGGGCATTTGCTGGAAATATTAACTTCAACTCCTGGAACATCTCATATGATCCATGACATTCTAAACGTCTTTGAAGTCCCGATTCTAAGCCGTTTAAGCATGATGCACTAAACTATCAAGTAGTCATCATTTTGAGCTGGCCAAACGTTCATAACGTCTGTATCTGCTCCTGCAATAGGTTTGTCACCTAGCAGTGCATCAATGACATAATTCTTCTATGCAGCAATGAGGATAAACCTTAGATCACGGATCGAATCCGCATCATTGCTACTAACATCTTTCAACACAGTTTTCTCTAGGAACATATCAAAATAAACATATGAAAACAACAACGCGAGCTATTGATCTACAACATAATTTGCAAAATACTACCAGGACTAAGTTCATGATAAATTTAAGTTCAATTAATCATATTACTTAAGAACTCCCACTTAGACAGACATCTCTCTAGTCATCTAAGTGATCACGTGATCCAAATCAACTAAACCATGTCCGATCATCACGTGAGATGGAGTAGTTTCAATGGTGAACATCATTATGTTGATCATATCTACTATATGATTCACGTTCGACCTTTCGGTCTCCGTGTTCCGAGGCCATATCTGTATATGCTAGGCTCGTCAAGTTTAACCTGAGTATGCATAAAGGATAAACATCACATGCAATCAATATAAGTGATATGATATGGCCATTATCAACTTGTGCTTGTGATCTCCATCTCCAAAGCACCGTCGTGATCACCATCGTCACCGGCGTGACACCTTGATCTCCATCGTAGCATCGTTGTCGTTACGCCATCTATTGCTTCTACGACTACCGCTACCGCTTAGTGATAAAGTAAAGCAATTACAGGGTGTTTGCATTTCATACAATAAAGCGACAACCATATGGCTCCTGCCAGTTGCCGATAACTCGATTACAAAACATGATCATCTCATACAATAAAATATAGCATCACGTCTTGACCATATCACATCACAACATGCCCTGCAAAAACAAGTTAAACGTCCTCTACTTTGTTGTTGCAAATTTTATGTGGCTGCTACGGGCTGAGCAAGAACCGTTCTTACCTACACATCAAAACCACAATGATAGTTCGTCAAGTTAGTGCTATTTTAACCTTCGCAAGGACCGAGCGTAGCCACACTCGGTTCAACTAAAGTGAGAGAGACAGACACCCGCCGGTCACCTTTAAGCAACGAGTGCTCGTAACAGTGAAACCAGTCTCGCGTAAGCGTACGCGTAATGTCGGTCCGGGCTGCTTCATCTCACAATACCGCTGAACCAAAGTATGACATGCTGGTAAGCAGTATGACTTATATCGCCCACAACTCACTTGTGTTCTACTCGTGCATATGACATCTACGCATAAAACCTGGCTCGGATGCCACTGTTGGGGAACGTAGTAATTACAAAAAATTTCCTACGCACACGCAAGATCATGGTGATGCATAGCAATGAGAGGGGAGAGTGTTGTCCACGTATCCTCGTAGACCGAAAGCGGAAGCGTTAGAACAACGCGGTTGATGTAGTCGTATGTCTTCACGGCCCGACCGATCAAGCACCGAAACTACGGCACCTCCGAGTTCTAGCACATGTTCAGCTCGATGACTATTCCCGGACTCCGATCCAGCAGGGTGTCGTGGAAGAGTTCCGTCAGCACGACGGCATGGTGACAATCTTGATGATCTACCGTCGTAGGGCTTCGCCTAAGCACCGCTACAATATTATCGAGGACTATGGTGGAGGGGGGCACTGCACACGGCTAAGAGATCAAGAGATCAATTGTTGTGTCTAGAGGTGCCCCCTGCCCCCGTATATAAAGGAGCAAGGGGGGAGGCCGGCCAGCCCTTTGGGGCGTGCCAAGGAGGGGAAAGTCCTCCTCCTAGTAGGAGTAGGACTCCCCCTTTCCTAGTCCAACTAGGAAGAGGGAAGGGGGAAGGAAAGAGAGGGAAAGAGAAGGAAAGGGGGGGTGCACCCCCCTCCCCTAGTCCAATTCGGACCACTCATGGTAGGGGGCGCACCACCTCCTGGGCTGCCGCCCACTCTCTTCCCTAAAGCCTACTAAGGCCCAATACTCCCCCGGGGGGTTCCTGTAACCCCTCTGGCACTCTGGTTTTCTTCGAAACTACCCGGAACACTTCCGGTGTCCGAATATAGTCGTCCAATATATCGATCTTTACGTCTCGACCATTTCGAGACTCCTCGTCATGTCCGTGATCACATCCGGGACTCCGAACAACCTTCGGTACATCAAAACTCACAAACTCATAATATAACTATCGTCGTAACTTTAAGCGTGCGGACCCTACGGGTTCGAGAACAATGTAGACATGACCGAGACATGTTTCCGGTCAATAACCAATAGCGGAACCTGGATGCTCATATTGGCTCCCACATATTCTACGAAGATTTTTATCGATCAAACCGCATAACAACATACGTTGTTCCCTTTGTCATCGGTATGTTACTTGCCCGAGATTCGATCGTCGGTATCTCAATACCTAGTTCAATCTCGTTACTGGCAAGTCTCTTTACTCGTTACGTAATGCATCATTCCGCAACTAACTCATTAGTCACATTGCTTGCAAGGCTTATAGTGATGTGCATTACCGAGAGGGCCCAGAGATACCTCTCCGACAATCGGAGTGACAAATCCTAATCTCGAAATACGCCAACCCAATATGTACCTTCGGAGACACCTGTAGAGCTCCTTTATAATCACCCAGTTACGTTGTGACGTTTGGTAGCACACAAAGTGTTCCTCCGGTAAACGGGAGTTGCATAATCTCATAGTTGTAGGAACATGTATAAGTCATGAAGAAAGCAATAGCAACATACTAAACGATCAAGTGCTAAGCTAACAGAATGGGTCAAGTCAATCACATCATTCTCCTAATGATGTGATCCCGTTAATCAAATGATAACTCATGTCTATGGTTAGGAAACTTAACCATCTTTGATTAACGAGCTAGTCAAGTAGAGGCATACTAGTGACACTATGTTTGTCTATGTATTCACACATGTATTATGTTTCCGGTTAATACAATTTTAGCATGAATAATAAACATATATCATGAAATAAGGAAATAAATAATAATTTTATTATTGCCTCTAGGGCATATTTCCTTCAGCAACATCGGTCAATTCATCACGCGGTGACGCGGTCCTACTGGTTGGCTGCTGGGGTTTGCAGTAGTCGATGATGCTGCAATCCATCCCGTCAAAGCAGTCGTTGTTGCTACAGGCGAGGTGCATGTGAAGGAAATATGCCCTAGAGGCAATAATAAAGTTATTATTTATTTCCTTATATCATGATAAATGTTTATTATTCATAGAATTGTGTTAACCGGAAACATAATACATGTGTGAATATATAGACAAACAGAGGGTCACTAGTATGCCTCTACTTGACTAGCTTGTTAATCAAAGATGGTTATGTTTCCTAACCATGAACAAGGAGTTGTGATTTGATTAACAAGGTCACATCATTAGTTGAATGATCTGATTGACATGACCCATTCCGTTAGCTTAGCACACGATCGTTTAGTATGTTGCTATTGCTTTCTTCATGACTTATACATGTTCCTATGACTATGAGATTATGCAACTCCCGTTTACCGGAGGAACACTTTGTGTGCTACCAAACGTCACAACGTAACTGGGTGATTATAAAGGTGCTCTACAGGTGTCTCCAAAGGTACTTGTTGGGTTGGCGTATTTCGAGATTAGGATTTGTCACTCCGAATGTCGGAGAGGTATCTCTGGGCCCTCTCGGTAATGCACATCACTTAAGCCTTGCAAGCATTGCAACTAATGAGTTAGTTGCGAGATGATGTATTACAGAACGAGTAAAGAGACTTCCCGGTAACGAGATTGAACTAGGTATTAGATACCGACGATCGAATCTCGGGCAAGTAACATACCGATGACAAAGGGAACAACGTATGTTGTTGTGCGATTTGACCGATAAAGATCTTCGTAGAATATGTAGGAACCAATATGGGCATCCAGGTCCCGCTATTGGTTATTGACCGGAGACATGTCTCGGTCATGTCTACATTGTTCTCGAACCGTAGGGTCCGCACGCTTAAGGTTTCGATGACAGTTATATTATGAGTTTATGTATTTTGATGTACCGAAGGTTGTTCGGAGTCCCGGATATGATCAAGGACATGACGAGGAGTCTCGAAATGGTCGAGACATAAAGATTGATATATTGGACGGATATATTTGGACACCGGAAAGGTTCCGGAGAAGTTTGGAGCTCCGGGAGGTTACCGGAACCCCCCGGGAGGTATATGGGCCTTATTGGGCCCATGTAGGAGGAAGAGAGAAGGATCAAGGGAGGGGGGTGCGCCCCCCCCAAGCCCAATCCGAATTGGGGAGGGGGGCCGGCCCCCCCTTTCCTTTCTCCTTCCCCCTCTCTTCCTTCCTACTACTAGTACTACTTTCTAATACTAGTACTCCTTCCTCCCCCCTCCAAATAAGATAAGGAAAAGAGAGGGAAACCTACTTGGAGTAGGTTTCCCCCTCCCTATGGCGCGCCCCCCTTGAGGCCGGCCACCTCCTCCCTCCCTCCTTTATATACGGGGGTAGGGGGGCACCCTAGGACACACAAGTTGATCATTGATCGTTCCTTAGCCATGTGCGGTGCCCCCCTCCACGATATTACACCTCGATCATATTGTAGCGGTGCTTAGGCGAAGCCCTGCGATAGGAGAACATCAAGATCGTCACCACGCCGTCGTGCTGACGGAACTCCCCCTCGGAGCCTCTACTGGATTGGAGATCGAGGGTGCGTCATCGAGCTGTACGCGTGTCAAGAACTCGGAGGTGCCGGAGTAACGGTGCTTGGATCGGTTGGACCGGGAGGACGTACGACTACTTCCTCTACGTTGCGTCAACGCTTCCGCTTCGGTCTACGAGGGTACGTAGACAACACTCTCCCCTCTCGTTGCTATGCATCACCATGATCTTGCGTGTGCGTAGGAAATGTTTTGAAATTACTACGTTCCCCAACAGTGGCATCCGAGCCTAGGTTTTTATGGTTTGATGTTATATGCACGAGTAGAACACAAGTGAGTTGTGGGCGATATAAGTCATACTGCTTACCAGCATGTCATACTTTGGTTCGGCGGTATTGTTGGATGAAGCGGCCCGGACCGACATTACGCGTACGCTTATGCGAGACTGGTTCTACCGCCGTGCTTTGCACACAGGTGGCTAGCGGGTGTCAGTTTCTCCAACTTTAGTTGAACCGAGTGTGGCTACGCCCGGTCCTTGCGAAGGTTAAAACAGCACTAACTTGACGAACTATCGTTGTGGTTTTGATGCGTAGGTGAGATTGGTTCTTGCTTAAGCCCGTAGCAGCCACGTAAAATTTGCAACAACAAAGTAGAGGACGTCTAACTTGTTTTTGCAGGGCATGTTGTGATGTGATATGGTCAAGACGTGATAAGATATAAGTTGTTGTATGAGATGATCATGTTTTGTTGAAGTTATCGGCAACTGGCAGAAGCCCTATGGATGTCTCTTTGTTGCATAAGATGCAAGTGCCAAATAATTGCTTTACTTTGTCGCTATACGATAGCAATAGTTGCAAGAGCAATAGTTGGTGAGACAACCATGTGATGACACATTGATATAGATCAAGATGATGAAGATCATGGTGTCGTGCCGGTGACGATAGAGATCATGACAGTACTTTGGAGATGGAGATCAAAGGCGCAAGATGATCACGGCCATATCATGTCACATATTTTGATTGCATATGATGTTTATCTATTATACATCTTATTCTTGCTTTGATTGACGGTAGCATTTTAAGATGATCTCTCACTAATTATCAAGAAGTGTTCTCCCTGAGTATGCACCGTTGCCAAAGTTCGTCGTGCCCAGACACCACGTGATGATCGGGTGTGATAAGCTCTACGTCCATCTACAACGGGTGCAAGCCAGTTTTTGCACACGCAGAATACTCAGGTTAAACTTGACGAGCCTAGCATATGCAGATATGGCCTCGGAACACGGAGACCGAAAGGTCGAGTGTGAATCATATAGTAGATATGATCAACATAAGATGTTCACCATTGAAAACTACTCCATCTCACGTGATGATCGGTTATGGTTTAGTTGATTTGGGTCACGTGATCACTTAGATGACTAGAGAGATGTCTATCTAAGTGGGAGTTCTTAAGTAATATGATTAATTGAACTTAAATTTATCATGAACTTAGTCCTGGTAGTATTTTGCAAATTATGTTGTAAGATCAATAGCTTGCGTTGTTGCTTTCATATGTTTATTTTGATATGTTCCTAGAGAAAAATGTATTGAAAGATGTTAGTAGCAATGATGCGGATTGGATCCGTGATCTGAGGTTTATCCTCATTGCTGCACAGAAGAATTATGTCCTTGATGCACCGCTAGGTGACAGACCTATTGCAGGAGCAGATGCATACGTTATGAATGTTTGGCTAGCTCAATATGATGACTACTTGATAGTTTAAGTGCACCATGCTTAACGGCTTAGAATCGGGACTTCAAAGACGTTTTGAACGTCATGGACCATATGAGATGTTCCAGGAGTTGAAGTTAATATTTCAAGAAAATACCCGAGTTGAGAGATATGAAGTCTCCAACAAGTTCTATAGCTAAAAGATGGAGGAGAATCGCTCAACTAGTGAGCATGTGCTTAGATTGTCTGGGTACAACAATCACTTGAATCAAGTGGGAGTTAATCTTCCAGATAAGATAGTGATTGACAGAATTCTCTAGTCACCATCACCGAGTTAGTAGAACTTTGTGATGAACTATAGTATGCAAGGGATGATGAAAATGATTCCCGAGTTTTTCATGATGATGAAATCGATGAAGGTAGAAATCAAGAAAGAACATCAAGTGTTGATGGTTAACAAGACCACTAGTTTCAAGAAAAGGGCAAAAGGGATAGAAGGGAACTTCAAGAAGAACGGCAAGCAAGTTGCTGCTCAAGTGAAGAAGCCCAAGTCTGGACCTAAGCCTGAGACTAAGTGCTTCTACTGCAAAGGGACTGGTCACTGGAAGCAGAACTACCCCAAGTATTTGGCGGATAAGAAGGATGGCAAAGTGAACAAAGGTATATTTGATATACATGTTATTGATGTGTACTTTACTAGTGTTTATAGCAACCCCTCGGTATTTGGTACTAGTTCAGTTGCTAAGAGTAGTAACTCGAAACGGGAGTTGCAGAATAAATAGAAACTAGTTAAGGGTGAAGTGACGATGTGTGTTGAAAGTAGTTTCAAGATTGATATGATCATCATCGCACACTCCCTATACTTTCAGGATTAGTGTTGAACCTAAATAAATGTTATTTGGTGTTTGCGTTGAGCATGAATATGATTTGATTGTGTTTTTTTGCAATACGGTTATTCATTTAAGTAAGAGAATAAACTGTTATTCTGTTTACATGAATAAAACCTTATATGGTTACACACCCAATGAAAATGGTTCATTGGATCTCGATCGTAGTGATACACATATTCATAATATTGAAACCAAAAGATGCAAAGTTAATAATGATAGTGCAACTTATTTGTGTCACTGCCGTTTAGGTCATATTGGTGTAAAGCGCATGAAGAAACTCCATGCTGATGGGATTTTGGAATCACTTGATTATGAATCACTTGATGCTTGCGAACCATGCCTCATGGGCAAGATGACTAAGACTCCGTTCTCCGGAACAGTGGAGCGAGCAACTGACTTATTGGAAATAATACATACTGATGTATGCGATCCAATGAGTGTTAAGGCTCGCGGCGGGTATTGTTATTTTCTGACCTTCACAGATGATTTGAGCAGATATGGGTATATCTACTTAATGAAACATAAGTCTGAAATAGTTGAAAGGTTCAAAGAATTTCAGAGTGAAGTGGAAAAATCATCGTGACAAGAAAATAAGGTTTCTACAATCTGATTGCGGAGACAAATATTTGAGTTACGAGTTTGGTTTTCAATTAAAACAATGTGGAATAGTTTCACAAATTCATGCCACCTGGAACACCACATCATAATGGTGTGTCCGAACGTCATAACCGTACTTTATTGGATATAGTACAATCTATGATGTTTCTTACCGATTTACCAATATCGTTTTGGGATCATGCATTAGAGACAGCTGCATTCACGTTAAATAGGGCACCATCTAAATCCGTTGAGACGACACTATATGAACTGTGGTTTAGCAAGAAACCAAAGTTGTCGCTTCTTAAAGTTTGGGGCTGCGATGCTTATGTGTAAAAGTTTCATCCTGATAAGCTCAAACCCAAATCGGAGAAGTGCGTCTTCATAGAATACCCAAAGGAAATTGTTGGGTACACCTTCTATCACAGATCCCAAGGCAAAATATTCGTTGCTAATAAATGGATCCTTTCTAGAGAAAGAGTTTCTCTCGAAAGAATTGAGTGGGAGGAAAGTAGAACTTGATGAGGTAATTGTACCTTCTCCCTTATTGGAAAGTAGTTCATCACAGAAATCTGTTCCTGTGACTACTACACCAATTAGTGAGGAAGCTAATGATGATGATCATGTAACTTCAGATCAAGTTACTACCGAATCTCGTAGGTAAACCAGAGTGAGATCTGCACCAGAGTGGTACGGTAATCCTGTTCTGGAAGTCATGTAACTAGACCATGATGAACCTACGAACTATGAGGAAGCGATGATGAGCCCAGATTCCGCGAAATGGCTTGAGGCCATGAAATCTGAGATGAGATCCATGTATGAGAACAAAGTGTGGACTTCGGTGGAGTTGCCCGATGATCGGCAAGCCATAGAAAATAAATGGATCTTCAAGAGGAAGACGGTCGCTGATAGTAGTGTTACTATCTACAAAGCTAGACTTGTCGAAAAAGGTTTTTGACAAAGTTCAAGATGTTGAATACAATGAGATTTTCTCACTCGTATCGATGCTTAAAAGTCTGTCTGAATCATGTTAGCAATTGCCGCATTTTATGAAATCTGGCAAATGGATAAGCAAAACTGCATTCCTTAATGGAGTTATTAAAGAAGAGTTGTATGTGATGCAACCAAGAGGTTTTGTCGATCCTAAAGGTGTTAACAAAATGTGCATCTATGAACTGGTGCAAGCATCTCGGAGTTGGAATATACGCTTTGATAAGTTGATCAAAGCATATAGTTTATACAGACTTGCAGTGAAGCCTGTATTTACTAGAAAGTGAGTGGGAGCACTACAACATTTCTGATAAGTATATGTGAATGACATATTGTAGATCGGAAATAATGTAGAATTATTCTGCAAAGCATAAAGGAGTGTTTAAAAGGAGTTTTTCAAAGAAAGACCTCGGTGAAACTGCTTACATATTGAGCATTAAGATCTATAGAGATAGATCAAGACACTTGATAAGTTTTTTCAATGAGTACATACCTTGACAAGATTTTGAAGTAGTTTAAAATGGAACAGTCAAAGAAAGAGTTCTTGCCTGTGTTACAAGGTGTGAAATTGAGTAAGACTCAAAACCCGACCACGGCAGAAGATAGAAAGAGAATGAAAGTCATTCCCTATGCCTTGGCCATAGGTTCTATAAAGTATGCCATGCTGTGTGCCAGATCTATTGTATACCCTGCACTGAGTTTGGCAAGGGAGTACAATAGTGATCTAGGAGTAGATCACTGGACAGTGGTCAAAATTATCCTTAGTGGAATAAGGATATGTTTCTCGATTATGGAAGTGAAAAAAAAAGGTTCGTCGTAAAGGGTTACGTCGATGCAAGTTTTGACACCGATCTGGATGACTCTAAGTCTCGATCTAGATACATATTGAAAGTGGGAGCAATTAGCTAGAGTAGCTCCGTGCAGAGCACTGTAGACATAAAAAATTGCAAAATACATAACGGATCTGAATGTGAAAGACCCGTTGACTAAGATTCTCTCACAAGCAAAACATGATCACACCTAAGTACTCTTTGGGTGTTAATCACATAGCGATGTGAACTAGATTACTGAGTCTAGTAAACCCTTTGGATGTTGGTCACATCG
The DNA here is from genome assembly GCA_963921465.1 of Triticum timopheevii. Taxonomy (NCBI): domain Eukaryota; kingdom Viridiplantae; phylum Streptophyta; class Magnoliopsida; order Poales; family Poaceae; genus Triticum; species Triticum timopheevii. Next base: position 129,993,087 of record OY997266.1, read on the forward strand.
CGATGTGAACTATGGGTGTTAATCACATGATGATGTGAACTATCGATGTGAATCACATGGTGATGTGATCTAGATTATTGACTCTAGTGCAAGTGGGAGACTGAAGGAAATATGCCCTAGAGGCAATAATAAAGTTATTATTTATTTCCTTATATCATGATAAATGTTTATTATTCATGCTAGAATTGTGCTAACCGGAAACATAATACATGTGTGAATATATAGACAAACAGAGTGTCACTAGTATGCCTCTACTTGACTAGCTTGTTAATCAAAGATGGTTATGTTTCCTAACCATGAACAAGGAGTTGTTATTTGATTAACAAGGTCACATCATTAGTTGAATGATCTGATTGACATGACCCATTCCGTTAGCTTAGCACACGATCGTTTAGTATGTTGCTATTGCTTTCTTCATGACTTATACATGTTCCTATGACTATGAGATTATGCAACTCCCGTTTACCGGAGGAACACTTTGTGTGCTACCAAATGTCACAACGTAACTGGGTGATTATAAAGGTGCTCTACAGGTGTCTCCAAAGGTACTTGTTGGGTTGGCGTATTTCGAGATTAGGATTTGTCACTCCGAATGTCGGAAAGGTATCTCTGGGCCCTCTCGGTAATGCACATCACTTAAGCCTTGCAAGCATTGCAACTAATGAGTTAGTTGCGAGATGATGTATTACGGAACGAGTAAAGAGACTTCCCGGTAACGAGATTGAACTAGGTATTGGATACCGACGATCGAATCTCGGGCAAGTAACATACCGATGACAAAGGGAACAACGTATGTTGTTGTGCGGTTTGACCGATAAAGATCTTCGTAGAATATGTAGGAACAAATATGGGCATCCAGGTCCCGCTATTGGTTATTGACCGGAGACATGTCTCGGTCATGTCTACATTGTTCTCGAACCGTAGGGTCCGCACGCTTAAGGTTTCGATGACAGTTATATTATGAGTTTATGTATTTTGATGTACCGAAGGTTGTTCGGAGTCCCGGATATGATCACGGACATGACGAGGAGTCTCGAAATGGTCGAGACATAAATATTGATATATTGGACGGATATATTTGGACACCGGAAAGGTTCCGGAGAAGTTTGGAGCTCCGGGAGGTTACCGGAACCCCCCGGGAGGTATATGGGCCTTATTGGGCCCATGTAGGAGGAAGAGAGAAGGATCAAGGGAGGGGGGCGCGCCCCCCCCCAAGCCCAATCCGAATTGGGGAGGGGGGCCGGCCCCCCCTTTCCTTTCTCCTTCCCCCTCTCTTCCTTCCTACTACTAGTACTACTTCCTAATACTAGTACTCCTTCCTTCCCCCTCCAAATAAGATAAGGAAAAGAGAGGGAAACCTACTTGGAGTAGGTTTCCCCCTCCCTATGGCGCGCCCCCCTTGAGGCCGGCCACCTCCTCCCTCCCTCCTTTATATACGGGGGTAGGGGGGCACCCTAGGACACACAAGTTGATCATTGATCGTTCCTTAGCCGTGTGCGGTGCCCCCCTCCACGATATTACACCTCGATCATATTGTAGCGGTGCTTAGGCGAAGCCCTGCGACAGAAGAACATCAAGATCGTCACCACGCCGTCGTGCTGACGGAACTCCCCCTCGGAGCCTCTACTGGATTGGAGATCGAGGGTGCGTCATCGAGCTGTACGCGTGTCAAGAACTCGGAGGTGCCGGAGTAACGGTGCTTGGATCGGTTGGACCGGGAGGACGTACGACTACTTCCTCTACGTTGCGTCAACGCTTCCGCTTCGGTCTACGAGGGTACGTAGACAACACTCTCCCCTCTCGTTGCTATGCATCACCATGATCTTGCGTGTGCGTAGGAATTTTTTTGAAATTACTACGTTCCCCAACAGCATGCCGTCGGCGGTCTACAACGGTGTTGTAGTGGGGTCGTGCTAGCGTTGTCGCAAGTGTGTGTGTGTGTGTTGGGGGGGCAGCCCTCTGCCGGTGCTTCAAGCGAGCGGCCGATATGGCAACCAGGGGGGCGCCGATTTTGTGGCATAACTCTTGCTCACATGGAACATCACCGGGGCGCCAATGTTGTGATGAAGCATCGCCGGGCACCGATGTTGTGATGTAGCATCGCCGGGCGGGCAATCAGTGCTACATTGGAGCATCACTGGGCCGCGGGATGTTGCGATAGAGCATTGCCCGTGGTACCATGGCAGGGCTACTGCAACCGGAACAGACACTTCGGCGAACAAGCGATGTTGCACTGTCAGCCAGGGGGCTGTTGTGCTATGACCAAGTACCCACGTCGCCCTGGTTGATGTGACGCAAGAGGAGGATGTGAGGCGAGAAGAGGAAGACGCGTTGCGTTGATGCGAGCTTGTGATCGAGCAGCCACGTGCGCCTTGATTTGACGGCTGATCTTTCCCTAAGATCAACCAACTGTCGCCTAGTATCCGCCCATTTCTGTAGGACCTAAACTATGCTTCTAAAATCTTGTTGCGCAACAAAGGGATGGACATTTCAAATCATCAACAACTACTACATGCTTAGGTTGAGTATGATTTTTGTGTGCCCCCGCCTACATGTTTGCTTAATTCATCATTTAGTTTCTATTTCTAATTTGTATCAGTAGGTACAAACAACTTGGAAAAGGCATCACAGTAATTTTGAATTCATACTTTGGCAAAATTTCAGTTGCATTGTGCAGAAACTCGATAACATTGGGCCTCAAATAAGTTTGAGTGTGTAGCACAAAATTCTCTATTCGGTTCTTTTAGCGCCATACATAGGGACATGGAGTTTCTTAGCTCAGGCTCAAATGAGCCCACATGAACAATAAAATCAAGAAAAAATGGAACAAAATTAAAAAAAATCTGCTTTCTTGGGGGCAAAGATTAAGAAATGTTCCAAGTGCTTGAAAATTTTCATCATGGAATCACATTTGTGGAAGTCATGGCATTTTTTTCTGATGCTCCAAAGATGCTACTTTAAAAAACTTTTGGAGAGCTGATTTTATCTTTTTTGCCACACTTCCACAAATGTGATATGATGATGAAAATTTGCAAGCACTTGAAACGTTTCTTAATGTTCGCCACAAAAAAACATTTTCTTAAAATAATTGTTTTTCTATTCTACTGTTCATGTCAAGAGCATTTGACCTTGAGCTCAGATTAGGAGTTTTGCAGATATAGGACCTATGATGTTTTGTTTTTTCACAAAAGGAGTTAGGAAGCGTCAGATATTTCTTGTTCTTTTTTTAAATGCGTTAACATTTTCTAAATTTGTGAGTTTTTCATATTCAGGAACTATTTATGAAAATCCATGTTTTTTGTTTTCTAACTCGTGAACATTTTTCAACCTCATGAATATTTTTTCAAATCCATGATCATTCAAAAATAAATCTTTACCAAGTTTTTCAAATTCGTGAACCTTTTTCCAGTTCTCGAACATTTTTTAAATTCATGTTATTTTCCAAATTCCTAAACGTTTTTGTAAATTTCACTTTTTTTCAAATTCATGAACGGTTTTACATTTTTTTTAATGTATGATGTATGAATTTTTTATCTATGAGAAAAACTGGTTTTCGTTTAATTCCGTTTTTAAGAGGTTGTTTTCGTATAATTCCTGTGAACCAGTAATTGCTGGGTTGACAAGCAAGCTAAGAGCAGCGGTCGAGTTTTGTTTTTGTTTTTTGAGGGAAGCAGCCGTCGAGTGGCTAGCGAGAACGGTTAATGGGCGGCCGCCTGCCTAACCATACACTTTTTTTTTTGAGACAAGCCTAACCATACACGTGCGACCTATGGGCCTGGCCCAGGGTGTACGGGCTGCACGATAAAACTGAACTATCTCGAACCCGGCCCACCGTACGGTCTTGCTTAGTCTCCGCCCCGTCCCCGGTTTGGTCCGTTCCTATCATCACCGAGCCTCGCAGTCGTCGAGCTCCGCCGCCGTAAACGATGGCCGACGGCAACACCACCGGCTCGCCGGCTTCTTCGCTCCAGAGCCACCGCTACGCCATCAAATCTTCAGGTCCCCACTCCAACACTCCCCTCCTCCTCTTTGCTCACCTCGCCGTGCCTCTGGAATTCCGTCGAACAGTTCGCGCGCGGCGGTGGGGAAAGCCCTAATAGTCTCCTAAGCAAGCCCGGAAGTCGCTTTGATTGCGGGGATAGGAGCGGCGAGCGCGAAGTGTCTCTTGCCTTCCTGGGCAAGAAGCATCTCGCCGGCATGGTTTCGAGCAGCGCTAGGTCGAGCCGGTTAGAAGGTTTAACAGTAACCTGGTACTAGTACTGTCTTATCGGCCTACTGCCTAGAAACCCTCTTGGATTCTGGTTGGTGTATCTAAAACTGAGCAGGCTAGAATTGGACAGACATCAATTTGGCATGTAGTGAATTGGGACCGAAACCTAGGCAGCAACTTGAAGTACACTTCTGCAAGTTAGATGGCCAATTATAGGAGTTTTGAACAAGGGCACCACTACGGCATGACGGTGTGACCGCTCGATGCACGCATCGGTCGCGTCACAGCACGAAGTCATCAGCATGGTTTTCGCACGACCCACGCGACCGATTGTGTGGAGTAGAGACCGTCGTGCCCACAGATGGCGCTCCGAACGTTCGCGCTCTATGATTAAGGTTTGAACAATTTATAAGAGCGAAACTTTATCAGCTTCATTGTAGTGTCGTGTTTGCTGCCACGAAAACGGTGTTAATTTTTCTAGTGTTCTAGCTTTACAAGTGCACTTAATCTTCTCTGTGATTTGCCAAACTACCATGAAAATTTATCTGGTGTAAATCATAGGTTAATTATGTGTCGACGTGGACTAATCACTCGTGACAACTATAGAAGGTCCAACATATTTGTATGGGAGCTTGCTGCTAGAGTGTTTTAGTTATTACTTATTATATTCTTTAATTGGTTGGAAGTCTGGTTGCAGTGCACAATACGGCAGCTAGCCGGAGGCGTGAACAGGCTATAGCAATAGGAAAGGAAAGAAGGGAAGCCTTAATGCGTGCAAAGCGTGTGTGCCGTGCCCCACTTTCTGGCAGCGATGAGGCTACAATTGAAGATGGTGATATGGTTATTGATGAGAAAGCAGATCTTGAAACAAGAACTGCTCAAGCTGTTGAGGAATTGAAATCATCCTTGTCAAGCCAGTATGTGCCGCCTATCTTTTTTCTTCTTCTTACGCGATGCAAAGAAACCCACTGCCTCTAACTAGTTGTTAGGTTTGTGGTTCTTCTTGGATATTCCTTTTGCTGGAGATCACAATTCATCTTGTAATATTTGCCTATTTGCGTGGGGAGAAGAATTTTCGTTACCCCTTACACATCTCATTATATTGGATTCCAGAAATATATGCTGCCATCATTATGATTTACACTACCAAATGCGACCTTAGTATGTTGGAGATTCTGTTTTTTTTTTACCTGGCTTAGTGATTTTCCCCTCTGAGGATACACATCTTTAAGTTGTAAGGTTTGGTTTAAGCACTTGTGGATTTTGGAGAAAATTTACACTCTGGATTATAGTTATTTATATGAGAAAACTTTATGGCATGTATTTTGCAACCTTTTTATGCTTCTTAGGGGAAAGGGGGCCCAGAAGAAGAAGATAGAGGCACTTCGTGCAGTGAGACGCGTGTTGTCACAGTCTGAAGTACCTCCCATTCAAGTAGCAATTAAAGCTGGGGCAGTTCCTCTTTTAGTGCAATATATGTCCTTTGGGTCTTCAGATGAACAGGTTGACCATTTTGCACTGGAAAAATACCGACTCCAGCTTTCCACATTACCTGGAAAAAAACTTCTATACTTTCTATTTACTGTTATACAGTTAGATATGTTCATTGTTAGCATTGCATCTGTTTTTCTGTACTCGTCTGAACTATGTCTTATGAAGATTATTGATGCTTTTATTGCAGTTGCTAGAGGCTGCTTGGTGCCTTACGAACATAGCAGCTGGGGAGCCAGAAGAAACAAAATCCGTGCTGCCCGCATTACCATTGCTTGTTGCTCACCTTGGTGGTTCGTTTTCTCCATTTTGTTGGTTAGGAGTAGACAATGGTTTTTTCATCCCCATTAGGAATATATATTAATCTCTGGTCCTATGTAATGCACATTTCTCACAAATGTTGGCTAGGTAGACATTTGCAGTTCAGTTGGAGTTGGAGCTTTCCTTATATTAAAATATTTCCTGATCTATTTTGTTAGAGAAGAGCTCCACACTTGTTGCTGAGCAATGTGCATGGGCCATCGGTAATGTTGCTGGTGAAGGAGCAGACCTGAGAAGCACATTAATCGCACAGGGTGCTTTGTGGCCTCTTGCCCGCCTAATGCTATCAAGCAAGGGTTCTACAGCAAGAACTGCTGCTTGGGCATTGTCAAATCTCATCAAGGTTATATCTCTTGCTTTGACTGTATGAGTCTCAAGTTTCTTATGCCAGAGTTCAGCAGTTATCTATTTTCAAGTTCTTATTCATGACTCAGGAGTGCTTCAGCACAAGCTTAAAGTAGGCCCTAATTAGGAATTAGGATTGCTTAAGCTAAGCTTAGCTAAGGTCCTTGCGTCACATATATTAAGGAAGAGGTTTCTTAAGTTTAAGCTGTATTTTACAACAACAACAACAACAACAACAAAGCCTTTAGTCCCGAACAAGTTGGGGTAGGCTAGAGCTGAAACCCATAAGATCTCGCAACCAACTCATGTTTCTGGCACATGGATAGCAAGCTTCCACGCACCCCTGTACATGGATAGTTTTCTGGTGAAAGCCTTAAGTCTGTATTTTATGTCAGCCAAATTTCAAGCCGTATTCAAAATATTTCTTGGCTTGCGTACCTTATGAGGTTTTTAGAAGCTGAATCCCTCGCTCACTCATTTTCTCTTCTGCTTAACAGTTTTTATCACTTTCAGACTGGTACATATGCATGTAGCTGTTCATGAAGCATCATTTTACTATAGTGTCAAACGTCTGTTCTCTTATAGTGTCAAATGTCTGTTCTCTTATAATCCAGGGGCCTGATCCCAAGGCTGCGTATGAGCTTATTAACATCGATGGTGTGCTAAATGCGATCATAAGGAACTTGGAGAAGGCGTATGTCTCTTAATGGACATCTTTCTATTTTGCATTGAATTTTTATTAATCCTTTTACTGTACATTTATGAGTTTCTAATATTCGAGGATTGGCTTCTTACTCATTACAAATGGTTCCAGTCTTTATTCTTACTTCTTACAGTTACATAAAGAACACTGTTCAAATTCACTGACCTGTGCTTTCTGACATGCCTTCACTGTATGTTCATTATATATGCATGTAGCAGTACTTCCTTTCGATCTCTTCATTTGTTAGTAACCTAGATAGTGTGCCAAGTTGTATTTACTGGACACTTGCTACTCTTCTTCTTGTGCAATTGTTTAGTCCTGATTATATTTCGTGGTATTTCTGAGATGCATAAATGACATTGAAACATTTAGTAAAGTTTATCAGAGTGACATGCATGGTTTTGCTCATTACTGCCACTGATGAGTTAAGTGATCTTTCAGGGACGAAGAGTTAGCAACTGAGGTGGCATGGGTAGTGGTATATCTTTCAGCACTTTCAGAAAAAGCTATCAGCTTAATAGTACGAAGTCATGTGCCTCAGTTGCTGATTGGACGCCTGCTGGCATCTGAGAACTTGCAGTTGCTCATTCCGGTATTGTCTATTTGTTTCTCACTCTCGGTCTCATAGTGTTCCTTTCTGTTATTAACAATTTTCAGTGCTTTCCCTGGAAATGCTTATTGCTGACAATTTTCATTGTACTTCACTAGAACCAAGAAAACTGACCATATCTTTTGAGAGGAACACATCATAGTTCAAACTACAAATTTTCATAACCCTGTGTAGAGCATGTGTCAATTTGATAACCAATGTAATAATGAGCAGGTACTGTTTATAGAGAGGCATGCTTTTATTAGGAGGCGTATTGTTATGATTTGCAATTAATATATAGCTTTTCTAAGTATATTTCTCAGTTATTGTAGATTTCTGCACTTTTCATAAATATCCAATAATGTGTATGATGTTACTGTGGGGCGGTGTATGTGATTTCACAACACAGGCAAATTGACACTTCTACGTTCAATCAGGTGCTTCGTGGTTTAGGGAATCTTGTAGCCGGGGATGAATACATGGTTGATTCAATCCTAATTGTTGGAAACAGCATCACAGGTTAGCCAATCATCCTTTTGTCTCCAGTTACATAACAGCACCGATGATATTCATCACGAGGTACAGTTTGCAAGTACTAACTAAATATTGTTCTCAGATCAAGCTTTATCAAGTCTCATAAAATGTTTGAAGAGTGACAATAGGGTTCTCAGAAAGGTCCACTTTTATTTGCTGGTTCAAGTTTACTTCATCTAGCCGACATATACTGTATTATTTGATTTATTTATGCTTCGAATTTGTGGACTGCTTATGTAGGAGGCTTCATGGGCATTGTCAAATATAGCAGCAGGCAGCTTTGAGCACAAGAAATTGATTTTTACCAGTGAGGCGACGCCTTCACTAATACACCTCCTGACGAGTGCACAGTTTGATATTCGTAAGGAAGCGGCTTACACCCTGGGCAATCTGTGTGTTGTCCCAGCAGGAAGTACTGAACCCCCGAATATAATCACCGAACATCTAGTCTCGATCATAAATGGTGGAGCCCTTCCAGGATTCATAAATTTGGTTAGGTCTGCTGATATAGAGAGCGCAAGGCTTGGACTTCAGTTCCTGGAACTGGTGAGGTTATCTTACCGCGTTTTTAGCTACCCCCATCTCATTTCCTAACCCGGATCATTAGTAATTTTCAAAGTAAACTGTCTCTTCAAGTTACTCTGGGTGTATCGTCGAGTTTCTACAGTTACATTGATATCAAAACTACCACCATCTTTGCAGGTGATGAGGGGGTATCCCAATGGACAGGGTCCACAGCTTGTGGAGAGGGGGGACGGCATCGAGGCCATGGAGAGGTTCCAGTTCCACGAGAACGAGGCGATGAGGAACATGGCCAATGGGCTGGTCGACAAATACTTTGGCGAGGATTACGGCCTCGAGTGAGCGGCTACTGCGGCCGCCAATCCTGCATCTGTTTGTGAACCCAGCAGCAGCTGCTCGTGTACTCAAACTGTAAAATGCAACTTTTTTGTAACCGTGGAATGTATACAAGACTGTCTGAGATAGCGTAGTTGCTGTGTAACTTGGCCACCGCCATGGATGTGTGTGGCGCTGGGGCTGTTGTAGCTGGAGGCTTGAAGTGAGCTGGGTAGCTACCGTAGTACAGTGTGACCTGTATAAGAAGAGAAGATTTTGAGTTTTTGAGCTATATATTGTACAACCTCCATCCAGAATTAACCGTCGCTGAAATGAGGGAGGGAGTACCAGAGAAATGCTTTAAAAACGCTTGCCGAAAACCGTTGCGACTAGCTCCACAGATCATCTAGATGGGATAAGCACTTGTGTGTCCTTTGCAAAATCACCCGGTTTCAAGATGCATTAAAAAAAAACAAGCAAGGGCAGAATTAGCTTCAAGCCGCGGGCATCAATATCAAAGCCGTGGCATCATCGGGCAAATCCGGACCGGGGTCGTGCATGGCAGTGGTTCCACGCTCCATGTCGTAGACATACAAGCCCTTCTCTCCGCGCCTGAGATAGTAAACGCAGTTCCCCTTGAGACCGGCTTCTTCCGCGCCGACCGACGCGCCGAAACGGGCGGCGTCGACCAAGAAGGCCCGACCCCCGATGGCGTCCACCTTCACCCAAGCCCTCGCCGGCAGGTCGAGCCTGCGGACGACGATCTGGGCAACCTTGTCACACCGCTCCATAAGCGGGTGGTACAAGGAGACGCTGAAGAGCTCCCCGCGCGACTCCAGCAGGTGAAGGCTCCACGCGCGGTACATCGGGTAATATGATGACTGCTCGGCGATGGGGGTTTCTGCGAAGGCCGGGCCCGCCGGCGAGAACTCCAGCGTCAGCACGGTGGCGCCCAGCAGGCTCGCGTAGAACTTCCCGCCCGCCGCCGTCACGAGGCTCATTCCGTGGATGAGGTCGTCGCGGCCGTGGTGGGCGCCCAGGCCGCCTGCGTCTGCATGGTAGTAGCCGTGCTCGGACCACTCGGCGGCTGCTCCCGCTCCCGGGCGGCAGTACCAGAGCACCGTGTCGGCGCGGTTCACCACGAGCACCACGCAGGCTGGGTCCGTGGGCTCGTGCGAGAGCGCGCACCTGACCGGGTTCCTCGTGAGGAACTTCTCGCGGTCAGGGGGCAGGCCGATTCTCCGGCGCGTGAACGGGTTCCACAGGAACGTCAGGCGTGAGCCAGGGTGCGCCATGAGCAGCCAGCCTTGCGGCGTTGTCCAGTACACGTGGTCTCGCAGGTCGTCAACTCTCTTGCGCACCGAGCGTCTCCTGCTTATGCTGTAGAAAAACAGCGGGTCTTTTGCCGTCTCGTCGTCGTCTCCTCTTTTCGTGGCCTCGTCATCTTCAGCGTCGGTACCGTGAGGCCTAGGGTGCTTGTGACCAAACATTAGCAGCGGGGCGAAGCTTCGATCCAAAGCTGAGTCTTCGGTTCCCTTCATGGCTGTATATGTTCATACATGGTGAGTCAATTAGCATGGAGCACAAGGCAACGCTCATGAAAAAAATTTACATAACTACGTTAGCAGCATTGATCGGTTCTTATTTGACCTTTGGTTGTGACACTGTGTTTTGTTAAGCCGTTAGCAGGACCACTTTTTATGTGACCCTCCGTACGTGTCACATAGCATAATGCGTATTGATTTTCTTTGAAGTAAATGAAGTCTTTTTCGTGAAAAATGCTCGAGTCTATTGATAAAATGCAAATGGCAGTACAAAAATCCTATAAATTAAAATAAATTGCAGCCACTCTGAACGCCTTCTTGTTGCTTTGCTATTGGCATCTGTGGAAGCGGAGGAACCCTCTTCCTCACCCTCAATTGCTGTCAGGACGATGCGATGTTGTGGCACGACCGGCTCCCGGTAGACGCGATCACATGGATGTTTGGCTGCGTGCTCTGGTCAAGTCACGCCTTGCTGGCAGGGGTGTGGGGTGAGCGGTGTGTTCTTGTTGTGTTCGTGTGATATGTTTGTTGTGTGTGTCCCCACCCCTCCCCCTCGCTCTCTATCCTAATGTCCTCCTCCCACCGCTAGAAGGTTTTAGCCCTTCTATCATACAAATTCAGGTGGAGGAACCTAAAAATAATAGTCACCAAGCGATGACGACAAGCATTAGACCGAACTGAAGGTGCTTCTCTGTCATTATTCCTCCCTCATGGAACCACACAAACCTTCTTGCAATGGACAGAAGTCGTCCAACTAAGCGCCCCCCCCCCCCCCCCCCCTCTCCCCAATTATTTTTGCACTAGAACAACAAAAATCACCAAAGAAAATAGGCGTAGATCAGGGCAACCACACCTACAAGCGCACCAACTAAAACGAGGGGCAGCCGAATATATACTAATCTGTCGAAGAGGAACGTCAATTGGATCCAAACAGATCCATCAAAGACGAGCGTCGAGTGAATCTAAGGAGATTCGTCAAAGACACACCTTCATATACACACCCTTTGCCGTAGCTAGACACGTAGAATGTAGAGCAAAGAAAACATTATTCTAAGTTCTAACTATGGAACGCCACCGGTGCAACTTGACACGCAAGCTACGTCCCTCCTACCGGCGTGCTCCGTCTTAGTAGTATTTGCAAGGCCCAAGGACCACCGGAGTCTAGCTTACAACCACCGTCGGAACTGCTCTATATACTCCGCGTACCTTCGCGTGCTTATCGCAGGCGCCGCTACTTGCTGGGTTCCTCTCCCCGCTTGCCTGCCGCCGGCGTCCTCCGCATGCACTTACGATCGACGGTGCCTTTGGGTTTGCTTATATATGTCATCATAATTAAAGAGTCGTGCGTGTTCTGGACCCTATCACGTTCCAACATTGTACTCTACTATATACCATAATTAATATACCAAGTAGAGTTTCGTAGTACATATACATCGACCGATATTATCAATATCTAACATACTCCACGTCCACCTCGAGAAAAGTAGCATAAGGCGGTGCACGTACGCTACGGCCGGTACGTGCTCGATCATGTCGACGGGCACGAGCGACGGCGAGACGGAGACGGCGACGTCGCAAGATCGGGGCTGGTCCTCTCTCCCGACGGACCTGCTCATCGAGATACTGCGGCGGCTCCGCTGGTCCAGCCACCCAAGCTTCGCCCTGGCGTGCAGCCGCTGGCGCTCCGCCGTCTCGCCCTTCTACCCGGCGTCCGTCACGCCTCTCCTGCTCAACGCCGCCAGCGCTGGCTCCACCAGCGCGCGCTTCTACAGCCCCTACTTCGACAAGAGCTTCGAGCTCGCCGCCACGCTGGACGCGCCGGGCGCCAAGATCTGCGGCGCCGCGGGACGGCGCCTCACGCTGGCCCTGCCGCACCTTGTCCGCAACGTCGATCTCGGGACGGGCGTCGCCCACGACATGCCGCCGGTCGATCAAGTCGGGTTCGACTTCGTCGTCTACGACGGCGGCGACGGCGCGGGCAGGATGGTCGGTGTCAGCGCGGTCATGTTTCTGCGGCTGCAGGCCGCGCTCTCGGTCAGAAACGGTGATGGCGGGTGGACCGACTGGGACTTCACCCCGTATGAGTTCGGACCGGCGTTCGTGCCGTCGCCGAGCTGTAACCCGGTCTTCCACGGCGGGTTGCTCTACCTGCTGGGACAGGACGGGAGGCTGGCGGTGTACGACCAGCGCATGCACGACCAAGGGTTTGAGATCCTGGAGAAGCCCCGGAGCTTCGGGTTCGAATGCGAAGACAGCTACCTCGTCGAGTCCGGCCAAGACGAGCTCATGGCCGTCCTGGTCGGCCTCCGTGGGCCGCCGGTCAGCGTCGTCAAGCTCAACAAGCACACCATGGAGTGGGAGAAGGTGGAGAGCCTAGAGGGCAGCGTCCTGTTCACCGGCACGCTCACGACGACGATGAAGAAGACCGGCGCCAGGTGGATGCAGGACAGGATATTCCTCCCCAGGCTCTTTGATTGGCCCGAGACCATCCCTGCCGACCTTGTTCAACATGACGACGAACTCGCATTTGTGCCGAAGCGGGAGTGCACGTGGCCTGCTGTGAGAGATGACACCTATGTGACAAACATGTGGAGTTATAAACTGGGACAGAGCGGTGAAGAAGCAAGACAATTTTGGGAAACAGAAAAACTAGATTATAGCGTCTGGGTTGATTTTGGTAGTACTTAGCTTCATTGTTACTCACTCCGATCCCTATGAATTGTCGATGATGTGGTACTCTACATATGTTGGATAGTATTCACATATGATGTTTTGCAATGATGCAAGGCCAACCCTACTGACAATCTAATACATTATTGTTGGATAAGAAAAAATTTAAGACAATAATCCTAAATCTAAGGGCCATAAGCTAGGGGAGAGAGCTTACATGCCGGCTTGCTTGGAGTGTCGTGGGCGAGGCCTTCGGGCAGAACTGGAACCCCTCTTCCGGGGCAGATCTTCTAAACATCTTACGAGCGGGCGCATTTGCTAGGATCGTGTGGCGTAGCGTCGGGGTGTTGTTATGATCATTATAGTCCATTAGAAACGAGATTACTATTGAGAAGAGTTTCCCTTCTCATCCGGCTCATGTTGTCTTCAAATGTCACCTCTTTCTTCAGACCTGGATGCCGTTGGGAAAACAACGGGATGTTGAGCTCATGCAGGAGGCCATTGAACGGATCGGGTGCATTCATGTCATATTTTCTTGGAGTCTGCGAACTACTAGGTGGAACCGGGGCCACTTGTCGCCTGTCAGCTGCATTTGGTCTCTTGCCAGTCAGTTTCCGGATGCCTGTGGTGTACTTTGTTTCAGTTGGTGTTTGTAGTTTCGTTGTAAACTTGTTCGGGTGCTCCATGTGGTGGGCTTTATTAATTTAAGTCAGGTGTTTCTTGCGTCTTCATTCTAAAAAAGAAGAGCTTACATGCTACGTGTCTTGGTCTTATTAATCAATCACACTCCCCGCCACTAACCAACCATGGGTTTACATCTCAGTCCGTAACTACATCCGTACAAATCAGCCCGTAAGTGCAGCATTGTTCATCCAATGATCTACATTGAGCACGATGACAAAACATGCAATAATAATACATCTTCTATGAGTACTTTCTTTTTGCGGGAAGCCTTTGTATTGATGGATTATGGATGGGCTTAGGCCCATATAAGACACTAATCCCCGGTTAATCTTGAGGCCCATGTATGAGATGGCAGGTGGTGGAAAATTTAGTCCCACCTTGCTAGTTCAGGAGAGCTGAGACCCCTTTATAAGGGCTGCTCTACCACTTGTCATTGGGAGCTTGGGAAGAGGAGTGGTACACGCGCGCTCCTCCTCCGCCGCCCGCCTCGAAGCTTATTTTTGCCGCCCAGGAACGAATTAATTAATCAAGGATTAATTAACGAGTCGCTAACAGGTGGGCTATTGTACGTTGGACTGTTTGGGCTGACTTGCGTTGTCGGGAGTGCGACCCTTGCCGGGAATGACGACTCCCTTGCCGGGAGTGGGTCGACTCGATCGTGGGCCTCCGTCAGGCCCACGACTTTCTCCCGAACGGACTATATAAGAAGGCTCTGCCCAGTGGAGTGACCTAGTTCGGTTTACTCTCTCCCTCTCATAACCTAGCCATCATCTACTGTTCCTCACTCTGTGCTGTCTCCGGCGACCCCATCACGACGCGCCCGTGCACGGCTGGTCGGGAGAGCAGGTGCCTCCGGAATCCTGTCGTTCGAGATCCTGCCCGAGAGAACGGCAATAAGGTTTTTGGGGAGCGTCTCGACGCGACTGATCCCAACTCCGTCCGCCTCTGCTTCCACTACTTCCCCTGCATCGACACCCTGGCTGACTACGCCGCCGCCAAGAAGAAGGCCACGGACGACGCCGAGGCTGCTGCTGCCGCCGCCGCGTTGGCCTGGCCAACCGAAGGGTATGATCTGTTCATCCCTCGTTTACTCGTACTTGTACTAGCCGTATATGTGCTGCTCATAGATGGTTCGCTTCTATGTTCTGTACGTGCTAGTATGCTTAGGTATAGCTATGAGATGCATACCTTTTATGCCATGCTTACTGTTTACTCATGGATTAGTCTAATCGGAAAAGTGCTAATATTTCCAACAATCCAAAAACCTTATTTTAGGCACTTTTTGATTCAAGGCTTTGCTGCTACTCTGAAACCGGAAAAGTTTACCGGGACGCATTTTAAGCGTTGGCAGACTAGGACCACCTTGTGGCTCACAGCGATGAATGTGTTCTGGGTTGGTGGTGTGTCCCTCACAGAAACAATTGCTCCTGAACAGGAGAAGGCGTTTAGGGAGGCAACCTCAATCTTTTTGGGAGCAGTTCTGAGTGTGATTGAAGACAAGTTGGTTGACGCATATATTCATATGGGGGTTGCCAAAAACTTGTGGGATGCGCTCGAAGTCAAATTCGGCGCAACTGATGCTGGCAGTGAGCTGTATGCCATGGAGCAGTTCCATGATTACAGGATAGTTGATAACCGTTCTGTATTGGACCAGGCTCATTGTCAGTGTCAAAACCGGCGGATCTCGGGTAGGGGGTCCGGAACTGTGCGTCTAGGATCGATGGTAACAGGAGACGGGGGACATAATGTTTACCCAGGTTCGGGCCCTCTCTATGGAGGTAATACCCTACTTCCTGCTTGATTGATCTTGATGAATATGAGTATTACAAGAGTTGATATACCACGAGATCGTAATGACTAAACCCTAGAAGTCTAGCCTGTATGACTATGGTAATGAGTATCCTGATCCGGACTAAGCCCTACGGTTTATATAGACACCGGAGGGATCTAGGGTTACACAAGGTCGGTTACAGAGAAAGGAATCTTCATGTTTGATCGCCAAGCTTGCCTTCCACGCAAAGGAGAGTCCCATCCAGACACGTTGAAAGTCTTCGGTCTTCATATCTTCACAACCCATCAGTCCGGCCCATGGCTAACAGGCCGGACGCCCGAGGACCCCTTAGTCCAGGACTCCCTCAGTAGCCCCTGAACCAGGCTTCAACGACGAGGTGTCCGGCGCGCAAATTGTCTTCGACATTGCAAGGCGGGTTCCCCTTTCCGAACTCCAAGATAGTGTCCGGACAAGAGATGTGTCCGGATTTGCAACATAAATACCACACACACAGCCGTAGAGAGTATAATATTTCACGAGTCTAATCCGCTGACAACTTTTTTGTAATGTGACATCACATCCACCCGGTCATCATTTCGAACCGTTTTCGTCTGTCGTTCCGCGTTCCGAGACGCGGTTTCCTTTGGCAGGTCTTGCCAAAGCAGAGATCGTGTCTCCTTATTGCGGGATTCTCATCAATACGGGTGTGGGTAACCCAACCGTGCCGTTTGCACAGCCTTTGGGAATAGGCGAGTGGGAAGGCGCTTGATATTTACTGCCTTTATAAGGGGACAAGGATTCCCTTCACCCACGCCTTCTCTCTCTCTCTGCCCTTCCATTCTCGAGCTCTAGCGCCCAAGTTCTTGCCCTTTCCACCCCAAGAAAGCATTCCACCATGTCCGGATCTGGAGGGCAAGGCAAATGGATGGCCTCCTCCATCAAGGAGAAGGACATCCCAAGCTTCGAGAGGCCGGGTATCTGGCGAAAGAAATCGCCCACCAGCTTCCAGCCAAGGGGCAAGTCGTCCCCACACTGAAGCCCAACGAGAGGGTGGTGTTCCTCTCTCATTTTTTCCGCGGGCTAGGGTTTGCACTCCACCCTTTTGTCCGCGGACTGATGTTCTATTACGGGATAGACATCCATGATCTAGCCCTGAACTCTTTCCTCAACATCTCGGCATTCATTGTCGTGTGCCAGGCTTTCCTCCGCATGCAGCCCCAGTTTGGGCTGTGGCTCAAGATCTTCAACGTGAAGTCGAAGGTGGTGGATGGCCAGCATGCGGAGTGCGGAGGAGCCATGGTGAGCAAGATTCCCAACGTCACATGGCCCAAAGTTACGTTTGTGGAGACCGTCAAGGAGTGGCAGAAGCAGTGGTTCTATATCACAGAGCCTTGTGACGCCACTTGGGCCACGGCTCTAGAGTTCAAGTCCGGAGCTCCAATGCGGCTCACCTCCTGGCTAAAGAAGGGCCTGG
The DNA here is from genome assembly GCA_963921465.1 of Triticum timopheevii. Lineage (NCBI taxonomy): Eukaryota > Viridiplantae > Streptophyta > Magnoliopsida > Poales > Poaceae > Triticum > Triticum timopheevii. The sequence goes on from OY997266.1 coordinate 130,010,260, forward strand.
ACTGGACTTCGTCGGACGAACTGACAGCACTGCAAACGCGCATCAAGAGCATGGTGGATAAAAATATCAAGCTCGTCAATGTGATCCAGGTGATGCTTGTTCGCCGGATCCTTCCATGCCAGAGCCGAACATGCCCTTTGTGGGAATTTGATTCGGAGAAGCACCAGACTTTGGAGAGGCTCTTCGGAACCACACATGAAGATGTCTGGAAGTTGCTCTTCAAGGGCACCAAGACGCCGGCGGCAATAGACTCAGACTGTGGGCACGATCTTGCCCACCCTGCCAGTGCGGTAAGTCGTTAATGTCTCAAGGTGCATCCTCCTCTTAGTTATTCAGGGAAGATATCTAAAAACTTTACTGGTCACTTTTCAGGCATGGACAGAGAAAGCGGAGCGGATTCGATGTCCGGCTCCGCTGCCCGAGGAACTAGTCATCCCTCTTCTAGAGAAGATGCTGGTTCCAGCGCCCTACAAGGCACCAGAGAAGAAGGCCAAGGGGACCAAAGGCGGCCCTCGCCGCAAGGGTACTTCGGACGTGACATCCGAAGACGACGAGGATCTCTCCTCCGCCGCCGAAGACTGAAAGTGCTAGTATCGACTAGAGGGGGGGGGGATGAATAGGCGATTTTTATGAAAGTCTTCAAAACTTGGAAGTTTCGAAGACAAACAACAGAAACAACCTAATTGATATGCAACGGAAGATAAACTACCCTAAACAAGCCATAGTCAAGTATGCAATGATGTGAAAGTACAAGACTAATAGCAGTTAGGTAGTAAGGATCAAGATGGAAGATAGTGTGAAGCCAATCAACAATAGTAGACAAGCAATGAAGTCAAACTGATAAACAGATAGGCAATGACTTCACGAAGACAAACTTAAGTAAGGTTGGAAGGGATAGAACCAGTTGCTTATTGAAGACACATGATTTGTTGGACCAGTTCCAGTTGCTGTGACAACTGTACATCTGGTTAGGGAGGCTGAGATTTAACTCAGAAGACCGTGTCTTCACCTTATTCCCCTTGAGCTAAGGACACCCAGTCCTCGCCCAATCACTCTGGTAAGTCTTCAAGGGAGACTTCCAAACCTTCACAGACTTCGTTCACCGGCAATCCACAATGACTCTTGGATGCTCAGAATGCGACGCCTAACCGGCTGGAGGATTCACAGTCCTCAAGTGTAATAAGTCTTCAGGTTACACAGACAGAAAGACTTCAGTGATGCCTAACACTCTTTGGCTCTGGGTGTTTGGGCTTTGTCCTCGCAAGGATTTCTCTCTCTCAAATGCTTCGAGGTGGGTTGCTCTCAAACGACAAAAGCCGTGCACAAACTCTGAGCATCCACCAATTTATGGTGTAGGGGTGGGCTATTTATAGCCACTAGGCAACCCGACCTGATTTGTCCAAAATGACCCTGGGTCACTAAGGAACTGACACGTGTTCCAACGGTCAGATTTCAAACACACGCGGCAACTTTACTTGGGCTACAAGCAAAGCTGACTCATCCAGCTCTGGATAAGATTTGCTCACATTATCTTCGCTCGAAGACATAGGATTTGAGTTGAGCATCACTTCAGTCATTCTGACTTAGTTCACTTGGACCCCACTTAACAGTACGGTGGTTCCTATGACTCAACAAAGAAGAAAAGAAAGCAACAAAGCCACACAGTCTTCGCGCTTCATAGTCTTCACGCAATGTCTTCTCATGTCATAGTCTTCAATATGAATATCTTCTCTTACCACCATTGTCTTCAATGTCTTCGTACATTTTTAGGGGTCATCTCCGGTAGGTAAACCGAATCAATGAGGGACACTACCTGCGTTATCCTGCAATTCTCACAAACGCATTAGTCCCTCAACCAACTTTGTCGTCAATACTCCAAAACCAACTAGGGGTGGCACTAGATGCACTTACAATCTCCCCCTTTTTGGTGATTGATGACAAACTGGTTGAAGTTTTCAACGGGAATAAATATGTGAAATTGTAAGGATAGGGAATTGTCTTCATAAGTTGCAAGGGCTCCCTCTGAAGATGTGCATACAAGTAATTTACTTTTGGAATGCAAATGCACATGGCAGGTTGTACTTGTGGAGATCCACTTCAACTTATGAAGATAATTCATCATGCATGAAATGATATAGCGAGTAGAGTGACATGCATAATGAAAAATGGACGTCTGCAGAATGATCTAAGTGCGGAAGTTATCATCGCATCATAGTAAAGCAAATAAGTAGCAGAAGTAGCAGACGGCCATCAAGTTTAGGTGTTACAACTCAAAGAACCAAATGTTTCAAAACGCAAGAGTTGTAAGCACGCAGCAAAATATAATGCAACCGCCCATATGAACCCGCTTGAAGACTATCAACTCATACGCTTCTCCCCCTTTTGTCAGTAATGACCAAAAAGGTTTGAAGACATAGAGCATCTACTCGCCATGAGTAGGTGAAGCAGCTGGGTCGTTGTCGTTGGTTGGCGGTGCAGATGAACTTGGTGCAGTGTCGATGCGCGCAGTAGCAGGAGTTGGTGAAGTAGCGTCATCTTCATCATCGATCACTCTGGCATTAACTGTTGCCACGGAAGAAGAATATTCAGAGTCTTCAAGAGATGGAGTGCGACGTAAGACAGCAGTCCGTGGAGGAGTGGAGTCAAACTGGAATCTTTCATTGAAGCCATCGTCTTGAAGATCAGCTTCAGCACTGAGCAGGGTCAAACTCTTCCATGATCTTCGGCAAGTTTCATGAGCAACAAAGGCATTCTTGGTGGCAAGGTTGCGAATGCGATTGACATCCACCAAGAGGCTTTGCATCTGTATCTTGAGCTAGAAATGATGCTTATCCTGTTTCTGATGAAGGGCCACAAGAAGTTCTCGGTCATTGAGAACGCGAGAACGCTTCCGAGGCCTTTGCGCAATGGTGCTTTCAGTGGCTTCAGTGGGCGCTCTGTGAGGCAGACGAGTGTTACCAGCCAGTGGATAGATTCTTGTTGCTGCTTGAACACCTTCAATAGGCTGAGTGAAGCTTTGGTGCTCAATGTTCTGAAGACAAAGCGACGTCTTGGCAGGGTCAGAGTATATAGCATCAACTGACATATCAACCTCTGGCAGAAATATTATATGATTGCGAGCAGAGGGCTGATAATTGACAGATGAGTGTCGCTTGATGAGGCGCATGACCCATGGAGCATAAAACTTCATACCAAATAGATCAGATCCGGAAGCAGCAAGTTGCCTGATGAAGAATTCCTGAGTGTTGAAGCTGATGCCATTGAGAATATAGAAGACCAAAGTCTTCATAGCTCCTTCAAGCTTGGCCGCTGATGAGTGTCCCTTGACTGGCCACAGAGTTCGCCTGATGATATGATATATGGTGTGAGGCAGATACTCAAGGTCTTCAACAAAGAAATGTGTGGGATACTCAGCGTCAGATGGCAAAGGCTTCATCATGCTCAACATCTGGCTCATATTGGGTTCTGGCTTATGAAAGATGCTTTCCACAGCATTGCGGTGTAGCTGACAGTCAGGTTCATAGAGTTCTCCAGGGGTGGCTAGCCCTGTAAGCTCAATGATATCCATAGCTTTGGCTTCATGATGAACATTTCCAGTCATCCACTCGAGAACCCATGTCTTGATGTCCCTGTAGTAGCCGCGAATGTGCAGAGTAGCATAGAATTGAAGCAATAGCTCTTCATTCCAATGTTCTTTGTCTGTCACAAAGTGGAGCAGACTAGCATCACGAAAGCAATCAAGTGCTTCTTCTAAGCATGACAGTCCAGCAATAGCGTCAGTGTCAAGGCGCATGTGAGGGAAAATGCGCCCTTGATCATATAGTACGCATGAGTAATAGCTTCTCTGCTGATAGCTCCAGAACTGATCTGATGATATCCTTGGCTTGGAGTAGGGGTTCTTGGCGCTGTCAAAGAAGGTATTGTGGCTTTTGAAGCCATTAGCATTGAAGGACCCTGGTGAATTGGCAGTACCTGGAAACCTTGGCAACCTGGGCTTTGGCTTCTGGACCTGAGGCCGATGCTCAACATGATAGTCAAATTGGGGTCCTGAGGCAGAAGGCGGAGGCACCATAATGGGCCATCGGACAGTGGTAAGCTGACCGTGATTGTATGCTTGCTCAATAGTGTGAGGCCTTGATGGCGGAACAGGAGCAGGGGCAACATCAGAAGAGTCAGGCTGCACAACAGGTGCTTCAGGAGCAGTTGTCATATTAGCTTCAGGTGCAGCATCCTCATTGGTTTCAGGTGCAGCAACCTCATTGGTTTCAGGTTCTGTGCCCACACTTGCTTCAGGCACACTAGTTGGTGCAGGCTCCACATTAGCGTCAGCCATGACTACGTCATTGGCTTCATTGGCGTTGGCGGTGGCAGCCTCAACATTGTCAGCCTCCTCTTGACGAACAGGAGGGTCGGGCACAGGCACGTTCAGATCATGAACTGCTTCTTCTTCAATAGCTGGGGGAGTAGGTACATGAACTTCTTCTTCATTTTCCTCGGCTGATGCAGTCTTCAGCAGCATGTGCTTCAGACTCGGAGACGTTCACTATTGGAGCTGGTTCAGAAAATACTTGGCGTGCAACAGGTGATCGTTGCACTTCTCCTTCTGGAACGCTCGACAAAGGGACTTGAGGCCTTTGTCCTCTGCGAAGCCTGTGAAGTGCTGGCTTCGCCTTAGGAGATGGAGTTGGCTGGGCCTGAAAGTCTTCATCCTCTTCTTGCACTGGGGGTGTAGCTTGTTGTTGTTGTTGTTGGGTAGTACTGGGGTAGTCTTGTTGTTGTTGTGGGTGATCAACCCACGATGCATCCTGAGCAATTGGTGTCAAAGGACGACCAATGCTGATGAGTTCGCTGTTCGTATGAACAGGCGATGATACCACTTCATGTTCGATCTGAGGAAGAACTTCATCATCAGCTACATTGTCGTCATGAGCAATGTCTTCAACAGCGGTGGGTTCAGCTGCTGGAATATCTTCAGCTTCATGAGCCTCTGTGGGAGCAGGCTCATGGACTACCATCATTCATTCTTGATGTACCGACATAGGGCGAACCACGAAAATGGGTTCAACGACTAAGTGCTCTGTGGAAGCAGCCCTAGTCTTCTTGGTCTTGTGCTTCTTCTTGGAGGGAGCGGCATCAGAGGCTTCAGTATGCTTTCTCTTTCTGGCTTCAGCCTCTGCAGCTCTCGTCTTCTTCTGTTCTGAAGCTGTTGTGGTGACCTTTGGCTTCGAGCCAGTCATGCTGCTTGGGAAGATAATGCGAGGGGCTTCTTGGCTTGAAGGTTCAGGCAGATCAGCAGGGCACTTGTTCTTCTTCTTTGCAGCCATCCTGGGGTCAATGCCAGGACGGCCAAGGGACTTGCGCTTCTCAGCCTCATTGTAGGCGAGCACACACTTATCAGCCAAAATCTTCATGCACTCTCGTGAGCCCTGAGCTTCTTGGCGTTTCTTGAGAAAAGCTTCTTTAAGCTCATTCAGCATGACCTTGAAGTTTCTGACGTCTAGAACAGTTAGCTTGGCCACATGCTTCTTGAATTGAGCCTTCTCATAGTCAATCTTGTTTTTGAGCTCAACGATGCGCTGAGCAAGAGCTAGCTCAGAAGCAATGGCGCCATTGAAGGCGACACTGAGGCCAATGGGGAGCTGTAAATCTTCAAAGCTGACGTTGGGGGTGTCGAACCACTCATCAATGAAATTGTGGATGATGGCCACATCATAGAGAGGCAAGTTGCTGAAGATTTCTGCTTCTTTCTTGCTCTTTATCAGCTGGTCAAGAGCATCAGCAAGATCTTCATCACTTGATAGATCAATGGGTTCTTCACCCAGAATGGCAGCAGGAGTCAAGGCTCTTTGATCAGATGGTCTGACAAGTTGTTTCTTCTTCTCCGTTCTATTGGAGACACGGGATTGATCTTCAGACTGCACACTGGCTTCAGGAGGTGCAGTGGCCAGTGGCTTCACATGTGAAGTCTTTGGAGGTGCAGCTGAGGTTGAAGCCTTTGACTTCTTTTGCTTCTGCGGCTTTGGAGGAGGAGCCGGGGCTTCATCGGAGTCAGCACTATTGTCAGAGTGATCTACTCTGGCGCCTTGGACCATGATGTAGGTGATGAGGCCGTTAAGGTTGGCATAGGGGCCAATGACATTGGGATTAGCGTCACGGGAGCCGTCAGCATGGGGAGCAGAAGGACCTGGGTTGAAGTCCAAACCCAAGGACTTCTTGTTCTTCTTGGCCGAAGCCACAGCAAACTGCTAGTTGCGCTTGAAGAGAGAGTCATCACGGCACCATAGTAGTGAGGTGGGATCTGCGTTCGCTGGCTGTGGCCCACGGACCATGCAAGGATAGAAGCCTTGATCAATAGCTTCAGCTAGGCTCTTGGGTTGAAGGCCTCGATAGAGGATATCACCCCAAGGTCTCTTGATGGCATTCTTCTCTGCATATTCCTTCGTCACAAACTTGTACTTGAACCACTCCTCTGCCCAATAGCGTCGAATCCATTGGATTCGCGTCTTCCTCTGATGATAATTCTCTTCAGGATCTGTCTTGTACAGTTCTGCTAAATCATCAGGCAGATCTTTAGATGTTCCTTCTCTGCGCTGTCTGCCACCCTTCCTTGCTGATTTTTCCACAGTCATGAACTTCAAGCTGAAAGGCTTCAATATGTTCAAAGGCTTCAGAGATTTACGCTTGCTAGTCAAGCAGGAACTGGCTTCAGGAGAATTTATATGATGCTGTAAGTATTCTGCAAACGAATGCAGACTATGAGAACCAAGGGATTCTCCCACGGACATGTACCTGTGACAGCATTAGAGATGCGAGGGAAGGGGAAGAGGTCATATGCATTCTCAGAAGATTTTGAAGATAATCAGTTTGAAGACATTGACCTCATGATGCGAAGACATTCACTTATATAGGTGAGTTGGTTCCAGATTTGTACCAATCCGTGAATAAGTACAAGTGAGGAATCAAACTAGACAAGAAATCTAAGTGAATCGACTAAGCAGTATGAGATGCAGATGGAATAGATCTAGCTTGAATAGACAGAAACTACTTTCGGTAAACAGGATGAATCTTGAAGATCAAAAAGGTGGTAAAAATAGAGTTATAATTACCGCACGAAGAACTGCTAGATGGAGGAATAGGAGACCGAGCAGTTCAGCCCACCGTGCCCTAACTTGGCGACGGAGGACACCTACAGCGACGGCGGAGAGGACAATGTCCGCGGCCGGTGTGAGGACGGCGTCAGAGAAGTCGCGGCAGCTAAGCGCTTCGTCGTCGGCATCGTCGCGAGCTAGCGGTGGCGCTAGGGTTTTTACGGAGGTGGAGAGGTGGGAGAAGGATTTCTTTACCGCAGGGGACAAGTATTTATAAGTAGGTGAGAGACACAGCGCAATTACGCTGGTGCCCCTGGCGGTTCATATCTGAGGGGTACGTGGCAAGCATGCAACACACTCAGGGTTGTCCCACGTTCCCACGCCCGCCAGGCATGTCGGAGAGTTGTTCCGGCTTCTCCGGATTTCAACAGTGAAGATAAGCCATTTAAATCAGATTTAATGTTTGTCTCTTTGCCTTCTGCTGACTAGGACACAGAGAAGACATTCGACAGTTTCAATAGAATGCATATGATTTGGACAGACAGAGTTTGAGATAGGAAGCATAGAGAGATTGGGGTCCGATCACATTCACTTAGTTCAAAAGATCCAATCTTGAAGACATAGCTATAAGTGAATGCTGTAGAGGACAGAACACTAGTATATATATATATATATATATATATATATATATATATATATATATATATATATATATATCAGAAAGCAATCAAATCATCAAAGTGCAGAAAGTCATGAAGACAAACTGAAACTGAAGACAAACCAAATGCGAAATCATTGCAATATAACGCCTTGAGTAAAACACTTCAAACAAAGAAAGTTGGTGGTGGCGTTACCCACCGTATAGGAAGTATTAGACCCAGACACGGCGCACAATTATCGTGGCGCTCTGAAGTCAAATTCCATGTTAATGTGTTCACACTCAGAGTGTAAATCTTCATTGATTGAAGATATACCTTACTTTGTGTGTTGCACATCTAAGTCACCAACATGCATAAGTGTTAGGATGGGTGCCTGATCACAGGACATTAGAGGATTCCAAGATATTTAGCTCACACCGTAACTTGCAAAACCTTTTCTCATCCAAGGGCTTTGTGAAGATATCTGCAGTTGCTCTTCAGTGTTGACGTGAATGATATTGATATCTTTCTTCATAACATGATCTCTGAGAAAGTGATGACGAATTCCAATGTGCTTTGTCTTCGAGTGTTGGACTGGATTGTTGGCTATTTTGATGGCACTCTCGTTGTCGTAGAAGAGAGGTACTTGTTTCAGGTTGATGCCATAATCCTTGAGAGTTTGCTTCATCCATAGAAGCTGAGCGCAACAGGATCCAGCAGCAATGTATTCAGCTTCAGCAGTTGAGAGTGATACACAGTTCTGCTTCTTCGAAGACCAACAGACAAGTGATCGACCAAGAAAATGACATGTGCCAGATGTAGACTTGCGATCCACCTTGTCACCAGCATAATCAGCATCCGAGAATCCAACCAAATCGAATCTTGAGCCCTTGGGATACCATAATCCGAGTGTTGGGGTGTAAGCCAAATATCGAAGAATTCGCTTCACAGCTAAGTGATGCGATTCCTTTGGTGCCGCTTGGAATCGAGCACACATGCAAACACTAAGCATAATATCTGGCCTAGATGCACATAAATAAAGCAACCAATCATGGAGCGATATACCTTTTGATCGAACTCTTTACCATTGTCGTCGGGACCAAGATGGTGTTTGGCTGGCATTGGCGTCATGTAGCCTTTGCAGTCTTCCATTCCAAACTTCTTCAGACAGTCTTTGAGGTATTTCTCTTGAGATATAAAGATGCCATTCCTCTGCTAACGAATTTGAAGACCAAGGAAGAACTTCAGCTCACCCATCATGGACATTTGATATTGCTCTTGCATCATGTACCCAAACTCATCACTATACTTCTGGTTGGTGCATCCGAAGATTATGTCATCCACATATATTTGGCACACAAACAGTTCACCATCATATGTCTTCGTGAAGAGAGTGGGATCAAGGGATCTAGGTTTGAAGCCTTTGCTCTTCAGGAAGTCTTTGATTGTATCATACCAGGCACGAGGGGCTTGTTTGAGGCCATACAGTGCCTTGTTTAGCTTGCACACCATATCAGGATGTTTTGGATCTTCAAAGCCAGGTGGTTGTGCGACATATACTTCTTCTTCAATCTTGCCATTGAGAAATGCACTCTTTACATCCATTTGATATAGCAAGATATTGTGATGATTAGCGTAGGCTAGCAGTATACGAATAGCTTCAAGCCTAGCAACAGGAGCAAATGTTTCATCGAAGTCAATTCCTTCAACTTGAGTGTATCCTTGAGCCACAAGACGTGCTTTGTTTCTGACGACTTGACCATGCTCATCTTTCTTGTTTCGATATATCCACTTTGTTCCAATAATGTTATGCTTGCGAGGATCAGGTCGCTTGACAAGTTCCCAGACATTATTCAGTTTGAACTGTTGAAGTTCTTCTTGCATGGCTTGAATCCATTCAGGTTCCATAAAAGCTTCAGCAACTTTCTTGGGTTTTGATATTGACACAAATGAAAAGTGCCCACAGAAGTTTGCTAGCTGTGTTGCTCTGGATCGAGTGAGCAGACCAGGTGTATTGATGCTGTCAATTATCTTCTCTATTTGAACTTCATTTGCAACACGAGGATGAACAGGACGAAGATTTTGCTCTGGCTGGTCATTGTCATCATTGGGAGGATTGTCTTCGGACTGAGCATTGTCTTCAGGTTGATTTGGTGCAGAGATGATAAGTTCCTCTTCAGGATGTGCTTCAGAGGGCATGATTTCACCAGTTCCCATCAGCTTGATAGACTCGTTTGAAGGAGCTTCATCAAGTGTACTTGGCAGAATCTCTCTCTGTGAACCATTGGTTTCATCAATTTTCACATCCATAGTTTCAACGATTTTGTAAAGATAAAGGTTGAAGACTCTGTAGGAGTGTGAATCCTTTCCATAGCCAAGCATGAAGCCTTCGTGAGCCTTAGGTGCAAATTTTGACTTGTGATGGGGATCCTTTATCCAGCATCTTGCTCCAAATACTCTGAAGTAACTGACGTTTGGCTTCTTGCCAGTAAGTAGCTCATATGATGTTTTGTTCAGAAGCTTATGAATGTACACACGGTTGATGATGTGACATGCTGTATCAATAGCTTCAGGCCAGAACTTTCTTGGTGTCTTGTACTCATCTAGCATTGTTCGAGCCATCTCAATGAGGGTTCTGTTTTTGCGTTCAACAATGCCGTTTTGCTGAGGTGTGTACGGAGCAGAGAACGTATGAGTGATTCCCATTGTATCCAGGTACAGATCAAGTCCAGTGTTCTTGAATTCAGTGCCATTGTCACTTCTGATGTGCTTGATCTTCACACCATAATTGTTCATTGCTCGATTTGCGAAGCGCCTGAAGACATCTTGCACTTCAGTCTTGTAAAGAATTATATGAACCCATGTGTATCTTGAGTAGTCATCAACAATGACGAAGCCATAGAGACAGGCAGTTGTTGTGAGGGTGGAGTAGTGAGTAGGTCCGAACAAGTCCATGTGTAACAGCTCGAAGGGTTGAGATGTTGTCATGATTGTTTTCGATGGGTGCTTTGCCCTTGTCATCTTTCCAGCTTCACAGGCACCACACAGATGATCCTTCTTGAACTTAACATCTTCGATGCCAATGACATGCTTCTTCTTGACGAGTGAGTGTAAGTTCCTCATACCAGCATGTCCCAGCCTTCGATGCCAGAGGCAGCATTCTGAAGCTTTTGTGAGAAGACATACGACAAGCTGTGGACCTGCTGAGAAATCTACCATGTATAGATCATCTTTTCGATACCCTTCAAAGACTAGAGATTTGTCAGATTCCATTAGTACAAGGCAACGATATTTGCCAAATATCACAATCATGTTCAAGTCACAAAGCATTGAGACAGACATTAAGTTGAAACCAAGGGATTCAACAAGCATCACTTTATCCATGTGTTGATCCTTTGAGATTGCAACTCTACCTAGACCCAATACTTTGCTTTTACCAGTGTCAGCAAATGTGATGTGACTCTTATCGGATGGACGTAAAGCTGAGTCCATGAGAAGACTTCGATCACCAGTCATATGATTTGTGCATCCACTGTCCATAATCCACTCTGAAGCTTTTGGTGATGTACCCTACAGTGCAGTTAGGAGGATAGGCTTCACAAGAGTGTTGTGAAGCATAAGAATTTGACACATATAGGGACAGTCACATCTTATATCAAGGTTAGGACATAGTATGACTGATAAGAGATTCAGATGAAGTATATAGAATGACATTTTATCGTGCGTCCTAAATCAGTTTTAGGTCCCCAGCAATAGTATCGGACGCCATTGATTGCTGGCTGGAGACCATTTACTGCAAAAGAGAGTTAGTTCTTCTTTGCCACCCACATCTTTAGTGGGGGCTTAGAAGCAATGAGTCTAAGTGCAGCATCTGAGAATTTTGGCTTTGAAGCCCTAGCAAATAGCCTTGCAGGAGATGAATGATACTCATATGAATAAGCAAAAAAGTTCTTAGTCCTATGAACACAGCGGTTCGAAGATACACGCTCATATTCATAAGTCTGAGCATGATTTCCCTGCAAAACATTTCCCTGCAAAGCCTTTGGGCCACATGAAGCTATAGGTCTGGGGTTTGTCTTCTTCCTTGGTGGTGTTATGACGACATTCACAGGAAGATTCTTAATGTACTTCTTAGGTACCCAGATCTTCTTCATAGGTGGTCCATTCCTGCAGTTAGTACCAATGTACCTGGCAAACACTTCACCATTCTGATTTTTGAACAGCTTATAGTTTGCATCAAAGGATTCATCAATGATAATAGGATTAGCACAGGTAAAGCCAGATAAGGTAGATGGATCTACTGAAGGTTCCTTTGCAACAACCCATGTGGTTTTGGGGTACTGCTCAGGCTTCCAGTACGAGCCATCAACATTCATTTTCCTTTAGAACCCAACACCCTCTTTCCTAGGGTTTCGGTTCAGAATCTGCTTTTTGAGGACATCACAGAGAGTCTGATGTCCCTTCAAACTTTTGTACATCCCTGTTTCAAGCAATGTCTTCAACATAGCATTTTCATCAGCAACAGCAGTGGTATCTTCCGCAGAGGGGTTAGTAACCACATCAGTAGGTGAAGACAATGAAACAGTAGCAGTAGTGGAACATTCAGCAACAGATGTAGCGTTATCACGCTCAATGCATTTTAGACATGGTGGTTCAAATCCATCCTGAGCGGAACTGATCTGTTGAGCGCGAAGTGACTCATTCACCTTTTGAAGATCTTCATGAGCCGCTCTCAATTTCTCAAGCTCTTGTTTCCTTTGAAGATAATCATAGGAGAGCCTTTCATAAGTTGTTGAGAGCGATTCATGACGACCTTCAAGTTCTTGGTACTTAGCATGAAGATTTTTTATGTCATCAACTAAGGACTGTGAACGTGTCATTTCAGCGTCCAACAGGTCATCGCTTTTGTCTAACAGTTTTTGAGTATGTTCCATAGCCTTTTGTTGTTCAGTTGCAATTTTAGCAAGTGTTTTGTAGCTGGGTTTGGATTCACAATCAGAGTCATCTTCACTTGAAGTTTGGAAGTAAGCATCACGTGATTTTACCTTGGCACCACGTGCCATGAAGCAGTAGGTGGGAGTAGGATCGTCTTCATCATTAGCTTCAGCGTTGGTGTGGAAGTCATTGTCTTCAATGTTGAAGATGGACTTGGCAACATAGGTTGTGGCTAGAGCCAAACTTGCAACGCCAGGGTCAGACTCCTCTCCAGACTCCACCTCCGCCTCCTCTGAAGCAGACTCCTCCTCTGAATCCATTTCCTTGCCAACAAAAGCATGAGCCTTGCCAGATGAGCTATTCTTGTATGACGAAGACTTGGAAGAAGACTTAGAAGACTTTGAGGATTTCTTCTTCTTCTTGTCATCGGAATCATATTCCTTGCTTTTCTTCTTCTTCTTCTCATTGTCCCACTGTGGACACTCAGATATGTAGTGACCAGGTTTCTTGCACTTGTGGCAGGTTCTCTTCTTGTGATCATGTGTGGAAGCTTCATCATTCCTTGAGCTAGATCGTGAAGACTTTCTGAAGCCTTTCTTATTTGTGAATTTCTGGAACTTCTTCACAAGCATAGCAAGTTCCCTTCCAATGTCTTCAGGATCTTCAGAACTGCAGTCAGATTCTTCTTCAGATGAGGAAACAACTTTTGCCTTCAAAGCACGAGTTCGGCCATAGCTTGGACCATAGATATCTCTTTTCTCAGATAGCTGGAACTCATGTGTGTTGAGCCTCTCAAGTATATCAGACGGATCGAGTGTCTTGAAGTCAGGGCGTTCTTGTATCATGAGAGCAAGGGTGTCAAAGGAGCTGTCAAGTGATCTCAGCAGTGTCTTGACAATTTCATGTTTGGTAATCTCAGTTGCGCCAAGAGCTTGAAGTTCATTTGTGATATCAGTGAGACGATCAAACGTAAGCTGGACATTTTCATTGTCATTTCTCTTGAAGCGGTTGAAGAGGTTGCGAAGAACACTGATTCTTTGATCTCTCTGGGTTGAGACGCCTTCGTTGACCTTGGATAGCCAGTCCCAGACTAGCTTCGACGTTTCCAGAGCACTCACACGGCCATACTGTCCTTTGGTCAGATGACCACAGATGATGTTCTTTGCAGTAGAGTCCAGTTGAATGAACTTCTTGACATCAGTGGGGGTGACACCTTCACCAGTTTTGGGAACGCCATTCTTGACGACATACCAGAGGTCGACATCAATGGCTTCAAGATGCATGCGCATCTTATTCTTCTAGTAGGGATATTCAGTTCCATCGAACACGGGGCAAGCAGCGGAGACCTTGATTATCCCTGCAGTCGACATAGCTGAAACTCCAGGTGGTTAAACCGAATCACACAGAATAAGGGAGTACCTTGCTCTGATACCAATTGAAAGTGCTAGTATCGACTAGAGGGGGGTGAATAGGCGATTTTTATGAAAGTCTTCAAAACTTGGAAGTTTCGAAGACAAACAACAGAAACAACCTAATTGATATGCAGCGGAAGATAAACTACACTAAACAAGCCATAGTCAAGTATGCAATGATGTGAAAGTACAGGACTAATAGCAGTTAGGTAGTAAGGATCATGATGGAAGATAGTGTGAAGCCAATCAACAATAGTAGACAAGCAATGAAGTCAAACAGATAAACAGATAGACAATGACTTCACGAAGACAAACTTAAGTAAGGTTGGAAGGGATAGAACCAGTTGCTTGTTGAAGACACAGGATTTGTTGGACCAGTTCCAGTTGCTGTGACAACTGTACGTCTGGTTAGGGAGGCTGAGATTTAACTCAGAAGACCGTGTCTTCACCTTATTTCCCTTGAGCTAAGGACACCCAGTCCTCGCCCAATCACTCTGGTAAGTCTTCAAGGGAGACTTCCAAACCTTCACAGACTTTGTTCACTGGCAATCCACAATGACTCTTGGATGCTCAGAACGCGACGCCTAACCGGCTGGAGGATTCACAGTCCTCAAGTGTAATAAGTCTTCAGGTCACACAGACAGAAAGAATTCAGTGATGCCTAACACACTTTGGCTCTGGGTGTTTGGGCTTTGTCCTCGCAAGGATTTCTCTCTCTCAAATGCTTCAAGGTGGGTTGCTCTCAAACGACAAAAGCCGTGCACAAACTCTGAGCAGCCACCAATTTATGGTGTAGGGGGTGGGCTATTTATAGCCACTAGGCAACCCGACCTGATTTGTCCAAAATGACCCTGGGTCACTAAGGAACTAGCACGTGTTCCAACGGTCAGATTTCAAACACACGCGACAACTTTACTTGGGCTACAAGCAAAGCTGACTCATCCAGCTCTGGATAAGATTTGCTCACATTGTCTTCGCTCGAAGACATAGGATTTGAGTTGAGCATCACTTCAGTCATTCTGACTTAGTTCACTTGGACCCCACTTAATAGTACGGTGGTTCCTATGACTCAACAAAGAAGAAAAGAAAGCAACGAAGCCACACAGTCTTCGCGCTTCATAGTCTTCACGCAATGTCTTCTCATGTCATAGTCTTCAATATGAATATCTTCTCTTACCACCATTGTTTTTTATTGTCATACATTTTTAGGGGTCATCTCCGGTAGGTAAACCGAATCAATGAGGGACACTACCTGCGTTATCCTACAATTGTCACAAACGCATTAGTCCCTCAACCAACTTTGTCGTCAATACTCCAAAACCAACTAGGGGTGGCACTAGATGCACTTACAAAGACGACGATGAGGAGGAGGAAGAAAGCCACTCTCCCCCAGATGGGGTGAGAAAGAAAAGGGCGGCCTCCAGCAATCTGGAGGCGGGGGCGCCCAAGAGGGGGAAAGGCCCCCTTGCGGATAACTCCGCGTGGGACATTGACAGCAGCCCAGAGCGACCCCCCCCCCCCCCCCCGAAGCAAGCCCCTGGCCGCATCATAAGTACTAAAGACCCACGTTCGTGTATGTATCCAGCCTTAACATGTTTAGTTATGCTATTGCAGTCCAGCCCACGACAGCCTCCAGCGATCCTCCTCAGGAGGTTCGTAGGATTCAAAGGCGATGGCCAGTGAGTCACCGCCGGCCGCTCACTCTCCCAAGGCCAAGGGTGACAACAAGGTGATGTCCCAAAGGACCTTCTCTGGCCAGGGAGAAGTTCGAGAGGCTGTCAGGGTGGCGCCAGAGGGCGAAACCTCGGTCACCGGACACATGGGGAAGCAAATCCCCATGGGGACTGGCGATGGGGGCCATGTTCAGTTCGACCCCCAGCCGGAGACGGTTCCAGAGACCTATATGGCTCCGAAATCTGGTGAGCAGCCTCCTTTGAGAGAAGGAGGCGCGCCTATCCTATCGGTGTCGTCTGTCCAACCAGAGGCACCAGATAATCTACTGGAAGCGCTGCAAGGCGCTTCCATTGTGGATGAACACCGTATCCTTATGGGTACGGTGATTGAGTAGCTTTAGTCCGTCAAGAGCGGACTGACCGAAGCCTGTAGCAATCTGCTGACCGGCTTTGAGGTAAGTGACGCAAAACAAAGAGTCCCCATATAGACAGTAGCCCCTGAGACACTGTCTGGTGTTCGGAAAGAAAAAGCCGGACAAAGGATCAAATACCCTGCAGGGAACTAACTAAATATGTCTTATGTGACTGGGCAGGCATCGCTGCTGGCCGCGACCTCACATACTGTCGAAGTCTCCAGGCTGAAGCAGAAACTGGAGCGTGCCGAGGACGAGCTCGGCCAAGCGAGGAAGCAGTTGGAAGACTAGCAAGGTATGTAATGACTTGCTATATATTCGGAAAGAATAAACGATGTTTTATTGACCGTAATGTCATGATGCGTGTAGGAGCGGCGACCGAGGTCGAGGCCCTAAAAAAGGCCCTGGCCAAAGCCGAGGGGAAAGCTGTCCAGGAGCAAGCTGCTCGTAAGAAGCTCAAGGCCAAGCTTAACGAGGTTCAGCAAGAGCTCCTCGATGCTGTTAAAA
Organism: Triticum timopheevii; assembly: GCA_963921465.1. Taxonomy (NCBI): domain Eukaryota; kingdom Viridiplantae; phylum Streptophyta; class Magnoliopsida; order Poales; family Poaceae; genus Triticum; species Triticum timopheevii. The sequence continues at coordinate 130,026,926 of OY997266.1, forward strand.
ACTGTGAGACCTTAGAAGGTGATGTTTTGGCTTGAGACGCCGAACTCGCCAAGGCTCGCCAAAGTGCAGAAGAGGCCCGGGTTGAAGCATAGGGCGCCCTCCAGGAGATCCAGGAGGCCAAGAAGATTGTAGCGGGTAAGGCGTTTAGTATGCAAAGCAAGTATGTGAAGAAGAAGTATTTCTTACTAACCCAGATTCGGAGTTCTCCAGGGGCGTTTGCGGATCTGCCATGCAATGCGTCCGACGCTGCGGAGTTCTTCCGGGCCGAAGAAGGGAGCTCAACGGAGAAGCTGTTCTGGTCGCAGTACCTTGCACCAGAACATCTAGTGCCCTTTAGCGATCAGCTAAAACAGTTGGTCGAGCTGCATAGGACTGCCAAACTGGCCATGAAGGATTTGATAATCTGGTTGTGGCCTGCCGAAGCTATACCCAACAGCTACTTCGGTCTCGTGAAGCGGCTGGTGAATGCCTGTCCTCGGCTGGACGTCGTCAAGCGATCAGTCTGCATCGAGGGCGCGCGCATGGCCTTCGCACGAGTCAAGGTATGGTGGGCGAAGATGGACGCCAAGCTTGTGACCACGGGGCCGCCTGAGGGCAAAGAGCACTGCAAGCCTGAACTGTATTTTGATAGTGTCCTGGAGTGATGCCGCATCGTGGCGGACCAATGTGCCAAGGATATTGTTTTTGAATGAATACATTCATATTATCCCTGCTTTGTATGAAAAAACAGAGCCGTTATGTAATATAATGCTTGTATTTAAATTTTGTTTTACCTCCTGCATGGCCGTTTTTTATTATATCTAAGAGTTGACTAGTCGTCGGCTTCAACCCCCATGTAGGAAGTACAGGGGTGTTCGGTTGGTGCCAAAACACACTTGATCCAAAGATTTTTGGTCCGTTAAGGAGGTGTTAGCGCTGTGAACCAGGCAATTGGACTATACGGCTTTACCACCCTCACTTAGCCATATGAGTTTGACAGATAAAAATTTAGGCGCAACCCCTAGTGTTCGTAAGTCCGAACTTGGGATCCTGTAGACACCTGATCGGGTGAAAATCGATCCTTCACGAAATGCGGGAAAAACCTCTAATGATTTGTAACCTCTCGAACAGCTGACCGGCTCACACCGCATCATGACAGTCAGTTTTTGGCTTTCTCTACTGAGGTGCTCAGCCGGATAAACCAGGGCACAATCGCAGTAGTTCTCCCTTTGCTACCCTAGCCGATATAGCGGAAAGGTAGTAAGCAGGAGTCGGGCAACCCAACTATTGACCAAAGACATGATTCGGAGCCGATGCATATAATGCTAAAGATCGGGGTGCCAAACTATACTGTAAAAGTGTTCGGACTTTGTTGCCGTATTATGGGGCATAATGAAAGCGTACCAGAGTGTACGGGTGCAATTGATAAAAATATCAGGAAAAAGAAAAAAGGAAAGGGATAGTAAGCCAGTGCCACAAATATTGGGACTGCGAACTAGTTTCCATAATAGCATAATTAATATGTCAAAGCGTATTTGTACAAGTAGTGCAATAAGCGATAGGGCTATTTAACATGCCACAACCAAGGCAAAGCTGCGTGCGGGTACCGAAAACAGGTAGAGTGATTGTTGAAGGGGCCGCCTAGAGCTTCCCTTATGTGTCTGAGCTGCTTGCCGCCTTGTTGTATTTTATCCTTCGAAAGGGCAGTTGATCCGGCCTTCAAGGAGGGCCTGTGGAAAAGAAACCTAAAAAGGAGAAAAGAGGGTAAAAGTGAACGCATGCGTGTATCCGGGGTCGGTCGAGCTGTACTGTGGATCATGAGCTAGCTATGCCTCCGTCGATGCCCATGGAATTTTGTGTGCATAGTTATGTACGCGCGGTACTAATGCCGCCACCTGATTGGGACCGGGACGGAGGCCGAATTGCTAATCAAGCTCTTGACGAGCCGAGCTGTCGTGCTACAGAATAGTCTGGACCCTTTTGACAGTGTCGGAGCTTGGCCGCCAAATTGGAGTTCTGATTGAAAAGGCCGCTCTGTACTTCTGCTGCTAAGGCAGCGGTATGCTCTTCGGTACGAAGGGAGCATTCGTATTTCTATTAACTGTTATGATGCCACGTGGTCCGGGCATCTTAAGCCTGAGATAAGCGTAGTGAGGTACCACGTTGAATGGAGCAAATGCGGTTCGTCCAAGCAGTGCGTGATAGCCGCTACGAAAGGGGACGATATCGAAGATTAACTCCTCGCTTCAGAAGTTTTCCGGAGATCCGAAGACAACCTCTAGTGTGATTGAGCCCGTACAGCGGGCCTCTACACCTGGTATGACCCCTTTGAAGGTAGTTCTTGTGGGTTTGATCCAGGATGGGTTTATGCACATCTTGTGCACTGTATCCTGATAGAGCAGATTAAGGTTGCTGCCACCGTCCATGAGGACTCGCATCAGGTGGAATCCATCGATGATTGAGTCGAGGACTAGTGCGGCTGATCCGCCATGCCGAATACTGGTGAATTATCCCGGCGATCAAAAGTGATCAGGCATGGCAACCATGTATTGAATTTTGGGGTGACTGGCTCTATCACATAGATGTCCCGGAGTGCGCGCTTGCGCTCCCTCTTAGGGATGTGTGCAGCATATATCATGTTCACCGTTTTGACCTGAGGGGGAAACTTCTTCTATCCCCCTGTGTTCGGTGGCCGGGGGTCCTCGTCATCATCCTCGCTTTGCGATCCCTTCTCCTTGTTCTTGGCATTTAACTTGCCCTGTTTGAAGACCCAACAATCTCTGTTGGTGTGGTTGGCTGGTTTTTCAGGGGTGCCATGTATCTGGCACAGACGATTGAGTATGCGGTCCAGACTGGATGAGCCCGAATTGTTCTTATTGTATGGCTTCTTCCACTGACCGGACTTGGAGCCGCTGAATCTGGCATTGACTGCCGTGTCATCGGTATGATTGCCATTGATTCGACGCTTGTGTCTGTTGCGTCGAGGCTTGCCGTTGCTATCCTTGGCTTCAGAGGCGTCGGGTTCGCTTGCCTTATTATTGCAACGGGCTAGCCAACTATCTTTGCCCGCACAAAAGCGGGTCATAAGTGCCGTAAGGGTCGCCATGGACTTTGTCTTTTCCTGCCCGAGATGTTGGGTGAGCCATTCACCGCGGATGCTATGCTTAAAGGCCGCTAGGGCTTCGGCGTCCGGAAAGTCGACAATCTTGTTCTTTTTAGTTAAGAACCTAGTCCAGAATTTCCGGGCTGATTCTCCGGGCTGTTGGACTATATGATTTAAATCATCTGCATCCGGAGGCCGGACGTATGTTCCTTGGAAGTTGTCCAAAAAGGCTTCTTCCAAGTCTTCCCAGCTGCCGATAGAGTTTTCTGGCAGACTGTTCAACCAGTACTGAGCTAGTCCTTTGAGTTTCAGTGGGAGATATTTGATGGCGTGGAGATCATCGTCAAGAGCCATATGAATATGGAGGAGGAAATCCTCTATCCAGTCCGCAGGGTCTGTTGTCCCATCATATGATTCAATGTTTACGGGTTTAAACCCTTCTCGGAATTCATGGTCAATTACTTCATCAGTGAAGCAAAGAGGGTGTGCGGCGCCTCTATATCGGGCCACATCGTGACGTAGCTCCGATGGAGTCTGTCTGCGGAGTTCGGCCCGGGCGTGACTGGGCTTATTACGTCCAAATAGGTGGCCGTCTTCACACGTCGGGGCACACCCTTGCGATACATAGATCGATCTAGTATGTCCCGCATTATTGTCCAGTATGTCCCCGAGCTGTTTGATCTCTACCTTTACGGTGAGGTGGAGCGGGCCGGTATTTGGTTTGAGTTGCCGCCTTGTCTCAACCCCGTGGTGGTCGATCAACTGCATTGCGTGATGATGGTATGGGCTCCAACGCCTCATCATCGAATTGATGTAGCAATTTACGCTGTGGGTAACATTTGGCTAGGCGTTTAAGGCCGTATTCTTCGGCTGCCAGGACATCAGTCCATTTATCGTTGAGCAGATCTTGATCAGCTTGAAGCTGCTGCTGCTTCTTTTCCAGGCTCCTTGCAGTGGCTATTAGCTGGCGCTTAAAGCGCTCCTGCTCAAGGGGTTCCTCAGGCACGATGAAGTCTTCGTTGCCGAGGCTCACTGTCGTGGTTCTAAGTCTGACAGTAGAATGGGGGGTAGGTATGGAGAGGCAAGATCCTAGCTATGGAGCAGTTGTAAACACAAGGGATGTACGAGTTCAGGCCCTTCTCGGAGGAAGTAACAGCCCTACGTCTCGGAGCCCGGTGGCGGTCGACTGGATTACGAGTGTATGGATTACAAGGGTGAGAACCCTTTACACTGAGGAGGGGGTGGCTTATATAGTGTCTGCCAGACCCCTCCGGCCCTCAGTTATGCAGGGTTTAAAGTACATTAAGGCTAGGCATTACCACATAAAGTGTCCTAAATGCCATAAATACTACTTAATTACAGACCGTTTGGATGTAGAGTGGCTCTTGATCTCCTGGTGGTCGAGTGAGTCTTCATAGTCGAGTCCTTCGAGTCCGTCGAGTGAAGTCCCTCTTGGTCGACTGGAATGCAGTTTCTTCCGAGGGTGTCCTTGGGAAGGGTACTTAGGATAGGTCTATGACCCTACCCTAGGTACATGACTTCATCATTAGCCCCCGAATGGATCGAGGTTTGAGTGAGGAAGGAGTTGATGATATTTCCGACTTGCTTTTGTGTTCTGAACATGTATCATCTTGGACCAATAATCTTTTTGTTGATAACAACAACTTTTCTTTCAGTCGCCTTGATCCATTCTTCTCCCCCGTCGAGTGAACTTTTGAACTTAGTAAACTTCCGAGCGACGGATCGCAGGAAATCTCTCGTCTGACAGATTGATCTGCTGTTAGCGGATTTCGTGGGATCCGAATTTTGGGAAGCGCGCGAAGCGGGGCGGACCGCGGCGCTCAGATGGGATAGGGCATAGACGCCTCGATTCCCGCGCCGCCTTTTTCGCCACGTATCGCATACGCACGACTGTTTCTGGATGTGATAGGATCGCCTGGGCCCACTTGTCATCCACTCGGAAGCGTCCTTATAAAATGCGCCCGGTGAGGGTTTTTAACAGTACTTCCCCATTTCTCCTTCTGCCCCCTCCATCTCCGCTCGCAGTGCCTGCTCTCGCTTCCGCCCATCCACCCCTCGTGCGCTTTGTCGGCAATAATGGTGAAGGAGAAGATGGCGGCTCTGGAGCGCGCGAAGAAGGCGACGGCGACAGGGAAGGCGAAAGGGAGAGCGCCCAGTCGGGGCGGATCCTCGTCAAGGTCCCGCCTGCCGCAAGGTTGGGTCCAAGGGGATTGGATCTGCTCGACCATCGCCGAGAAGGATCTCAATGAGATGGCCAACGAGGGTTTGATCCCTCACGGGGCTGCGAGGCTCCCGGGGAATGAGTGGCAACCGCAGCCGCAGGAGTGTGAGTGCGTTCTTCTGGCTACTCACGTAGACCGTGGGTTCTTCCTGCCTCTGAGTGTTTTCTTCCGTGGGTTCTTGAATTTCTTTGGGGCGCAACTCCACCATTTCAATCCAAATTCTATTGCCTACCTTGCCGCCTTCGTGTCCATGTGCGAGAACTTCCTGGGTTGTCGACCACACTGGGGTCTCTTCAAGCACATATTCACTTGCCGCTCACAGACAGTGAAAAAGGCGAGTCCGGACAACGATAGGACTAAGGTTATCCAGATGTGTGGCGGTCTTGGGATTCAGGTGAGGAGCAAGAGTACCTTTCCGGCCATGACTCTTCCTGAGTCGGTCAGAGGATGGCAGTCGACTTGGTTTTACTGCCAAGACGAGCCGACGCCGGGGCAGTCGACTGGTCTTCCTCCATTTTCCATGGACCGAGTGAACAAGCCCTCTTCTCTGAAGGTGCTTCCCGAGGAGAAAGCCCAAGTGAAGATGTTGATGGAGCGTGTAGTCCAGCTAGTTAGGGAAGGAGTGACGGGTATGGACCTTCTGGAGGTCTTCCTTAGGCGGCGCATCCAACCACTTCAGTTCCGAGGCCATCCTATGTGGCTGTACTGCGGAACCGAGGATGAAACTCGGGTCCATCCAGAAGCAGTCGACAACGCCACACTGGAGAGATGGATGGCCACGGTCACAGGGAATAAAGACAACCCTCGAGGAGCCAGGAGGATCCCGCCACTAGACCATTCCTATACTCCGGACACGGTATGCCCACTTTATCTTCAATTGTAATCTTGCTATACTTATTCTGCCTTTGATGCAAATTGGTCGATTGATCTTTGTTTTGTTGTCTGTCAGGCCACAACCGAACTATACTCGATGCCCAATGGAGCACAGACGCCGACTGAGGAGGAGGAAGGAAGTGGGGGCGAAAGCCAGGAGGAGTGGGATTAGGATGCTGCTGCTGATGATGAAGGTGATGACTCTCGTGAGGAGGAAGAAGAGGAGGAGGAGGAGGAAGTTGCACCGCCTCGCTCGGAAAGACGCTCGAAGCTCGTCCATGACCCTGCAACCGAGCGTGGTAAGGGGGTAGCAACTGTCGTTCAGTCGACCAAGTGCCCTCGAACCACTTCTCCGGTGCCGACCGAGAAAGCTCCGAAGCAATCCAGGGTGGCGCCGTCGAAGCCGGCCAAGGTCTTGCCGAAGATGTAGGTGGTGATCCCCACTATCTCAGGGTAATGATGTCACTTGAGTTTTTCTATTCCACATGAACTTATTTTTGGTCGACTCATGAATCGACCGACTGACTTCTGATACTGCCGCACTGCTACTTCTGATACCTCGGCCAGGGCAGACGATCACGAGATGGAAGACGCCGCCACTTCAAAACCTGGTATGACTTTCATAATTCTGTCATCAGTCGATTGACTCTTTGTCTCTAATTTTGATTCTTTTCTATAGCTCCATCCAATGTCGTTATTACCCTTCCTGATGACAACGATGAAGAACCACTGAGGCCAAGGAGGAACAGGAAAGCGTCTGCCGGCAAGGTGACTCAGGACGTGCCAGCCTCCGAGACACTGATCGCGCAGGGCGAGAACATCACTCGGCCTACCGTATCTTTTTGCGATACCGTTGACGAGTGCTCGCCCCTCATCGTTGAGTGCTGCACAGCCGTCACTTTTCTCGACCCACTTCGTCCCAGAGGACCAAGCCAGTGCGGCGAAAGAAGCAATACGCCAGGCGGGAGTCATGATGGAACAAGTGAAGGCCATACGAGAAGCAAGTCAGGCCGCCTATGACGCCAGCTCAGCTCTTCAAAGTAACGTTCAGGTCAGTCGGACACCGCCTGTTCTGTTAGGATATGATATCTGAAAATTCTTCTTGCTGAAATCCATAGTGATTGTCCTACACCCACTGGGTGTGTTGATAGGAATTCCGGTTTAGTGGGGGCACGCTGAGTGCACCCACTGGGTGTAGTCCCCAAGGCTATGGTGGACTGCTGGCAGTCGACCATAGTCTTTATAAATTAAGTTTTTCCTTCATTCGACCTAGTGGATTTCCAGACCGGTGGGGGCACGCTGAGTGCACCCACTGGGTGTAGTCCCCGAGACTGTGGTCGACTGCTGGCAGTGGACTACAGTCTGAAGAACATCTCCTGTTTTTTTTGTGTTGGTCGACTGGTCGACTCTGACTTAATAGAACTAATGGGGGCACGCTGAGTGCACCCACTGGGTGTAGTCCCCGAGACTATGGTCGAATGTTTGCATTCGGCCGTAGTCTTAGAAACGTATGGTTTTTCCTTAGTCACTCGAAAGTGAATTGTCTTTGACATCTGTCGATTGGTTTTTCGTAGAAATCCTGCGACCTTGCAGCTTGTTACACCGAGTTGGAGAACAAACACATCTAGCTCGAGCTTGATCTGAAGCTGGCCCAGGAGAATTTATCGAAGGCGAAGGAGGAAGCCAAAGGTATGTTTGGTGAGGCTCTCGACGACTGCCTTTGCCCCTCATTTGTTTCAAAGTCTGACCTTGCTGTAACTTTGCAGGCAAAGTGAAGGAGGCCCAGAAGAAGAAAGACCTTGAGTTGGCTGAAATGCAGAAGACAACTTTAGAGAAGACCAAGCTCGCAGACGAGAAGTTGGCTTCGGTCACCAAGCTTGAAGAAGAAAACACCAATCTGAAAGCTGCTCTTGATGCTGCCAACAAAGAGGTCAGTCGACTGAAAAGTGATAAAATTGCCCTGAGTGATAAGTCCAGTGAGTTGGTGGGGAAGAAGAACGATCTGGAGGCTTATCTGGGCGGACTCGCCAAGAAGCTATTCCTCATGCTCAAAGGTAATCTTTTGCACCAAAACAGGTATTCTAACTGTGATCTTCCCATTCGACTCGTCTTGACTCGGTGGTTGTGCTTGCAGAATTTTGCCAGAACTTTGAAGAGGAGACTGGTCGACTGGAGCCAAACCTGGACCCCATCAACTCTCCTGTGAATGACGAAGTCGCCATGAACGTGCTCCGGCTCGAATCTCGTGTTGCTGCCGTTGTTGATTATCTCGCAAGGCTGAAGGTCGCCACTTCCCGCATCGATGCTACACTCTGGCCCAGAGAGACGCTCCAGAATGACCTCGAGTCTTTGATGACTCGACTGAACACAGTCCCAAGTCGAGTGCAGGAGTGGAAGAAGTCTTCTGCCAGGTGTGGCGCAGACGTTGCTCTATCCTTGGCCCGAGTCCATTGCAAGGATGCTCGAGAAGACAAGTTGGCGGCTCTTCGGGTGGCTAACACCAAGAAGCACAATTTCCGGTCTTTCATGGAGACCTTCATCGCCGCCGCCACTCAAATTGCTGATGGGATCGACCTTGACGAGTTTGTTGCACCTTCCAGCCCTCCACAGGAGGGATAAAAAACTTCTTGAGCTCGACAAATTTGCCTCGGTATGCCGAGTGATTTTTGTAACCGACAAACTTTAACAGGCTTAGCACCTGAGCACTTTTGGTTCCGTTAGGTATTTATCTGAACTTGGATTTGACGTTTGAATATGCTTGCATTTGGTTTGAGATGTCTTTTGCAGGTTAAAGCAAGGTGCTTGTTGCAATCGACTTGTTCCCCAATTCACTTAGGCAGGCACTGGGCTGCAGCTAAGCCTCCGAGTGTGAGGTTTGCTCTCCACTCGGTAGGAATTTCAAAACTTAGGCGAGCACTGGGCTGCAGCTAAGCCCCCGAGTGGGAGGTTTGCTCTCCATTCGGTAGGATTTTCAAAACTTAGGCGAGCACTGGGCTGCAGCTAAGCCCCCGAGTGGGAGGTTTGCTCTCCACTCGGTAGGATTTTCAAAACTTAGGCGAGCACTGGGCTGTAGCTAAGCCCCCGAGCGGGAGGTTTGCTCTCCACTCGGTAGGATTTTCAAAAACTTAGGCAAGCACTGGGCTGCAGCTAAGCCCCCGAGTGGGAGGTCTGCTCTCCACTTGGTAGGATTTTTAAGGTGTCTTATGGAAAACACATTGTACTTGTGGCGTAGCTCGGAGGAGAGGGTAGCAGTCGACCTGCACCTCGTCCTCCTTGCAGAGCGCACGTTGTACTTGTGGCGTAGCTCGGAGGAGAAAGTAGTAGTCGACCTGCACCTCGTCTTCCTTGCATAGCGCACGTTGTACTTGTGGCGTAGCTCGGAGGAGAAAGTAGCAGTCAACCTGCACCTCGTCTTCCTTGCATAGCGCACGTTGTACTTGTGGTGTAGCTCGGAGGAGAAAGTAGCAGTCGACCTGCACCTCGTCTTCCTTGCATAGCGCACGTTGTACTTGTGGTGTAGCTCGGAGGAGAAAGTAGCAGTCGACCTGCACCTCATCTTCCTTGCATAGCGCACGTTGAATTGAAACTTAGGCGAGTACTTAGACTGCAGCTAAGCCTCCGAGTGGAAGGCTGGCTCGCCACTCTGTAGGATTTTATTAAAACTTAGGCGAGTACTTGGACTGCAGCTAAGCCCCCGAGTGGGAGGCTGGCTCACCACTCGGTAGGATTTTATTAGAACTTAGGCGAGTATTTGGACTGCAGCTAAGCCCCCGAGTGGGAGGCTGGCTCACCACTCGGTAGGATTTTATTAGAACTTAGGCGAGTATTTGGACTGCAGCTAAGCCCCCGAGTGGGAGGCTGGCTCACCACTCGGTAGGATTTTATTAGAACTTAGGCGAGTACTTGGACTGCATCTAAGCCCCTGAGTGGGAGGCTGGCTCACCACTCGGTAGGATTTTATTAAAACTTAGGCGAAACGGATTCGCAGCTAAGCCCCCGAGTGGGAGGCTGGCTCACCACTCGGTAGGATTTTATTAGAACTTAGGCGAGTACTTGGACTGCAGCTAAGCCCCCGAGTGGGAGGCTGGCTCACCACTCAGTAGGATTTTATTAAAACTTAGGCGAAACGGATTCGCAGCTAAGCCCCCGAGTGGGAGGCCGGCTCGCCACTCGGTAAGGATTTTTTTTACAAACTTAGGCGAAACGGATTCGCAGCTAAGCCACCCACTGAGGGGGAATTTTACTGAACAATAAAAAGTGACAAAAATTGTTGGGGAAATTATGACACTATTATCTTGCAAAACATGAACTACAGAAGTACTTTTATTACAACTCATCCGAGTGAAAACTTTAAGTGTAAAATGGGCGGAGTAACTCCGTGTTCCAAGCTTAGGGCTCGTCGATTTTGTGCTCGACGTTGTAGAGACGGTACGCTCCGTTGTGGAGAACCTTGGTGACGATGAAGGGTCCTTCCCAAGAAGGAGGAAGCTTGTGTGGTTTCTGCTGATCCACTCGGAGAACCAAATCTCCTTCCTGGAAGGCTCGACTCTTCACGTTTTTGGCATGGAAGCGATGCAAGTCTTGTTGGTAGATGGTCGAGCGGATCAGAGCCATCTCCCTTTCTTCCTCTAGGAGGTCGACTGCATCCTGCCGCGCTTGTTCTGCTTCAGCTTCGGAGTAGAGCTCAACTCGAGGAGCATTGTGGAGTAGATCACTCGGTAAGACCGCCTCAGCTCCATAGACCAAGAAGAATGGAGTTCTTCCAGTCGACCGGTTAGGCATTGTCCTTAGACCCCACAGCACCAAGGGGAGTTCATCGACCCATGCTGCAGCCGCAAGCTTGAGGTCACGCATCAATCGGGGTTTCAACCATTTGAGGATCAAGCCGTTGGCCCGCTCCGCTTGTCCATTCGATTGGGGATGGGCGACTGAAGCGTAGTCGACTCGTGTGCCCTGAGATGTGCAGAACACCCTGAATTCCTCCGAATCGAAGTTTGATCCATTGTCAATGATGATGCTGTGTGGGACTCCGTATCTGAATATCAGTTCTCTGATGAAGCTGACAGCAGTACCGGCGTCAAGGTTCTTGATGGGCTTAGCCTCAATCCACTTGGTGAACTTGTCGACTGCTACCAGTACATGTGTGAAACCGCTTCGTCCCGTTCTCAAGGGACCAACCATATCCAAACCCCATACTGCGAAGGGCCAGACGAGTGGAATGGTCTTTAGAGCTGATGCAGGCTTGTGTGACATGTTGGAGTAAAATTGGCATCCTTCGCACTTGTCGACTATTTCCTTTGCCATTTCATTCGCCCTTGGCCAATAAAATCCGGCTCGGTATGCTTTGGCCACGATGGTCCGAGAGGACGCATGATGGCCACAGGTCCCCGAGTGGATGTCATCAAGGATTATTCGACCTTCTTCTGGCGTTATGCACTTCTGACCAACTCCAGTCGCGCTCTCTCTGTATAGCTGTCCTTGGATCACAGTAAAGGTCTTGGATCGACGGACGATTTGTCGAGCCTCTTCCTCGTCCTCCGGGTGCTCTTTTCTCAGGATATACGCGATGTATGGAACTGTCCAGTCGGGAGTGATCACTAAAGCCTCCATGACCAAGTCGACCACTGCTGGGACTTCAACCTCAGTCAGATCTGTGGCACTCTTGGGCTGTGGAGCTTCTTCGGTAAAAGGATCTTCTTTGACTGATGGAGTATGGATATGCTCCAAGAACGCATCGCTGGGAATGGCTTCTCTCTTGGAACCTATCTTCGCCAAATCATCAGCCGCTTGATTTTTCATTCGGGGTATATGATGGAGCTCTAACCCCTCAAACTTCTTTTCCAGCTTCCTTACTGCATTGCAGTATCCAGTCATGGCTGGGCTTCTAACGTCCCACTCCTTCATCACTTGGTTAACCACCAAATCTGAGTCTCCATAAACCATAAGGCGACGGACGCCGAGTGAAATGGCCATGGGCAACCCATACAAAAGGGCCTCGTATTCTGCCTCATTGTTGGAGGAATCAAAGTGAATCTGGAGCACATATCTGAGCTTATCTCCTCTGGGGGAAACCAGGACTACCCCAGCACCGGAACCATTTAACATCTTAGAGCCATCAAAGAACATGGTCCAATGCTCCGAGTGAACTTGAGTCGGCTGCTGTTGTTCAATCCACTCGGCAAGGAAATCTGCTATTGCTTGGGACTTAATGGCTTTCTTTGCCTCAAACTTGATATCAAGGGGAAGGAGTTCAATCGCCCATTTCGCCACTCGACCAGTTGCATCTCTGTTGTGCAGAATCTCTAAAAGTGGAGCGTCGCTGACGACTGTAATGGAATGATCAGAGAAATAATGAGCAACCTTCTTCGTGGTCATGTAGATTCCATACACAAGCTTCTGATAATGAGGATATCTTTGCTTTGATGGAGTCAAAACTTCAGACAGATAGTACACTGGGTGCTGAACTTTGAAGGTTTTCCCTTCTTCCCGCTCGACCGTAAGTACTGTACTGACGACTTGTCCTGTGGCTGCAATATAAAGCAACAGAGGCTCTTTGCTGATTGGAGCAGCAAGCACCGGCTGGGTGGAGAGCAGAGCTTTTAGCTCGGCAAATGCTGCATCAGCTTCTGGAGTCCACTCGAACTTGTCCGCCTTCTTCATCAGTCGGTAAAGAGGCAATGCCTTTTCACCGAGTCGTGAGATGAATCGACTTAATGCGGCCAAACATCCAGTAAGCTTCTGGACATCGTGCACCCGCACGGGGCGTTTCATTCGGAGTATAGTGCCGATTTTTTCTGGGTTAGCGTCGATTCCTCGTTCGGAAACGAGAAAACCGAGTAACTTGCCACCAGGAACTCCGAATGTGCACTTTGATGGATTGAGCTTGATATCATACCTCCTGAGGTTGGCAAATGTTTCAGCGAGGTCAGTCAGCAGGTCGGAACCCTTTCGTGACTTGACCACGATATCATCCATGTACGTTTCCACATTCCGACTGATTTGAGTGAGCAAACACTTCTGAATCATTCGCATGAACGTGGCTCCGGCATTCTTGAGGCCGAATGGCATGGTGACATAGCAGAAGCACCCAAATGGAGTGATGAAAGCTGTTTTGATCTCATCGGGTCCGTACAGACGGATCTGATGGTACCCGGAATAGGCGTCTAGAAAAGACAATCTCTCACATCCCGCAGTCGAGTCGACAATTTGATTGATGCGAGGGAGAGGAAAATGATCTTTCGGGCAGGCCCGATTGATGTGCTTGAAATCAATGCACATGCGGAGTGACTTGTCCTTCTTGGGAACCATTACAACATTGGCGAGCCACTCGGAGTGATATATCTCTCGGATAAACTCTGCTGCCAACAGTCGAGCCACTTCCTCGCCAATGGCTTTTCTCTTCTGGACGGCGGACCGTCGAAGATGTTCTTTGACAGGTTTTGCTGTTGAATCGACCCTAAGGCGATGCTCAGCCAGCCCCCTGGGAACACCCGGCATGTCAGCAGGCTTCCATGCAAAGATGTCCCAGTTCTCACGGAGGAACTAGATGAGCGCTTCTTCCTATTTAGGGTCGGGTGTTGTGGAGATATGGGTCGGAGCTGCATTGGGGTCGGTCGGGTGAATGTGAACGGGCTTCGTCTCACCGGACGACTGAAATGCTGATTCTGTGGCAGGCTTCTTGGCCCGCAACAAATCACTCGGATCCGCTTTCTTCTTATATTCGTCCAGCTCGACCGTTGTTACCTGGGAATCGGCAATTTTCGAGCCTTTCTGGAAACACTTTTCTGCTTTTTTCCGATCACCAGTGATAGTGATCACGCCTTTGGGTCCGGGCATCTTCAGTTTGAGGTACACGTAGCATGGTCGAGCCATGAACCGTGCGTAAGCTGGTCTCCCCAAAATAGCGTGGTAAGCGCTCTGAAAATCCACGACTTCAAATGTCAGCTTCTCTTTGCGGAAATGCTTCGAGTCACCGAACACCACGTCCAGAGCTATTTGGCCGAGTGACTCAGCTTTCTTTCCAGGTATAACTCCATGAAAACTCATGTTGCTAGTGCTCAGTCCGGACATCGGAATGCCCATTCCTTTCAGCGTTTCCGCATATAATAAGTTTAGTCCACTACCACCATCCATTAGCACCTTCGTCAGTCGAGTGCCTTCGACGACCGGGCTGACCACCAAAGCTTGCCTCCCAGGGGTGGCTATTCGAGTCGGGTGATCGGACTGGTCAAATGTAATGGGAGTTTGGGACCATCTCAGATAACTGGGCGTCGCCGGGGCGACCATATTCACCTCGCGGTTGATAACCTTCAGTCGGCTTTTACTTTCCACATCAGCAAAAATCATCAGAGTGGAGTTAACATGAGGATACCCTCCATCATTGTCCTCCTTGTCTTCGGCTTTGTCCGACTCCTTTTCCTTGTCCTTGGGCTGTTTACCTTGGAACTACTGGATCAGGAGCCGACACTGGCGAGTGGTATGCTTCGGGTAAATGAAATTACCCTCTTCGTCTTTCTTCGTGTGGATGTGACACGGCAGATCCATCACGTCATTTCCTTCTTTATCCTTCACCTTCTTGGGGTTCCAGGATCCTTTGGGTTTTCCCTTGAACTTGCCCTGAGTCACGGCTAGAGCCTCCCCAGGAGCCGCTGGCTCGACCTTCCGTTTCTGCTTCAGACTAGAGTTTCCTTTCTCCGACTGACTCGGCTTGTACTTGCCGCTCCAGAGTCGGTCCTCTTCTTCGCCGTTGGCGTACTTGGTAGCAATTTCCATCATCCGACTCAGGGTCATATCTCTGGTCCGACCAAACTTCAAACTCAATTCTCTGTTCTTAACACCATCCTTGAAGGCGCAGACTGCCCGATGATCAGACACGTTCTCCACGGTATGATGCAAAGTGATCCATCTCTGAATATACTCTCTTAAGGTCTCATTCGACTTCTGCACACAAACTTGCAGCTCTGTCAATCCAGCTGGTCTCTTGCAAGTTCCCTCGAATGTTGTGACGAACACTCGGGAAAGATCTTCCCAAGTGTAAATGCTGCTAGGAGTTAACTGATTCAACCACGCCCTGGCCGAACCTTCCAACATGAGTGGTAAATGCTTCATAGCCACTTCATCATTTCCGCCACCAATCTGCACCGCCACTCGGTAGTCTTCAAGCCAAGTTTCAGGCTTAGACTCACCGGTGAACTTGCTTACTCCAGTCGCCAGCCTGAAGTTGGGGGGAATCACTGCGGCTCTGATAGCCCTGCTGAAACATTCTGGACCTGAAACATGGACTCGACTGCTAGTGGGCGCATCTCTGTCGTGGCCACCTCGATGAGCCCTGTTCCGATCGACCAGGCCTTGCACGATGATGGATCGTGCGTCAAAGCCTGGGTCCCTGGGGTCGATCGGGGCTCTTCGTCCCACACTGAGCTGGCGCCTGTCATCTTGCTACCGAAGAGCGTAGGACCCACCTCTTGGGGGAGGAGTGGGCACTCGACGCCTATCATCACGATCGTATCGGTCACCATATTGGTCCCGTCGATTCTCGCGTCCTTCACGCCGCGGAGGCGATCTAGGGCTGTGAGCCGACTGAACCGTATTCGCAGCGACAGATCGACTGTGAATCCTGTTGCATGACTGCGACACGGCTGAATTCTGATCACCTGCTGCTCGGAGCAAATCTCTAATCTGCATCAAGCCTCTGCCAGCCTCCGACTGAGAGGGCTGAATCGAATCTGCTATACGGGTTGCAGCTGCTAAATTCTGAATCGGGGTTCGATATACCTGAGTCGGCTGCGGGAAGAGTTGACGTCGACTGGAGTCGGGTACTCGTTGCCGCGCGCTCTCGTCGAGTGCTTGCTGGAGATTCTCCAGACGAGTGCGTTCAGCCAAGTTGGCCAAACGCGCCTCCTCCAAGGCACGAGCCTCGGGGCTTTCTCCTACGATGGGACTATGCAGGGCATCCATGTTCCTGCGGCGATGTTCTTCCCTTTGCAGGGAGTTAAGTGGCTCGGGTTGATATTCCTCATGGACTTGAGCGGGGTCGCCTCCACCGTCCACCCCGTCGTCGCGGGGGAAGCCGAGAGGGCTACGAGGCCCGTTGACCATCAAGACCTCCGCCGCCGGATCGCTGCTGTCGCACTCGGATGCGGTCTCTATGGAGCCAGTCGATAGATCGAACAGGCCATAGAGAGATTCGTCGGGCTCAATTGCCGCGACTTGGGTGGTGGCCGACTGGCGGGCCACCGCGTGCCTTACCCACCGTTGGAGCCTCGACCGACCAGAGCGCTTGCGTTGGCGGGAGACTGGGAGGGAGGACTATAGGGGAGTCGACCGATAAGGAGTCGACGACTGTCGCAGCAGAACGCCGCGGACACACGCCCGAAAATGCGTCGCCCCACGGACGAGGAGCGCGTCGATGTCGAGTGGAGCCTCCTGGAGCCAAGCGGAGTCGTCGGCGATGAAGGTGAGCGCGCCGAGACGGATCTCGCGGCCCTCGACCAAAACTCCACCAGAAACCATGATGAAGGCAATCGGAACAATTGCAACTTCTCCAGAAATCGCTAAGACACCTGCCCCACGGTGGGCGCCAACTGTCGTGGTTCTAAGTCTGACAGTAGAATGGGGAGTAGGTATGGAGAGGCAATATCCTAGCTATGGAGCAGTTGTAAACACAAGGGATGTACGAGTTCAGGCCCTTCTCGGAGGAAGTAACAACCCTACGTCTCGGAGCCCGGTGGCGGTCGACTGGATTACGAGTGTATGGATTACAAGGGTGCGGACCCTTTACACTAAGGAGGGGGGTGGCTTATATAGTGTCTGCCAGACCACTCCGGCCCTCAGTTATGCAGGGTTTAAAGTACATTAAGGCTAGGCGTTACTGGTAACGCCTTACATAAAGTGTCCTAAATGCCATAAATACTACTTAATTACAGACCGTTTGGATGCAGAGTGGCTCTTGATCTCCTGGTGGTCGAGTGAGTCTTCATAGTCGAGTCCTTCGAGTCCGTCGAGTGAAGTCCCTCTTGGTCGACTGGAATGCAGTTTCTTCTGAGGGTGTCCTTGGGAAGGGTACTTAGGACAGGTCTATGACCCTACCCTAGGTACATGACTTCATCACTCACCTCCTCCTTGGAGAGCGGATGATAACTACCTCCTCCGAGTCTTCATTTATGGCCCGTTCGTCAGGGCTGACTTGCCCATCCTCCCGATTGTCCTGTTCGACAGTTTGTTTGTCATGGTCTTCTACGTCTTCGGCACCGTCCGGAGTGTTGTCATCTCCTGTGCTGGTATTGCTGTCCTTGCTGCGACATGGTTTAGAGCGGCGCCGCTGACGCTGGTGCTTTGGTTGTGTCTTAGGGGGGGTCACCCTCCACTAGGTTTTCCTTGTCATCACCGCTATTATCTTTTGGCGTATCCACCATGTATACGTCATATGAGGAATTGGTCATCCATCATCCGGTGAACGGCGTGGCTTGGGCCTCCTCTTCTCCAGCATCGTCGTCCATATCGTCGATGTCTTCGGAGTCGTAATTGAGTGTGTCGGTTAAGTCATCTACAGTGGCTATAAAGCGGGTGGTGGGTGGGAAGCGAAATTCTCTGTCATCAGCCTCCAGTTCGAGCCAGACATAATTCGGCTGTGAGTCTTCCGCCAAGGACAGATTTTTTTAATAAGTTTAACACATCGCCGAAAGGCAAGTGTCGGAAGATGTCTGCGGCGCTGAATTCGAAGATCGATAACCCATCGAGCTCGGCATCCGCGAACGCATATGGTTCAGAGCTTGTAGCCGGAAATGAGTCTGAAGTTCCGGTGACACAGATATCACATGAGGCTAAGTCTGCGGGGTTGAGCTTCCCGTCCTCGGATGGCACGATCTGCTCCAGATCTAAGGCTAGAGTAGTTACAGGAGCTATCTCCCGGATGTGGTCCGTTGACAGATTTAAGTCATGTTCACCGAGTTGACAGGGAGCGGCTGCCGCGGTCTCGAATCCTTCGAAGATCAAGTCTCCGCGGATGTCCGCGATGTAATTCAAGCTCCCGAATCTGACCTGATGGCCAGGAGCATAGCTTTCGATCCACTCCAGATGGCCAAACGAGTTGGCCTGCAGTGCGAAGCCGCCGAATATGAAGATCTGTCCGGGGAGGAAGACTTCCCCCTGGATAGCACTGTTGTAGATGATTGAAGGAGCCATCAAACCTCTTGATGGTGGCACAGTGGAACTCTCAATGAAAGCACCAATGTCGGTGTCAAAACCGGCGGATCTCGGGTAGGGGGTCTCGAACTGTGTGTCTAGGATCGATGGTAACAGGAGACGGGGGACACAGTGTTTACCCAGGTTCGGGCCCTCTCTATGGAGGTAATACCCTACTTCCTGCTTGATTGATCTTGATGAATATGAGTATTACAAGAGTTGATCTACCACGAGATCGTAATGGCTAAACCCTAGAAGTCTAGCCTATATGACTATGGTAATGAGTATCCTGATCCGGACTAAGCCCTCTGGTTTATATAGACACTGGAGGGATCTAGGGTTACACAAGGTCGGTTACAGAGAAAGGAATCTTCATGTTTGATCGCCAAGCTTGCCTTCCACGCAAAGGAGAGTCCCATCCGGACACGTTGAGAGTCTTCGGTCTTCATATCTTCACAACCCATCAGTCCGGCCCATGGCTAACAGGCCGGACGCCCGAGGACCCCTTAGTCCAGGACTCCCTCACTCATGAGATACAATGCATTGCTAAGGAGCTGGAGCTCCTGAAGTGTGAGTTACCGGAAAAGTTCGTCGCGGGTTGCATTATTGCAAAACTCCCTCCTAGTTGGAGGAACTTTGCTACTTCTCTCAAGCACTTGAGACGTGAATTCTTTGTCGAGGATGTCATCGGTCATCTCAGTGTTGAGCAGAACTCGAGAGCAAAGGACTCACACGTGAAAGGGGCAGAGGGTTCTTCTAGCGTTAATGTGGTGCAGAAGAACTTCCACAAGTTCAAGGGAAAGAACTCTGTCCAGCAGAATACTACCTTTAAGAAAAAGGGTAAGAAGAAAGACAAAAAGAGAGATGGCTGCTTTACTTGTGGTTCAGATGAACATTGGGCAAACAAGTGCCCAAACAAGTACAAGAATCCAGCACGGGACTCCAAGTCTGTGAATGTCACTCTGAGCAACAATGATGCGGCATCTGGGTATGGTAATCTGTTTACCATAATTTCAGTTTGTCAGTCCACCGATTGGTGGGTTGACACTGGGGCCAATATTCATGTGTGTGCAGATGTGTCTTTGTTTTCTTCTTACCATGCCGCACGAGATTGTTCCGTCCTGATGGGGAATGGCTCGCATGCTTCTGTTCATGGTGTTGGCACGGTAGCTCTGAAGTTTACTTCGGGAAAGATCGTGCAACTGAAGAACGTGCAGCATGTCCCCGCAATCAAGAAGAATCTTGTTAGTGGCTCCCTTCTTTGTAAAGAAGGGTTTAAGTTAGTATTTGAGTTAACAAAGTAGTCGTATCTCGGTATGGACTATTTGTTGGAAAAGGATATGATTGTGGTTGTTTGATCCGCCTTTTCCTGGAGGATTTCTGTAATAAAGTCATGAACCAAATTCATTCTAATGTGAACGAATCTGAGGTTTGGCATTCACATCTTTGTCACATAAATTTCGGTTGTATGATGCGGCTAGCTAAGATGGACTTAATCCCGATTTCACTTTAGCCAAAGGCTCTAAGTGCCATGCGTGTGTGCAAGCGAAGCAACCTCGTAAGCCTCACAAGCTTGCGAAGGAGAGACACCTGGCACCGCTAGAGCTCATACATTCAGATCTCTGTGAGATGAATGGTGTGTTGACTAAAGGTGGAAAGAAATACTTCATGACTTTGATTGATGATTCCACTAGATTCTGCTATGTGTATTTGCTAAATACTAAGGATGAGGCTCTACACTACTGTAAAGTCTATAAGGCTGAAGTTGAGAATCAACTTGAGAAGAAAATAAGACGAGTCCGGTCTGATCGTGGTGGAGAGTACTTTCCTAATGAGTTTGATTTATTTTGTGCGGAACATGGTATTATTCATGAGAGGATGCCTCCCTACTCACCCCAGTCAAACGGGGTTGCCGAACGGAAAAAACGCACTCTAACTGATTTGGTTAACACCATGTTAGATACATCGGGTTTATCCAAGGCATGGTGGGCGGAGGCTGTATTGACATCATGTCATGTCCTGAATAAAGTTCCCACAAAGGATAATGAGACTACTCCCTATGAGCAATGGAAAAAGAAAAGAACTACACTCTCTTACTTGCGCACTTGGGGCTATTTGGCGAAAGTCAACGTGTCGATAACCAAAAAGCACAAGTTGGGACCAAAGACCGTGGACTGTGTTTTTCTTGGCTATGCCAAGCATAACATTGGCTATAGTTTTCTAGTGGTGAAATCTGATGTACACGACGTGAAGGTCGGTACGATCATGGAGTCTAGGGATGCTACATTCTTTGAGGATATTTTCCCCATGAGAGATATGCAAAGCAATTCTAGACTGGAATCTGATGACACTCCTGAACCTGCTATTCCGATGGAATATTATGAACATAAAAGTGATAAGGAGTTCCACGGAGGATGACAAGGAAGCTCCTGTTAGGAGCAAGAGACAGAGGACTGCAAAGTCCTTTGGTGATGATTTCCTCGTGTACCTCGTGGATGATAACACTCCCAGTTCCATTTCAGAAGCTTATGCATCTTCGGATGCTGACTACTGGAAGGATGCGGTCCGTAGCGAGATGGATTCCATCTTGGCTAACGGGACATGGGAGATCATTGATCGTCCTTATGGTTGTCGACCATTAGGATGTAAGTGGGTGTTCAATAAGAAGCTTAGTTCCGATGGTACTGTTGAGAAGTACAAGGCTAGGCTTGTGGCCAATGGTTATACCCAGAAAGAAGAAGAGGATTTCTTCAACACTTATTCACCAGTAGCTAGGCTGACAACCATTCGAGTGTTACTCGCTTTGGCTGCCTCGCATGGTCTTCTTGTTCATCAGATGGACGTTAAGACGGCTTTCCTTAACGGAGAGCTAGACAAGGAAATTTACATGCAACAGCCAGATGGCTTTATAGTAAATGGTCACGAAAGAAAGGTGCGTAAGTTAGTGAAATCTTTGTATGGCCTGAAACAAGCGCCTAAGCAATGGCATGAGAAGTTTAATACAACTTTGACATCTGCTGGCTTTGTTGTTAACGAAGCTGACAAATGTGTATACTATCGCTATGGTGGGGGCGAAGGAGTTATACTCTATCTGTATGTTGATGACATACTGATATTTGGGACCCACCTCAAAGTAATTGAGGAGGTCAAGGCTTTTCTATCTCATAACTTTGAGATGAAAGACCTGGGCGTGGCTGATGTTATCTTGAACATCAAGCTACTGAGAAATGCTGAGGGTGGAATTACACTTTTGCAATCCCACTATGTTGAGAAGATTTTGAACCGCTTGGGATATTCGGACTGCAAACCTTCTGCAACACCATATGATCCTAGCGTGCGGATTCGAAAGTTCGAAGGCACGGCTGTAGATCAATTGAGATATTCTTTAGTGGTTGGTTCACTCATGTACCTAGCTTGTGCTACGGACCCTGACATCTCATTTGCTATGTGCAAACTGAGCCGGTTTGTTTCCAATCCAGGAGATGTGCATTGGCATGCTGTTGAGCAAGTAATGCGCTATTTGCAAGGTACTATGAACTACGGGATTCACTATTCTGGGTACCCGACGATACTTGAGGGGTATAGTGATTCTAACTGGATATCTGATGCTGATGAGATGAAAGCCACAAGTGGATATGTCTTCACACTTGGTGGTGGTGCTGTTTCCTGGAAGTCTTGCAAGCAGACGATCTTAACCAGATCGGCTATGGAAGCAGAACTCACAGCATTAGGCACATCATGCGTCGAAGCAGAATGGCTTCGAGAGCTCTTGATGGATTTGCCGGTGGTTGATAAACCAGCCCCGGCTGTCCTTATGAACTGTGGCAATCAAACTGTGATTGCCAAGGCTAAGAGTTCAAAGGACAATATGAAATCGACAAAGCACGTATGAAGAAGATTGAAATATGTCAGAAAATCAAGAAACTCCAGAGTGATAGCGTTGTATTATATCCAGACGGCTAAGAATCTGGCAGACCCTTTTACGAAAGGGCTATCACGGATTGTGATAGAAAATGCATCAAGGGAGATGAGTATGAGACCCACGTAAGTTGCCATGGGGGTAACCCAACCTATGTGATCGTAGATCCCGTGAATTAGGACCTGGGAAAACAATCCAGCAGTCAACTGAGGAGAGTATCCTTAATAAACCCACTCCATTTGAGATGCAGTAATACTCTCAATTCTGTAAGGTAGGCGGACTTTTGTCTTAATGTGTTCTAAAGCTTGAGTAAGCAAGATGCTAACCTACAGAGCATTCTTTGGAGGAACTCACCTATGTGAGCCCGACTGCTGGTCACAGTCTATGAGATTGGGTATCTCTAGTAAGCTCATGAGAAGGTACGGAGTATGACTAATAAGCTCCACCCATGGGGTTTAGCCTTCGCCAGCCACGTATCAGCTGACAATAGGCGAAACTTCTACACGCCAAACTGACAATTCAAGGCATAGTCCATTGTTCAGTTGTGAAGAAGTCTAATCCTGTTGCTCTAGGTGGAAGTTCAACTTAACAGTCTCCACTGAAATTTCTGATATATCAAACAATGTTTGGAACAGTTGACAAACTTATGTGCCTCGAGATCCGGTGGGGGATTGATGGATTATGGATGGGCTTAGGCCCATATAAGACACTAATCCCTATTAATCTTGAGGCCCATGTATGAGATGGCAGGTGGTGGGAAGTTTAGTCCCACCTTGCTAGCTGAGGAGAGTTGAGACCCCTTTATAAGGGCTGCTCTACCACTTGCCATTGGGAGCTTGGGAAGAGGAGTGGTACACGCGCGCTCCTCCTCCTCCGCCGCCCGCCTCGCAACGCCTCGTCACGACGCGCGCGCGCGCCGCAGGTTGCGGGTTGAGGGAATGAGCCGAGCCAAAGCTTATTTTTGCCGCTCAGGAACGAATTAATTAATCAGGGATTAATTAACGAGTCGCTAAAAGGTGGGCCACTGTACGTTGGACTGTGGGCTGACTTGCGTTGCCGGGATTCGTCGACTCCCTTGTCGGGAGTGCGGCCCTTGCTGGGAACGATGACTCCCTTGCCGGGAGTGGGTCGACTCGGTTGTGGGCCTCCGCCAGGCCCACGACTTTCTCCCGAACGGACTATATAAGAAGGCTCTGCCCAGTGGAGTGACCTAATTCGGTTTACTCTCTCCCTATCGCATAACCTAGCCGTCATCTACTGTTCCTCACTCTGTGTTGTCTCCGGCGACCCCATCCTGACGACCGCATGCATGGCTGGTCGGGAGAGCAGGTGCCTCCGAAACCCTGTCGTTCGAGATCCTGCCCGGGAGAACGGCAATAAAGTTTTTGGGGAGCGTCTCGACACGACTGCTCCTGATCCGTCCCCAACTCCATCCGCCTCTGCTTCCACTACTTCCCCTGCATCGACACCATGGCTGCCGCCGCCGCCAAGAAGAAGGCCACGGACGACGCCGAGGCTGCTGCTGCCGCCGCCGCTTTGGCCTGGCCAACCGGAGGGTATGATATGTTCATCCCTCGTTTACTCGTACTTGCACTAGCCGTATATGTGCTGCTCATAGATGGTTCGCTTATATGTTCTCTACGTGCTAGTATGCTTAGGTATAACTATGAGATGCATACCTTTTATGCCATCCTTACTGTTTACTCGTGGATTAGTCTAATCGAAAAAGTGCTAATATTTCCAACATGTATGTATACTATAGTGATAAATAGAAGCAACACCTTCAGACTTTCACCAAGCCTATGTCGTCGTTAACCAACCCACACTCCCCCTGCTTGCATTGCCCTCCGCGTTCTCTAGCAGCACACCCAAAACCCTCATGTTACTGTCCCTGGCCCCCGCCACAATGTTCACGTTGAACGCCATGATGAAACCGACAACCGCCTATCTGGTTACATAAAAATCATGAGTGCACACAATGGTCCCCTCACCACATTCTCCGTTGTATACTTCACAAATCCCTACAAGACATATCCCATTTGCATCTTTAGCATCTTCACTAATCTCGATGATGAGCATCATCAAGATTAGTGCTCATCATCAAGATTAGTGAAGATGCTAAAGATGCAAAGGGGTTTTATGCAAAAGAACATGCACACCGCGTGCCACGTCAGCAACTGACAAGCGCGCCCTGCCCATTAGTTTCGGTGTCAAAATGTGTTTAAACACGGATCACCTTGATTTGTTGCAGCATGCCCCAGACTAGGTGAAGTGGTACCAATTTTTTACCCGAGCCTCAATTATGGTACTTCCTTCGATCCATGTATCTTAATGTTAGATAAGTCCGATCTTAGGGAGTACCAATCGTGCAATTAACTAACTTATACTCCTTTCGTTTCTAAATATAAGGTGTATTAGTTTTTCAAAAAGTCAACTGTTGTCTATGTTTGACCAACTTTACAGCAAAATATATAAATATTTATAATACTAAATATATAAAGTGTAAAAATATAGTTCATGATGAATCTACTGATAATGATTTGGTATTCTAGATATTGATATTTTTGTCTATAAACTTGGTCAAACTTAGAGAAGTTTGACTTTTTGAAAAAATAATACACCTTATATTGAGGAACGGAGGGAGTATAAGTTTGGAGTAACCCCCCTGAAGATGAAGTCGTTCTTTGTGATCGAAATTGCCTAGGAAATATGAATAATAATGTCCATGAGGAAAGGCAAATGCATCAAATCTTCAAGGGAGCCAAGCTAATCCTGAATCTGAATGTGCCTCTCGCCTGAGTACGGAAATTCATGTCGAAATTGAACTTGTTCGCTGTGAACTTTCTGGAGATGAACTGTGGCAAGCAGCACGACACTTTTACCTTTTTCAGTAAAAAAAATACTCCCTCTATTCCAAAATAGATGACTCACACTTGTGCACTCTCGATTTACTTTGCAGTACAAAAATACTAAGCCGTCGTCGGCGTCGTCGTCTTGTCTCCCTCCTCCCTCGTGCGCATTTCGTCGAGCAGGTGCCTCGCCGGCGGCGAGACCCTGGCCTCCCACTCGGCGAAGTCGGCCTCCACCTCCGCCGCCTCGGCCTCGAGCCCCAGCCGCTTCATCCCCCGCGCCATCACCCGGTACATGTACTCGTCCACCTCGCAGCCCCCCCTCCTAACCGCCGCCTCGTACACCCGCCACGCCGCGCGCGCCCTGCCCTTGGCCACCAGCGCGCGCACCAGCCTCGTGAGCTTGTACACGTCCACCCCCATCCACGGCCCCTCCGACTCCGAGAGCCGCCCGCCGCCGCGCCTCTCCTCCTTCTCCTCCAGGAACGCCTCCACGAGCGCGTCCACGGCGCCGGCGGCGGCCTCGGAGGGCGGCGAGGAGGAGACGAACGTGGCGTAGAGCTCCGGGTCGGGCCGGTACCAGGGCTCGGCGCGCGCCACGTGGAGCGCGGCGAGGGCGAGGGACCAGTGGCCCTGGCGCTGGAGCTCGGCCATGGCGGCGAGGAGATCGGCCCGGAGGAGGCGGCCGAGGGACGCGGAGGCCGCGCCGCGGGCGGACGACGGGGAGCGGTCGGCGGCGGTGAGGCGCTTGAGGGACTGCACGGCGTGGATGGCCTCCGTGGAGAGGGAGCGGCCGCGCTGGAGCGGGCCGCGGTTGTCGCGCGGGCCGCAGGTGATGGCCCCGGCCCTGGGCCTGGCCGCGGCGCGCGGGGAGGCCGTGGGCGTCGTGTGCGGCAGGAAGAGGAGAGACGCCATGGGAGGCGAGGATGGGAGCTGAGCAGGGGAGATTGGTCGTGTGGAGGCCGGGAGCACGAGGAGGAAGAAAGGGGATGATGCGTTTTGCTGCGGATTTTACGGGTGGCTTGGGAACCGTCTGATCCCTCGAAACTCTAGATACTTTCATCCTATATGTACAAAATTTTCTAAACAGACAAGCATGGATAATTGGGCAGTGTAAAACATCCCAAAATGCATCTTGCGTGTCGTGTTTACTGAAGGAGCTCAAAGCTTCCTGTGGAACTCAAACTATGGACCTACTTCTTACGAAGTGAATCTGCAAACGAATTTTTTATGTGTGTGGTTTGCATGCTTTGAGACATTATCGAAGATTTTCTGGGCACCTTACCTTGGATTGGGATTTTTTACCAACTAGATGATATCCCGCGCGTTGCTGCGGAATTATGTAAAAGCAAAACTGATGCACATAGGCAAATCTTCTACTGTCTAAACGGGAGATTACTACTAACTTGCAAGCCTCATTATGAAAAGAAAGTGAACAAATAATAATAATTTGTGGCCCTGCAGGTGCAACTAACATTTTGAAGGCTGAATATTGTAAACCTATCTCCCTTTGAAAGAACATGTCTCCCCGTAGTCTGTCAAACTAAGAAATATTTCATGAAATCTTAGAGAACAGGAAACGCGCTCAAGAAAGTATGCAACGTAATTATCTGATCACGGAAGCTAGTAAGAGGCTTCAGAGTTCAGAATAGCGTACCTACTGAAGCTAACTAAATAGGCCCAGTGTTTTCAAAACCAACCAAGTACGGAAAATCCTTGTATATCTTGCGATATAAACATCTCAATGTTTAACCATCAATGCTGGAAAGCTAGAAGGGAAATAGAGTGGCACGTTCAGGATATACATGATTAGCTGATTTATGTAGTACATGGCATTTCAAGAACAGTAAAGAAAAACATGGTCGCAATGTTTGTATGCTAAAGACTTAAGACTACATGTATATGTATCTGAACAGGAGTGTTAGTTTCGAAATCCTTCATAGGTCGGAACCTCTAAAGCTATTGAAATGAAAGCTGAACCCACATTCTTCAACATATATACGCTGCTTCGATTAATGAAGTTTATCCCTGCAAAATAGACAAACCAACCAAAACACTTTTTAGATTGATCCACACTACAATAAATTCTCTGATTAGTGTGCGTGTGGCTAATTTACTAAAGCAAATTAAACACTTTGCATCCTAGTAAGCAAGAAATATAGAGATGTCATACCAAGAGCCAGTAGCTACATCCCGCCACGAAGGACATGCATCCAAGAAAAAAGAAACTCTGCATCCTAGTAAAGATCTAACAAAACACAAAATATTATTGTGTCAATACTGCTCCTATCATCCAAAACACAAATGTATATAAAAAAACCTGATGCTAATACCTATGTTGGCATGCACATGCCAAAGAAAAGAAAAGAACCACAAACTTATTTTAAAAAGATCCCTTGACTGATATGCACGTAGCCTGGCTATACAATGTCATCAAAAGAGAAAAATAGCATATCAGGAGGTCATCTTCCCTGCACATAGATCAACATTGGTGGAGAAGAAATAAAGACATGAAGCAACATTGCAAGAGAAATAATCAGACAACAGAACCGATTATGGTCCATAGCGCTACCAAAATCCAAAGACATGCAAGTAAACAAAATCTGGTAAGTACAGTGATAACCCACAAGTATATGGGATCAATTGTAACCTCTTTCGATAAATAAGAGTGTCGAACCCAACGAGGATCTAAAGGTAGAACAAATATTCTCTCAAGTCCTATCTGCCACTGATACGACTCTACGCATGCTTAGTGTTCGCTTTACCTAGAACAAGTATAAAACTAGAAATACTTTGTATGTGTGATAAGATAGGTTTGCAAGATAATAAAGAGCACGTAAATATAAAGTAGGAGCTGTTTAGATAAAGAAGCAATAAAGTAAATATAGCGAGTGTGAAAAAGTGTTGGTAGGAGTTGTGAAATTGCCCCTAAGCAATTGACTACGTTACTAGACCGGTAATCACTATTGCAATTCTATTTGAGGGAGAGGCATAAGCTAACATACTTTCTCTTCTTGGATCATATGCACTTATGATTGGAACTCTAGCAAGCATCCGCAACTACTAAAGATCATTAAGGTAAAACCAAACCATAGCATTAAAGTATCAAGTCCCCTTTATCCCATACGCAAACAACCTACTTACTCAGGTTTGTGCTTCTGTCACTCACGCCACCCACCATAAGCAAATCATGAACATATTGCAAACCCTACAACGGGAATCCCTCACGCTTGCGCGACACAGAGGGCACAATAGGACAGCACCAATAATAAAACAAGCAATTCAAACCAATCATAGCAATTCATCAATCACCGGTAGGACAACGAAAATCTACTCAGACATCATAGGATGGTAACACATCATTGGATAATAATATGAAGCATAAAGCACCATGTTCAAGTAGAGGGTATAGCGGGTTGCGGGAGAGTGGACCGCTGAATATAGATGGGGGAGGGTGATGGAGATGTTGGTGAAGATGGCGGAGGTGTTGGTGAAGATCGCGGTGATGATGATGGCCCCCGGCGGCGTTCCGGCGCCACCGGAAGCAAGGGGGAGAGAGCCCCCCTTCTTCTTCTTCTTCCTTGACCTTCTCCCTAGATGGGAGAAGGGTTTCCCCTCTGGTCCTTGGCTCCCATGGCATGGGAGGGGCGAGAGCCCCTCCGAGATTGGATCTATCTCTCTGTCTCTCTCTGTTTCAGCGTTCTCAGATTCTGCCCTTTCACCATTTCTTTTATATCCGGATTTTCGTAACTACGAATGGGGTGAATCTTTCGCCCAGATTTTTCTCATAAAATTAGCTTTCTTGCAGCAAAAGAATAGCATCAACCGCCTTACGGGGTGCCCACGATGGTCCAGGGCGCACCTGCCCCCCTGGGGCGCGCCCCCTGCCTCGTGGCCCCCTCGGGCACCGTCTCGTGTTGATTCTTCCTCCCAAAAATCACAAATATACCAAAATAATGCTCCGTCCGTTTTTATCCCGTTTGGACTCCGTTTGATATTGGGTTTCTGTGAAACATAAAACCTGCAACAAACAGGAACTGGCACTGGGCACTGGATCAATATGTTAGTCCCAAAAAATAGTATAAAAAGTTGCCAAAAGTATATGAAAGTTGAATAATATTGGCATGGAACAATCAAAAATTATAGATACGACGGAGACGTATCAGCATCCCCAAGCTTAATTGTTGGGGAATGTAGTAATTTCAAAAAAATTCCTACGCACACGCAAGATCATGGTGATGCATAGCAACGAGAGGGGAGAGTGTTGTCCACGTACCCTCGTAGACCGAAAGCGGAAGCGTTAGAACAACGCTGTTGATGTAGTCGTACGTCTTCACGGCCCGACCGATCAAGCACCGAAACTACGGCACCTTCGAGTTCTAGCACACGTTCAGCTCGATGACGATCCCCATACTTCGATCCAGCAGAATGTCGGGGAAGAGTTCCGTCAGCACGACGGTGTGGTGACGATCTTGATGTTCTACCGTTGCAGGGCTTCGCCTAAGCACCGCTACAATATTATCGAGGAGGAGTATGGTGGAGGGGGGCACCGCACACGGTTAAGAGATCAAGAGATCAATTGTTGTGTCTATGGGGTGCCCCCTTCCCCCGTATATAAAGGAGTGGAGGAGGGGGCCGGGCAAGGGGGTGGCGCGCCCTAAGGGGGGAGTCCAATCCCAATCGGGAGTAGGACTCCCCCCTTTCCTATTAGGAGAGGGAGAGGGAAGGAAGAGGTGGGAGGGAAGAAGGAAAGGGGGGCCGGCCCCCTTCCCAATTCGGATTGGGCTTGGGGGGGGGGGGGAGCGCCCCCTCCTTTGCTTCTTCTCCCTCTCCTAAGGCCAAATAAGGCCCATATACCTCCCGGGGGGTTCCGATAACCTCCCGAAGCTCCGGTATTGTCCCAATCTCACCCGGAACCATTCTGGTGTCCAAATATAGTTGTCCAATATATCGATCTATATGTCTCGACCATTTCGAGACTCCTCGTCAAGTTCGTGATCACATCCGGGACTCTGAACAACCTTCGGCACATCAAAACTCATAAACTCATAATAAAACTGTCAACGAAACCTTAAGCGTGCGGACCCTACAGGTTCGAGAACTATGTAGACATGACCGAGACTCGTTTCCGGTCAATAACCAATAGCGGAACCTAGATGCTCATATTGGCTCCTACATATTCTACGAAGAGCTTTATCGGTCAAACCGCATAACAACATACGTTATTCCCTTTGTCATCGGCATGTTACTTGCCCGAGATTCGATCGTCGCTATCCAATACCTAGTTCAATCTCGTTACCGGCAAGTCTCTTTACTCGTTACGTAATGCATCATTCCATAACTAGCTCATTAGCTACATTGCTTGCAAGGCTTGTAGTGATGTGCATTACCAAGAGGGCCCAGAGATACCTCTCCGACAATCGGAGTGACAAAACCTAATCCCGAAATACGCCAACTCAACATGTACCTTTGGAGACACCTGTAGAGCTCCTTTATAATCACCCAGTTACGTTGTGACGTTTGGTAGCACACAAAGTGTTCCTCCGATAAACGGGAGTTGCATAATCTCATAGTTGTAGGAACATGCATAAGTCATGAAGAAAGCAATAGCAACATACTAAACGATCAAGTGCTAAGCTAACGGAATGGGTCAAGTCAATCACATCATTCTCCTAATGATGTGATCCCGTTAATCAAATGACAACTCATGTCTATGGCTAGGAAACTTAACCATCTTCGATTCACGAGCTAGTCAAGTAGAGGCATACTAGTGACACTATGTTTGTCTATGTATTCACACATGTATTATGTTTCCGGTTAATACAATTCTAGCATGAATAATAAACATTTATCATGAAATAAGGAAATAAATAATAACTTTATTATTGCCTCTAGGGCATATTTCCTTCAGTCTCCCACTTGCACTAGAGTCAATAATCTAGTTCACATCGCCATGTGATTTAACACCAATATTCATATCTCTATATGATTAACACCCATAGTTCACATCGTCATGTGACCAACAACCAAAGGGTTTACTAGATTCAATAATCTAGTTCACATCGCTATGTGATTAACACCCAAAGAGTACCAAGGTGTGATCATGTTTTGCTCGTGAGAGAAGCTAAGTCAACGGGTCTGTCACATTCAGAGCCGTATGTATTTTGCAAATATTTTATGTCTACAATGCTCTGCACGGAGCTACTCTAGCTAATTGCTCCCACTTTCAATATGTATCCAGATTGAGACTTAGAGTCATCTGGATCGGTGTGAAAGCTTGCACCGATGTAACTCTTTACGACGGGCTCTTTTATCACCTCCATAATCGAGAAATATTTCCTTAGTCCTCACTAAGAATATTCTTGACCAATGTCCAATGATCTACTCCTAGATCACTATTGTACTCCCTTGCCAAAATCAGAGCAAGGTATACAATAGGTCTGGTACATAGCATAGCATACTTTATAGAACCTATGACTGAGGCATAGGGAATGACTTTCATTCTTTTTTCTATTTTCTGCCGTGGTCGGGATTTGAGTCTTACTCAATTTCACACCTTTGCAACACGGGCAAGAACTCTTTCTTTGACTGTTCCATTTTGAACTATTTCAAAATCTTGACAAGGTATGTACTTATTGAAAAACTTATCAAGCGTATTGATCTATCTCAATAGATCTTGATGCTCAATATGCAAGTAGCTTTACCGAGGTCTTTCTTTTAAAGAACTCCTTTTAAATACTCCTTTATGCTTTCCAGAAAAAATCTACATCATTTCTGATCAACAATATGTTACTCACATATATTTATCAGAAAGGCGGTAGTGCTCCCACTCACTTTATTGTAAATACAGGCTTCATCGCATGTCTGTATAAAACTATATGCTTTGATCAACTTATCAAAGCGTATATTCCAACTCTGAGATGCTTGCACCAGTCCATAGATGGATCGCTGGAGCTTGCACATTTTGTTAGCACCTTTAGGATTGACAAAACCTTCTGGTTGCATCATATACAACTCTTCTTTAAGAAAACCATTAAGGAATGTAGTTTTGACATCCATTTGCCAGATTTCATAAAATGTGGCAATTGCTAACATGATTCGGACAGACTTAAGCATTGCTACAGTTGAGAAAATATCATTGTAGTCAACACCTTGAACTTGTCGAAAACCTATTTGCGACAAGTCGAGCTTTGTAGATAGTAACACTACTATCAGCGTCTGTCTTCCTCTTGAAGATCCATTTATACAATATGGCTTGCCGATCATCGGACAACTCCACCAAAGTCCACACTTTGTTCTCATACATGGATCCCATCTCAGATTTCATGGCCTCTAGGCTCATCATCGCTTCCTCATAGTTTGTAGGTTCATCATGGTCTAATAACATGACTTCCAGAACAGTATTACCGTACCACTCTGGTGCGGACTGTACTTTGGAAGACCTATGAGGTTTTGTAGTAACTTAATCTGAAGTTTCATGATCATCACCATTAGATTGCTCACTAATTGGTGTAGGAATCACTGGAACTGATTTCTGTGATGAACTACTTTCCAATTCGGGAGAAGGTACAAATTACATTATCAAGCTCTACCTTCCTCCCACTCACTTCTTTCGATAGAAACTCCTTCTCTAGAAAGGATCCATTCTTAGCAACGAATGTTTTGCCTTCGGATCTGTGATAGAAGGTGTACCCAACAGTTTCCTCTGGGTATTCTATGAAGACGCACTTCTCCGATTTGGGTTCGAGCTTATCAGGTTGAAACCTTTTTCACATAAGCATCGCAACTCCAAACTTTAAGAAACGACATCTTAGGTTTACTGCTAAACCATATTTCATACGATGTCGTCTCAACGGATTTAGAGGGTGCCCTATTTAAAGTGAATGCAGCTATCTCTGATGCATAACCCCAAAATGATAGTGGTAAATTGGTAAGATGCATCATAGATCGCACCATATCCAATAAAGTGCGGTTACGACTTTCGGACACACCATTACGCTGTGGTGTTCCATGTGGCGTGAACTATGAAACTATTCCACATTGTTTAAAATGAAGGCCAAACTCGTAACTCAAATATTCTTCTCTACGATCAGCTTGTAGAAACTTTATTTTCTTGTTACGATGATTCTCCAGTTCACTCTGAAATTCTTTGAACTTTTCAAATGTTTCAGACTTGTACTTCATTAAGTAGATATACGCATATCTGCTCAAATCATCTGTGAAGGTCAGTGAGGGAGTCCTGGACTAGGGGGTGTACGGATAGCCGGACTATCATCATCGGCCGGACTCCAAGACTATGAAGATACAAGATTGAAGACTTCGTCCCGTGTCCGGATGGGACTTTCCTTGGCGTGGAAGGCAAGCTTGGCGATACGGATATGAGATCTCCTACCATTGTAACCGAGTCTGTGTAACCCTAGCCCTCTCCAGTGTCTATATAAACCGGAGGGTTTAGTCCATAGGACGAACAACCATTACAACAATCATACCATAGGCTAGCTTCTAGGGTTTAGCCTCCTTGATCTCGTGGTAGATCCACTCTTGTACTACCCATATCATCAATATCAATCAAGCAGGAGTAGGGTTTTACCTCCATCGAGAGGGCCTGAACCTGGGTAAAAACATCGTGTCCCTTGTCTCCTGTTACCATCCGCCTAGACGCACAGTTCGGGACCCCCTACCCGAGATCCGCCGGTTTTGACACCGACATTGGTGCTTTCGTTGAGAGTTCCTCTGTGCCGTCACCGATAGGAAGGATGCCTCTTCCCGTCTTCAAAGACGGTATCTTCGCCAAAGGAGCCTTGGCCGCCGGCCAAACTATCCGGCTAGGTGGTTTTCTCATGACCGCCTGTTCGGCCACCGCTTCGACGATGACCTCTCGGGTCATCAAAAGCAATCTTCATGTTAACTCAGAATTCGCCGAGCAGTTGGATCCAATAGAGCTCTCGTCCGTAAACGAGCTCTTGGATCGCATCGCCGCCCTGGGAGTCGCTACAGACTACAATCAGATTGGGCTTTAAACCGATCTAAGAGAGATTAACTCTCCCCAGGTTACCCACCATGTTGCGGTGGTAGAGGAACAACGCGGCGACTCTTCTCCTGTATTGAAAACTAGTCATGTCTGGGCTCCCGAACCCTCCATGCCGGATTCCCGCGGAGGGACAGACTTCGATCAAGCACTGAACCTAAAGTCAGGCATCGGACCGGACTCGTTGGACAACGTCCAACAATCCAAGCTTCCAAATTCAGAAACTTCTCGGCCTTTGAGCCTCGAGATGGGTAGGGTTCCGGACTCAATTCCACCCACCCACCTAGACATATGCGATCTATCTCAAATCCGGCAAGAGCCCACTGAGACAGTACATCATTACTGGGCCAGATTCCTCCTGGTTATGGACAGGATAAAGGACTGCCGAGAGGAAAACGCAATTCCTATTTTTTGCAATAATTGCACGGACGAGGGAATCTTGAACGCCGTCAGTCGCCGTGAAATTACACGCTTCGCCGACCTGGCGTCCATAGTACGAAAGTACTGTGCGATGGAGAGTTTCCGGAAAACCGAGACTAAGTTTTGGGACAATCCGGCCCCGAATACAACCCTAGTCCGTAACAAAAGGGTGCATCACACGCAGGCACCAGGTACAAAAACCAAAAAACAAAAACCCCATAAAGGGCATGGAACCGTATTGGAGGGATGGCTTAGCGGACCCTATAAAATTCACAGTACAGAAGGCACCACCCCAACACATAGCCTCCGAGCATGTTGGATATTGCGAGAGGTGGCCAAAAGTGGCGAGGAGCTTCTAGCCCCGAAAAACCACTCCAACAGTATCAGTACAGTGTCAACAGTCTTCGAGACTTTCGCATCAAATAATATGCGAAAACGAACAAGCGCAGCCTCGCCGAAGTCTACCAAGTAGCAACAACAAATCCATGGAGTGACACGGCCATCACCTTCAACGCCAGCGATGAACCTAAGTTTCGAACAGCCCGAGCACCAGCCGCATTGGTCCTCAGTCCAATAGTGGACGGCTTTCGTCTTACCAAGGTACTCATGGATGGCGGCAGCGGACTAAACCTCATCTACGAGGAAACTCTTCAAAAAATGGAAATAGACTAGAGCCTCATTGAGCGAAGCAGCACAACCTTTAGAGGAATAATCCCTAGCCGGGAAGCGCGCTGCACAGGAAAAATCACACTTGACGTGGTGTTCGGCTCGCCGGACAATTACAGGTCCGAGGAGATCACGTTCCAAGTGGCCCCGTTCAGCAGCGGATATCACGCTATATTAGGACGAGAGGCATTCACAATTTTTCAAGCCACACCCCATTACGGGTACATGAAGCTTAAGATGCCTGGGCCCGGCGGAATAATCACTCTCGCTAGTGATCCGGACATAGCACTCCGCGCCGAAAACAAGACAGCCGCATTAGCCCTGGAGGCACTATCCGAAGCCCTAGCGACAGAAGAACTCACTGCGCTGCGCTCTACGGTGAATAGGGACGATGTGATACACGATAAGAGATCCAAGTCCACCTCCTTCAAACCAGCGGATGAAATAGTCAAATTCCAGGTCCATCCAACGGACCCAACAAAGACGGCCTCCATCGGGGCACAGCTGAACCCTGATGTGGATGCCGCACTGCGAGAATTCCTTCGGGAAAATTGGGACATCTTTGCCCGGCACCCTTCAGATATGCCAGGAATCCCACGCAGATTGGTAGAACACAGCCTAAACATCCTAAAAGGATTTAAGCCAGTCAAACAGGCTCTTCGGCGATTTTCCGAACCGAAAAGACAGGCAATGGGAGAAGAGCTAGCCAAGCTACTGGAAGCCGAATTCATCAGAGACATCAAACATCCGGACTGGCTAGCAAACCTGGTAATGGTACCAAAGAAGGACAAATCCTGGCGCCTATGCGTCGATTTTAAAGACCTCAACAAGGCCTGCCCAAAGGATCCCTTCCCCCTTCCCCGCATCGACCAAATAATCAATGCTACTGCAGGGCACGACTCATTGTGCTTCCTCGACACATACTCCGGCTACCATCAAATCAACATGGCTGAGGCGGACCAAGTCGCAACGGCATTCATTACTCCATATGGACCATTCTGCTTCAACACGATGCTCTTTGGACTCAAAAACGCCGGCGCAACATATCAGCGCATGATTCAGACATATCTGGCTACCCAGATCGGCAAAACACTAGAGGCATACGTAGACGACGTAGTCGTCAAAACCAGACACGTCGAAACCCTAGTAGACGATTTGAGGCTCACATTCGACAACCTCCGAGCATATGACATTAAGCTGAATCCGGAAAAATGCGTTTTTGGCGTAACAGCAGGAAAGCTCCTGGGCTTCATTGTATCCGGTAGAGGAATTGAAGCAAACCCAGCCAAGATCCGAGCTCTGTCACAGTTGGATATTCCAAAAGACCTCAAACAAATACAAAAATTGACTGGATGCGTGGCGGCTCTAAGCCGCTTTATCTCCCGTTTGGCAGAAAAGGCATTGCCCCTCTATCGCCTCCTCAGGCGCACCGAACACTTCGAGTGGACGGATGCTGCCACTGCCGGACTCGAAGAAATAAAAGCCATATTGGCAACAAATCCGGTCCTGGCCGCGCCTAACCTGGGCGAACCAATGTTGTTATACATCGCGGCAACACATCAAGTTGTAAGCGCGGTACTCGTCGTCGAACGAGAAACAGAAGGGCATAAATTCCCTCCTCAAAAACCAGTGTACTACGTATCCACTGTCTTAACTCCCTGCAAGTCCCGTTACCCGCACTATCAAAATATAGCGTACGCAGTGTTCATGGCATCCCGGAAGCTCCGACACTACTTTCAAGAGTGTTCGATAACAGTGGCCTCCGAAGTGCCCCTCAACGACATTATAAACAACCACGACGCAACGGGCAGGATTGCAAAATGGGTCATTGAGCTCTTACCATTCGATATAACTTACAAACCTTGGCGAGCCATAAAGTCACAAGTCTTGGCTGACTTTGTCGCTGAATGGACTGAAGCCGAACTCCCTAAAGAGTACGGCGCATACTCCAATTGGACTATGCATTCCGACGGCTCCAAAATGTTGGCCGGCTTGGGGGCTGGCGTCGTATTGACGTCCCCAACCGGGGATACAGTCCAATACGTGCTTCAGATAATGTACACGGACTCCAACAATGCAGCCGAATATGAGGCCCTCCTACATGGCCTCCGGATGGCAATCTCCATGGGCATTCAACGCCTAGAGGTGCGCGTGGACTCAAACCTTGCAATATCCCAAGTAAATGGAGACTTTGACGCCAAGGATCCGAAGATGGCAGCCTATCGTAACACTGTCCTAAAAATGTCAGCCCGGTTCGAAGGACTTGAATTCCACCACGTAGCCCGGGATAATAACCAAGCAGCCAACGTATTGGCACGCATCGGTGCGAAACGCGACGCTGTCCCTCCAAACATCTTCCTAGAACGGCTCTTTAAGCCATCCGTACTATGGGAAGAGGAGTCTGGAAATAACAACCCGGAAGCAGCCGCACCACCCAGCACAGAACAATCTGACATAATCAGCAACCCAGCCGATGAAATAACGCCTTCAGCCCACGAAATAATGGCAGTAATTGCCCCATGGACAGAACCATTCCTAGCCTACCTGATTAGGCAGGAGCTTCCCGAAGACCAAAACGAGGCTCGCTGCATAGTTCGGTGGTCTAAAGCCTACAAGGTCCATGAGGGGGAACTTTACAAGAAAAGCACAACCGGAGTCCTTCAAAGGTGTATCTCCGAAGAGGAAGGGCGAAACCTTCTGGCCGAAATTCATGCCGGACTAGGCGGACACCATGCCGCAGCCCGGGCCCTGGTAGGCAAGGCATTCCGTACAGGATTTTATTGGCCGACGGCCCGGGCAGATGCTCAGGACTTAGTCCAAAGATGCGTCGGTTGTCAGCTCTTTGCTAATCAGAGCCATATGCCACCCACCGCCTTCAAAACTATACCCATTACCTGGCTGTTCGCGGTCTGGGGGCTTGACATGGTTGGACCCCTTAAAGGGGGAACCCACAAGCAAAGGTACCTATTGGTCATGGTGGACAAATTCACCAAATGGATAGAGGCCAAGCCAGTTAAAACAGCAGAGTCTGGACCAGTGATAGACTTCATATCCGGGGTAGTACGCCGTTATGGTGTCCCCCATAGCATCATTACCGATAACGGCACGAACTTCACGGCCGACGAGGTTAAATTATGGTGCAAAAATATGGGCATTAAGCTCGATTACGCTTCAGTCTATCATCCTCAAACTAACGGTCAAGTGAAACGAGCAACTGGTCTAATAATGAGCAGCATCAAACCCAGACTAGTGCGGTCCCTTACGGAATCTGGCACGCACTGGGTAGAGGAGCTTGACTCCGTACTTTGGGGGCTGCGGAGAACGCCCAACCGTACTACCGGATTCACACCATTTTTCATGGTATACGGCGCAGAGGCAGTTTTGCCCTGCGACATCATTCATGACTCACCTCGAGTGCGCATGTACGAAGAAAGAGAAGCCGAGCTGGATCGGCAGGACAGCTTGGACGCATTGGAGGAAGAACGCGACATCGCCAAGGCTCGTTCCGCATTCTATCAACAGCAAGCTCGAAGATATCAAAGCAGAGAAGTACGGGCTAAGACTTGCAATGTTGGCAAACTAGTTCTACGCCTGCCGGATAAGAAAAAGGACAAGCTCAAGCCCAAATGGGAGGGCCCCTTCATTATCGATCAAGTCCTGACCGGCGAAGCGTACCGTCTGCGAAATGCATCGGACAACCGACTCGAGCCGAACCCATGGAACGCAGCCCGCCTCCGACGATTCTATGCCTAGCGCCGGACTAAGAGTTCGTCTCCTTCCCCCGTCCAAATTTTTACATTTCAGCTGTCTTTCTCTTCCTTCTTTTCTCTCACCCTTTTCATAAAAGACCTTAAAAGCCTACTTGCGCATTGTTCGCACATACTTGATGTGCTATCCGCACTCATTATACCTGGGGGCTTCTTTACCAGAAGCTTACTTATAAGGGCTTCATGCCCAGCACATGTGTCAAACTTCCACATGTACCTTTTATTCACCATTATATGCATCGATATGACTTAAGTTTTGGCCAAGCTGGGTTGCCTGGCTCCTGTGCTTACCCCTACGTTCCCGATTGTTCGGCTAGGAGGTAAAGGGAGCACCTCTGCGATTGTTACTGCCGGGTCAGCCGGATGTGTACCTCAGACTGGGTGAAGCCGAAAGCTAGCGTTCTTAAGGGAATATTCAGTCTGTGACTTGAAAGATGATTTTTTACCTATTTATTTATCTGCCCCCAGATGTTTTCCTGCTCTTTTCACAGTCCGGGCATGCACTTTAGGCATGCCTCCCAGGGAAAGGAACCCTTAACGGAACTATTCTCCCTGGAAGATGTTTCTTACTAACCATGTAATATAACATAACTAGTTGGGCACTTATCTGATAAAGCACTAATGACCCCTACGCCTGGTCTCCATGCATGCCCCGGTTGTTTCTTAACCGAGAAGGTATTCGGATACACTCCGGACTCTAGGGTCCCGAGGTTGAAGCGAAAAGGTCGGCAAAGACAAATGATCTACAATCCGGCTAGAAGGCATTTTACATGTCATTTTAAATACATTGTCAAATCGACTGACTGTACTCCTCCTCAATCCCGTCTAATAGGATGTCTAATTTACAGTCCCATTGGGAATATTTAGCGGCGAACTCTACTTGGCCGTACACTAAGCTCATAGGGATTTCCTTCCC
Organism: Triticum timopheevii; assembly: GCA_963921465.1. Lineage (NCBI taxonomy): Eukaryota > Viridiplantae > Streptophyta > Magnoliopsida > Poales > Poaceae > Triticum > Triticum timopheevii. The sequence continues at coordinate 130,066,872 of OY997266.1, forward strand.
ATCGGGCCCCGCAGGTCCGACCTCGGCCATGTGGTTGGGATCCACCTTCTTGTACCGCGTCTTCACCATGGCCCGGGCCTCCCTGGCACCTTGGCGGCAGGCCGATATCTTCCATAAACGCAAGCGCTGCCGCGCTCCCTGAAGCTTCTCCGCAAGCTCTCCAAGGCCCTCGGGTAGGGAGAGGGACGGCCATAAAGCCTGGATGACGCCGCTCATCGCCTGCCGAACTCGTTCGAGCAGTTGCACCAGCTCGGGAAGTTGATCACCCGTTGATACGGGCATCTCCTCCGAACATATTTCTGTCAATTGACTTCCTCGCCGAACTCTTCTTTTCAAAGGAGTTCGCTCAAGCACTTACTATAGATGCCGTGACGAAGCCGCTGATTCTCCTTCACGGAGCCAGACAGCTCGACCCGAACACCTTTCAGCTCCTCTCCAAGCTGGGCGTGGGCATCCTGGAGTTTGTTCCTTTCCTGCTGCACCTTCGTCAGCACCCTCTCGCCGGTCTTCAGCTGGCGCAGTAGTTGTTGCTTGTCCAGATCCAGTCCGGCAACATCTGCAATATCATTGTCAGACTTACATGCACGCCGCACACCGCTTATCTTTTTGAAATAATGTGTTACCAGGAGGGGTCTCTGTGTTTCCTCCTGCGGCAGCGAGTGCGGCCTCAAGTTGGGCCTTGCACTCTTGTAGCTCCTGAGACAATTGGGCATTCCTCTCTGTAAGATCCTGCATATCAAATGATCCTTAAATCAGTTACTCTAACTACTTTAAGTCTCGGGGGCTACTGGCATATACAACTATTAAAATCCCTTACCCGTATGTCTTTTACATACTGCTCCGCGGCTCTGGTCAAACCATCTTGAGCAGCATGGAGGTGCGCGTCCCCCGTGTTAAAGGCATTCAACGCCTCGGGGGAGAAGCACGCGTCACGTAAAACTGTCCGGCGGCTCCTATTATTCATGGCGCTCTCCACCTAAAACCTGGTGGCGGACAGTCTGTCGGCATCCTTCGTTGGAGGAGTATCCGGCTCGCGCCTTGCGCTCGCCTCCCCCTCCAGACCAGGCATTGGAGCCTGGCTGGCAGAGGCTTGGTGGGCAACCTCTCTGCCCACAGTCCGGCGAGCACTCTTTCTCCTGCAAAAGTCATGAGCATTCAAACACCTCCTAGGAACTCTGTCCTAAATGATGGTCGCGAGCTATACCGTTGCGGTGACGTTTCGATTCGCACCACACCCCTCTTCCGCCTGCGGGGCCGGACTGACCCCTGTTAGTCAGCCGCCGCGGGTTCGGCTTCCCGCCTTGAAGGTACCTCCTGTGAGACACCATTGTATACGGTGGTCAGAAATGCGCAAGGACGGAGTAATGGTGTCAGGACTTCGGTCACAATCACCTGGGGAGCCGGAGATAGGCCGGGGTAGTCGGCCGTAATGGCGACTAGGGCATTATCCATGCTGAGTTGGTGAAACACCCCGTCGATTAGCTCCACCTTTATGTCCGGATCCTCTTCGGAGGACGGATCGAGAGATCTTTCTGGATCCTCGGGTTATGGGGCCGGACTATGTATGCTCTCCATAGTCCGACGCAGTTCCTGCGTTAAAACCATAAAGTAAGGTACTTAACTTTGAGAGCGCGGGTCGGATAAAAGAACATCCGCTTACCCAGCTCCGAGGGTTGTTCCTGGAGAACCCATTCAATGGGCTCGTCTGGAGGAAGTCCTCCTTCTCCCCCTTGTATAGGCCGGACAGAATCTTCACTAGGTCTTCGGCCGATCCCGGCCCTTGGCGGCCATGACGAGTGGCATCATTCTCTCCGTTGAAATCCCACATGGGGTGGCCCCTGCATTGCAGCGGCTGCACCCCCCGCATAATGCACGTGGCCATGACTCCGATCATGGTCAATCCGGAATGGGCCAGTAACCTTATCCGGCCCATCAAATAATGGACGCTCTTGTCTTCCTCCAGCTGAGGGCTCCGCGGGCGCCAGCTCAGGCGTTTCTTTAGAGGAGCATTGCTGAACTCCGGGAGGCTGATCCGAACAGGGTCCGGCAGTGGAGCGTCTTCTACATAAAATCATTCTGAAGGCTAGTCTTCGGACGCCTTCTTGGGGGTTCCAGATGGATATCCAGTGAAAGGATCGATATGGTTGACTAGAGGGGGGGGGGGTGAATAGGCAACTAACAATTTTTAATCTTTTCTTTACCAAATTAAACTTTGCAACAAATAGGTTGTCTAGATATGCAACTAAGTGAGCAACCTATATGATGCAATAACAACTAGCAAGCAAGCAAGCAAGAGATGAAACAATAAGTAAGCTTGCGAAAGTAAAGGCACGAAATAACCAAGAGTGGAGACGGTGAAGACGAGGATGTGTTACCGGAGTTCCTTCCTTTTGAGGGGAAGTACGTCTCCGTTAGAGCGGTGTGGAGGCACAATGCTCCCCAAGAAGCCACTAGGGCCACCGTATTCTCCTCACGCCCTCACACGATGCGAGATGCCGTGATTCCACTATTGGTGCCCTTGAAGGCGGCGACCGAACCTTTACAAGCAAGGTTGGGGCAATCTCCACAACAATCGGAGGCTCCCAACAACAACACCACCACGAAGCTTCACCACAATGGAGTATGGCTTCGACGTGACCTCAACCGTCTAGGGTGCTCAACACCCAAGAGTAACAAGATCCGCAAGGGATAAGTGGGGGGAATCAAATATCCTTTGGTAGAAGTGTAGATCGGGCCCTTGTCACCCAATCCCGAGCAAATCAACAAGTTTGATTGGCTAGGGAGAGAGATCGAGCGAAAATGGAGCTTGGAGCAACAATGGAGCTTAGAGGTGGAAGAGGTAGTCAACTAGAGGTAGAAGACAACCCTTATATAGTCGTGGAAAAGATCCAACCGTTATCCACTAGTTTTGCCCGCGACTCACGGTACTACCGCTCCAAGGAAGCGGTACTACCGCGACGCCGCGCGGTACTACCGTGGATGACCACGGTACTACCGTGGCAGCTACACAGGCCGGAACAAGCCTGAGGAAGGAGCAGTACTACCGCTTGCGCGGTACTACCGCTCCCCCTTGCGGTACTACCGCAAGGCAGAAGGGTCACGGCCTGGGAAGGGCGCGGACGAAATAAATTTCATCCGTGCCTACTTCCGCAGAAACTAGGGTGGTGCAAAAACCCGACGCGGTACTACCGCCTGCAAGGCGTGGTACTACCGTGGTAGGCACGGATGTAAAAAATTACATCCGCGCCTACTACCGCGACGCAGCGGTACTAGGCAGAAGGGCCACGGTACTACAACTCCAACGGAGCGGTACTACCGTGGGCCCCCGCGGTACTACCGCGCTGGACGAGCGGTACTACCGTGGGTGGCGCGGATGTAAAAAATTACATCCGCCCCTACTACCGCACCGGAGCGGCACTAGGCCAGAGTGCGGCGGTACTACCGCACCAATGGAGCGGTACTACCATGAGGGGCGCGGATGTAGAAAATTACATCCGCCCCTACTACCGCACCGGAGCGGCACTAGGCCAAGGTACCGCGGTACTACCGCGCCAGAGGGGCGGTACTACCGTGGCCTGTCGCGGTACTACCGCTTGTACTTGCGGTACTACCGCAAGTACAGCAGTAGTCGTCAGTTTTTCGCACAACCACGATAACGATGGGTAGCTCCAAAGTGCAAGGAAAGGAGGGGCAAGTGTACGTGTGATTCCACCCTACCTTTCCGACGCGGACCCCCTCTTAATAGTACGGCTCTCCTACGACTCAACTCCACCAAAGAGAAACGTAGAACAACGCCGGCTTCATCAGTCTCCGAGGGGCACCGAATCGTCTTGTGCCTAATGATGAAGTATCTGTGGGACTCAAGGCACACGATTAGTTCGCACGAGTATTGTCATCAATCACCAAAACACTTAGGGATAAATATGCCCTTACAATCTCCCCCTTTTTGGTGTATTGATGACAACACGGGATTTGCACATAGATAAGATATTTTTAAAGCAGTGGCAAACCCCACTCCTCTAAAATATAGACGGGGCTCCCCCTAGATGTGTGCACTATAGATGAATGCTTTGGACTGCATGGCACACAAGCTAGGATCAACACTCCCCCTATATTTTAGAGACCAAGACATGATAATAAGCATAGCATAGCATGAAAGTAGCACAATATAACACAAGCTAGCTAGGATAGATAGAGTGCATATGTCTTACACCATACGAGATAAGATAACCAAGGTTCAAACGATAAAAGCAGCAGAGAGTTCAACTGAAAGCAGCAAACACACAAACTCGCAAATCCAAATCCCTACACTCTCTCCCCCTTTGGCATCGAGACGCCAAAAAGGCAGAGAGGACACCTAAACACACAAGAGGTGGCTCAAGCAGAGAAGCGGTCCCACGCCTCTTCGTCAGACTCCTCCGCAGCTGGAATGGACTCCTCGGCCTCCTCCTCAGAATCAGTCCACTTGTACCCTTGCTTCTCCATCCCCTCGGTCTCAGGAGTGATGCGCTCCTCAGACCCGCCAGACACATCCTCGCCATAGAGCTGCAAGACCTTGTTGTGCCGGCGACGACTCTCCTTGGACTCCACGTGAGCCCTGTACTGTCCCTTGGCTTGCATGCAGAAAAGAGACTTCATCTTATCCTTCAACCTCTTGGCCCAAGATGGCCTAGAGTCACTCTGAGAGGGCCTAGCAGAACGGCCCCCAGCAACATCCTCAGCTCCAGCAGCATCCTCATCAACAGCAGCAGCCCTAGCAGCAGACGCCTCAGCACGAGTAGCGGTGTTAGCCTAGTTGGGTTTGACCCTCAGACAAATGGGCTCATGGCGAATCCAGTATGGAGCCAGGAACTCCTCCTCAGGGTACATCTTCTCCCAAGTCTTCGAAATCAGCAGAAACAGGTAGGGTCCATAAATAGGCACCTTGCGGTTGAACACAGCAAACCGAAGCTCACACCACATGATGTGAGAGACATCAAGTGGCTGAGTCTGAGACGAGCGAGCCTCCTCGCACAGAAGCATCATGTCCACCATGTAGGCATGAACCTTGTCTTTGTCACCGATGCGTGGGAACAGAGAGTTGCGGAAGATGCGGTACATGATATCCAGAAAGGGGTTGAGAACCAAGATTGTCTTGCCAGTGGCGAGCGTCTTCTCAACCATGAACGGGGTGAGCTTGTCCTTGTCAGCAGAGTCAGCATTGCCGTGAGGGCGAACACCGATGGGAGTGTCAAGTCCATCATCAGCAACGTGAAGCAAATCCATGAACTCCTTCCAGGTAGCAGACAGCTGGCGGCCATTGGTCATCCACGTCATCCTCCTCTCATCATTGGTGTGAAAGAACACTGAGGCAAAGAACTGACAGATGATCTCAGGGTCATAGTCCATGTGGAAAGAGATCACATGCTCAATTCCAAACTGCTCCACCAAGTCCAGAGCCTCCCCAAAGTAGTCACGAAACTTGTCCTTCCTCATGTGGTGCATCTCAATCCACTTGACCTCCACATAGGTATTCTGCTTGTTCTTGATGACATCCAAGTAGATCTGGGTTTGGGTCTTGTTCCAGAACAGTTCACACCCTCTGACAGTGGAGCGTGGGGTCACATAGGGGTGAAGCTGCCTGAGACGGACATACTCTTGAGCGCCTATCTCATCCATGCCCCTGGCGGGCTCCTTGTGCTTGCTAGCGGTGGTCTTGACATTGCGCTTCGATGCAGATGACCCCTCGGGAACTTCTCCTGGGTTGCGCAGACACTTGGAGCCAGTGTCACGAATGGGATTGGCCCGGCGAGAGCCACCACCTAAGACACACACGCAAAGCACCAAAACAAGGCGAAAAGAATCAATGCAAAGGCTATAAGACAGCACATGAAACCCATAGAAGATAAACGAGAAAGTTGGCATGCGATAGATGTGAGCCACGGTAGATCTGCCATGGGTTGCGGTACTAAAGGCTTAGTACAGCTCCAGACGCGGTAGTACCATGAGTGGTCACGGTAGTACCGTGGCTGGGGCAGTAGTAAGGCTTTAGTACCGCATGGCGCGCGGTAGTACCGCGCCCTAGGGGCGGTAGTACCGTGAGAGCGGTAGTACCGCTCCCTACGGGCGGTAGTACCGCGTTGCGTCGGATCTAGCAGGATTTGAATCTGAAAAAGGAACCGCGAAACCATGGCGGTGCTACGGTGACCAGATCTAGTGCAAGACAACAATACAAGTGTAAATCCTATGCAATACTACACTCCTTCATCCTACTCTTGCAGAGATCTAGACTAGGAATCTCAAGAACATACAAGCCTCCCCCTAAACCTAGAAGAACCAAATACAATCAAAACGGAGAAGGATTTGGGGAAAAACCTTGGTCCATAGCAAGAGCACGTGGTGGGGAACGATCCCACCGGACGGAATCACGGGAGGGCAGCCGGTGGAGGAGATCCGGCGACGAACGCCGGCTCCGTTCGTGAGCACGAGAGAGGAAGAGCAACGTGGAGAGAAGGGGACGAATGGGTATGGGGGAGTTAGAACTCCCCCTGCCCGACCTTATCCCCACGCGCCCGAACCGGCGCGGTAGTACCGCGGGTCATCGCGGTAGTACCGCCCGGGCGGAAGTACCGCGCCGAGGCGGTAGTACCGCTCAGCCAGGCGGCAGTAAAAAATTACTGCCGCTTGGGGACGGTAGTACCGTGCTCCCATCAGCGGTAGTACCGTGATTGGCCGCGGTAGTACCGTGGCCGACCGCGGTTGTACCGTGAGCTCACGCCACCGAAGGTTTCGAACAAGAGAGAAACACGCCTTTGCACCGAAAAACAGACAAAACCCAAAACAGCACAAAAGCAAGGGAACAACAGGAAATCCCTAAGTGACAAAGTCTCTCGAGGAGAGAGGGCGGTGGCCGAAGCCACCTATGTTTGAGTTGGATGGTATGGCACCGCGAAGAATTATCCTTGGGCCCATGACCAAAACTCGTCTTTGAAGCACAAGTACCATCAAAAATGGCTAATGTGAAAGAGGTGATCTATTTATGCATAATGGGGGGAGGGAGAGTTCATTGAGAGAACAACACTCCCCCTATGTCCATGCCTACACCTAAACTAGACAACAAGTTGAGTGTGGTGGGGGGTGCACGGGTTCAAGTCACATTGCTCAAATCAATGATATTTAGCTCATGCCTTAACTCGCGAAATCTTGCTTCATCCAAGGGCTTCGTGAAAATATCTGCAAGGTTGTCATGAGTGTTGACATACTTGAGCTCGATCTCCCCTCGCCTAATGTGATCCCGAATGAAGTGATACCGAATCTCAATGTGCTTCGTCTTGAAGTGTTGCACTGGGTTGAGAGAAATCTTGATGGCACTTTCATTATCACACCAAAGAGGCACTTTGTCACAAGTGACACCGTACTCCTTTAAAGTTTGCCTCATCCATAGGAGTTGAGCACAACAACTACCGGCCGCCACATACTCCGCTTCGGTGGACGAGAGGGACACACAACTTTGCTTCTTGGAAGACCAACTTACCAAAGAGCAACCAAGAAATTGGCACCCTCCGGAAGTGGACTTCCTATCCACTTTGTCTCCCACCCAATCGGAATCCGTGAACCCTTCAAGCTTGAAGTTTGCTCCTCTTGGGTACCATAAGCCAAAGTTTGGGGTATGAGCCAAATATCAAAAGATTCGCTTGACCGCCACAAAGTGACTTTCCTTTGGTGCGGCTTGAAAACGTGCACACATCCCCACACTCAACATGATATCCGGTCTAGATGCACAAAGGTAAAGCAAGGAGCCAATCATGGAGCGATATACCTTTTGATCCACCGCTTTACCATTGGGATCGATGTCAAGTTGGCACTTGGTAGGCATTGGTGTAGTAGCCGGCTTGACATCACTTAGCTTGAATCTTTTAAGCATGTCTTGAGTGTATTTGGCTTGGTTGATGAAGGTTCCTTCTCTTCTTTGCTTGATGTCGAAACCAAGGAAGAACTTCAACTCTCCCATCGAAGACATCTTAAACTTGGAGGTCATGAGAGCGGCAAATTCTTCATTGAAAGCTTTGTTAGGGGAACCAAAGATAATATCATCAACATATAGTTGGCATACAAACAACTCCCCGTTGACCTTCTTAGTAAAAAGAGTGGGGTCGATTAGCCCTACTTCAAAACCACGATCTTGTAGCAACTCGGTAAGGTGGTCATACCACGCACGTGGGGATTGTTTAAGGCCATAGAGTGCCTTATCGAGTTGATACACATGATCCGGAAAGTAGGGATCCTCGAACCCGGGGGGTTGCTTGACATAGACCAACTCATTAATGGGACCATTAAGAAAAGCACTTTTCACATCCATTTGTTGCAACTTAAAGTTGTGATGGGAAGCATAAGCAATCAACAAATGAATGGATTCAAGACGAGCAACGGGAGCAAAGGTTTCACCGTAGTCGATACCCTCGACTTGGGAGTAGCCTTGTGCTACCAATCTTGCCTTGTTGCGAATGATGTTCCCATGAGCATCTTGCTTGTTCTTGAAGATCCACTTGGTTCCAATGACGTTGTGGTTCCCGGATGGTCTTGGCACCAATCTCCACACCTTGTTGTACTCGAAGTTGTTGAGTTCTTCATGCATGGCATTGAGCCAATCCGGGTCTTCGAGTGCCTCATAGACCTTTTGGGGTTCGACACAAGAGACAAACGCGTGATGTTCACAATAGTTTGCCAATTGTCTACGAGTGCTTACCCCTTTACGTAGGCTTCCAACCACATTTTCCATGAGATGGCCTTGGGTGGTGAGCTTGGAAGCAATCTTCACGGCACGACGCTCTAATTCCTCCTCGGGTGTGGAAGGAGGAGGGTTGACTTGATGATCTTGAGCGCCGTCTTGAGCTTGTTCTTGATCTCGAGGTTGCTCTTGATCGTGAACTTGCTCGAGGGGGAGAACTTGACCTTGGGCATCATTTAGTGGTTCATCACCGTCTTGAGGTAGATCTTGCCCTTGGTCTTGTTCACGAGGTTGAGGGCCTTCACTTTGTTCTTCGGAAGCGTGTGTGTCTTGATGAGGTGATGGCTCTACTTGAGTAGAGCATTGTCCTTCTCCTTCGGCCACAAGGGGTTCCTCAATGGGTAGGATTTGACCAATACCCATTCTTCTTATGGCTTGGGGAGGAATTTCATCACCTATATCACAAGTACCACTTTGCTCCACTTGGGAGCCGTTATTTTCGTCAAACTCCACGTTACACGTCTCCTCAATGAGTCTGGTGGACTTGTTGAGGACACGGTAAGCATGAGAGTTTGTAGCATAACCAACAAATATGCCCTCATGAGCTCTAGCCTCAAATTTAGACAACCGAACACCTTTCTTGAGAATGAAACACTTACAACCGAACACCCGGAAGTACTTGAGGTTGGGCTTGTTGCCGGTGAGGATCTCATAAGGAGTCTTGTTCAAGCCTTTGCGAAGATAGAGCCGATTGGATGCATGACATGCGGTGTTGATGGCTTCGGCCCAAAAGTTGTATGGAGACTTGAACTCCGCCATCATGGTCCTTGCCGCATCCATCAACGTCCGGTTCTTCCTCTCCGCAACACCATTTTGTTGAGGGGTATAAGGTGCCGCATATTGATGCTTGATCCCCTCGTCACTAAGAAACTCATCCAAGGTGTAGTTCTTGAACTCGGTGCCGTTGTCGCTTCTTATTGTCAAGATCTTTGCATCATGTTGACGTTGAGCTTCATTTGCAAAGTTGATGACGGTTTGTTGGGTCTCACTCTTCCTCTTGAAGAAGTATACCCAAGTGTATCTTGAATAATCATCCACAATCACCAAGCAATACTTTCTTCCTCCAAGACTATCAAAAGATGGAGGCCCAAAGAGATCCATGTGAAGGAGCTCCAAGGGTCTCTTTGAGTAGATGATGGTTGAGGGAGGGTGAGCCTTTTCATGAAGCTTTCCTTCGATACAAGCACTGCAAGCACGATCTTTGGCAAAACTAACATTTGTTAGTCCACGAACATGGTCCCCCTTGAGAAGACTTTGCAAAGATCTCATATTGACGTGGGCTAAACGGCGATGCCAAAGCCATCCCACGTCAACTTTAGCCATTAGGCATGTCGCGGTCTTAGTGGGTTGCTCCGAAAAGTTAACCACATAGAGACCGTTCTCGACATGCCCAACAAAGGCTACTTTAAGAGTCTTGCTCCACAAGAGGGCCACGGTATCAATATCAAAGAATGTGGCAAAGCCCATGAGTGCAAGTTGACGAACGGAAAGTAAATTGAATGCAAGGGACTCAACAAGCATGACTTTCTCGATCGTTAGATCATGAGAAATGACAACCTTGCCGAGACCCAATACCTTAGAATGTGATGCATCACCCCACTCGACATTGGTGGGCATAGATGGAATCTCTTGCACATCCACCACCAAGTCCTTGCTCCCGGTCATATGATTTGTTGCTCCACTATCGAGCAACCATGATCCCCCACCGGAAGCAAACACCTACACGAGATCAATGCTTGGTTTTAGGTACCCATTTAGTAATGGGTCCTTTGATGTTAGTAACAAGGGTCTTGGGAACCCAAATAGACCATTCAATGTACTCATAAGGAGAACCAACAAATTTAGCATAAACATGTCCATCACTAGCACGGCACAACACATATGAAGGGTTAAAGTCGCCGGCTTTGTTTGAGGAAACGTTCTTGCCCTTTTGGACATCAACTTCCTTCACTTTCTCCTTCTTCTTCTTAGAAGCACCCTCTCCCTCTTTCACGAACGTTTGTTTGAGGGGAGGAGGACGATTGGCCTTGTTGTTCTTCTTCTTCTTGCTCTTGGACTTGGGTGCAAACCCAATTCCTTCTTTGCCCACAACTTCCTTTTGATTGCTCAAAAGGTCGTTGAGGTTTTTCTCACCTTGAATGCAAGTCACAAGGCCCTTCTCAAGTTGATCTTTCAACTTGGCATTTTCCTCCACAAGATGCACATGCTCACAACAAGGGTTAGTAGCACATGCATTATCAATTAATACCATATGAGGAAAGGTGGCCTTTTCCTTGATTAGCTTAACTTGGAGTTGAGCATGAGACTCTTTGAGGCTAGCATGAGCACCCTTCAAGGCCTTGTGGGCCTTGTCAAGTATCTCAAACTCCTATTTGAGTCTAGCATGATCAACCCCAAGTTTAGCCTTCTCGGAGGTTAGCACTCGCGACATGACAAGAGCATGATCAAGATCTTTCTTTAACTTAGCATGGTCATCATTGTGTGACTCCTCAAGAGTCAAACGATGCACACGCTCTTCCTCAAGAGCATTAGAGAGGTCAGATATCTCATCGGCATAGTCACGACTATGACCTTCCATCTTGGAGATGGTTTCTTCGTGAGCCTCAATCATGTCATTGGCCTCACCAAGTTGTTCCAAGAGAGCAACAAAGTGCTTCTTGGACTTTCCCTTGAGCTTACTCATAAAGGACTCAAATTCATTCACTTCCTCATTAGACTCAACATGTCCATCAATGCAATCCTCCATGGAGGGATTAGTAATGATGGTGGTTGTGATGTTGGTGGTTACCTTGTTTGAAGCTTTAGCCATGAGGCATCTAGCGGTGATGTTTTCGTTGGGTGATTCGAAGAGAGACACCCGGGGAGTAGCAATTGCAATGGATGCCATGGCCGTTGCTTCTTCATTCTCATCATCATCGTCATCCTCTTGGTATTCTTCTTGAACCACCAACCCACGAGTGGGAGTCTTCTTGGCGAAGTTGTTCTTGTTGGGGACGGACTTGGCTTTGTCTTTCCGAATGAACTTGCCACCATTGTCTTCCCGCTTCTCGTAAGGACAATCCGCAACGAAATGACTCACATTGCCACAGTTGAAGCAAGTTCTAACTCGTTGCTTGCCCTTGACGCCACTTGAGTTGTTCTTGTTGAAGTTGGGTCTTGAGATCTTCTTGCTCCAAAATTGTCTTGAAGCAAGGGCCATGTGCTCATGGTAGTCAAACTTGGTGTCTTCGGGGTTGCTTTCCTCATCTTCCACTTCTTCCTCTTCTTCGACAATGACCTTGGCCTTCAATGCAAGGTTAGGCTTCTTAGCTCTTTGAGAACGGAGCACCGCATTGTCGGCGGTCTTGTCCAAGATGCTCATTGCAACAAACTCATCCAACACTTCACTTGAGGTCATGGTGTGGAAGTCCGGTCGTTGACGAATGACGGAGGACATGGCTTTGTTGTAGGGCATCATGGCCTTGAGGAACTTCCGCTTGATCCAATTGTCATCCGTGTCCTTGCTTCCGTGATCTCGAAGTGCCACCGCAAGTTTGGTCACTCTTCGAAAGAGCTCACGAGGTTCTTCATCTTCTTTCATTGAAAACTCGTCGGCTTCATCTTGTACCACTTCATAGTTGGACCGTTGGATGCTAGCACTTCCACGATAGAGACCCTCGACACATTTCCATGCTTCTTTAGCCACGACATGGGGTCGAAGGTGAGAGAGATCTTCGGGAAGGATTGCATCTTGGATGATGAAGAGAGCACTCTCATTGAATTGATTGTCCACGGCTTCTCGAGGGGTGAAGTTGCTTGGGTCATGAGGATAGAAACCTTCTTCAATAACTCTCCAAAGGTTAGTGTTCACATGTTTCAAATGACGCTTAAAGCGATAGACCCAATTATCAAAATCTGCATGTTTTTCATACTTAGGAGGTGGACCGGCATGATTCAAATGAGTGGAGGGGATTGGACCTCCATAAACCGGGGGTTCCACATGGGCAAAGATGCCGGTGCCATTTCGACCACTAGTAGAAGGACTCTTTTCATTGTTAGCTTCCCCCTTGTCGGAGAAAGCATCCGTCACCTTGTTAGTAAGATCACCCACTTTCATAGGTGCGGTGGATAGTTTAAGTCCCTCTAAGAAATCAATAAACATGCTTTTAACCTCGGCCGTCATGGAGGTTTTCAATGTGTCTAGAGCCACATTGAACTCCTCACGAGAGACCGAGGTTCCCCCTTCGGCCGAAGATGAGATGGGATTCACACCGGAGTGTTCCTCCACACCATCGTTGGTGTCAACCATACTCTTCGGACGGTAAAGTCCTTAATAAAGAGACGAGGCTCTGATACCAATTGAAAGGATCGATATGGTTGACTAAGGGGGGGGGGTGAATAGGCAACTAACAATTTTTAAGCTTTTCTTTACCAAATTAAACTTTGCAACAAATAGGTTGTCTAGATATGCAACTAAGTGAGCAACCTATATGATGCAATAACAACTAGCAAGCAAGCAAGCAAGAGATGAGACAATAAGTAAGCTTGCGAAAGTAAAGGCACGAAATAACCAAGAGTGGAGACGGTGAAGACGAGGATGTGTTACCGGAGTTCCTTCCTTTTGAGGGGAAGTACGTCTCCGTTAGAGCGGTGTGGAGGCACAATGCTCCCCAAGAAGCCACTAGGGCCACCGTATTCTCCTCACGCCCTCACACGATGCGAGATGCCGTGATTCCACTATTGGTGCCCTTGAAGGCGGCGACCGAACCTTTACAAGCAAGGTTGGGGCAATCTCCACAACAATCGGAGGCTCCCAACAACAACACCACCACGAAGTTCACCACAATGGAGTATGGCTTCGACGTGACCTCAACCGTCTAGGGTGCTCAACACCCAAGAGTAACAAGATCCGCAAGGGATAAGTGGGGGGAATCAAATATCCTTTGGTGGAAGTGTAGATCGGGCCCTTGTCACCCAATCCCGAGCAAATCAACAAGTTTGATTGGCTAGGGAGAGAGATCAAGCGAAAATGGAGCTTGGAGCAACAATGGAGCTTAGAGGTGGAAGAGGTAGTCAACTAGAGGTAGAAGACAACCCTTATATAGTCGTGGAAAAGATCCAACCGTTATCCACTAGTTCTGCTCGCGACTCATGGTACTACCGCTCCAAGGAAGCGGTACTACCGCGACGCCGCGCGGTACTACCGTGGATGACCACGGTACTACCGTTGCAGCTACACAGGCCGGAACAAGCCTGAGGAAGGAGCAGTACTACCGCTTGCGCGGTACTACCGCTCCCCCTTGCGGTACTATCGCAAGGCAGAAGGGTCACGGCCTGGGAAGGGCGCGGACGAAATAAATTTTATCCGTGCCTACTTCCGCAGAAACTAGGGTGGTGCAAAAACCGACGCGGTACTACCGCCTGCAAGGCGCGGTACTACCGTGGTAGGCACGGATGTAAAAAATTACATCCGCGCCTACTACCGCGACGCAGCGGTACTAGGCAGAAGGGCCACGGTACTACAACTCCAACGGAGCGGTACTACCGTGGGCCCCTGCGGTACTACCGCGCTGGACGAGCGGTACTACCGTGGGTGGCGCGGATGTAAAAAATTACATCCGCCCCTACTACCGCACCGGAGCGGCACTAGGCCAGAGTGTGGCGGTACTACCGTGAGGGGCGCGGATGTAAAAAATTACATCCGCCCCTACTACCGCACCGGAGCGGCACTAGGCCAAGGTACCGCGGTACTACCGCGCCAGAGGGGCGGTACTACCGTGGCTTGTCGCGGTACTACCGCTTGTACTTGCGGTACTACCGCAAGTACAGCAGTAGTCGTTAGTTTTTCGCACAACCACGATAACGATGGGTAGCTCCAAAGTGCAAGGAAAGGATGGGTAGCTCCAAAGTTTTCCACCCTACCTTTCCGACGCGGACCCCCTCTTAATAGTACGGCTCTCCTACGACTCAACTCCACCAAAGAGAAACGTAGAACAACGCCGGCTTCATCAGTCTCCGAGGGGCACCGAATCGTCTTGTGCCTAATGATGAAGTATCTGTGGGACTCAAGGCACACGATTAGTCCGCACGAGTATTGTCATCAATCACCAAAACACTTAGGGATAAATATGCCCTTACATCCGGTCCCGGCGATGCGCCATATTTCGGCACCGCCCACTTGATATATTGACCCCTCGTGAGAACGGGGTACGTGTAACGCCCCGGATTCGATGCGCCAGGTGTCCGCCAGTTATTCACCATCATTGCCATGTCATTTTGTTGCGTGTTGCACTTTGCCATGTCATCATATGCATTTCATATCATTTCATCATGTGCATTTCATTTTGCATACGTGTTCGTCTCATGCATCCGAGCATTTTCCCCGTTGTTCATTTTGCAATCCGGCACTCCTATGTACTCCGGCGTCCCCTTTTTGTCTCTCATTGTGAGCGGGTGTTAAACTTTCTCGGAATGGCCCGAGGTTTGCCAAGCGGCCTTGGTATAGCACCGGTAGACCGCCTGTCAAGTTTTGTGCCATTTGGAGGTCGTTTGGTACTCCAACGGTTAACCGGGTAACTGTAAAAGCCTCCTTTTTCTTTGCAGCCCAACACCCCTTCCAAAGTGGCCCAAAACCCAGAAAACTCCCCTCCATGCTCTCGGTCGTTCGATCACGATCGTGTGGGCGAAAACCGCTCCTCATTTGGACTCTCCTAGCTCCCTCTACCTATAAAACTAGGCCTCCCCCGAAATTCGCGGATCAAGTCGCAGACGAAGCCCTAATTTTCCCCTTCCTCCCGCAGCCGGCCGCCGCAGCCACTCCCCTCGTGCCACGTGGCTCGCCGCCGCCCCCGCGCCGCCGGGCCACCGGGCCCGCCTCCGGCCCCCGCGGCCCGACCACGCCCGCCGCCACCTCCGCGCCCAAGGCGCCGCCGCCCCCGACCGGCTCCCCGCCGCCTTCGCCGGCCGCCCGGATCGACCCGTCGCCGCCGCCACCTGACGTGATCGGGGAGGAGCCCCGATCCGCCCTGCCGTTGACCGCGTGGGCCCGCGAGCCGGCCCAGCCTCCAGCCCCAGCCGTGAAGGCCCAGCCCGCCAAGCATCCAAACCAGCCTACTTCCTCTTCATGGGCCGAGCCCAGGGTGAGCAGCCCCCCTAATCCCCGCTCTGGACGCCTCGTAGTTATTCGGCGCTCACCCGTTTTTTTCTGTAGATCGCCTAAGTCCTTGTTTTCATACTTTATCATGCCATGTTCATCATGTTGTATCTCTGCATCCGTAGCTCCGTTTTGTGCGTGTAATATGTCAAATTATTCGTCTTGACGAGTACTTCGTTTTTTCCATTGAATCATTTTCATTTGAGCTCATCTTGATGCCCGAAATGCTGTTGGAAGAGTGCATGTTGATGTTAATCTGCTGAAACTGTTATAACTTGCTCATTTGTCATTTTTGCCATGATTGATGTGTGCATCCTATGAGGTTGAGCTCTATATGTGTTTTGATCTATGCCATGCCGTCTTTCCAGGGGTGCCAACCATGTATTTTTGTGAGTTGTGTGTTGAGTGCATCAAGCTTGCTAAGTAGGGTAGTTGATGTTGTTGTTTTCCTGACAGATTCTGTTATATTTTGTTGCTATGTTAACATGTTGCTACTAATCATTCTATGCATAATCTGGAGATGTTCTATAAACATTTTTTGATCTAAATGTCTTGCTCTATCCATTCATGCCCTTGGTTGCAATTATAGCCTGCTGGAACATGTTGTTATCTTGCTCCAAAGTTGCTTGAAAATGTTGCTATCAGCCTGTTAACATTAAGTTCGTTTGTTCCCATGTGTTTTGCTAGTGATCCATGCACCCTATGAACTTGATCTTGCCATGCTTAGCTTCATAAACATGTATTCTTACTGTTGGTTGTCTTGTCATGCCATGTATTGCTCTGTGGTGAGTGGTTCAAGCTCACTAACATGCCTACTTATTGTTGTTCCTGCCATGTATGAATCTGTAATATAACTTGCCATGTTTACATGGGTGCCGTCATATTTTCTGTGCCCTTTTGGCTCATGGTCAGTAAGGGACTCTTGTTCTATGAATTTACTAGTATCATGCCATGCATTTGTTTGCCATGATAAGTTCCTGTAACATGTTGTTTGATAGCTCTAAACATTGCAACCTGATGTTATTTCTGCTAAAGTCTGAAACTGTTATTATTTGCAATCTTACCATGTGTGCTTGAGCATGTTCTAGTCTTTTCTGGAGATAGCGTAGTGTTCATGTTTTGTTATGCTTTACCTGTACTTCATGCCCATGCCTTTTGTTATCATGTTGGGGTGTTGTAGCGTATTATTTTGATGCTTGCAAGATGCCTAGTTGCTGTTATGGACAGATTGTTGCTATGACTTGTATGGAGTGTATGTGTGGAACCGTTGCTCCGTTTTGAGTGTGCTCTATATGAAACTTGCTTGATTTTGCATGTTGTTTCATATTATCATGTTGAGTCCTTGTTTTGGTGTGTTTGCTTGATGTTTGGGTGCATTTTGCATCAATGCCATGTTTAACTTGTTTTGCTCATATCTTCTAGGCCGTAGCTCCGAATCTAATGAACTTTATATGTAACTTGACTATAATTTCGTATAGATCATCTTGGTGCATCTTAACTTGATGTTTAACAACTTGAACATAAGGTTTATTAAGTTCTGGACCAATTTCGAAATATGCATGTGAGGACTTACCGAAATTGTTATATGTTGTTTCCGGCCTCATATAAGCTTGCCTTGATGTGTTGTTCTTGTTTGCATCATCTCTTGCCATGAGTAGCTTCATGTAGTCTTGTCATGCATCATGCTTGTTGTGCATCATGTATTGTCTATGTGTGGTGTGTTTACTATGTTGTGTGCTTCTTCTTGTTAGTTCCTGTTTCGTTGCGATCGTGAGGATTCGTTCGTCTAAGTTTGGTTCGGCTTCATCCATTCGTCTTCTTCATGGACTCGTTCTTCTTCCTGGCGGGATTTCAGGCAAGATGACCGCTACCCTGGATCTCACTACTATCATTGCTATGCTAGTTGCTTCGTTCTATCACTATGCTGCGTTACCTATCATTTGCTCTTCAAGCCTCCCAAATTGCCATGAACCTCTAACCTTTGACACCATTCCTAGCAAACCATTGATTGGCTATGTTACCGCTTTTGCTCAGCCCCTCTTATAGCGTTGCTAGTTGCAGGTGAAGTTGAAGATTGCTCCATGGTGGACAGGATTTTGGTTGGGATATCACAATATCTCTTATATTATTAATGCATCTATATACTTGGTAAAGGGTGGAAGGCTCGGCCTTATGCCTGGTGTTTTGTTCCACTCTTGCCGCCCTAGTTTCCGTCATACCAGTGTTATGTTCCCGGATTTTGCGTTCCTTACGCGGTCGGGTGATTTATGGGACTCCCCTGACAGTTCGCTTTGAATAAAACTTGTCCAGCAAGGCCCAACCTTGGTTTTACCATTTGCCTCACCACCACCTACTTTTCCCTTGGGAGTAATTAACCCAAGGGTCATCTTTATTATAGCCCCCCCGGGCCAATGCTTGTCTAAGTGTTGGTCCAAACTAGAGCACCGTGCGGGACCATTCCTTGGCAACTTGGATTCGTCGGTACCTGTACGCTTCGCTTATCCGGTGTTGCCCTGAGAACGAGATATGTGCAGCTCCTATCGGGATTGTCGGCGCATCGGGCGGCTTTGCTGGGCTTGTTTTACCATTGTCGAAATGTCTTGTAAACCGGGATTCCGAGACTGATCGGGTCTTCCTGGGAGAAGGTCTATTCCTTCGTTAATCGCGAGAGCTTGTCATGGGCTAAGTTGGGACACCCCTGCAGGGTATAAACTTTCGAGAGCCATGCCCGCGGTTATGTGGCAGATGGGAATTTGTTAATGTCCGGTTGTAGATAACTTGACACCTGATCCGAATTAAAACGCATCAACCGTGTGTGTAGCTGTGATGGTCTCTTCTCGACGGAGTCCGGGAAGTGAACACAGTTTCTGGGTTATGTTTGACGTAAGTAGGTTTACAGGATCACCTCTTGATCATTGCTAGCTTCACGACCGTTCCTTTGTTTCTCTTCTCGCTCTCTTTTGCGTATGTTAGCCACCATACTTGCTTAGCCGCTGCTGCAACCTCACCACTTTACCCTTCCTTTCCCATTAAGCTTTGCTAGTCTTGATACCCATGGTAATGGGATTGCTGAGTCCTCGTGGCTCACAGATTACTACAACAACAGTTGTAGGTACAGGTTATGCGATGATCATGACGCGAGAGCGATGCTTGCTTGTGTTGAGTTCTTCTTCTTCTTCTTCTTTTTCTTCGATCAGGGGATAGGTTCCAGGTCGGCAGCCTGGGCTAGCAGGGTGGATATTGTTTGAGTTTCTGTTTATGATTCATCCGTAGTCGGATGTTGTTCTTGTATGTTGTATTGTTGTATTCATGTGACATTGTATGTATTGGATGTATCCCCACTATTATGTAATGTTGATGTAATGATATCCACCTTGCAAAAGCATTCCAATATGCGGGTCTATCCTTGGTGGGACCTTCGAGTTCCTTTTGGATAGGGTCGCATATTGGGCGTGACAGTACGAGGCAGAATAGCATCTTCCACAGCGCGAAGTGGGGCTCGATTCCCAGGAACAGCTTGCAAAGTGCTAGGAAACCCGCAATATGCAGAATAGAGGCGGGCGTGAGGTGATGGAGCTGGAGTCCGTAGAACTCCAGAAGCCCGCGGAGGAACGGATGTACAGGAAATCCGAGCCCCCTTATCAGATAGGGGACGAAGCATACCCGCTCCCCTTTATTGGGACTTGGGGTGGCATCCGCTTGCTTCCCACCTTTGTAGGTGGCCAGCCCACTCGAACCGGGACCATAAAGGCCGGAGGAAGATATCCCTCCGCTTGGAGCGTCACCAGCTCATTGTGCGGGACAGAACATCTCCTCCAATCTCCTGGCAGAGGGCTGGGAGCGCGAGAGGAGGAGCCGCGTCGACGGTCCATAATGGAATGGATTTTTTGGTCAGAGGCGCTCCGATGAGTACTCGCGGAAGGAAGATGGTGTGGTTTGGATCTGGATTCTTGCCTCTCTTATAGGCAGATTATTTGCACAGCTGGGGGGTAAAACATAAAAGATACCCTGGCCTTTCGCATTCGTGCGACGCGTGGAAGAAGGCCATTATTGGGCATGGAAGCCAAGGAGCGCAACATTTGTAAGGGAGCCGGACACTATTCGGCAAGCACATGGAATCTGGAGGAGAACCCGCCTTGCAACGCGGAAGATTATATACGCGCTGGACTTATCGTCATTGAAGCCTGGTTCGGGGGCTACTGAGGGAGTCCTGGACTAGGGGGTGTCCGGATAGCCGGACTATCATCATTGGCCGGACTCCAAGACTATGAAGATACAAGATTGAAGACTTCGTCCCGTGTCTGGATGGGACTTTCCTTGGCGTGGAAGGAAAGCTTGGTGATACGGATATGTAGATCTCCTACCATTGTAACCGACTCTGTGTAACCCTAGCCCTCTCTGGTGTCTATATAAACCGGAGGGTTTAGTCCATAGGACGAACAACCATTACAACAATCATACCATAGGCTAGCTTCTAGGGTTTAACCTCCTTGATCTCGTGGTAGATCCACTCTTGTACTACCCATATCATCAATATCAATCAAGCAGGAGTAGGGTTTTACCTCCATCGAGAGGGCCCGAACCTGGGTAAAAACATCGTGTCCCTTGTCTCCTGTTACCATCCGCCTAGACGCACAGTTCGAGACCCCCTACCCGAGATCCGCCGGTTTTGACACCGACAGTCAGAAAATAACGATACCCGCCACGAGCATCAACACTCATTGGACCGCATGTATTATTTCCAACAAGTTAGTAGCTCGTTCCATTGTTCCGGAGAACGGAGTTTTAGTCATCTTGCCAAAAAGTCACGGTTCGCAAGCATCAAATGATTCATAACCTAGTGATTCCAAAAATCCATCTTTATGGAGTTTCTTCATGCGCTTTACACCAATATGACCCAAACGGCAGTGCCACAAATAAGTTGCACTATCATTATTAACTTTGCATCTTTTGGCATCAACATTATGAATATGTGTATCACTATGATCAAGTTTCATTAAACCATCACCATTGGGTGTATGACCATAGAAGGTTTTATTCATGTAAACAGAATAACAATTTATTCTCTATCTTAGATGAATAATCATATCGCAATAAACATGATCTTATCATATTTATGCTCAACGCAAACACCAAATAACATTTATTTAGGTTTAACACTAATCTCGAAAATATAGGGAGTGTGTGATGATGATCAATCTTGGAACTACTTCCAACACTCATCGTCACTTCCCCCTCAACTAGTCTCTTGTTTATTTTGTAACTCCTGTTTCGAGTTACTAATCACAGCAACCGAACAAGTATCAAATACTCAGGGGCAACTATAAACACTAGTAAGGCACACATCAATAACATGTATATCAAATATACCCTTGTTCAATTTGCCATCGTACTTATCCACCAAATATTCAGGGCATTTCCGCTTCCAGTGACCATTTCCTTTGCAGTGTAAGCACTCAGTTTCGGGCTTTGGTCCAGCTTTGGGCTTCTTCGCAGGAGTGACAACTTGCTTGTCATTCTACTTGAAATTACCTTTCTTTCCCTTTGCCCCTCTCTTGAAACTAGTGGTCTTATCAATCATCAACACTCGATGCTCTTTCTTGATTTCTACCTTCGTCGATTTCAACATCACGAAGATCTCGGGAATCGTTTTCATCATCCCTTGCATACTATAGTTCATCACGAAGTTCTAGTAACTTGGTGATGGTGACTAGAGAACTCACTCAATCACTATCTTATCTGGAAGATTAACTCCCACTTGATTCAAGCGATTGTAGTACCCAGACAATCTGAGCACGTGCTCACTAGTTGAGCGATTCTCCTCCATCTTTTAGCTATAGAACTTGTTGGAGACTTCATATCTCTCAACTCGGGTATTTGCTTGAAATATTAACTTCAATTCCTGGAACATCTCATATGGTCCATGACGTTCAAAACGTCTTTCAAGTCCCGGTTCTAAGCCGTTTAAGCATGGTGCACTAAACTATCAAGTAGTCATCATATTGAGCTAGCCAAACGTTCATAACTTCTGCATCTGCTCCTGCAATAGGTCTGTCACCTAGTGGTGCATTAAGGACATAATTCTTCTGTGCAACAATGAGGATAAACCTCAGATCGTGGATCCAATCCGCATCATTGCTACTAACATCTTTCAACACAATTTTCTCTAGGAACATATCAAAATAAACATATGAAAGCAACAACGCGAGCTATTGATCTACAACATAATTTGCAAAATACTGCAAGGACTAAGTACATGAATTTAAGTTCAAATAATCATATTACTTAAGAACTCCCACTTAGATAGACATCTCTCTAGTCATCTAAGTGATCACGTGATCCAAATCAACTAAACCATGTCCGATCATCACGTGAGATGGAGTAGTTTTCAATGGTGAACATCACTATGTTGATCATATCAACTATATGATTCACGCTCGACCTTTCGGTCTCCGTGTTCCGAGGCCATATCTGTACATGCTAGGATAGTCAAGTTTAACCTGAGTATTCCGCGTGTGCAACTATTTTGCACCTGTTGTATTTGAACGTAGAGCCTATCACACCCGATCATCACGTGGTGTCTCAGCAAGAAGAACTTTCGCAATGGTGCATACTCAGGGAGAACACTTCTTGATAATTAGTGAGAGATCATCTTAAAATGCTACCGTCAATCAAAGCAAGATAAGATGCATAAAGGATAAACATCACATGCAATCAATATAAGTGATATGATATGGCCATCATCATCTTGTGCTTGTGATCTCCATCTCCGAAGCACCGTCGTGATCACCATCGTCACCGGCGCGACACCTTGATCTCCATTGTAGCATCATTGTCGTTTACGCCATCTATTGCTTCTACGACTATCGCTACCGCTTAGTGATAAAGTAAAGCAATTACAGGGCGTTTGCATTTCATAGCGACAACCATATGCTCCTGCCAGTTGCCGATAACTTCGGTTACAAAACATGATCATTTCATACAATAAAATATAGCATCACGTCTTGACCATATCACATCACAACATGCCCCGCAAAAACAAGTTAGATGTCCTCTACTTTGTTGTTGCAAATTTTACGTGGCTGCTACGGGCTGAGCAAGAACCGTTCTTACCTACGCATCAAAACCACAACGATAGTTCATCAAGTTAGTGTTGTTTTAACCTTCGCAAGGATCGGGCATAGCCACACTCGGTTCAACTAAAGTTGGAGAAACAGACACCCGCTGGTCACCTGTGTGCAAAGCACGACGGTAAAACCAGTCTCGCATAAGCATATGCGTAATGTCGTTCCGGGCCGCTTCATCCAACAATACCGCTGAACCAAAGTATGACATGCTGGTAAGCAGTATGACTTGTATCGCCCACAACTCACTTGTGTTCTACTCGTGCATATAACATCTACGCATAAAACCAGGCTCGAATGCCACTGTTGGGGAACGTAGTAATTTCAAAAAAATTCCTACGCACACGCAAGATCATGGTGATGCATAGCAATGAGAGGGGAGAGTGTTGTGCACGTACCCTCATAGACCAAAAGTGGAAGCGTTAGAACAACGCAGTTTATGTAGTCATACGTCTTCAGGCCCGACCGATCAAGCACCGAAACTACGGCACCTCCGAGTTCTAGCACATGTTCAGCTCGATGACGATCCCCGTACTCCAATCCAGCAGATTGTCGGGGAAGAGTTCCGTCAGCACGACGGTGTGGTGACGATCTTGATGTTCTACCTTCGTAGGGCTTCGCCTAAGCATCGCTACAATATTATCGAGGAGGACTATGGTGGAGGGGGGCACCGCACACGGCTAAGAGATCAAGAGATCAATTGTTGTGTCTATGGAGTGCCCCCTTCCCCCGTATATAAAGGAGTGGAGGAGGGGGCCGACCAAGGGGGTGGCGCGCCCTAAGGGGGGAGTCCAACCCCAACCGGGAGTAGGACTCCCCCCTTTCCTATTAGGAGAGGGAGAGGGAAGGAAGAGGTGGGAGGGAAGAAGGAAAGGGGGGGGCGCCCCCTTCCCAATTTGGATTGGGCTTGGGGGGGGGGGGGCCCTCCTTTGCTTCTTCTCCCTCTTTTCCACTAAGGCCCAATAAGTCCCATATACCTCCCCGGGGGTTCCGATAACCTCCCAGAGCTCCTGTATCACTACAAAAAAAAGACACATCCGTGACATTTTGGGCCGAACGAAAAAATTTCTGTCATACATATGACACTTCTATGACGATAATTGTGACAAAACCCGGTATCATCATAGATGTGGTGGGCTCCTACTTCTATGACAAAAAATCATGACAGAAAATGGTGTTTTCGTCCTGGGCGGGCCGGAGACGCAGCTGCATGACATTCTTTGGGCTGTCCATGACGGAAAAAACCGTGAAGCGAGGGGGAGGAAAATTTCGGGGAGTTGCCGGTTACGGTGGGAGGTCGGGGGCGGAGCGATGCGCGTTTCTCTCGTACAGGTACGCGCGTGTGTGCGAGGCGTTGGCTCTAACTGAACCCGAGCGAGGCGTTGGGCTCTAACTGAACCCGAGCGATTGCACTGCAGGCTACGCGTTACTGAACCCGAGCAATCGATCAATGGCTGTTAACTGAACCCGATGGAGCGATTCCTTCGCTACTGCTGCTAACTGAAGCCGATCGATTGGATGAACAGTGAGCATTGCGGGGGGGGGGGGGGTTGGATGAACAGTGAGCGGTGTCGTTGCCTCTGGATGAACAGGACCCCATGGTGTGGAGGGCTAGATGAACAGTAGATGGTGGAGGGGTGGCCGTGGAGGGGTGGTTGAATAGGACCCCGTGGTGTGGAGGGCTGGATGAACAGTAGACGGTGGAGGGCTGGATGAATAGTAGACGGTGGAGGGGTGGTTGAACAGTAGCCGATGGAGTATCGCGCGGTGGAGGCTGGATGAACAGGAGCCCGTGGAGGCTGGAGGAGGTCGACGGTAGCCCGTGGAGGCTGGAGGAGGTCAACGGTGGAGATGAACAGTATCCCGTGAAGTCCCGTTTTGCGGTACGCCACACCCCTCCCGATGAATAGGACCCCCGTTTCGACCGTAGCGCTCCAACACAATCCGTGTCGTCCGTTTTGCGGTACGCCACACCCCTCCCGATCAACAGGACCCCCGTTTCGATCGTAGGAGGTCTGTTTCGTCCGTTTTGCGGTACGCCACACCCCTCCCGATCAACAGGACCCCCGTTTCGACCGTAGGAGGTCTGTTCGTCCGTTTTGCGGTACGCCACACCCCTCCCGATCAACAGGACCCCCATTTCGACCGTAGGAGGTCTGTTTCCTCCATTTTGCGGTACGCCACACCCCTCCCAATCAACAGGACCCCGTTCCAAACGTAGGAGGTCCGTTTCCTCCGTTCTGCGGTACGCCAGGCCTCGTTTCCATCGCCTGTTCTGTCCAAGTCCTCCCGATGAACATGACCACGCATTCCGTTCCGACCCAGCCAGTTAGCTCCCCATGAACACGACGACGACGCTGTTTCTCTGTTCCGACCCAGCCATGTACGTATGCGCGAGTAGGCGTTCGAGACCCAGCTGTCAGCCTCTCCACATATAGTCCACGTTCGATGGAAATCGTTCATTGACCACGTTGACCACACCGCGCCGAGAGCACCAGGACGGTGGATGACGGTGAGGCCTAGGAAGGGGACGACGGGAGCCGGGGAAGACGTGGCAGTGGAAGCCTGCGCCGAGAGGAGTACAAGGGTTCACTGGTTCGGCTGCGGTGTGAGGCTGCCGTCGCCGCAAGGCATGGCCAGCGGTGGCAATAGTAGGGGGCGGTGAGGCCTCCGCGGCAGCACATCCGGCCACGGGAGGCAGGAGCATGCGGCACGACCGGCGTTGCTTTGGGCGGATGGAGCAAGAAGACCAGAGGTTGAAGAAGCACTACGGCCGTTGGATGGACATCGTACGGTCACTGGAGCTAGAATCGTTTATATTGACTAAGTTGACAAAGCCCTCCGTCCCTGTCAACTTAGTAGGCCCACAAGTTAGCCTCCCACTAAGGTGGGTCCCAGCTAGCTGGGGGGGTATTCATTTTTTTGTGCGTAATAAGGAGGCACTTCCGGTGGGTCCGAGCTGACAGCAGGGGGAACGTTTTTTTCATGAAATACGGTGGCCCGCCGGGTGGGTCCCAGCAGTCAGGGGCAAACGTTTTTTTCACGAAATACTGGTGGCCCGTCCGGTGGGTCCCTGCTGTCAGGTGGAGGAATAATTATTTTCCGCGTAATAAGGAGGCACTTCCTTGTGGCTGCCGTGGACCCAGCTGTCAGCCTCTCCACGTACAGTATTCTTCCGATGGAATTTGGTCGTTGAGCACATTGACCACGCCGCGCCGAGAGCACCACGGCGGTGGACGACGGCGAGGCCTAGGAAGGGGACGACGCGGAGCCGGGGAAGACGCGGCAGTGGATGCCCATGCGGAGGAGTACGAGGGTTCACTGGTTCGGCTGCGCTACTGTCGCCGCAGAATAACAGGGGGTGTGGGTGAGTGGAGTGGAGGGATGACCTGGCCAGCGGTGGGAGTAGTATGGGGGCGGTGAGGCCTCCGCGGCAGCACAACCGGCCACGGGAGGCAAGAGTAGGCAGCACGGCAGCACAGCCGGCCGCGGGGAGGAGGGAGCAGGCAGTCCCGCCGACGCTTGTTTGAGCGGCTGGAGCAGGAAGAGCAGAGATTGAAGAAGCACGACGGCCGTTGGATGGACATCCAACAGTATACAGGCCATCTGTGGAAAGCCTCAAATCTGTGGAAAACAGAATACAGCCCATCTGCCATTATTTCAAATAGTTTACAGCCCATTTGCTAATTCTTACGGGCTTTTTGGAGCCCATATTCTTTTTGTTAGCATTACAACCCATATTGTGGCCACGGTTAAAAAATTATACGAAATTTTGCATATGTCGGTGCGGTCTGAACTGTTTTTTATCCCAAAATTTTGAGTCACATTCAGACTGATTTTAAAAATAAATGTATATCAATATAAAATCCAATAAATTGTCCATGCATAAAAATCAATGCAATTTAAAATCTCAAAATGAAAAAAAATATATTTGAAACTAATTGCCGGTTTGATGTGTTTTAAAAATGTACAGCCCATTTCTCATTACTGATAGGCCATTTTCTCGGCCAGCCGAATGAAGCTCTCCTCGTCTAGCCCAACAGGCATGATAAAGTGACTTACTTGACAAATCACAAAAAAACTGGGCTAGCCATTTTAAAAAAGAAAAAAAGCTACTGGGCTGGTCTGTGGTAAACATAAAAGAAAAGGCTGTCTAGACAGGCCAGAGTGTCCCGCACAGCCCAGTTGATACCCTGCTTCCGTCTCAAAACCAAATTAGATAAATGCCACTCCAATTATGGCGATTCATAAAAATTCCACTGCAATTTCCAAACTTTGAAAAATGCCACTGCAATTTTTGCAAACTTTGAAAAATGCCACTGCAGTTTGCAAACTTTGAAAAATGCCACTCCAGACTTCGAAAAATGCCACTAGAAATGGCATGAAATGTCATTTTTCAAAGTTTGGAAATTGCAGTGGCATTTCTCGGAGGCATTTATCAAATTAACCCAAAACAAAAATAACTAGGCGAGCTGCTAGGTCCCTGGTGTCAGCCGCTCGTTGTGCAATTCTCTCATTTATTGACTACATTGACAATGGCATGGGACCCAAATGTCAGAAATCCAGTAGGAGGAGCCATTTTTTATTGGCTTGAAATGAGGAGGCACTTGCTTGTGTACTTCCATGACCTTGGCGGGTCCCTGCTATCATCCTCTCCACGTACAATCATCTCCTGATTGTGTACGCGTCAACTTGCTAGGCCCACAAGTCAGCCTCTAAACCCGTGGAGGACAAATACAACCCATTTAAAAAAATAACAGCCCATTCCATACGTTCAAACGGAAAGTTCAACATTCAGAGCAAAGTAACAGGTCTGATCCACATATAGAGTACTGAATTTCCACGTTGACAACCATCATAGCCAAGATAACTATCTACTCCTACTAGACAAGTACTAACTTACTCTTAGCTAACTAGACGATGCCGGCGGTACACGCTAAACGCCGGCACCGGCGTCCTGCGCCTCACCTCGGACTTGCCAGAGGTGCGATAGGGAGCGTTGCTCGCACGCGCGTTGGCCCTTTCCATGCCGACGTGGTCCACCGAAGCTTCGGCTTCCAAGCGGGAAACCCACTTCACGAGCTGGTAGTAAAAATCAGTGTCGCGAACGCGTGCGTGCCCGACAGCCTCCAGGGCTATTTGCCGGACGCCGACCTCCACGTAGTCGGCCCAGTTGCGGGCGCTCTGCTCGCGACTCAGAGCATCGGTGCACTGCTGCTCCATGTCCCGCTGGCGGCGCAAATCGGCGATACGCTGCTCCTCGCCAGGCGGTCGCGCTCCAACAACTCCTGCTCCTCCGCCATGCGGTCGCGCTCTAACAACTCCTCGATTTGCGCATTGCCATCTAAAGACAGATAGAATGCCTCCTCCCTCCGCCTGCCTTCCGGTGAAAAACCGAACACTAGTTCCGGCGGTGACATGGTGGACGTGGCGAGCGATGTTGGGCTGGTGGGGGCTTATGAGGATGGCGAGTTGGGTCACGGTGGCACTAGAGAATGCCGGGAAACAGTACTTATAGGGGGAAGGTAGCACGACGGTCATCCGAATTCAATGCATAATGACTTAGCGTGCCAGCTTGCCGTGGAAAACTAGGGAAACTGAAATTATGACTGTGCCGTCCCATCCCGTCTGGGTCGCACGCCGGCATGGCGGTCAAACGAGTGCACTCGAATCATTTCCCTCCTTGTCAATAATGATTTCACGGATTTAAAAAGCCCGCAACAATTAAAGCATATCTTTTTTGCATCAGTTAGCTACCTTAATTACGGCCAGCTGCATGCAAGCACTCAGAATCGCTCGCAGGCAGTACACGAAGTAGCATGCAACGAGTCGCATTCGAGGGCACGCATGCAACCACTTAAATCACTGTAATTAATTAGGCTTAAACTTCTGCATGCCTTTAATTATTTCCATGCCTTGGTCTTGCTGCTTTGCTCACGGGACTAATAAACCCGGACGGAGGGAGTACCTTGGTTGGTGAGAGGTTTGAATTAAGCCCTGCAAACCGGAAAGGAGGTACTAGTACGTGCGTGATCCGCTATTTATTCATGTAGGATCGAGTAGGTCGTTTCTTGAATTGAGCCCTGCAAACCGGAAAGGAGGTAGTACGTGCGTGATACACTATTTATCCGTGTAGGATCGATAGTGTAGCTTGTCAGTTTCTTCAGAGGTAGGCATTTTTATTCAAAAAACTGCCACTTTGCATCTTGCATCGTAAATAAAACTGCCAGGAGCGCATTTGTAGGCTAGCTAGTGATCGATCAGTAACTTGTAAACACTGAGCGAACAGAAATAAGTAACTGTTAATGCATCTCAATGATTCACTGATCATATACAAATATGTAGCTCCAAAAGCAAAGATCAGCCACTTCGGATCTTGCGTCACAACTAAAACTAACTAGTATGATTCCCATACATAAGATCAACATGTTAATGCATCTCAATGATTCACAGATCATATACAAATATGTAGCTCCAAAAGCAAAGATCTAGAAAAAACATCTATTCTTCCTACTAACATGGATGCTTCTCTTGGCCAACATTCAGTACAGACTGAAAGACAAGTTTGTTTGTGAAGTCTACAATTCCTCTTGCAAACGTAAGTGGTTTCACCAACAGCTGGAACCATGAGAATGAACCACACATGATGAACATCCACTGCAATATGATTTGGTCTTCTCTCGATCACACCGCGAGACTATTTTCGGAATACAAACTTTAACTTAGGGAAAATGATGCCCATTGTATAACCAGACCAAAGCAACGAAGCACCAAGTGTTGGCCAGTAAATAGAACAATACTACTTTTCTGCAGTCCATGAAGTGACTATCCAATCTTTGTGTCTATTTTCAAATGGCACTGCATGCAGTGACTATACTATTCTCTTGTGCAGTTCAACCAAAATTGCGGACGCTTTGTTTGTTTGCCAAATAGCAACGGGCAAACATCTCTGTCTGCACAAATAACAAGCAGCTAGTAAACATATACCACACCATGTTCGCAGTGATGGAAGAGGTGAAATCGATACAACCGAAATTGAGCATCCAATCATTGAATCCTGTCCTGCACCTCCAATGTAGGTCCACCCTGCCAATAAATGCACATGCAAACCACTAGTATTACTATCTAATGATAGTACAAAAAGAGTAGCAAGATAGTAGCAAACCATGTACCTTCGTAATGAATAGCTCATAGTGCCACCAATTGGATATAAAGGTTTGGAAAAAACATGCTCCTAATGTTGAACCAGTTGGACTTTTTGTGCAGCTCCACTAAAACCGAGCATCCCTGTTTGCATAGATATTGAAAGTGTGATTACTATAAAAGTGGCACTAGTTGAAGCATAGACTCACAAATATAAGCATTCCAATTTCTTAATGGGAAAAGGTAGCAAGACTGTTTCTAACCACCTGTTTGAAGGAATAAATAAAGCAACAGCGGCTGATGTCAGGAAGGCATACATAGTTTTTTTCTGAAAAACCGAGCCATTCCTGACCTTTCCTCTTCTTTTAAGCAAATTTTGTGCAGTTCTACTAAAATAAAATGCCATCACCGCCTTGACAATTTAGTTACACTGTACAAAAGGAAATGACTTAACATTACATCATGATGTCGGGTATGTAGTAGACAGGCATTAGAGACAAACATACAGACCTCCTCCGATAACATAATGAACATTAATTTTAATAAAGGTGTGACTAGCTTTACCGGGATAATTTGAGTGAACTCTACACCCTCTATTCCTTAATATAAGACGTTTTCGCGGTTCAATTTAAAGTACCCAAACGTCTAGTATTTAAAAAAACAGGTAGTAGTTTTCTTGAGCACATATCTGGGAAAGCTTGCCACACTTTATTTATGTCCATATGCTAATGCAACACCATTAGAATACTACCCATATACACTAATCCAGTGGCTAGTACAACAGTAGAGTAGTTAGTTTCTTACAGGGTACAGTACAATGGTTTTACTGAACAGATTTCAATAAACTCTAGCACTGGAAGGTTTCTATAAGAATTAACAATACAAAATGTAAAGGTACCAAGTTTCAGCATTGGTACACTAGCTGTGCATGAGCATTAAACCAAATACAGAAGTCTGAAGGTAACTAGCATTATTAACTAATGACAGTATAAAAAAATTGCAAACCATGTACCTCCAAGGTAAATATCATTTCGAACTCGGGGGACCTTAAAAATTGCTATCCCAATCTTGATAATCGATCAAACATAAAAACTTGATCGAACTAATCAAGAGAACAGCCAGAGGAGGAGGTGCCCACTCTTGACCTTTCCTCTTGTCTTCATAATTGTCTGTGCAGTTTAACCAAAATAAAATGACATCAGCGCCTTGGCATTTTGGTGACACTGTACAAAAAAATTAACTTATCTCATGAAAGTGAGACATGTAATCTATAAGCATTAACAGTGCAAAAATCTAAAGGTAGTAACAAGTTTCATCGTTGGTATACTGGTTGTGCAACAGCATTAGAATGCCTTAGCTGAAAAATCTTTAATACATCCACAATCAACAGCTAACCCTGAAATGATCCAGTGACATTAAATGGCACTGCTTAAATTAATCTGTGGCATTAGACTGAGAGCGGCATTAGTTAAATGTGTCATCACTTTAGCAGTAGCATTGCTTGACTTGACTGTTGGAGTTATACTAATAGCAATAAAAGTGGCAATAAGAGCATGGGAGGCCCATTCGGACAGTGGGTGCACCAGTACGATGTACCTCCACGGACGCAGAGTGGTGAGGGAGGTATGGTTGCCCAGAGCAACAAATATCCAGGCAGCATATGAGGATTACGTCCCATTTTTGTTCTCTTTAGCCACCTTTTTCCTATGTGAGGACAACATACCGATCGACCTGGTCATTCTCTATTGCGTTGTCATGCCTTTCTACCCTTCTTCAACCAAGAGACACGAGACTCGTTCCTTAGCTACTGATTTTCCCCTTTTCAACCTAGATGTGGGTTCGATGCCTACTCTCTTGGACAGTACAGTCTCCCTTCCTTTCCTTATTCAACCCAGACATGCATTAGTCTGCATAAAGTAGGGTTTCCTTTAATAGTGCAAATTACGGTTTTTGTCTGTGTGGCCAGCAGAACAGAGGATAGCAAATTGGGAAGATGGTGGAGTGGAAAAATATCCACATGCAACGATGTGCCAGATGGGGTAATAGAACAAGTGTATGGTTCGAAAAGAGGTAGCATACCTGAGGGTCGGCGGGAAGTGGCTTCGCTTGTGGTCGTCGTCCTCCGCACACACTACGACAGCGATCCCGCGTGGGCGCTAGGTCTGAGAGGACGGCCTTGTCGTCAGTGCGTGATCTCGCTCGCCGACGACGAGTGCGTCAACGCTGCACGTCCTTTTCTTCCCCGGTGGATCTGTGACCACCGGTGAGGAGGGAGAGAGGGGGCGTCTTTTTTAGATCTGGAGAGAGGGTGGTAGTGTGAGAAGCAAGTGGGCAGCCCTTGGCAAGAAAGTGCTGAAGCTCCAGCCTATATATCTTCTTTATACTACTAGTACTGGAGGTGGAGTAGTGATAGAGTAGTTTATATTTTCTCTGTGTACAGTACCAGTTAGTCGTGCTTCAAAACTGAATGGCATGCCATTAAAAAAATAAAGGCCGATAACTAATGCGGCACCTCAGGCCAACGCGGCCAGATTGCAATTTGCAAGAGAAATTACACACCATGTTTCGTTGACATGTGGTCCCGTTCCACATATCAGTGAGATGACGACGAGTAGTAGGAGTATTTCCGAACCGACTCGTAGGTCGGGGCGCCCCTTCGTGAACCGTGGCCAACTGGCAACCGTCCACCTACTCTTCGCCTTTCCCTCTCGATTTGGAACTGCTGTCGCACGCTCTTCCTCTTGAAGGAAATATACCCTAGAGGCAATAATAAAGTTATTATTTATTTCCTTATTTCATGATAAATGTTTATTATTCATGCTAGAATTGTATTAACCGGAAACATAATACATGTGTGAATACATAGAAAAACATAGTGTCACTAGTATGCCTCTACTTGACTAGCTCGTTAATCAAAGATGGTTAAGTTTCCTAACCATAGAAATGAGTTGTCATTTGATTAATGGGATCACATCATTAGGAGAATGATGTGATTGACTTGACCCATTCCGTTAGCTTAGCACTTGATCGTTTAGTATGTTGCTATTGCTTTCTTCATGACTTATACATGTTCCTGTAACTATGAGATTATGCAACTCCCGTTTACCGGAGGAACACTTTGGGTACTACCAAACGTCACAACGTAACTGGGTGATTATAAAGGAGTACTACAGGTGTCTCCGAAGGTACATGTTGGGTTGGCGTATTTCGAGATTAGGTTTTGTCACTCCGATTGTCGGAGAGGTACCTCTGGGCACTCTCGGTAATGCACATCACTATAAGACTTGCAAGCAATGTAACTAATGAGTTAGTTACGGAATGATGCATTACGTAACGAGTAAAGAGACTTGCCGGTAACGAGATTGAACTAGGTATTGGATACCGACGATTGAATCTCGGGCAAGTAACATACCGATGACAAAGGGAACAACGTATGTTGTTATGCGGTTTGACCGATAAAGATCTTCGTAGAATATGTGGGAGCCAATATGAGCATCCAGGTTCCGCTATTGGTTATTGACCGAGAATAGTTCTAGGTCATGTCTACATTGTTCCGAACCCATAGGGTCCGCACGCTTAAGGTTTCGATGACAGTTATATTATGAGTTTATGAGTTTTGATGTACTGAAGGAGTTCGGAGTCCCGGATGAGATCGGGGACATGACGAGGAGTCTAGAAATGGTCGAGACGTAAATATCTATATATTGGACGACTATATTCGGAGTTCGGAAAGGTTCCGAGTGATTCGGGTATTTTTTGGAGTACCGGAGAGTTACGGGAATTCGCCGGGGAGTATATGGGCCTTTGGGCCATACGGGATTAGAGGAGAGAGGCCGAAAGGAAGGAGGCGCGCAGCCCCCCTCTGGTCCGAATTGGACAAGGGGTGCGGCCCCCTTTTCCTTCCTCCTCTCCCCCTCTTTCCCCCTTCTCCTACTCCAACAAGGAAGGAGGGAGTCCTACTCCCGGTGGGAGTAGGACTCCCCTTGGCGCGCCCCTCCTAGGCCGGCCGCCCCCTCCCCCTTGCTCCTTTATATACGGGGGCAGGGGGCACCTCTAGGCACAACAACAATTGATCCATTGGATCTCTTAGCCGTGTGCGGTGCCCCCCTCCACCATATTCCACCTCGGTCATATCGTCGCGGAGTTTAGGCGAAGCCCTGCGCTGGTAGTACATCATCATCGTCACCACGCCGTCGTGCTGACGGGACTCATCCCCGAAGCTTTGCTGGATCAGAGCCCGGGGATCATCATCGAGCTGAACGTGTGCTGAACTCGGAGGTGCCGTACGTTTGATGCTTGGATCGGTCGGATCGTGAAGACGTACGACTACATCAACCGCGTTGTGCTAATGCTTCCGCTTACGGTCTACGAGGGTACGTGGACAACACTCTCCCCTCTCGTTGCTATGCCATCACCATGATCTTGCGTGTGCGTAGGAAATTTTTGAAATTACTACGTTCTCCAACAGTGGCATCCGAGCCTAGGTTTTATGCGTTGATGTTATATGCACGAGTAGAACACAAGTGAGTTGTGGGCGATACAAGTCATACTGCTTACCAGCATGTCATACTTTGGTTCGGCGGTATTGTGAGATGAAGCGGCCTGGACCGACATTACGCGTACGCTTACGCGAGACTGTTTTCACCGTTACGAGCACTCATGCTTAAAGGTGGCTGGCGGGTGTCTGTCTCTCTCACTTTAGTTGAACCGAGTGTGGCTACGCCCGGTCCTTGCGATGGTTAAAACAGCACCAACTTGACGAACTATCGTTGTGGTTTTGATGCGTAGGTAAGAACGGTTCTTGCTCAGCCCGTAGCAGCCACGTAAAACTTGCAACAACAAAGTAGAGGACGTCTGACTTGTTTTTGCAGGGCATGTTGTGATGTGATATGGTCAAGACGTGATGAGATATAAGTTGTTGTATGAGATGATCATGTTTTGTTGAAGTTATCGGCAACTGGCAGAAGCCCTATGGTTGTCTCTTTGTTGCATAAGATGCAAGTGCCAAATAATTGCTTTACTTTATCGCTATGTGATAGCAATAGTTGCAAGAGCAATAGTTGGCGAGACGACCATGCGACGACACATTGATATAGATCAAGATGATGAAGATCATGGTGTCGTGCCGGTGACGATAGAGATCATGACAGTACTTTGGAGATGGAGATCAAAGGCGCAAGATGATCATGGCCATATCATGTCACATATTTTGATTGCATATGATGTTTATCTATTATAGATCTTATTCTGTTTTGATTGACGGTAGCATTTTAAGATGATCTCTCACTAATTATCAAGAAGTGTTCTCCCTGAGTATGCACCGTTGCGAAAGTTCTTCGTGCTGAGACACCACGTGATGATCGGGTGTGATAGGCTCTACGTTCAAATACAACAGGTGCAAAACAGTTGCACACGCGGAATACTCAGGTTAAACTTGACGAGCCTCGCATATACAGATATGGCCTCGGAACACGGAGACCGAAAGGTCGAACGTGAATCATATAGTAGATATGATCAACATAGTGATGTTCACTGTTGAAACTACTCCATCTCACGTGACGATCGGACATGGTGTAGTTTATATGGATCACGTAATCACTTAGAGTATTAGAGGGCTGTCTGTCTAAGTGGGAGTTCTTAAGTAATATGATTAATTGAACTTAAATTTATCATGAACTTAGTACCTGGTAGTATTTTGCAAATTATGTTGTAGATCAATAGATCGCATTGTTGCTTTCATATGTTTATTTTGATATGTTCCTAGAGAAAAACTATGTTGAAAGATGTTAGTAGCAATGATGCGGATTGGATCCGTGATCTGAGGTTTATCCTCATTGCTGCACAGAAGAATTATGTCCTTAATGCACCGCTAGGTGACAAACCTATTGCAGGAGCAGATGCAAACCTTATGAACGTTTGGCTAGCTCAATATGATGACTACTTGATAGTTTAGTGCACCATGCTTAACGGCTTAGAATCGGGACTTCAAAGATGTTTTGAACGTCATGGACCATATGAGATGTTCCAGGAATTGAAGTTAATATTTCAAGGAAATACCCGAGTTGAGCGATATGAAGTCTCCAACAAGTTCTATAGCTAAAAGATGGAGGAGAATCGCTCAACTAGTGAGCATGTGCTCAGATTGTCTGGGTACTTCAATCGCTTGAATCAAGTGGGAGTTAATCTTCCAGATAAGATAGTGATTGACAGAATTCTCTAGTCACCATCACTAAGTTACTAGAACTTCGTGATGAACTATAGTATGCAAGGGATGACGAAAACGATTCCCGAGCTCTTCGTGATGATGAAATCGACGAAGGTAGAAATCAAGAAAGAGCATCAAGTGTTGATGATTGACAAGACTACTAGTTTCAAGAAAAGGGCAAAGGGAAAGAAAGGGAAACTTCAAGTGGAATGGCAAACAAGTTGTCACTCCCGTGAGGAAGACCAAAGCTGGACCAAAGCCTGAAACTGAGTGCTTACACTGCAAAGGAAATGGTCACTGGAAGCGGAAATGCCCTGAATATTTGGTGGATAAGAAGGATGGCAAAGTGAACAAGGGTATATTTGATATACAGGTTATTGATGTGTGCCTTACTAGTGTTTATAGTAGCCCCTAAGTATTTGATACTTGTTCGGTTGCTAAGATTAGTAACTCGAAACAGGAGTTACAGAATAAACAGAGACTAGTTGAAGGGGAAGTGACGATGAGTGTTGGAAGTAGTTCCAGGATTGGTATGATCATCATCGCACACTCCCTATACTTTCAGGATTAGTGTTAAACCTAAATAAATGTTATTTGGCGTTTGCGTTGAGTATGAATATGATTTGATCAAGCTTATTGCGACACGGTTATTCATTTGAAGTTAAAGAATAATTGTTATTCTGTTTACATGAATAAAACCTTCAATGGTCATACACCCAATGAAAATAGTTTGTTGGATCTCGATCATAGTGATACACATATTCATAATATTGATGCCAAAAGATGCAAAGTTAATAGTGATAGTGCAACTTATTTGTGGCACCGCCGTTTGGGTCATATCGGTGTAAAGCGCATGAAGAAACTCCATAAAGATGGATTTTTCGGAATCACTTGGTTATGAATCATTTGATGCTTGCGAACCGTGCCTTTTGGGCAAGATGACTAAAACTCCGTTCTCCGGAACAATGGAACAAGCTACTGACTTATTGGAAATAATGCATACCAATGTATTGAAAGTGCGTTATATCGACTAGAGGGGGGGGGGTGAATAGGCGATTTTTATGAATTCTTCACTGAGGAATTTGCCGGTGAGGAAATTCCTTAGCAAAGAACTACTAGCGGCGGAATAAGTACTCAGAAGTAAGCATAACAGAATACAAGCATGGTCATCAAGATGAAATGAAGACAAGCACTGAGTACAGAAAGCGTAATCACAGGATAACACAAGGTGAAG
This sequence comes from Triticum timopheevii, assembly GCA_963921465.1. Classification (NCBI taxonomy): domain Eukaryota; kingdom Viridiplantae; phylum Streptophyta; class Magnoliopsida; order Poales; family Poaceae; genus Triticum; species Triticum timopheevii. The sequence continues at coordinate 130,104,477 of OY997266.1, forward strand.
ACAAACAGACTGAAGAAATTGATCTGAGGAAATTGAGAAAGTCTTCAGTCGAAGTCTTCAAACACAGATATGAACAAACACTCAATGCAGTAATGAGGAAATGAAAGGGTTGAGGAAATAGAACTAGTTAGGTTGGTGAAGACAATGATTTGGTAGACCAGTTCCAACTGCTGTCTCAGTCGTACGTCTGGTTGGAGCGGCTGAGTATTTAAACTCGAGGACACACAGTCCCGGACACCCAGTCGCTAAGCACACAGCTCAGGACACCCAGTCCTCACCGTATTCTCCTTGAACTAAGCTCACACAGACCTCGTCCAATCACTCGTGGTAAGTCTTCAGGCGACTTCCAAACCTTCATAGACTTGGTCACTCGGCGATCCACAATTCCTCTTGGATGCTCTAGACCATGACGCCTAACCGTTTGGAAGAAGCACAGTCTTCAAAGGTAACAAGCGTCGGATCCGTGCAGGATCAATTTCTTCAGTGATGCTCAATCACTTTGGGTTTGTAGGGGTTTGGTTTTGGGTTTTCCTCACTCGATGATTTTTGCTCAAAGTCCTCAGAGGATGGGTTGCTCTCAAATGACAAGTGTCAAGTTCTCTCGGTGCAGCCAACCAGCTAGTGGTTGTAGGGGGCGGCTATTTATAGCCTAGGGAGCAGCTCAACATGATAAGACATAAATGCCCTTCAATGATATGACCGTTAGGTGGATAAGATATTTTGGGACAGCTGGCGCGCAGCACAGCAACGGTCGGAAATTTGACTCTCAAATTCCTCAGGGCTATCATGTTCCTCACTGTGTAGGCAATTCGCACTGGCGAATTCCTAACTCCTCAGTTAGAACAAATTCATCAACGACCAAAAGAACTTCGTCTCTGTCACTGAAGAAAGTGACTGAACTGTATGAGATTTCCAAAGGCTTCACTCGAAGGGATTGATAGGTGTAGGATTTTGAGTTGAGCATCACATGGAAATTTTTCCTTAGTATTTCCTCGACCCCCTTTAACAGTACGGTGTTTCCTATGACTCAAGAAAGAGAAAATGAAACTATGAAAACAAAAGTCTTCACGCTTCATGTTCCTCAAATGAATACCAAGTCTTCAAGGTCACACCAATTTCTTCACTTTCAAAGTCTTCAGAAAGTCTTCACAATATCAAAGTCTTCAGTCGAAGAACTTCATTTAGGGGTCAACTTTCTCTGTAAATATCAAACTCCTCATAGACTTATAGACCTGTGTACACTCACAAATGCATTAGTCCCTTAACCTATAAGTCTTCAATACACCAAAATCACTAAGGGGCACTAGATGCACTTACAATCTCCCCCTTTTTGGTGATTGATGACAATATAGGTTAAGTTTTCAGCGGGGATAAATGTATGAAGTGTAAATACTGATATTGAGGAATTTGATAGCAAGATATAGAAGAACTCCCCCTGAAGATGTGCATAGTGAGGAATTTGCGTTTGAGGCAATGCACATTTGAAGAGTTGAATCATGGAGATCTCCCCCTATATCTTCTAATTCATACACGCATTTGATATATAATATGAAGAATTTGAAATGCATGATGAAATATGGTGCCTGATGAGATTCAACATGCGTGCAATGTCATTAATGAGGAATAAGCATGCAAAGCATAATGCAACAAAAGTATCAGCGCACCATCGGGTTTAAGATTACAACTCGATCCAAATAAAAGCTTCAGAAGAACGAGAGTTGTAACTTAAAAAATGCCCTTAATATAGACCCGCTTGAAGACTAACTCGGATTTCTCCCCCTTTGTCATCAAATGACCAAGAGGATTGAAACTAAGGACTAACGCCCCTGAAGAATTTCAAGTCGATGGAGGAGCGCCAGCGTTGTCGGGGTTGTTTGTTGTAGCAGGGCCTACCGCGGTGTCGTCCAAATCTTCATACTCATCAGTGTCACGCGATGAAGAATAAGAGCTGGCCACCAGTGGAGGAACTTTGACCCTCTTGAGTTTCTTCAGAGGAGGTGCAGACCAGTCAAATTCTTCCTTGAGACCCATAGTCTTCAGTTCTTCAGCGCTATAGACATGAGTGAGGACAGCCCAGGTGCGGTTGAAGGTTTCATGAAGGTAGTATTGGTTCTTCTTCACTGCAGCTCGCTCTGCAGCCTTGGTATTTTTCACATCAGATGCAGATGGAAGAATTGGAGTTGGTGTAGGCGCGGGAGGAGCTGAGGAATCTGGTTGATTTTCTTCAGGCGCAACTGATGCAGTTGCCCTGTTCTCTTCAGTTTCTTCAGGCGCACCACTAGTGGATGCCCTGGCAATTTCTTCAGCGGCTGGAATGGAGTCATCAGCCCTGGAACTAGCATTTTCTTCAGCAGGCTGAAAGTCATCAACGGTGCTGGCATGTTCTTCAGCAGGCTGAGCAGAGTCTACAGCGTGAAGATTTTCTTGTTGCGATGGGGCAGCAACATTTGTGAATTTCTTCGTCAGATTGACGAATCTCACTTTAGCTCCTTGCCAATCAGCATAGTAGGCATCAAAGTCTTTGCTGAGGGCTTGAATTTCAGACTGGGCCTCGAGAAGTTCCTCAGGTGTCATTCTAACAACATTTTTCCTCAGGAGCTTCTCCTTTCTGTATTGCGCTTTCTTGATCTCTCTTGCCGTTTCAAACTTCCATTTCTCTTCAGTGATGAAATGAGTCAGCATGTGACTTTGACCAGGAGTTAGATGAAAATCAGGCATTGGGGTGTTTGGATCCTTGTGCTAGAGATCAATGTAATCGAGGATTTTCCTCGGATCCAAAAGCAGTGGCACAGATGTGCCTTTGGCTCTAGCGGCCTTCACTTGTCTGTCTCTGATGATTTCTGCAAGTTCATCATCAGAAGCTTCATCATCAGAAGGCACATGGAATGCGACCTGTTTCTTCTTTGGACTTGGCCGAGGACCTCGTCTAGCTGTTGCTTTTGTCTTCAACAGTGTGGGGCCTGATCAGGAAATTGGTGCAGCGGAGGAACTTGCTGAGACACCAGAGGCAATCGAGAAACCAGCAGTCCTTTGACATGTAGCCAGATGCACAGGAGCTGAGGACTTTGAAGGAGCTGCTGAGGACTTTGGTGGAGCAGTAGCAGTGTGAGGAATTTGCCGTGAGGGCATTGCTGAGGAACTTGGCCGTGAGGGCGCTGTTGGTGATGCATTGGCTTACGAGCAGGCTTCTTTGGCATGGATTTCCTCGGTTTTACCGAGGCCTCAATAGCACTAGCAGTGGCAGAATCCTCATTGAATTTCTTCACTGCCTCCTTGGCTTGTCTTGCCAATTTAGCTTGGTGTTTAGCCCATTCTTCAGGAAAGTCCTCACCACGCTTGATGCTGGTGGGGTCAGCTTCTTGGCCAGGTGCCAATGGAGATCTTGGGCATGGAGGATTGAGGGCGAATTTCCTCATGTACTTTGGAGTCACATATCTGTATTCCCTCCATTCCCTTGCCCATCCCCGCTCAATCCTCTGTATGCGCACCTTGCACTGATTTTTGTTTTCTTTGCCAAATTTTGCTTCATCAGGTGTGCAATAGTCAGCATAAATTTCCTCAGGGATTTCAAATGCAGCCATAACCTCAGGTTTCTTTCCTCCTTTCTGCGGCTTCTTACTGTCTGCCATATTCTTCAGTTGAGGAATTTGAACAATCGAATTTTCTGAAGAAGTATGCAGTTTTTCTTCGAGGAACACTGCAAATGAGTTAAGTTGATGAGAACCTAGTGATTCAGCAGCAGACATGAGTACCTGTGAACAGAGTATATGTGCGAGGAATTTGGAGAGGTCATATGCGTTCTCAGAAGGTTTTTCGAAAAGAACAAGTTTTGAGGATTTTGACCAGATGAACCTTGAGGAATTTCACTAAGCGTTCTTGTCTTAGGTTCCAGAGTTGTACAGATCGAAGATCCACACAATTAGGGAATCTTGAAGAAAATAATTTCTTAGAGAAACAGTTCAAGATCATATGATGTGTGTGGTGTTCATATGTGTGAAGATTTGAAGAATAAACACCTTTGAAGATTTTCAGGAAAGTTTGAGAATCAAAGTGATAATAAAAGTAACTTTTAATTACCCAAAGTGAAGAACATGACGAACTGAGAAGAATAGATGTGAAGTTCGTCAGGTTAGATCTCCCACGCCCTAACTTGGCAGAGGAAGACAGCTACGGCAGCGACGGAGTGAAGATTTCCGCAGTCGGCGTGAGTACGATGGCGACGAGGTCGAGGCAGTGAAGCTCTTCCTCACCGGCGACGATGGAGTAGCGGCGGCGCTAGGGTTTGAGGAGCTCGAGTGAGAGAGTAGCGATCGAGCGGAGTAAATGAAGTGAGGAAGGGGAGAGGGGTATTTATAGACACGGTAAAAACTGTTCGCCCGAAGATTTGGGACGAACGTGCCCCTGCCCTTTCTCCTTCTCGCGACATGTGTCACCCACGTACTGTGTAGTTGAGATCGTGTACTATCGTGGGTGAATAGAATAATGCATTGTGGGATGCAGAACGGTTTGAGCGGCAAAAACTGAAAATTTGGATAAGATTTGTTTTAAAGTTTCGTTCGCAATTTCTTCAGCTAACAAGGACACAGTGAAGATTTTGAACGAGTTTCAAATAGAACGCACATGAAGAATTTGTGAATAGATTGGGTTGAGTATAGCATAGAGCGGGAAGGGTCCGATCACATTCACTTAGCAGAAAAAGCAACTTGAAGAAATAGCTATAAGTGAATGTTGTAGAGGACATAAACTCATATATATACATATATATATATATATATATATATATATATATATATATAGCCAATGAAGAAAAACGACGGAAACAGTGAAGATTTTGCAAAGTTGAAGAATTTGAAAACCTGAAGAATTTCAAAACTGAGGAAAAACTCAAATTGAAGATTTTCAACTTTTTGTGGTGGCGTGACCCACCGTATAAGAATGATGATTTCAGACACCGCGTACAATTGTCGTAGGGTTCTGAGAATCAAATTCTTCATTAATTTCTTCACACTTAGAGTGTTATTCTTCATTGATTGAAGAAAAACGTTTCTTCATGTGTTGCACATCTAAGTCATCAATTTTGCATAAGTGTCAGGGTGTGTGTCCTTTTCAAAGAACATTCGAAGATTCTAAGATATTTAGCTCACACCGCAACTTGCTAAATCTCTTCTCATCCAAGGGCTTAGTGAAGATATCAGCTAGCTGTTCTTCAGTCTTCACGTGCTCGATGGAGATGTCGCCCTTCAACACATGATCACGAAGAAAATGACGACGAATCTGAATGTGCTTTGTCTTCAAGTGCTGAAATGGGTTGTGAGCAATCTTGATGGCACTCTCATTGTCGCAGAGGAGAGGCACATTCTTCACGTTGACGCCATAGTCCTTGAGTGTTTGCTTCATCCAAAGCAGTTGAGCACAGCAAGAGCCAGCAGCAATGTATTCAGCTTCCGCAGTAGACAGTGATACGCAATTCTGTTTCTTCGAGGACCAACAGACCAAAGATTGTCCAAGGAAATGACAAGTGCCAGAAGTTGACTTGCGGTCCACACGATCACCAACATAGTCAGAGTCAGAATATCCAATGAGATCAAAAGCAGAGCCCTTGGGGTACCATAATCCTAGTGTTGGTGTGTGAGCTAGATATCGAAGAATATGCTTCACAGCCTTATGGTGTGATTCCTTCGGTGCAGCTTGAAATCGGGCACACATGCAAACACTAAGCATTATATCTGGCCTAGATGCACATAAGTACAATAAAGAACCAATCATGGAGCGGTATACCTTGTGATCGAAGTCAATACCATTTTCATCAGTGCATAGATGGCCATTTGTGGGCATAGGAATTTTGACGCCTTTGCAATCTTGCATGCCGAATTTCCTCAGTACATCTTTGAGGTATTTCTCCTGAGATATGAATATGCCATTGCGCTGTTGACGAATTTGAAGACCTAAGAAGAATTTCAACTCTCCCATCATAGACATTTGATATTCTTCACTCATCATATAGGCAAATTCATCACTATAACGTTGGTCAGTACAGCCAAAGATAATATCATCAACGTATATTTGGCACACAAACAGTTCACCATCATAAGATTTAGTGAAGAGAGTAGGGTCGAGTGAACCGGGTGTGAAGCCATTCTTCACGAAGAATTCCTTCAATGTATCATACCACGCCCGAGGGGCTTGCTTGAGGCCATAGAGGGCCTTATTAAGTCTGAAGACTTTGTCAGGATTCTTTGGATCTTCAAAACCTGGGGGTTGAGCAACATATACTTCTTCCTCAAGCTTACCATTGAGGAATGCACTTTTCACATCCATTTGATATAAGATGATATCATGATGGTTAGCATAAGCAAGTAATATGCGAATAGCCTCAAGTCTAGCAACAGGTGCAAAAGTTTCATCGAAATCAATTCCTTCAACCTGTGTGTAGCCTTGAGCTACCAGTCGTGCCTTATTCCTCACCACAAGGCCATTTTCATCTTGCTTGTTGCGGTAGATCCACTTTGTGCCAATGATATTATGCTTGCGAGGATCTGGACGTTTGACCAGTTCCCAGACATTGTTGAGCTCGAACTGATGTAATTCTTCTTGCATAGCCTGAATCCACTCCGGCTCCAAAAATGCTTCATCTACCTTAGTGGGCTCTGTGATAGAGATAAAAGCATAGTGCCCACAAAAGTTAGATAAATATGAAGCTTTTGAGAGTGTGAGAGGACCTGGTGCTCTAATGTCATCGATGATCTTCTCCACTTGCACTTCTTTTGCAACGCGAGGATGAGCTGGTTGTCGCTGAGGAGTTTGATCAGCATTTTCTTCAGCACCATTATCCTCAGCATTTTCTTCAGGTGCATCAGCTCGACGTTCTTCATGAACTGGAATGAATTCTTCAGCAGATTCTTCAGTAGGAATGACATCCTCAGTTGCCTTGAACTTGATAGAATCCTCAGGTGCTGGTTCATCTAACATAGAAGGTAGGTGCTCTCTTTGCGAGCCATTAGTTTCATCGAACCGCACATCTACAGTGTCAACAATCTTGTGAAGAACAATGTTGAAGACTCTGTAGGTGTGCGAGTCCTTTCTGTAACCAAGCATAAAACCTTCATGTGCTTTCGGTGCAAATTTAGAATTGTGGTGAGGATCTCTAATCCAACATTTAGCACCGAAGACTTTGAAATAACTCACATTGGGTTTCTTGTCAGTGAGGAGTTCATAGGTCGTCTTCTTGAAGAATTTGTGAAGATATACTCTATTGATGATGTGGCACACAGTATCAATTGCATCAATCCAAAAACGATGAGGTGTTTTGTATTCATCAAGCATAGTGCAAGCCATCTCAACAAGAGTTTTGTTCTTGCGCTCCACGACGCCATTTTGCTGAGGAGTATAGGGAGCAGATAACTCATGAGTAATACCAAGTTCATCAAGATAGTCATCAAGACCGGAATTCTTGAACTCAGTTCCATTGTCACTTCTGATGTGCTTGATCTTCACACCAAAGTTGGTTGAAGCCCTCGAGGAAAAACGTTTGAAGACTCCCTGCACTTCATGTTTGTAAGTAACAATGTGTACCCATGTATATCGAGAGTAATCATCAACAATGACAAAACCATATAGAGATGCATCATTAGTGACTGCTAAGTAATGATTAGGTCCGAAGAGGTCCATGTGAAGCAATTCGAATGGACGAGTAGTGGTCATGATAGTCTTCGCTGGATGCTTGGCCTTGGTCATTTTTCCAGCTTCACAGGCTCCGCATAAGTGATCCTTGAGGAATTTGACATTCTCAATGCCAATGACATGCTTCTTCTTCGCAAGCGTGTGCAAATTCGTCATGCCTGCGTGACCAAGTCGTCGATGCCATAGCCAGCCTTCTGAAGCTTTTGCAAGTAGACACACGGTTGGCTGTGGTCCTATAGAGAAATCAACAATATACAAATCTCCTCTCCTAAAGCCTTCGAAGACTTTGGAATTGTCAGCTTCCATAATCACAACACAACGATACTTGCCAAAGACAACAACCATATCAAGATCACAAAGCATTGAGACTGGCATGAGGTTGTATCCTAAGGACTCAACAAGCATGACTTTGTCCATGTGTTTATCCTTAGAGATTGCAACCTTACCAAGACCCAATACCTAACTTTTGCCTTTGTCAGCAAAGATGATATGCTTCAGATGTGACGGTGATAAGGGAGCATCCATCAATAGATTCTTGTCACCAGTCATGTGATTCGTACATCCACTATCGAGGACCCACTCAATAGCTTTGGGTTGATCATCCTGTAGATGAATTAGTGTAGCTTACAATCTCATATGCTTCATTTGTGAAGAATATGATATCAAGTTCATCAGATGAATTTCATCAATCAGTAAATAGATATAGCAGTATGAGGACGTGTGAAATGAAGGTTCATTTCATCATGATTCGCCTGCGTCCTTTCAGGCAATTTTGTCAGGTCCCCAGCAAATTCTTCAGACGTTAAAGCACGTCTGGAGACCTGACCCTGCAAAAGAGATTAGTTCTTTTTCTTCACCACCCACATCTAAAGGGGTGGCAAAGAGTTTATCACTCTGCGAGCACCATACGAGAATGGTGGCATAGAGGCCAAACCATTTCGTTTCACATAAGAGGGGTTAGGGTAAGCATATGAATAAGCAGAGAAATTCTTCGAGGACTTATGAACATAATGGTTTGAAGAATAATGCACATATTCATAGCCCTTAGCTCTACCCTGCGAAACAGAGTTGTTAGCACGATGATAATCATATGAGGACTTTGATCCTTTTGAGGAATTTGATCCACGTGAGGAATTTGGTCCGTATGAGGACTTGGATCCATATGAAGAATTTGGTCCATATGAAGAATTTGATCTGGGGTTCCTGTTCTTCACAGGTGGTGTCATGAGGACATTCACCTGAAGACTTTCAAGGCACTTCTTGGGAACCCAGATTTTCTTCATAGGAGAACCATTCCTGCAGTTAGTGCCAACATATCTAGCAAATACTTCACCATTCTGATTTTTGAACAGTTTATAGTTGGAGTCAAATGACTCATCAGAAGAATGAGGAGATTCACATGTAAAGCCAGATAAGTTAGATGGATCAACTGGAGGTCCCTTTGCAGCAACCCATGAGGTTTTGGGGTACTGCTCAGGCTTCCAATATGTTCCATCAGCATTAAGTTTCCTCTCAAAGGCGATATCCTCTTTCCTAGGGTTTCTATTGAGGATTTGTTTTTTAAGCACATCACAAAGAGTCTGATGCCCTTTGAGGCTTTTGTACATGCCTGTCATGTACAATTCCTTCAGCCCTGCATCGTCAGTGATACTAGCAATGTCCTCAGATGAGGAATTAGTGATAGCAGAGGCAGGTGAAGAGTTTGTAACAGTTGAAGCATTTGAACATTTAGGTGAAGAATTAGCAGATTCACGTTCAATGCACTTTAAGCATGGAGGAACAAATTCTTCCTAAGAAGCGCTGATTTGTTGAGCTAGTAATGAATCGCGCTCCTTCTGAAGATCTTCATAACTCACTCTTAGCTTCTCAAGATCTTGCTTTCTTTGAAGAAATTCATAAGAAAGTTTCTCATGATCAGATAAAAGAGTGTTATGATGACTTTGAAGGTTATCAAACCTAGACTGAAGTCTCTGAAGATTTTCAGTCAGGGCTTTAGTGCGATCCATTTCTTCACCCAACATATCATCACTTTTGTCTAGCATGTTTTGAACCTTTTCAAAAGCCCTTTGTTGTTTTACAGCAATCTTAGCAAGTTTAGAGTAGCTGGGCTTGAGATCCTCATCAGATTCATTTTCACTAGATTCAGAGGAGGTGTATTTGAGTACCTTTGCACCTTTCGCCATGAAGCAATAGGTGGGAGCGTAGTCATCATTATCTTCATCAGGCTTGTCGGTGGGGTCAGTTTCTTCAGTGTTGAAGATGGACTTGCTAACGAAAGCAGTAGCGAAGGCTAGACTCGCCACACCAGATTCGGATTCTTCAGACGCCTCCTCTTCCTCATGTTCCTCAGATTCAGCTTCAGAGTCCATTTCCTTGCCAATGAATGCCCGAGCCTTCTTGGAGCTGCTCTTCTTGTGAGATGAAGACTTCGAGGATTTTGATGCCGAAGATTTTGACGATTTCTTCTTCTTCTTTGCATCATCAGAACTGTAATCCTTGTATTTCTTCTTCTTCAATTCCTTTTCCCACTAAGGACAATCTTGAATATAGTGACCAGGTTTCTTGCATTTGTGGCACAACCTTCTCTTATAGTCACTTGATGAGGAATCACTGCTTCTTGAGGATTTTCCAAAGCGACCACGTCTTGAGAACTTCTGGAATTTCTTCACGAGCAGTGCTAGCTCCTGGCTCAATTCTTCAGGATCACCAAGGCTACTACCAGAATCCTCACATTCAGACTCAGACACAACCTTGGCCTTCAGGGCACGTGGTTTGCCATAGCTCGAACCATAGAGATCTCTCTTTTCAGCAAGCTGGAACTCGTGAGTATTTAGCCTTTCAAGGATATCGGCAGGATCAAGAGACTTGTAGTCAGCCCATTCTTGTATCATCAGTCCCAGAGTATCAAATGGGGAATCAAGCGATCTCAACAGTTTCTTCACCACCTCATGGTCAGTGATGTCAGTGGCACCGAGGGCTTGAAGCTCATTTGAGATGTCAGTGAGGCGATCAAAGGTTTGTTGGACATTTTCATTGTCGAGTCTTTTGAAGCGGTTGAAGAGATTCCGAAGAACATCAACTCGAGAGTCATGTTGAGTTGAGACTCCTTCATTCACTTTGGACAGCCTATCCCAGATAAGCTTAGCAGTTTCCAAAGCACTCACTCTTCCATACTGTCCTTTACTCAGATGGCCACATATGATATTCTTCACTTGAGAATCGAGTTGCTTGAATCTCTTCACATTGGTAGCGTTCAGTGAGGGTGAGACAGAGGGAACACCATTTTCCACAACAAACTAGAGATCGTTGTCAATTGCCTCAAGATGCATTCGCATCTTGTTTTCCAGTAGGGGTAGTCCGTCCCATCAAAGGTAGGACACCCAGCCGAGACCTTGATCATACCTGCGGTCGACCTAACTAAAACTCCAGGTGGTTAAACCAAAATCACACAGAACAAGGGAGTACCTTGCTCTGATACCAATTGAAAGTGCGTTATATCGACTAGAGGGGGGTGAATAAGCGATTTTTATGAATTCTTCACTGAGGAATTTGCCGGTGAGGAAATTCCTTAGCGAAGAACTACTAGCAGCGGAATAAGTACTCAGAAGTAAGCATAACAGAATACAAGCATGGTCATCAAGATGAAATGAAGACAAGCACTGAGTACAGAAAGCGTAATCACAGGATAACACAAGGTGAAGACAAACAGACTGAAGAAATTGATCTGAGGAAATTGAGAAAGTCTTCAGTCGAAGTCTTCAAACACAGATATGAACAAACACTCAACGCAGTAATGAGGAAATGAAAGGGTTGAGGAAATAGAACCAGTTAGGTTGGTGAAGACAATGATTTGGTAGACTAGTTCCAACTGCTATCTCAGTTGTACGTCTGGTTGGAGTGGCTGAGTATTTAAACTCGAGGACACACAGTCCCGGACACCCAGTCGCTGAGCACGCAGCTCAGGACACCCAGTCCTCACCGTATTCTCCTTGAACTAAGGTCACACAGACCTCGTCCAATCACTTGTGGTAAGTCTTCAGGCGACTTCCAAACCTTCACAGACTTGGTCACTCGGCGATCCACAATTCCTCTTGGATGCTCTAGACCATGACGCCTAACCGTCTGGAAGAAACACAGTCTTCAAAGGTAACAAGCGTCAGATCCACGCAGGATCGATTTCTTCAGTGATGCTCAATCACTTTGGGTTTGTATGGGTTTGGTTTGGGGTTTTCCTCACTCAATGATTTTTTCTCAAAGTCCTTGGAGGATGGGTTGCTCTCAAATGACAAGTGTCAAGTTCTCTCGGAGCAGCCAACCAGCTAGTGGTTGTAGGGGGGGGGGGCTATTTATAGCCTAGGGAGCAGCCCGACATGATAAGACATAAATGCCCTTCAATGATATGACCGTTAGGTGGATAAGATATTTTGGGACAGCTGGCGCGCAGCACAACAACGGTCGGAAATTTGACTCTCAAATTCCTCAGGGCTATCATGTTCCTCACTGTGTAGGCAATTCGCACTGGCGAATTCCTAACTCCTCAGTCAGAACAAATTCATCAGCGACCAGAAGAACTTCGTCTCTTTCACTGAAGAAAGTGACTGAACTATATGAGATTTCCAAAGGCTTCACTCGAAGGGATTGATAGGTGTAGGATTTTGAGTTGAGCATCACATGGAAATTTTTCCTTAGTATTTCCTCGACCCCCTTTAACAGTACGGTGTTTCCTATGACTCAAGAAAGAGAACATGAAACTACGAAAACAAAAGTCTTCACGCTTCATGTTCCTCAAATGAATACCAAGTCTTCAAGGTCACACCAATTTCTTCACTTTCAAAGTCTTCAGAAAGTCTTCAGAATATCAAAGTCTTCAGTCGAAGAACTTCATTTTTTGGGATCGACTTTCTCTGTAAATATCAAACTCCTCATAGACTTATAGACCTGTGTACACTCACAAACGCATTAGTCCCTTAACCTATAAGTCTTCAATACACCAAAATCACTAAGGGGCACTAGATGCACTTACATGTATGAAATCCAATGAGTGTTGATGCTTGTGGCAAGTATCATTATTTTCTGACCTTCACAAGATGATTTGAGCAGATAGGGGTATATCTACTTGATGAAACATAAGTCTGAAATAGTTGAAAGGTTCAAAGAATTTCAGAGTGAAGTGGAAAAATCATCGTAACAAGAAAATAAAGTTTCTGCGATCTGATCGCGGAGACGAATATTTGAATTACGAGTTTGGTCTTAAATTAGAACAATGTGGAATAGTTTCACAGCTCACGCCACCTGGAACACCACAACGTTATGGTGTGTCCGAACGTCGTAACCGCACTTTATTGGATATGGTGCGATCTATGATGTCTTTTACTGATTTACCACTATTGTTTTGGGGTTATGCATTAGAGACAGCTGCATTCATGTTAAAAGGGCACCATCTAAATCCATTGGGACGACACCATATGAACTGTGGTTTAGCAAGAAACCCAAATTGTCGTTTCTTAAAGTTTGGGGCTGCGATGCTTATGTGAAAAAGTTTCATCCTGATAAGCCCAAACCCAAATCGGAGAAGTGCGTCTTCATAGAATACCCAAAGGAAATTGTTTGGTACACCTTCTATCACAGATCCGAAGGCAAGATATTTGTTGCTAAAATGGATCCTTTCTAGAGAAGGAGTTTCTCTCGAAAGAAGTGAGTGGGAGGAAAGTAGAGCTTGATAAGGTAATTTGCACCTTCTCCCGAATTGGAAAGTAGTTCATCACGGAAATCAGTTCCAGTGATTCCTACACCAATTAGTGAGGAAGCTAATGATGATGATCATGAAACTTCAGATCAAGTTACTACAAAACCTCGTAGGTCTTCCAAAGTACAGTCCGCACCAGAGTGGTACAGTAATACTGTTCTGGAAGTCATGTTACTAGACCATGATGAACCTATGAACTATGAGGAGGCGATGATGAGCCCAGATTCCGCGAAATGGCTTGAGGCCATAAAATCTGAGATATGATCCATGTATGAGAACAAAGTATGGACTTTGATTGACTTGCTCGATGATCACCAAGCCATGTTAAATAAATGGATCTTCAAGAGGAAGACGGACACTGATAGTAGTGTTACTATCCACTAAGCTCGACTTGTTGCAAAAGGTTTTCAACAAGTTCAAGGGGTTGAATACGATGAGATTTTCTCACTCGTATCGATGCTTAAGTCTGTCCGAATCATGTTAGCAATTGCCACATTTTATGAAATCTGGCAAATGGATGTCAAAACTGCATTCCTTAATGGATTTATTAAAGAAGAGTTGTATATGATGCAATCAGATGGTTTTGTCAATCCTGAAGATGCTAACAAAGTGTGCAAGCTCCAGCAATCCATCAATGGACTGGTGCAAGCATCTCGGAGTTGGAATATACGCTTTGATGAGTGGATGAAAGCATATGGTTTTATACAGACTTTTGGAAAGGCCTGTATTTACAAGAAAGTGAGTGGGAGCACTACAGCCTTTCTGATAAGTATATGTGAATGACATATTTTTAATCGGAAATAATGTAGAATTATTCTGCAAAGCATAAAGGAGTGTTTGAAAGAAGTTCTTTAAAAGAAAGACTTCAGTAAAGCTACTTACGTATTGAGCATCAAGATCTATTGAGATAGATCAAGACGCTTGATAAGATTTTCAATGAGTACATACCTTGACAAGATTTTGAAGTAGTTCAAAACGGAACAGTCAAAGAAAGAATTCTTGCCTGTGTTGCAAAGGTATGAAATTGAGTAAGACTCAAATCCCGACCACAGCAGAAAATAGAAAGAGAATGAAAAGTCATTCCTTATGCCTCAGTCATAGGTTCTATAAAGTATGCTATGCTGTGAACCAGACCTATTGTATACCTTGCTCTGAGTTTAATAAAGGAATACAATTTTGATCTAAGAGTAGATCACTGGACAGCGGTCAAGAATATCCTTAGTGAGGACTAAGGAGATGTTTCTCGATTATGGAGGTGATAAAAGAGCCCGTCGTAAAAAGTTACAACGATGCAAGCTTCTACACCGATCCAGATGACTCTAAAGTCTCAATCTGGATACATATTGAAAGTGGGAGCAATTAGCTAGAGTAGCTCCGTGCAGAGCATTGTAGACATAGAATATTTGCAAAAGACATACGGCTCTGAATGTGACAGACCCGTTGACTAAGCTTCTCTCACGAGCAAAACATGATCACACCTTAGTACTCTTTGGGTGTTAATCACATAGCGATGTGAACTAGATTGTTGACTCTAGTAAACCCTTTGGGTGTTGGTCACATGATGATGTGAACTATGTGTGTTAATCATATACAGATATGAATATTGGTGTTAAATCACATGGCGATGTGAACTAGATTATTGACTCTAGTGCAAGTGGGAGACTGAAGGAAATATGCCCTAGAGGCAATAATAAAGTTATTATTTATTTCCTTATTTCATGATCAATGTTTATTATTCATGCTAGAATTGTATTAACCGGAAACATAATACATGTGTGAATACATAGACAAACATAGTGTCACTAGTATGCCTCTACTTGACTAGCTCGTTAATCAAAGATGGTTAAGTTTCCTAACCATAGACATGAGTTGTCATTTGATTAATGGGATCACATCATTAGGAAAATGATGTGATTGACTTGACCCATTCCGTTAGCTTAGCACTTGATCGTTTAGTATGTTGCTATTGCTTTCTTCATGACTTATACATGTTCCTGTAACTATGAGATTATGCAACTCCTGTTTACCGGAGGAACACTTTGGGTACTACCAAACGTCACAACGTAACTGGGTGATTATAAAGGAGTACTACAGGTGTCTCCGAAGGTACATGTTGGGTTGGCGTATTTCGAGATTAGGTTTTGTCACTCCGATTGTCGGAGAGGTATCTCTGGGCCCTCTCGGTAATGCACATCACTATAAGCCTTGCAAGCAATGTAACTAATGAGTTAGTTACGGAATGATGCATTACGTAACGAGTAAAGAGACTTGCCGGTAACGAGATTGAACTAGGTATTGGATACCGACAATCGAATCTCGGGCAAGTAACATACCGATGACAAAGGGAACAACGTATGTTGTTATGCGGTTTGACCGATAAAGATCTTCGTAAAATATGTGGGAGCCAATATGAGCATCCAGGTTCCGCTATTGGTTATTGACCGAGAATAGTTCTAGGTCATGTCTACATTGTTCCGAACCCATAGGGTCCGCACGCTTAAGGTTTCGATGACAGTTATATTATGAGTTTATGAGTTTTGATGTACCGAAGGAGTTCGGAGTCCCGGATGAGATCGGGGACATGACGAGGAGTCTAGAAATGGTCGAGACGTAAATATCTATATATTGGACAACTATATTCGGAGTTCGGAAAGGTTCCGAGTGATTCGGGTATTTTTTGGAGTACCGGAGAGTTACGGGAATTCGCCGGGGAGTATATGGGCCTTTGGGCCATACGGGATTAGAGGAGAGAGGCCGAAAGGAAGGAGGCGCGCAGCCCCCTCTGGTCCGAATTGGACAAGGGGTGCGGCCCCCTTTTCCTTCCTCCTCTCCCCCTCTTTCCCCCTTCTCCTACTCCAACAAGGAAGGAGGGAGTCCTACTCCCGGTGGGAGTAGGACTCCCCTTGGCGCGCCCCTCCTAGGCCGGCCGCCCCCTCCCCCTTGCTCCTTTATATACGGGGGCAGGGGGCACCTCTAGGCACAACAACAATTGATCCGTTGGATCTCTTAGCCGTGTGCGGTGCCCCCCTCCACCATATTCCACCTCGGTCATATCGTCGCGGAGTTTAGGCGAAGCCCTGCGCTGGTAGTACATCATCATCGTCACCACGCCGTCGTGCTGACGGGACTCATCCCCGAAGCTATGCTGGATCGG
Source organism: Triticum timopheevii (assembly GCA_963921465.1). Taxonomy (NCBI): domain Eukaryota; kingdom Viridiplantae; phylum Streptophyta; class Magnoliopsida; order Poales; family Poaceae; genus Triticum; species Triticum timopheevii. Next base: position 130,121,057 of record OY997266.1, read on the forward strand.
AGCCCGGGGATCATCATCGAGCTGAACGTGTGCTGAACTCGGAGGTGCCGTACGTTTGGTGCTTGGATCGGTCGGATCGTGAAGACGTACGACTACATCAACCGCGTTGTGCTAATGCTTCCGCTTACGGTCTACGAGGGTACGTGGACAACACTCTCCCCTCTCGTTGCTATGCCATCACCATGATCTTGCGTGTGCGTAGGAAAATTTTGAAATTACTACGTTCCCCAACACCTCTCCCTCCTCCATTTTCCTTCAGCCCTTCACCCTTTCTTCTGCCATTGTTCGATCGTCTTCTCCATGGAGGGAACAGGACGGAAACGACCCCGTTATTCTTGCCCCGATCTGAAAGATGATGTGGTGGAGGAACTCATTGATCGGTGCGACGTCATCACCTCGGCTAGCATGGCAGGTTCGTTCAAGCCCATTCTCGACTCAACTAATAACATCATTACAAGGAACCCAAGAGTCAAGGAGCGGTTTGATCTCCCCTATCTTCTTCGCCGTGACCCTGATGACTGGCTCCGTCATGACGGAGGCCTCGCTCTGTGCAAGTTGATGCCGCTTGATAATGACACGTATGATGTTAAGATGTCGTCGCTTGAGGGCAAGGCTTGGGCAGGCGCAAATGGAGATTGGGTTGTTTACATTGGGTCCAACTGCGAGTGGGAACTTGTGAATGTGTACACTCGTGACCGGGTTCCACTTCCAAAAATCTCAGCAGACTGCCCAGAGGTTGAGCACACCGGTATTGTATGCACGTTCAAATATAATCATGGTGACTGTCTTCTACGGAAGATAGCAATTTCTCGAGTCCCCAACCGCTCTTGGAATTACAACAACTATGAAGTTGTTCCTATCTTTGACAAGCTTGTTGCCGTCGTCAGTGGTTTGACTGGATGGATATTGCTCAAAAATCAGTTTCTGTACACGGATGAGTACTGTGATGCAATTCAATACGAGGGCCTTGTGTTTGCTGCCACCACTCGTGGCACTGTTTTTGCATGGCATCCTCGTTGTTTCGGTACGTTTGTCTTTCACCGTAATTATAATTGTTTCATCCACATGCATGCAGGTTAGCAAGTTTCCCTTTATGCTGGTCATAGTGGGGAGTAACTTAGACTAGTAACATGCATATGTTACTAGTTTATGTTACTACCTCTATAGTGCATAGTATCTTAGATTAGTATCATAGGTGGTCTCATTTATTGCCATGCACGACACATAGTAGCATCACATTTATTATGTTACGGTATCTACCTATGTTACTATAATCATCTCTCTCTTCCTTAATTGCCTGCCACATAAGCATGTTTGCGAGTCCCAAGTGCATGATACTACTTATGTTACCCCCACTATGGCCAGCCTTACTAATTAACCTTCTTCTTGTGTTTCCAAGGTCCTGTGAACATTCCACCACCTATACTTGAAGATTTTTATAACCAAGAGGGAGATGATGATGGTGATGATCACGAGCATGAGGACGAGCAGCGCCCATATACTATTTGGCACCTGGCAACTAATTCCGATGGATCACCTCTTCTCGTGTGTATACAGCCCACTGGTGATGTTACTGCTAAGGAAGCAGGTGTAGTCTCCCATGGTCGCACTCTCCGGACCTATTCCAATACCCGTTGCATGGTATTTGGGATGGATACTAGTGTGCTAGTGCCAACTCCTTCTCCCTGGTACAGAATTGATAGTCTTGGAGAAAACTCGCTCTTCCTTGGACAAAACTATCCAATGATGGTGAAAGGCGATCCAACTGCTGTTGACACAACGGTACTACCATTTATGAGAAGCAACTGTGTCTATACCTCGGACATTTGGGTGGTTCCCTACCCTTGTACTGATATAGTAGGCCACTTCAGCCTGGATGATAAGTCCTGCATTTCTCCAGATCGACAATGGATGGCCCGTCCCAGAGAATCACTTGTGGTTCAAAGCAAGCGTTTCCAACGCCGAGGAATGGTTGAGTTGAAGTTCATTTCATTGCCTGTTATTTGTTGTGTGGTGGAAACTTTAGTATCCTCGTTGTCGATGTGGGTTGATGACCTGTTGTATGTAATAACATGATATGCATGTGATAAACTTACTAAATTTATGAATGGCTTTCGAGTTGCTTCTGTGAGTGAGTGGTGCGACGAGGTAAAAAAATATTTTCTGAATACATAATTGTACGTGCATCGCAACAGGTTATCGGATGAGGCCAATCAACAATAGTAGTACACTATTTGTACTAGCTTCACATGCTTCGCGCGTCGTGTGGGTGTTTTTAATGTAGCCATACTGTACTATGTAACCAGCACCTCGAATCCTCGATACTAGTAGTACTATATACTAGTAAGTAGTAGGAGTAGTAGGGTGGCATGGGCCAGAACAAGCATTCACGTCCAGGAGTACGGCACACGCCACCAGCACGACTTCCATCTGACACCATATTTCTTGGAGTCCGTGCTAGAGCAATCTCTTCAACCTCATCGTTTCTCTAACTCAGCCATCACGCGGCGGCGAGGTGGGGGTTTGCCGATAGTCGGTTTCCTTAACTACGGTCCCACTTGTAAGGCCAACTGCAACGCACGACCCCAAACGGACCTCCGTTTTGCATGAACTCCAACGATGATTTTGACTAGAAAAGCAAGACCATAGAAAACAAGAACCTCAAGAATACATTTTACTACTCGTGTAAGTTGGATTAGTGCCTTCTTGATGCATTCATTGTTGATCTGCGGAGGCTCGATCTTGCGTGCTTCTTTCTTCTCCGAGTGTAAAGAAGTAGACGTTGCTTCCTCGCATCTAGTCTCATGTCTAGCCTCTATTCTAGTACTCCCTCTGGTCTGTTTTTCTCTGTGTCTAAGCAGCAACACGCATACCAAGTAGGAGCATCAACAAGTGCACTAATCTCATCTATAGCCTCTATGCTAGCTAAAAGTGATAGAACATCTACTAAATTGCGCTCTATCAATATATGGATGTACTCTTCTTCCCAATACAGAAACTTGCATCCATTCTACTCCCTCCGTTGCACAATACATGCCTTCTATTTTTCAAAATATATATGTATCTAGACATGTTTTAGTATATAGGCACATCCATTTTTGGACAAATGGAAGTCAAGTATTTTGGAATGGAGGGAGTACACAATAAATTTTTTAAGTTAGCACAACTAGTCTAATCCGAGAGCACAACCAAAGATTTGGTCGGGTTCTTCCTCCTTTTGCCGACACGTGGGACATCCAGCATCCAGGTCGTGTCATGAAAGAAAATAGAGTGGTAGTTGAAGCCACAAGATGTGCATCTTGGGTTAAACTGTAAATACAATCTTACTACTCTTGAGTAACTCCAAGAGCGGCCACCGAAGATCTTTCTTGGATTTGTTTTTCATCACCGGCACGTCGAGGTGAAAGATGTGCAGATTCTGTGGGTCTGCTTGCGTTTTCACTGACATGTGGGACCGCATGTGAACAAACAGATGATAGGCTCTGCGCGTCCGCTGGCTGGCTGAGAAGAGAGATAGAGGAGTGCTGAGCACGGACTGCAGGAAATTTGTTCTACGTACTGTACCTCGATATAGGCTCGATATAGTGGGGTGGCATGGGCCATAACTAGCATTCATGTCTAGCAGTACGACACACGCCACCCACACGAGTCCCATCCGACACCAATTTTCTTGGAGTCCGTGCTACAACCATCTCTTCGCCCTCCTATTTTCTCAGCCATCGCGCGGTGGGCGGGGTGGAGGTTTGCCGATAGTCGGTTTGCTCAACTACGGTCCCACTTGTAAGTGAAAATGCAACACCGCACGCATTCCCGCTTGAGTGGCGTGCCGAACCAACCGTGTGGGGGTGCGACGCAAACATGGCAGGCTTTTCCTTTTGAACTCGTAACTTGTAAAATTTGGTTCTTCTCCATGGCGCGATCGATAGATAGAAAATAATGATTTAGCCTAGAGTAATGAGAGGTTTGGTTCTGGCGCCGTTCATGCATGGAGTACGTACGAAAATTATGAAGTTGATGCGAAAGGTAAGATAATTACTGTAGTATCATATACTACTACATGGATTTGATGGAAAGATGAAAATACATACGGATCCATCAACGACATCCTCACACCCTAGTGCGCCGGGTCACCAACCGACGTGTGAGGAGCAGCGGCGTTGGCGGCGAGCTCAACGTGCTTCTGAACAGTGCCTTCCAAGGTTGCCCTGCGGTCCAAGAAGGCCAGCGTCCTATCGTCCTCCTCTTGCATGCGTGTAGACATGGGTGATTATGTCGATGGTGTCTTGCTGCGCCAGGCGCTGCGCGGCGAGCACGACCTCGAGGTGGACATTCTCTGGCGCGATGGCGGGCAGTCGCAGGGCCACCAGTGCATCGAAGAGGTTGTCACCATAGTGGCCGTTGAGGGTGGCAGGCATCGCAGAGCCTGGGCGCGTCGGCTGGAGGCTTACATCAAAGTCGTCCGCGAGCTTCTTGACGACGGTGAACTTGTCGAGGAAACCAACGAGGACCTCGTCGAACAAGGAGACGAAGCTGTCGTCCAAGCGGCCCCTCGCCCTGTCGGCCTCAAGCAATACTACCTGGAGACGTTCCTCGTTGCCGGGCCGCAGGCCAGCGTCGTGGACCATCTGGCACAGCCAGCTAATGCTCGCGCTCATCGCCTCCATGGGTCTAGCTTAGTTCTACTACCTCCGTCCTGGTTTATTGGTCCCCATTGTAATCCGTGTCAAATTTTGGCCACAGATTTAACTAACAAAATGTTTACGCATGTTACTAAAAATTATATCACTGAAAACTATGTTCAAATACGAATCCAAAAATATAATTTTTGTTGACATGCATCAACATTTTGTTAGTTAAATCTTTGGTCAAAATTTAGCACAAATTACAAAGGAGACTAATAAACCAGGACAGAGGTAGTAGGAGTCAACTGATCTTGCGATTCGAGTGATCACTCTTGCCCTTGGTTAGCGTGCGTAGGTGCGTAGGATTTCGTACTACTCCTCAGCCCTCTACTGCACCTGCCTTTGGCTGTATGATAGGTGGGCCAGCCACCCCCTGGGCCCATGTGTCATTCACCCAAAGGCAGTTATCGTAAGTCAATGAAGTTGCGCCCCCCTCCGTGCCGGTGCAGTATAGTCATCTCACCGGACCTCTAGTTGGGGCCAAACGAGAGAAGTTTGATGTTTACTAGTTTATTGGTCCCCTTTGCATTTTGCGCCAAGTTTTCACCTTTGATTTAACTAATAAAATGTTAATGCATGTAAACAAAAATGTTGTGTAAGTCACATTACGAAAACCAAATAATCCCAAAACACTTAGGCACGGTGCATTAACTCCCTCCTTGTTTCTTATTTTGTGACATATCAACCAATGTGAGATGTGGGCCGTGCATGCTTTCAATGACTTGAGACTACCAAACATGACATGCAATGTTTAGTTCATTGCATGTAATCCTATGAAGACTCTAGTTAGCAAGAAAACATTAAGTTCTCTCGCCGATAGGTATAAAACACCATGTATTTATTTACAGAGAGAGTAGTACATTTTTTGTGACATGCATTACTAGATATTGCTAGTCAAATACTAAAATCCAGATGGACGTGGTAGTACTCCTAAATCCAGACGGTGGTGCTACTAGTACTAGTAGTAGTATTACCAATGTAGTACTCCTAGGAGTACTAGCACTGTACTACCCGTTGGTCAAATTATTACGTGCTGCTCCTCACAGTGAAGTGACAAGACCCTGCACCGGAGATGACACCTGAGTATAGGAGCCGTGTTCACGGCATGCCATAGTCAGCCTCACCGTCTGCAGTCACTATCATCATGGCTGTAGAGCTAGCCTGCTTACAAATAGCCCTGTTCGACATAATTTCCCGTGCGTAGATGCCCGTGCATTGCACAAAACACCAAGATTGGGGGTGGACGGCTCCGGCAGCGGCCATCGCGCCAGATTTTTCCACGGCCTTCTAGATGTGGTGGGGAGGAGATAAGGCTGATTGTGAGAGACAAGGAGTTGTTTGTAAATAGGGAACAAGTGCGGGCATCTTTTTGCAAAAATGGAGAAGCTTGGTTTGTATGCGTCAGATCTAGATCCGACGGCTATTGGTGAAAGATGGGAGGCACAACATCATCACCAACTCAAGACCTGTTTGATTCGCAGGATTTTGAAAATGTAGGAATAGGACACGGCAATATTACAAGTTTCAAACTGACATTACAAATGTTAGGAGTAATGCTGCACCTAGGAAGAGGGAATTACTAGGAAGTTCATGTAAGAACTTCCGTTACTTTAGGTGGATGCAGCGTTATCGTACAAACTAAAATCCACCGCCCTGACAAGTCACTAATGGGCAAATAAGTTTTCGAGTCTCTGGCCACTTGATGTTTCAAAAACAAATTCAGCTTCTGCGGAGACTTTGTCATTTAGGCTTAGACGCTTGCGCTGATCAGCACGCCATTCATTGTTGTGCCAGAGAACGCCAAACCTCATTACCTTGAGCACACTTGCCTCTAGAACAAAGAACCTGGCCAATTTAATCTCAGATGTGCTGCCTCGGTAGTCGATTGATGACCCACAAGTATAGGGGATCTATCGTAGTCCTTTCGATAAGTAAGAGTGTCGAACCCAACGAGGAGCAGAAGGAAATGATAAGCGGTTTTCAGCCAGGTATTCTCTGCAAGTACTGAAATAAGTGGTAACAGATAGTTTTGTGATAGGATAAATTGTAACGAGCAACAAGTAACAAAAGTAAATAAAGTGCAGCAAGATGGCCCAATCCTTTTTGTAGCAAAGGACAAGCCTGGACAAACTCTTATAATAGGAAAAGCGCTCCCGAGCGAAAGGATCGGTATAGTTGACTAGAGGGGGGTGAATAGGCAACTAACAATTTTTAGCTTTTCTTTACCAATTTAAACTTTGCATCAAAGTAGGTTGTCTAGATGTGCAGCTAGGTGGACAACCTATATGATGCAACAACAACAAACACACGAGCAAGCAAGGGATACAACACAAAGTAAGCTTGCAAAAGTAAAGGTGCGAGATAACCAAGAGTGGAGCCGGTGAAGACGAGGATGTGTTACCGAAGTTCCTTCCTTTTGAGGGGAAGTACATCTCAGTTGGAGCGGTGTGGAGGCACAATGCTCCCCAAGAAGCCACTAGGGCCACCGTATTCTCCTCACACCCTCACACAATGCAAGATGCCATGATTCCACTATTGGTGCCCTTGAAGGCAGCGACCGAACCTTTACAAACAAGGTTGGGGAAATCTCAACAACAATTGGAGGCTCCCAACAACACCATGAAGCTTCACCACAATGGAGTATGGCTCCGAGGTGACCTCAACCATCTAGGGTGCTCAAATACCCAAGAGTAACAAGATCCGCTAGGGATAAGTGGGGGGAATCAAATCTCTCTTGGTGGAAGTGTAGATCGAGGCCTTCTCAACTAATCCCGAGCAAATCAACAAGTTTGATTGGCTAGGGAGAGAGATCGGGCGAAAATGGAGCTTGGAGCAACAATGGAGCTTAGAGGTGGAAGAGGTAGTCAACTAGAGGTAGGAGACACCCCTTTTATAGTCATAGAAAAGATCCAACCGTTATCCACATGTTCAGCCTGCGACATGTGGTACTACCGCTCCAGGAGCGCAGTACTATCGCAAGGCCACGCGGTACTACCGTGAGGGACCATGGTACTTCCGTGGCAGCAGCAGAGGCTGGGACTTGCCTGACTGAGAGCAGTACTTTCGCTAGAGCGGTACTACCGCTCCCCCTTGAGGTACTACCGCAAGGCAGGAAAGTCCAAGCCTACGAAGAGCGCGGATGAATAAAAATACATCCGTGCCTACTTCCGCTGAAAACAAAACAGTGCAAAAATTCGACGCGGTACTACCGCTAAGGCGCGGTACTACCATAAACTAGCTGGACTGGGCCGCGCGTAGTACTACCGTGGAGGTGCGGATGTAAAAAATTACATCCTCTCCTACTACCGCGACGCAGCGGTACTAGGTATGAGGGACACGGTACTACGACTCCAGGGGAACAATACTACCGTGGGCACCCGTGGTACTACCGCGCGGGACGAGCGGTACTACCGTGGGGGCACGGATGTAAAAAATTACATCTGCCCCTACTACCATACCGAGGCGGCACTAGGCCAGGGAGCCACAGTACTAAGGCTCTAGAGGAGCAGTACTACCATGGGCTCCAGCGGTACTACAGCAGGTGCTTGCGGTACTACCGCTCCAGAGAGCAGTACTACCGCAAGTTCAGCAGTAGTCGCCAGATTAAGCACACAGAGGATAACAGAGGGAAGCTCCGAAGTGCAAGGGAAAGGTGGAGGCAAGGAGGGAAACGTGTACGTGATGATTCCACCCGAACCTTTATGACGCGGACCCCCTCTTAATAGTATGACTCTCCTACAACTGAAATCCACCAGAAAGAAACGTAGAACAACGCCGTCTTCAATAGTCTTCGAGGGGCACCGAATCGTCTCGTGCCTAGTGATGAAGCGTCTGAGAAACTCAAGGCACACGATTAGTCCGCAAAAGCATTGTCATCAATCACCAAAACACCTTAGGGATAAATATGCCCTTACAATCTCCCCCTTTTTGGTGGATTGATGACAATACGGGATTTGCACAAGAGGAGATAATATTGAGCAAAGGCAAACCCCTCCTCTCTAGAGTATAGACGGGCTCCCCCTAGATGTGTGCAATCTAGATGGATGCTTTGGACTGCATAGCACACAAACTAGGATCAACACTCCCCCTATATTTTAGAGACAAAGGCATGATAACTAACATCTAAGCAGAGCATAGCACAAAGGTAGCACAATATATCACAAGCTCGCTAAGATAGATAGAGTGCATATGTCTTACACCATATGAAGTAAAGCAACCCAAAGCAACTGAAACAAGGTTCAAACGAGGGTCAAATGAGAAAGCAGCAAACACACCGAACACGAACGACGACACACGACTCGCAAAATCCCTACACCCTCTCCCCCTTTGGCATCGAGACGCCAAAAAGGCAGAGGACACCTACACACAAGGGGTGGCTCAAGCAGGGAACTCATCCCAACGCTCCTCGTCAGACTCCTCGGAAGCAGGGATGGTCTCCTCGACGTCCTCCTCAGAATCAGTCCACCTGTAGCCTTGCTTCTCCATCCACTCGGCCTCTGGAGTGATGCGATCCTCAGAGCCGCCAGACACTTCCTCACCATACAGCTACAAGATCTTCTTGTCCCGGCAGCGACTCTCCTTAGATGCCACGTGAGTCCTGTACTGCCCCTTAGCTTGCATGCAGAAAAGAGTCTTCATCTTGTCCTTCAGCTTCTTGGCCCACGAGGGCATAGAGGAACTATGGGAAGACCTAGCAGCACGGCCCTCAGCAACATCCTCTGCGCAAGCATCCTCCTCATCAACAGGAGCCCTAGCAGCAGACGCCTCAGCACGAGTAGTAGTGTTGGCCCAGTTGGGCTTGACATGGAGATAGATGGGATCATGTCGAATCCAGTCAGGAGCAAGGAACTCATCACCAGGGAACATCTTCTCCCAAGTCTTCGAGATCACTAGAAACAGATAGGGCCCATAGATAGGCACCTTGCGGTTGAACACCGCAAACCGAAGCTCACACCACATGATGTGTGAGACATCAAGTGGCTGAGTCTGAGACATACGAGCTTCCTCGCATAGGAGCATCATATCCACCATATAGGCATGAACCTTATCCTTGTCACCAATGCGAGGGAACAAGGAGTTGCGAAAGATGCGATACATGATATCCAGAAAAGAGTTGGTCACCAACCCCGTCTTGCCATTGGCAAGCACCTTCTCAACATAGTATGGCTGAAGCTTGTCCTTCTTGGCAGACTTAGAATTTGCAAGGGGGCGAACACCCACGGGAGTGTTGAGCCCGTCATTAGGAACCTGGAGCAAATCCATGAACTCCTTCCAGGTAGCAGCCAGCTTACGGCCATTGATCATCCAGGTCATCCTCTGCTCCTCATTAGGGTGAAAGTATACCGAGGCAAAGAACTGACAGATAAGCTCAGGGTCATAGTCAAGGTGAAAAGAGATCACATGTTCAATACCAAACTGCTCCACCAAGTCCAGAGCTTCTCCAAAGTACTCACGATACTTGTCCTTCCTCATGTGATGCATTTCAATCCATTTCACATCCACATAGGTATTCTGCTTGTTCTTGATGACATCCAGATAAGTGAGAGTCTGTTGCTTGTTCCAAAACAGCTCACAACCTCTGACGGTAGCACGAGGGTTCACATACGGGTTGAGCTGCCTGAGACGGACGAACTCAGATTGGGGAATCTCGTCCATGCCCTTAGTGGGCTCCTTGTGCTTGCTAGCTGATGTCTTGACATGGCGCTTGGGGGTAGTGGAGCCCTCTGGTGCTTCACCTGGATTGTGCAGACGCTTGGAGCCAGTGTCACAACTGGGATTGGAACGGCAAGAGCCACCACCTGAGACACAAAATGCAAAGCACCCACGACAAGCAAAAGGATCAATGCAAAGACCACGGCAAAGCACAAGAAACACAGAGAGAATATACGTGAAAGTTGGCATGAGATAGATGTGATCCACGGTAGTACTGCCAGAGCCTGCGGTACTAAAATTTTAGTACCGCTCCAAGTCACGGTAGTACCATGCGAGGTCACGGTAGTACCGGGGTGGGAGCGGTAGTACCGCGCCAGACGGGCGATAGTACCGGACAAGCGGTAGTACCGCGCCGGACGGGCGGTAGTACCGCACCGCGTCAGATCCAAACAAAAGTTTGAATTTGAAAAGAACCACGAAACCACGGTGGTGCTACGGTGATCAAATCTAGCACAGGACAAAAACACAAGTATAATCCCTACACAATACTACTCTCCTTCATCCTACTCTTGCATAGATTTATCCTAAGAATCTCTAGAACACACAAGTCTCCCCCAAAAACCTAGAGGCAAAGAACACAACAAAAACGAGAAGGAGTTGGGGAAAGACCTTGGTCCATGGCAAGAGCACGTGGTGGGGAACGATCCCACCGGACGGAATCACGGGAGGGCAGCCGGAGGCGGAGATCCGGCGACGGACGCCGGCCCCATTCTTGAGCGTGGGAGAGAGAGAGAGACAATGTGGGGGAACTGACGAATGGGTATGGGGGAGTTAGAACTCCCCCTACCCGTCCTTATCCCCACGCGTCTGTGACAACGCGGTAGTACCGCATGTCATCGCGGTAGTACCGCTTGAGCAGAAGTACCGCACCGAAGCGGTAGTACCGCTCTCCCAGGCGGCAGTAAAAAATTACTGCTGCGTGGGGGCGGTAGTACCGTGCTCCCCATACGCGGTAGTACCGTAGCTGGCTGCGGTAGTACCGTGAGCTCAAGAAAAAGTAGGTTTCAACAGAAGAAAAAGATCTTTGCAAGGAAACTTTTAGCACAAGAGACACCACAAGAACACGCACAACCCAAGGCAGAAAGACAACAAGGAGCAACCTCGCGACACTACCTCTGAACTATGTTATCTTTTGGGTCGTATGGCATTGTATGTCATGCTTTATATACTTTTCTGCCCATCAGTGGTTAATGAATCGTATCAAAACACGTAGTTGGAAGGTTTTATGTTGGAAGGTCCGTGGCTTGAACTCAGATACGAGGCAGCGCTCTATCAGAGAGAAAGTGACTGAAAGTCAATGTTCAGTAGTTTGTCTTCAAGAAACTAAGCTTTCCTCCTGCTCTCGGGCAACTATGAAATCCATCTGTCCTCATGGTTTTGATCAATTTGTTGAATCTCCATCTAGAGGTGCCTCGGGGGGACTTTTGACTGCTTGGCGATCGGATGTGTTCCATGGCACTCTCTTACAAGTTAAACCATACGCTATTGTCATGCAGTTTACTTCTGTTCATAACAATGAACAGTGGTTTCCGGTTAATGTTTATGGTCCTTGTCAGGGTGAACTTAGGGATGAGTTTGTCTCATGGATATACAATTTGGATATTGATCCTGGCCAATTGTGGATGTTGATGGGAGATTTCAATTTTATTCGTTGCACTGATAATAGGAACCTCCCGGGTGGTGACATAAATGATATGTTTATTTTCAATGAAATTATTGGCCATTTGGGACTACTGGAGCTCCCCTTAAAGGGAAGAAGGTTTACTTGGTCCAACATGCAGGACATGCCTCTTTTGGAGCAACTGGACTGGGTGTTTACTTCTGCTAGTTGGATTAACTCATATCCCATGACACAAGTGACTCCTTTGGCAAAAACTGTGTCTAATCATGTGCCTTGCCTGGTTAACATCAGTACATCCATCCCAAAGGCACATATTTTCAGGTTTGAAAACTTTTGGGTGCATCAGGCTGGTTTCTTTGACTGTGTGCAAGAGGTTTGGAATCGTCCTTCTCGTAAAAATCATATTGCAGCAGTTATTGTTGATAAATTAAAGGCTTTGCGGTTTGCTTTGAAGAAATGGCAGAAAGGTTTATCTCATATTAAAGGGCTGACTGAGAAATGTAACTGGGTAATTCTTTGGTTGGACAATCTTGAGGACATGAGACATCTTTCTAGGCCTAAGAGTAACTTCAGAAAAATCATCAAGCAGCATCACGAGCACCTACTGCACATGCAATATCTTTACTGGAGGAAGAGATGTACTATCAGGTATATTAAAGTTGGAGAGGAAAACTCCAAATTTTTTCAGGCCATGGCAACTGAAAGATACAGAAAAAATTCAATTGCTAGTCTGATGTTGCCTGATGGATCTATCACATCTAATAATGAGGTTATGGCCAGAGAGTTCTTGATATCCTTCAAGAACATAATGGGGATGATTAGGCCAATAGTTTTGGATGAGAACATTCTTTCATTAATACCTAGGGTTCAGGGCTTGGAGGTCCTTACAAAACCTTTTGAGATTAAGGAGATTGAGCAGGTTATTAATGAAATGCCTATTGATAAGGCACCTGGGCCTGATGGCTTCAATGGTCTTTTTCTTAAAAAGTGCTGGCCAATAATTTCTGCTGATTTTATTCAGTCGGTGCATGAGTTTCATGCTGGTACAGTGCAGTTAGAAAACCTCAATGATGCTTACATTACACTGATACCAAAGAAACAGTCGCCTGAGGGGGTGGGAGACTTTAGGCCTATCTCCCTTACTAGTGTTGGCCTGAAATTCCTTACAAAACTGGCTGCTAATAGATTTCAGCAGGAAATCATTAAATGTATCCATAAAAACCAATATGGCTTCATAAAATCAAGAACAATCCAGGATTGTCTTGCATGGACTTTTGAATATATCCATCAGTGCAACCAGTCTAAGCAGCCCATCCTTTTGCTCAAGTTGGATTTTGAAAAGGCCTTTGATTCCATTCAGCATGAGGCTATATTAAGGATTCTTGCTGCAAAAGGTTTTGACAGTAGATGGATTACATGGATTAGGCAGTTACTGTCATCAGGCACTTCTTCTGTCTTGCTCAATGGAGTTCCTGGAAATCATTTCAAATGCAAATGTGGAGTTAGGCAAGGGGATCCAATCTCTCCCTTGCTCTTTGTTATTGCTGCTGATCTTTTGCAGACTTTGATTAATAACCTTCTTCAGCAGGGTTTGATAAGCAGGCCTCTGCCAACACATGATCCTGATTTTCCAGTGGTACAATATGCTGATGACACACTGTTATTCTTAAAGGCTGACAGGGATCATTTGGGGGCACTGAAATTAGTGTTACATTCTTTTTCAGAGGCAACTGGTCTTCAGATTAACTTTCATAAATCTTCCATGTATCCCATTAATGTGATTGACCAGGATGCTATTGATCTTGCTGCTTTCTTTGGCTGTAAGTTAGGCAAAATGCCCTTCACATATCTGGGCCTGCCTGTTGGGACTACCAGGCCTAAGATTGTGGATCTACATCCATTAGTGGATTGTATGGAGAGAAGATTGACAGCAGGTTCTTGGTTCTTGCCTCAGGGAAGCAGGTTGCAATTAGTTAATTCTGTCATTTCCTCTTTGCCTATCTTCTTCCTTTGTACCCTGTCAATCCCTTAGGGTATTTTGAAGCAGTTGGAAAGGATCCAAAGGCAGTGTTTATGGAGGAAATATGGTCAGGAGAAGGGCCATTCTATGGCTGCTTGGCCTCTTGTTTGCAGGCCCAAAACAAAGGGGGGACTTGGAATCTTAAATCTGGGTTTGCAAAATCAAGCTCTGCTACTGAAATTTCTGAATAAATTTTACAATAAAATGGATGTGCCTTGGGTTCAGTTAATTTGGGATTCTTATTATTTTGAACGAATTCCTCATGATACCACCCTTTGTGGCTCTTTTTGATGGAGGGATGTCTGCAAGTTGATGGATAATTTCAGAGCAGTTACTGAGGTTGATGTTCATAATGGAGACACTGTGTTGTTCTGGTCTGACTATTGGCAAATTGGGAATAGCCATGTGCCTCTTCAAGATCGATTTCCTAGACTATATTCTTTTTGCCTCCATAAAAACCTTTCAGTCAAGGAAGTCTTTCTGGCTGGTAGCTTGCAAGATCTCTTTTACTTGCCCCTCACTGAGCAAGCTTTTCAAGAATTATAGCAGCTTTCGACCCTAATGGGATCTTTCCATTTGGACTCTAGCTGCCATGACTCTTGGGAATGGAGGCATGGAAAGAAGTCTTCTTATACTGCAAAAAAGTTTTATGATTTTGCTTACCAGCCAATGGTAGCAAACCCCATTTTGAGCTGGATTTGGAAGAGCTGCTGTACCATGTCGATCAAGATGTTTGCTTGGCTAGTTATATTGGACAGGGTTAACACCAAGGACATGATTCAGAGAAGGCAATGGAAGATTAATGAGGGACCACAATGTGTTCTATGTCCAACAGGGAGATTGGAGGACAGAAACCACCTTTTTTTCCAGTGCAACTTCAGTGCTCGCGTCTGGATCTATCTGCAGATTGACTGGAAAGACAGTGAGGACATGGTGGAGATTGCCTTCCATGCTAGAAAGGAGTTCAACAAACCTTTCTTTGCGGAGGTGGTTTTTACTGCCTGGTGGAACATTTGGAAGGTTAGAAATGACAGAGCTTTCAGGAACATCAAGCCTTCCTTCAGAGCATGGAGATATGGATTCATTCATGATCTCACTCTGCTTTCTCATAGAATCAAACAGAAGCACAAGGAGGCATTACTTAAATGGATTGATTTCCTTCCTCCTTGAGGGGAGTTGCTTTTGTTCTCTTTTGTATATTTGTATATATCAGGACTAGTCAACTTGTATAGCTTTCTTTTGCTGTTTTATTCCTCATCTTGAGGATACCTTGTACTAGCTCTGTTTTTACTTTGCATTAATAAAATGTTGCGGGGTGCAAGCCCTGCAGTCTTCAAGGTCAAAAAAAGGAGAGGGCGGTGGCTGGAGCCACCTATGTTTGAGTTAGTTGGTATGGCACCGCGAAGAATTATCCTTGGGCCCATGACCAAAACTCGTCTTTGAAGCACAAGTACCATCAAAAATGGCTAATGTGAAAGAGTTGATCGATTTATGCATAATGGGGGGAGGGGGAGCTCATTGAGAGAACAACACTCCCCCTATGTCCATGCCTACACCTAAACTAGACAACAAATTGAGTGTGGTGGGGGTGCAAGGGTTCAAGTCACATTGCTCGAATCAATGATATTTAGCTCATGCCTTAACTCGCGAAATCTTGCTTCATCCAAGGACTTCATGAAAATATCTGCAAGGTTATCATGAGTGTTGACATACTTGAGCTCGATCTCCCCTCGCGTAATGTGATACCGGATGAAGTGATACCGAATCTGAATATGCTTCGTCTTGAAGTGTTGCACCGGGTTGAGAGAAATCTTGATGGCACTTTCATTATCACACCAAAGAGGCACTTTGTCACAAATGACACTGTACTCCTTTAAAGTTTGCCTCATCCATAAGAGTTGCGCACAACTACTACCGGCCGCCACATATTCCGCTTCGGTGGATGAGAGAGACACACAACTTTGCTTCTTGGAAGACCAACTCACCAAAGAGCAACCAAGAAATTGGCACCCTCCGGAGGTGGACTTCCTATCCACTTTGTCTCCCGCCCAATCGGAATCCGTATATCTTTCAAGCTTGAAGTTTGCCCCTCTTGGGTACCATAAGCCAAAGTTTGGGGTATGAGCCAAATATCTAAAGATTCGCTTGACCGCCACATAGTGACTTTCCTTCGGTGTGGCTTGAAACCGTACACACATTCCCACACTCAACATGATATCCGGTCTAGATGCACAAAGGTAAAGCAAGGAGCCAATCATGGAGCGATATACCTTTTGATCCACCGCTTTACCATTGGGATCAAGGTCAAGTTGGCACTTGGTAGGCATTGGAGTAGAAGCTGGCTTGACATCACTTAGCTTGAATCTTTTTAGCATGTCTTGAGTATATTTGGCTTGGTTGATGAAGGTTCCTTATCTTCTTTGTTTGATATCAAAACCAAGGAAGAACTTCAACTCTCCCATCGAAGACATCTTGAACTTGGAGGTCACAAGAGCGGCAAATTCCTCATTGAAAGCTTTGTTAGGGGAACCAAAGATAATATCATCAACATATAGTTGGCATACAAACAACTCCCCTTTGACCTTCTTAGTAAAAAGAGTGGGATTGATTTGCCCCACCTCAAATCCACGATCTTGTAATAACTCGGTAAGGTGGTCATACCACGCACGTGGGGCTTGTTTGAGGCCATAGAGTGCCTTATCGAGTTGATACACATGATCCGGGAAGTAGGGATCCTCGAACCCGGGGGGTTGCTTGACATAGACCAACTCATTAATAGGACCATTAAGAAAAGCACTTTTCACATCCATTTGTTGCAACTTAAAGTTGTGATGGGAAGCATAATCAATCAACAAACGAATGGATTCAAGGCGAGCAACGGGAGCAAAGGTTTCACCGTAGTCGATACCCTCGACTTAGGAGTAGCCTTGTGCTACCAATCTTGCCTTGTTGTGAATGATGTTCCCATGAGCATCTTGCTTGTTCTTGAAAATCCACTTGGTTCCAATGACGCTGTGGTTCCCCGATGGCCTTGGCACCAATCTCCACACCTTGTTGTACTTGAAGTTGTTGAGTTCTTCATGCATAGCATTGAGCCAATCCGAGTCTTCGAGTGCCTCATAGACCTTTTGGGTTTCAACACAAGAGACAAACGCGTGATGTTCACAATAGTTTTCTAATTGTCTACGAGTGCTTACCCCCTTTCTTAGGCTTCCAACCACATTCTCCATGAGATGGCCTTTGGTGGTGAGTTTGGAAGCAATCTTCTCGACACGACGCTCTAATTCCTCCTCGGATGTGGAAGGAGGAGGGTTAACTTGATCATCTTGGGCACCGTCTTGAGCTTGTTCTTGATCTTGAGTTTGCTCATGATCTTGAACTTGCTCGAGGGGGAGAACTTGACCTTGGGCATCATTTGGAGGTTCACCACCATCTTGAGATTGATCTTGCCCTTGGTCTTGTTCACGAGGTTGAGGGCCTTCACTTTGTTCTTCGGAAGCGTGTGGGTCTTGAGGAGGTGATGGATCCACTTGAGTGGAGCATTGTCCTTCTCCTTCAGCCACAAGGGGTTCCTCAATGGGTAGAATATGACCAATACCCATTCTTCTTATGGCTTGGGGAGGAATTTTTTTCGTCACCTACGTCACAAGTACCACTTTGCTCCACTTGGGAGCCGTTATTTTCGTCAAACTCCATGTTACATGTCTCCTCAATGAGTCCGGTGGACTTGTTGAGAACACGGTAAGCATGAGAGTTTGTAGCATAACCAACAAATATGCCCTCATAAGCTCTAGCCTCAAATTTAGACAAACGAACACCTTTCTTGAGAATGAAACACTTACACCCGAACAGTCGGAAGTACTTGAGATTGGGCTTGTTGCCGGTGAGTATCTCATAAGGAGTCGTGTTCAAGCCTTTGCGGAGATAGAGCCGATTGGATGCATGACATGCGGTGTTGATGGCTTCGGCCCAAAAGTTGTATGGAGACTTGAACTCCGCCATCATGGTCCTTGCCGCATCCATCAACGTCCGGTTCTTCCTCTCTGCAACACCATTTTGTTGAGGGGTATATGGTGCAGCATATTGATGCTTGATCCCCTCATCACTAAGAAACTCATCCAAGGTGTAGTTATTGAACTCAGTGCCGTTGTCACTTCTTATTGTCAAGATCTTTGCATTATTTTGATGTTGAGCTTCATTTGCAAAGTTGATGACGGTTTGTTGAGTCTCACTCTTCCTCTTGAAGAAGTATACCCAAGTGTATCTTGAATAATCATCCACAATCACCAAGCAATACTTTCTACCTCCAAGACTATCAAATGATGGGGGCCCAAAGAGATCCATGTGAAGGAGCTCCAAGGGTATCTTCGAGTAGATGATGGTCGTGGGAGGGTGAGCCTTCTCATGAAGCTTTCCTTCAATACAAGCACTGCAAGCATGGTCTTTGGCAAAACTAACATTTGTTAGTCCACGGACATGGTCCCCCTTGAGAAGACTTTGCAAAGATCTATATTGACGTGGGATAAACTGCGATGCCAAAGCCAGCCCACGTCAAATTTAGCCATTAGGCATGTCGCGGTCTTAGTGGGTCGCTCCGAAAAGTTTATCACATAGAGACCGTTCTCGACATGCCCAACAAAGGCTACTTTAAGAGTCTTGCTCCACAAGAGGGCCACGGTATCAATGTCAAAGAAAGTGGCAAAGCCCATGAGTGCAAGTTGACGAACGAAAAGTAAATTGTATGCAAGGGACTCAACAAGCATGACTTTCTCGATCGTTAGATCATGAGAAATGACAACCTTGCCAAGACCCAATACCTTAGAATGTGAGGCATCACCCCACTCGACATTGGTGGGCATAGATGGAATCTTTTGCACGTCCACCACCAAGTCCTTGCTCCCGGTCATATGATTTGTTGCTCCACTATCAAGCAACCATGATCCCCCACTGGAAGCAAACACCTACAAGAGATCAATGCTTGGTTTTAGTTACCCATTTAGTAATGGGTCCTTTGATGTTAGTAACAAGGGTCTTAGGAACCCAAATAGACCATTCAATGTACTCATAAGGAGAACCAACAAATTTAGCATAAACATGTCCGTCACTAGCACGGCATAACACATATGACGGGTTAAAGTCGCCAGCTTTGTTGGAGGAAATGGTTTTGCCCTTTTGGACATCAACGCCTTTCACTTTCTCCTTCTTCTTCTTAGGAGCACCGTCTCCCTCTTTCACAAAAGTTTGCTTGAGAGGAGGACGTTTGGTCTTGTCGTTCTTCTTCTTATTCTTGGACTCGGGTGCAAACCCAATTCCCTTCTTGGCCACAACTTCCTTTCGATTGCTCAAAAGGTTGTTGAGGTTCTTCTCACCTTGAATGCAAGTCACAAGGCCTTTCTCAAGTTGATCCTTCAACTTGGCATTCTCCTCCACAAGATGCACATGCTCACAACACGGGTTAGTAGCATAAGCATTATCAATTAATACCATATGAGGGAAGGTGGCCTTTTCCTTGGTTAGCTTAACTTAGAGTTGAGCATGAGACTCCTTGAGGTTAGCGTGAGCACCCTTCAAGACCTTGTGGGCCTTGTAAAGTATCTCAAACTCCTCCTTGAGTCTAGCATGATCAATCCCAAGTTTAGCCTTCTCGGAAGTTAGCACACGAGTCACGACAAGAGCATGATCAAGGTCTTTCTTTAACTTAGCATGGTCATCGTTGTGTGACTCCTCAAGACTCAGACGATGCCCACGCTCTTCCTCAAGAGCATTAGAGAGATCCGATATCTCATCAGCATAGTCACGACTATGACCTTCCATCTTAGAGATGGTTTCTTCGTGAGCCTCGATCATGTCATTGGCCTCACCAAGTTGTTCCAAGAGAGCAACAAAGTGCTTCTTGGATTTTCCCTTGAGCTTACTCATAAAAGACTCAAATTCATTCACTTCCTCATTAGACCCATCATGTTCATCAATGCAATCCTCCAAGGAGCGATTAGTAATGATGGTGGTTTTGATGTTGGGGGTTACCTTGTTGGAAGCTTTAGCCATGAGGCACTTGGCGGTGATGTTCTCGTTGGGTGAATCAAAGAGAGACACCCGGGGAGTGGTAGCAATGGCAACGGACGCCATGGCCATTGCTTATCCATTTTCATCATCATCGTCAACCTCATGGTATTCTTCTTGAACCACCAACCCACGAGTAGGAGTCTTCTTGGTGAAGTTGTTCTTGTTGGGGAAGGACTTGGCTTTGTCTTTTCGGATGAGCTTGCCACCATTGTCTTCCCGCTTCTCGTAAGGACAATCCGCAACAAAATGGCTCACATTGCCACAGTTGAAGCAAGTTCTAACTCGTTGCTTGCCCTTGAAGCCACTTGAGTTGTTCTTGTTGAAGTTGAGTCTTGTATTCTTCTTGCTCCAAAATTGTCTTGAAGCAAGAGTCATGTGCTCATGATAATCATATTTGGTGTCTTCGGTGTTGCTCTCCTCATCTTCCTCTTCTTCCTATTCTTCCACACTAACCTTGGCCTTCAAAGCAAGGTTGGGCTTCTTTGCCCTTTGAGAACGGAGCACCGCATTGTCGGTGGTCTTGTCCAAGATGCTCATTGCAACAAACTCATCCAACACTTCACTTGAGGTCATGGAGTGGAAGTCCGGTCTTTGACGAATGATGGAGGACATGGCCTTGTTGTAGGGCATCATGGCCTTGAGGAACTTGCGCTTGATCCAATTGTCATCCGTGTCCTTGCTCCCATGATCTCGGAGTGAGACCGCGAGTTTGGTCACTCTTCGAAAGAGCTCACGAGGTTCTTCATCTTCTTTCATTGCAAACTCATCGGCTTCATCTTGTACCACTTCATAGTTGGAGCGTTGAATGCTAGCACTTCCTCGATAGAGAGACACAACACATTGCCATGCGTCTTTGGCCATGGCATGAGGTCGAAGATGAGGGAGATCTTCGGGAAGGATTGCATCTTGGATGATGAAGAGAGCACTCTCATTGAATTGATTATCCACCACTTCTCTCGGGGTGAAGTTGCTTCGGTCATGTGGATAGAAACCTTCTTCAATGATTCTCCAAAGGTTAGTATTCACATGATTTAAATGACGCTTGAAGCGATACACCCAAGAATCAAAATCCTCATTTTTCACAATCTTAGGAGGACCGGCATGATTTAAATGAGTAGAGGGAATCGGTCCTCCATAAATTGGAGGTTCCACATGGGCAAAGATGCCGGTGCCATTTCTACCACTAGTAGAAGGACCCTTCTCACTATTAGCTTCCCCCTTGTCGGAGTTAGCATCTGTCACCTTGTTAGCGGGATCACCCACTTTCAATGGCGAGGTAGGTAGTTTAAGTCCTTCTAAGAATTTGTTAAACATGCTTTCAACCGTGGTTGTCATGGAGGTTTTCAATGTGTCCAAGGCCACATTGAATTCCTCACGGGACACCACGGTTTCCCCATTACCCGTAGACGAGATCGGATTCACACCGGAGTGCTCCTCCTCGCCACCATCTACGGTGTCAACCATACTCTTTGGACGACAAAGTCCTTAATAAAGAGATGAGGCTCTCATACCAATTGAAATGATCGATATAGTTGACTAGAGGGGGGGTGAATAGGCAACTAACAATTTTTAGCTTTTCTTTACCAATTTAAACTTTGCATCAAAGTAGGTTGTCTAGATGTGCAACTAGGTGGACAACCTATATGATGCAACAACAATAAACACACGAGCAAGCAAGGGATACAACACAAGTAAGCTTGCAAAAGTAAAGGTGCAAGATAACCAAGAGTGGAGCCGGTGAAGACAAGGATGTGTTACTGAAGTTCCTTCCTTTTGAGGGGAAGTACGTCTCCGTTGGAGCAGTGTGGAGGCACAATGCTCCCCAAGAAGCCACTAGGGCCACCGTATTCTCCTCATGCCCTCACACAATGCGAGATGTCATGATTCCACTATTGGTGCCCTTGAAGGCGGCAACCAAACCTTTACATACAAGGTTGGGGCAATCTCCACAACAATTGGAGGCTCCCAACAACACCACGAAGCTTCACCACAATGGAGTATGGCTCCGAGGTGACCTCAACCGTCTAGGGTGCTCAAACACCCAAGAGTAACAAGATCCGCTAGGGATAAGTGGGGGGAATCAAATCTCTCTTGGTGGAAGTGTAGATCGAGGCCTTCTCAACTAATCCCGAGCAAATCAACAAGTTTGATTGGCTAGGGAGAGAGATCGGGCGAAAATGGAGCTTGGAGCAACAATGGATGTTAGAGGTGGAAGAGGTAGTCAACTAGAGGTAGGAGACACCACTTTTATAGTCATAGAAAAGATCCAACCGTTATCCACATGTTCAGCCTGCGACATGTGGTACTACTGCTCCAGGAGCGCGGTACTACTGCAAGGCCACGCGGTACTACCGTGAGGGACCATGGTACTTCCGCGGTAGCAACAGAGGCTGGGACTTGCCTGACTGAGAGCAGTACTTCCGCTAGAGCGGTACTACCGCAAGGCATGAAAGTCCAAGCCTACGAAGAGCACGGATGAATAAAAATACATCCGTGCCTACTTCCGCTGAAAACGAAACAGTGCAAAAATCCGAGGCGGTACTACCGCTAAGGCGCGGTACTACCGTAAACTAGCTGGACTGGGCCGCGCGCGGTACTATCGTGCATGGAGCGCGGTACTACCGTGGAGGCGCGGATGTAAAAAATTACATCGGCTCCTACTACCGCGACGCAGCGGTACTAGGTATGAGGGCCACGGTACTACGACTCTAGGGGAGCAGTACTACCGTGGGCACCCGCGGTACTACCGCGCGAGATGAGCGGTACTACCGTGGGGGCGCGGATGTAAAAAATTACATCCGCCCCGACTACCATACCGAGGCGGCACTAGGCCAGGGAGCCACAGTACTAAGGCTCTAGAGGAGCGGTACTACCATGGGCTCCAGCGGTACTACCGCAGGTGCTTGTGGTACTACCGCTCCAGAGAGCAGTACTACCGCAAGTTCAGCAGTAGTCGCCAGATTAAGCACACAGAGGATAACAGAGGGAAGCTCCAAATTGCAAGGGAAAGGTGGAGGCAAGGAGGGAAACGTGTACGTGATGATTCCACCCGAACCTTTCCAACGCGGACCCCCTCTTAATAGTACGGCTCTCCTACGACTCAAATCCACCAGAAAGAAACGTAGAACAACGACGTCTTCAATAGTCTTCGTGGGGCACCGAATCGTCTTGTGCCTAGTGATGAAGCGTCTGAGAAACTCAAGGCACAGGATTAGTCCGCAAAAGCATTGTCATCAATCACCAAAACACCTTAGGGATAAATATGCCCTTACACCGAGTACACATGGGAATATCGTCAAGCTAGTTTTCAGCACGCTCATATGATTCACGTTCGGTACTTTGATAATTTGATATGTGGGTGGACCGGTTCTTGGGTGTTGTTCTTACTTGAACAAGCATCCCACTTATGATTAACCTCTATTGCAAGCATCCGCAACTACAACAAAAGTATTAAGGTAAACCTAACCATAGCATGAAACATATGGATCCAAATCAGCCCCTTACGAAGCAACGCATAAACTAGGGTTTAAGCTTCTGTCACTCTAGCAACCCATCATCTACTTATTACTTCCCAATGCCCTCCTCTAGGCCCAAATAATGGTGAAGTGTTATGTAGTCGACGTTCACATAACACCACTAGGGGCTAGACAACATACATCTTATCAAAATATCGAACGAATACCAAACTCACATGACTACTAATAGCAAGACTTCTCCCTTGTCCTCAGGAACAAACGTAATTACTCACAAAGCATATTCATGTTCATAATCAGAGGGGTAATAATATGCATAAAGGATCTGAACATATGATCTTCCACCAAGTAAACCAACTAGCATCAACTACAAGGAGTAATCAACACTACTAGCAACCTACTAGCACCAATCCCGGACTTGGAGACAAGAATTGGATACAAGAGATGAACTAGGGTTTGGAGATGAGATGGTGCTGGTGAAGATGTTGATGGAGATTTCCCTCTCCCGATGAGAGGAGCGTTGGTGATGACGATGGTGATGATTTCCCCCTCCCGGAGGGAAGTGTCCCCGGCAGAACAGCTCTGCCGGAGCCCTAGATTGGTTCCGCCAAGGTTTCGCCTCGTGGCGGCGGAGTCTCATCCCGAAAGGTTGCCTTCTATTTTTTCTCATCAAAAGACTTCATATAGGAGAAGATGGGCGTCGGAGAGCCACCAGGGGGCCCACGAGGTAGGGGGCTCGCCCAGGGGGGGTGCCCCCACCCTCGTGAGCAGGGTGTGGGCCCCTGGCCTTCATCTTTGGCGATGGTTTTTCTTTATTTATTTTAAGATATTCCGTGGAGTTTTAGGAATTTTGGAGTTGCGCAGAATAGGCCTCCAATATTTGCTCCTTTTCCAGCCCAGAATTCCAGCTGCCGGCATTCTCCCTCTTCATGTAAACCTTGTAAAATAAGAGAGAATAGCCATAAGTATTGTGACATAACGTGGAAGAACAGCCCATAATGCAATAAATATTGATATAAAAGCATGATGCAAAATGGATGTATCATCGATCAAATCAATTTCTGTAAGATGGAGATCAAGGCATTCGATGAGATTGTTATAGTGCAGCACAATTTTCACTTTCGAGTCTTTTTTATCTGCAAAAGAAGAGAACATATTAGAGCAGCTGGCTGCATAAGATTGCCGTGTCATCAAGAGGTACCAATATCATTCGCTCATACGATAGGGTTGGCTGGCTAGTGATATTTTTTCACTCTCTCTCTGTATCCCTCTCTCTCTCTGTTTCTGTTTCCTCTCATTTAACTAGGAGCACGTGAAGAGCTTGGGCATTTGTTGCCATCCACTATGTGGCCAATGCCAAATTTCGCAAAAGTATGCCACATAATACGCATCGATGTCAAATCAAAAGATTTTGGCACCGCTCTCGCGATGTGAGAGAGTTGGCACCGCTGTGCACACAGACCCACATGTATAAACAAATCAATCAAACCAACTACACCAGCCTCTCACTCTCCCAAACAAGTGTTTTTTATTGCCTCAGTCCTCTCTCTCTCTCCCACGCAGTGTTTTTTCATTGCATGAGTTAATTTGGCACCGGAGCAAAGTAGGTGATCCAGATTGGGGCACCAGATGAGCAATGGAGGGGCATCGATGCCAAATGCATCACAAGTGAATTTGGCACATGTTTTGGCCTACATAGCCCACTTTTGTACTCCCTCCGTCCCAAAATTCTTGTCTTAAATTTGTCTAAATACGGATGTATATAGTTACATTTTAGTGTTAGATACATCCATCTCTAAACAAATGTAAGACAAGAATTTTGGGATGGAGGGAATACTACCTCGTATTAGTATAAAATTTTGACCATAGATTTACCTAAGAAAATGCCAATGCATGTCACTAAAAATTACACCATTTGAAATTATGTTCAAATGCGAATCCAACGATATAGTTCTTAGTGACATGCATTAACATTTTGTCAGTTAAATCTATGGTCAAATTTTGATACTACAAAATTGGAAGAGTAAACCAGGACGGAGGTAGTACTTGCCCTTAGGGTAACCATAGAGTTACTGGAGTAGTCTAAGTTACTTTCCACTATGACTAGCCTAGGCTACTAT
Source organism: Triticum timopheevii (assembly GCA_963921465.1). Lineage (NCBI taxonomy): Eukaryota > Viridiplantae > Streptophyta > Magnoliopsida > Poales > Poaceae > Triticum > Triticum timopheevii. The sequence continues at coordinate 130,146,748 of OY997266.1, forward strand.
AGTAGTACAGCATAAAAATGATGCAGGTGATCACGTGAGAAAAAATACTAAAAACATTTCTTTCGGTGCAGTGCATAGATGTAGTTTTGAACACTACACTTGTCATCGTAATTTGGGAAAATTACGAAAAAAATTGAGCTACATTGTGATTACCATTTACTAATAGGAAAGAAGTTTCACCTCGATGAGTAGCTTCTCCATGCATGGAAAGCATGTAAGGAATCCAATAACTTGATCCAGATTGGGGCCGATAGATTTTAGTGCTAAGATCTTCACTATGCGCATGGACTGGGTCAAGCTTGTGGGAATCATTTTCTGGAAGACGGTCGTAAATACATCAAGAAGAAATTTAAAAATGTGAATTTCAAGAAGACGAAGAAGAAGATGAGTGTTGTACCTGAACGATTACGGATCCAATAAAGAGTTCGGAGAATTTGGCAGACGAGTACACCAACGCTGTCAATTTCGGCGCGTCAATGACCCTGATTTTTGTTGGACCTTCTAGATCCGATACAAGCAATCTCTCAAGGAAAGGCGCATTCTCAATGACCATAACGTGGAACAGCTGGAGTGATCTCTTCCCAATTGATGTCCTGTTGCGGGGCCAACAAGACACATAAATTCATCGAAGATTCGTCGAGGCGATGTGGAGGATAATGAACCCGTGGATCTGCTCAAGATGAAGGTACTTGATCGCAATACAGTTGTGGAGCAGCTGCTCCATAGCCTTCTTCGAGATGACAACGTCGAAGAGGTCGAGCTGCTTGAGTTGAGGGAGAAGAAGGGCGGGTGCGGCATTAATCTGGGGAAGATAGCAGGAGCTGAAGCTGACACGACGCAGCGTTGGCGTGAGGCGGAGCGCGGATGGCGGCAGAGAGTGACATCGTCCAGCTTCAAAGCTGAGCTCCTCGAGCTGATCTAGGGAGGGGGATAAGAACCACTCGTCGAACTTGGGTTGGACCTTACAGTTGCAGATGTCAAGGCGTCTGGCTGGCCCAGGGTGCGATGAAAGGATCTTGGAGACTGCGGCCATGCGTTTGCAATCCCCGTCGCAGAGGCAGCTGTCAACGGTGAGGTTGAGGGGGACGCAGCGCCAGAGGGGGCGCCACCGTTGGGAGAGCAGGGCGGTCCGCACAGCAGATTTGGTGGGGAGGAGGCCGATGATGACGAGCAGCATGTCATCGGGGAGGCTACTGATGAAGTCCAGGCTCGCCGGATGCGGTTTTGGCTCGAGCGGCCTCCGCTTGTTGGCTGCCTCGCCGTCCATCTCAACCGGCGGCGACGCCGGTATACACGTGTGCTGGTGTGTGTTGTGTGCTGGGTGTGCGCGGGTGCGTCCTTCTGTGCATGCCGTCGCGCAGTGATGAATTGTGCACGAGTGCGTCCTTCGCGCACAAGAAGTTTGTCCTCAATGCGCCCTCAATTTACTAGTGTGCGGGGTGCTACCCCGAGTGGTTCAACATTGTTTCCTTCACCGCGTGTCAGATGGGCCTCTAGTTTACTTATTTTCACCCACTGCCACATGGGCCAGCACACCAAGATACAGAACACGAGCTGACAACGCAGCATGTGGATTGGTTGACCAGTCAACTAAACAATATACAGAGCTATACGCTGACATAGTGAGCGTACAATCCATCAGTATAGAGAGTTCGAGTGAGAGGGGAGTCCTGTGAGAGATAGCAGAGAGAGAGAAAGAGCTACTCCCTCCGTTCGATAATGTAGTTACAACATTTTTTTAAAGTCAAACTTTTGAAACTTTGACCAAGTTTATAAAGAAATTACTTATATCTGCAATACCAAAGATAAATGATAGTATGAAGTAAGTACATGTTTTGATGAATCTAATGATCATTCCATATGTAAATGTTTTTCTCCACATATACCTAGTCAAACTTTTCTGAGGTTTGACTTTTCAAAACATCCGTATGCTTATGGACGTGACAGAGTCCCTGACGAGAGAGAGAGAGAGAGAGAGAGAGAGAGAGAGAAAAGTGTGTGTGCATGTGTGAAAGAGACATGGACAACACACGATAAAAGTGGAGAAAAAGCGTGTGTGTCTTATGCAAACATATCACACATGCATCTTCGACAACGGAGGCAAGGTGAGGAGATAGTGTGTTGTTGTTTGGAACCGAGAGAGGAAGACCCCTAGCACGTGGCCAAGAGGGGTCTGACAAACAAGGGAGAGAGGTCGAGAGAGACGTACGGAGAAAATGCAGACATGGGGAGGAGAGAGTGTATGTTTGTCATAGAGAGATCCCCTAGAGATCGTGATGGGACTACATGGGTGGGAGATCGAGTGACAAGGTGTGTGCGCGATAGAAGATGCCCCGAGAGATATCGAGATAGAAGTATGGATGGAAGGAGACAATACGTGTGTTCCTGATGGCTAGTAAGAGATAATCATACTTAGGAGGGGGGAGTGCTTGCGCCTATGGCCCTGTTTGGATACTCTAACTCAGTTAGAGGTTAGAGTTATATTCTAACCCTGAACTAACTCTAAGTAAAGAGGTGTTTGGATGGTAGGGTTAGATGGAGCGCGGATACGGCGAGGCACCTTCACGTGCGGTGCGAGAGGGAGGGAGGGAGAGGACGAGAAGCTTCGAGGAAGTGGGGAGGGATCTGCTGCGGGGAGAGCGAGAGAAAAAAGTGTTTATTAGTGGTCCCGAGAAGAACTAACCCAAATAAGCACCTCTTGGATGGGTTAGTTTTTTTGGATGGGTTAGATGCATCTAACCTAAACTAACCCTCCTGTTTGGATCTTTTTGGGTTAGTTGACTCCAAACTAACCCAAACTAACTCTAACCCATGGATCCAAACAGAGCATATGATGGAGTGAGGGATTATGGTACTTAGGGGGGGTGCATGTCACATGGAGAGAGAACAAGGGCGGAGAGTGTTGGATGGGTCTATACATGTGTATGTGTGAACCAGAGAGATATAAGGCCCATTTGGCTTGCGCCGCGAGCATCTTTTGCGTGGCCTGGGGTTGTGGCTGGATTTCATGCACACTTGTTTGGTTGCTACCCTGTGAAAAAGAAAGACCGCCTGGGCTGGGTTCCCTTGCACTTTAATTAGCCTGGCTAAACTCCAGACACTGCAAGTAGCCTGGCCCAAGCGACCGATTTCGAACGCCTGGCCGTGCCTGGTCATGCGGCCACAAGGCTAACAGCAACATGAATGGATATTAGCATTAAATAATTGATGCATGGATTGATTGATGGGATGTTGATGCTTTGCCTGGCCCAGGCATGAACCAAACGCTTCAGCACCACACAAGCCTGGCCAAACAGAAATATTTTACATCTCACGTCCACACCAGGCAGTACCGACCATCAAGGCATGAGGGTCAGGTCAAGAACCAAACTGACCAATAAAGTTTGAGAGAGATTGAGGAGCCCCGATAAGGCTGAGTGGTGCGTCAGATAGTTTAGAGGGGGAAAGAGATATTCCATCCGCTCGATAATGCAGTGCATGTAAATTTTTTAGAAGTCAAACTTTGGAAACTTTGATCAGATTTACGCAAATGTTATTTATATCTACAATACCAAAGATACATCATACAAAACTACATCTCATGGCGAATCTAATGGTATATGTTTGCCGTACTAGATGTAATTCTTTTTCTCCACGTACATGGTTTAACTTTGTGATGTTTGACTTTTCAATAAATCTATGTGCTATGGACGGAGGTGAGTGCCTCAGTTGAGACAGATCAAGTGCGTGTGAAGGAGAATGAGTAAGTGTGCAAAAAGAGTATGTGTGTGAAAGAGAAAGTGACAACAAGCGATAAATTAGAGAGAGTGTGTGTTTTTTTTGTTTCTTATGCGAACATATCACACATGCATCTTCGAGATGGAAAAGCGAGGCAAGGAGATACACGAAGATAGCTAGTGTGTGATTGTTTGCAACGGAGAGAGACACCCCTGTAGCACATGTCCAATAGAGGTCTGGCCAACAAGGAAAAAAGGTCGAGAGGGACACATGGATGGCATGGACGCATGGGGAGGGAGAGAGGGTGTGTTTATGATAGAGAGATCCCCTCGAGATCGTGAGGGGACTATATGGGTGGGAGATCGAGGGAGTGCGTGCGCGATAGAAAGATGCCCCGAGAGAAATCGAGATAGACCATGCAAATGTTTGTGATGGAGACTAAGATTAGCTAGTCATATACATATAGGGGGGACTGCGTGTGCCTACAATTGAGTGAGAGACCATCATACTTGGCTAGCTGGGCATGAGATTGTGTGTGTGTGTGTGCGTGTGAGATGGAGAGAGAAGGATGGAGAGAGATAGAGTTTTAGATGGGCCTATCAAGTGCGAGTGAGATATGCATGTGTATGTGTGACCCAGGTGGATGGAGAGTTTGAGAGATGGGGGGAAGAGCTCCGAGACGACATAGTGGTGCGTGAGAGAGTTACGGGCAAAGAGCCAAGGAATTTGTGTGCGTACGATGAGTGCACCCGAGATATCTAGCTTGGACTAGCTAGAGTATCATACATAGTGTGCGAGAGAGACCTATAGATGGTGTATATATGAATGCGAACTAGAAAGACCCCCCCCCCCCCCCACACACACACACACACAGAGAGAGAGAGAGAGAGAGAGGGAGGGACCAACAAGGTTTTTGTGTCAGATGCGTGCGACAGAATTGAAGATTGTCAGCAAGAGAGAGAGAGAGAGAGAGAGAGAGAGAGAGAGAACAGGAGTCCGGGAGAGGGGGAGGTTGAGTTTTATGCATCAATGACTGATATAAACCATGTTTCGATATAAACTTGCATTCAAATATTTAAATTGGAGAACATGTTGTCTGCAATCCACACATGAATGGATATATGCGTATATCAAACAAGTTCATTAATTTGACTTTCAACATGTTCATGGAGTACTATAATACTGTACAACATGCTACTCGATTGAGGTGTTCAATTTTGGATTTAGTTCACTATTTTGACCTACTGAACGAGCTAGTTCATTGACTCAAGATATTTCATTTTGGGTTTGATTCGCGTTTTTGAGTGGGTCAACTATTTGTCATATAGTAAATCGCTAGCAACGAGCATGTAAAAACACATTACTCCCGAGCATCATCTCTCCATCTAAAAAAGAAGTGCCAAGCTAATATTTCAAAATTTGATTCGAATCGACTTGTTAAGGTAGACGTGGATGCTCGTTCTCCCAAAATTTGAACGAACCGTTAAACATCCTCTCTGCTCGGTGGAATTCGCCCGAGCAAATAAATGGGAGACGCAAAATTACCGTCCTATGTGGGACACGCATCAATTGGCCCGTTGTACATCGAGGGTAGGTTCTTAACTTCATCCAAGCGCGCCTTCTCCTCGGCCGAAATGACATGTGCCGAATAATTCATAAACCATGGTCGGCAAAACACGCTCTCCTCGCCCGAAATAGCTCGCGCCCACTATAGTTCAAAACACGCCCTCCTCCCCCGAAATCGCTCCCGCCCACTATTTGGGGAGAAGCAAAGTTACTCTACTATCGCTGACCCTCAGTACACAGACCCAAGCCGAGAAGCCTATAGGCAAGGGTAGAACTGTAACTCCCCCTCACATTTCAGACAAATGCGTCCGTAAGACATGGTTCCACTCCCCTCCCAATTCCCCCCCCCCCTCCCCCCCCCCCCCCCCGCTCGCCCCCATTCATACCTCGTGGGCGCCAAATCACCTTCTCCCCGGGAAGCTCCCTTCTCCGGAGCCGCAAAACCTCAGCCCCACCTCCATGGCGCCCCCCACCGCACCAATTTCACAGCCGCCCTCCTCCCTAATGCCGGAGACGTTGTCCAATTGCCGTCATGCACTGGGCTGTGTGCCTCTTACTCCGTGCTGCTGGTGCTGCCTCGACGACGGCCGCATGAACCGTACCGGAGCCGATTCACCCCCGCCGTTGTTCACGGCGCTGGAGCGGCTCTAACTTCAGATCCGTCCAGAGTCCTGGCGCTGCTTCCGCATTGCCGTCGACCGTGGCGACATCGCTCTTTCCCTGCCGCCGGTCGCCACCGCAACCGCGCCGGCCTCACCGACTCGGCAGCTGGACCTGCCTACTTCACCATGCCGCTAGATAGGTCGCACCCTCATCTGAAATCACTTTATTTAGGCGTCAGTTGTCTGAATTTTTATTCTGGGCCAATCGATTCCCAATGGGAAGCAGCACCCCTCGAGGCGGCAGAGCTCCTAGGTTGTCTGTTGGCTGGTGTCTAACGTAAGGGTGCGGGGCCGCAAGTTTGCCGCGGAAGCAGCGCTTAGATGGCTATCTTTTAGAGTTGTGTGGGTTGAAGGTACTGCCGCCGCCGGATCTGGATGATGGGGAGTCTTTGTGGATTGGCCCAGGGGCGGCGCAACCACGGCAGTGCGGTGGGGCGGGGAGAGGGGTTTTGGCCGGGGCCACGGACGGCAGAGGCAGGCTGCTCTGTCGTTGGTCGCTGGCTCTTTGGGGAAGATTCCGAACAGTGTCAGCCGGTAGGCACAAGATGGCCATCAATCCATCCGGCGTAGATCGGACAGTACCAAAATAAAATAAAATCGTGTGACCCCAATTTAGTCTTCAGTCAACAGACATGTGACCACTCTCGTACCTTGCTGTTGATCTCTTAGTGTATTTCTTCGGATCAAAGAGATATGTCGTTCTTAACATTATGCATTATCTGCATCTTCAGACACACCGTCTTCCGACTCACCGCAGCTGCTCCAACAAGGGAAGCATACACCAGAAGGGAGCTACAGTCCCCACTCAACAGTTCCCTGCATCGAATGCGCGTGCCCGACATGGACAGCCACAACAATTGCAGGGCCATCAACAAGTCAGCACATGATGCTCACTTCTATGGATGGCAGCCAGATAGGTTGTACCCTCATATTACTTGTGTGCAACATTTATGGCTTTGTTATTCATCTAAGCACGGAAAATAGATCATCACATTTCACTGTATATTCATGCTGATCTCTTACGGGTCTTGTTCAGGAGTTCACGTTGTTCCATAGTTCAGCTAAGATACTTGTTCTTTAGGTAACGTTGTTCCATAGTTATCATCCATCAGCCAATGCTATCCCACAGGCTGGTGATTATAGTATTATACCACTTCTAGTATTACCTATGTTATTCTTTAATACTTTTGTGTGCCATCTAGTTAATCTCGAGTACAAACAATACATATTCTGTAGATTTCATCTGTGTTCTCCCTTTAGTTTATGAGACCTGTTGCTGCTAGTTAACCCCAGTCCTACTATTTATGTCGTCTCCTACAGTCACTCATTTACATAAATCTAACTACTAGTTGTCTTCCATTCATGTCAGATATAATTGCACACACTGATATATCCACAAGAACCTCACGGAGCAATGTAAAGGCCAATAAACTTGATGTCAATGATACCCAATATGATGGAACATGTAAAGGCAGTTCTTCAGAAGACTTGCAGAAAGATGATGAATCCTCTTCACCCCACAAGGTCCTTGCTCTAACTTGGCCTGTGATATGGGTAAAACATGCAGATAATATCCTGGAGTGTATCTACTCTGTTACAATGCCATGTGCTTAGCATGCTGATCATGCATGTAAATATGGCATGCCTTCCTATTTTTCAGTACCTATTCCATTCATGATAACATGTTTTCAAATTCAAGTACTGTCATTCTACTCTATCGCAATGCCATCTGCTTAATTTGGACATCATGCTTCTGAATATCTTATGCATTGTTATTCATCAGTATGTACTTCATCTGTCTGCCATACCATGTTTTTTACATTGAAGTGTTGTTCTAGTGCTCTGTTGCAATGCCATCTTATTTTCCCAATCATACACGTGTATGTTGCCTTAGTTATTTTTGTACGATTCCGCTAGCATATAGTTTTACATTCAACTAGTTTTTTTTGCTGTGTTGTCCTATCGTATCCCTAGCTCTTACACCATACTCCCTCCGTCCGGATTACATGTTGCCGAAATGGATAAAAAAGGATGTATCTAGAACTGAAATACGCCTAGACCCATCCATTTTTTCCGGATGGAGGGAATACATGTCAATATGTCATGCCTTTCTATTCTTCAGTACCTATTCCATCTCTCTGATATCGCATGTTTTATAATTAAAGCACCATTCTTCTATACAAGGCATGCAAGGGGAAGACGACTATGTTAGAATCTGAAGGGTTACAAACAAGGCCTTTGCAAAAGATCCAAATGCCAGGAGATAATAAACCAACTCCAGTTTTTATAGATACTGCTCCAGCACAGAGAAACCCAACTCCTACCGATAATAAGCAGATTCCAGTGGCCAAAGAACTAGTCCGCTCCAGTCCAGCAAAAATATGTCAACTCAATTCTAAGAAGCGTGTGCGTATCCTTGCATCATGAAGTTTTATAGCATGTTGATCATATTTTCTACATGTTTCTTACCCATCTCTCTTTTAGAAAATAAGCTTAACAGATAGAAGAATTTTTGCAATGGTATCGTTTATGAGGAAAGATTCTTGCAGGAATTCTCTATGCTCCAATGTAGATGTAAGTACCTGTTGTATATCACTATATTTTTACATCAGCATGTATTTTGTTAATCGGTGTGAATCCAACCTTTATCTAATCTAAATTTAGTTGTAGCAAAATGTATGATTAAAGGCCACAATGTTGATTTTTGTAAGGAAAACTGCCTGGTAGTTTTGCATCCTGAGCTGCATGAGTGTACTATCTCATATCAGTGGGTTTGAATACTTTTGTTCTGCAGTGGGTTTTTTATTGTTTTTTTATTGTGTTGTCCTGTCGTATCCCTAGCTCTTACATCATACTCCCTCCGTCCAGATTAAATGTCGCAAAAATGGATAAAACTGGATGTATCTAGAACTGAAATACGCCTAGACCCGTGCATTTATCTCCGGATGGAGGGAATACATGTCAATATGTCATGCCTTTCTATTCTTCAGTACCTATTCCATCTCTGCTGTAGCATGTTTTATAACTGAATCACCATTCTTCTATATAAGGCATGCAAGGGGAAGACGGCTATGTTAGAATCTGAAGGGTTACAAACCAGGTCTTTGCAAAAGATCCAAATGCCAGGAGATAATAAACCAACTCCATTTTTCATAAATACTGCTCCAGCACAGAGAAACCCAACTCCCACTGATAATAAGCAGATCCCAGTGGCCAAAGAACTAGTCCGCTCTAGTCCAGCAAAAGAATGTCAACTCCATTCTAAGAAGCGTGTGCGTATCCTCGCATCATGAAATTTTATAGCATTCTGATCATATTTTCTACATGTTTCTTACCCATCTCTCTTTTAGAAAATAAGGTTAAATGATACAAGACTTCCTCCATTGGGATCGTATTCGAGGAAAATATCTTGCGGGAATTCTCTGTGCTCCAATGCTGATGTAAGTACCTGTTGTATATCACTATATTTCTACATCAACATGTATTTTGTTAATCGGCGTGAATCTAACCTTTATCTGATCTAAAATTAGTTGTAGCAAAATGTTAAAGGCGCCAATATTGATTTTTGTAAGGAAAACTGCCTGGTAGTTTTGCATACTGAGCTGCATGAATGTACTATCTCATATCACGCTCATTACTGAATTGTAGTGCTTCTCTGGTTGCCCATTCATTCATTGTGTCAATGTTGCTTTCGTACTACCTTACCTGGCTGATGATAGCTGTACCATATTGTGTTAATTTGGTGTAGGATACTTGCCCAAACATTCGTTGTGTCAATGTTGCTTTCCTATTATCTGAGTTGGCCAATGATAGCAATGCTAGTGTGTTAATTTTGTGCAGGCTGCTGAAGATAAGAAGACAAACTCTGAAAATAGCAAGGCAACCCCATTGTTTCTTACCAGTAAATCTAGGCCATGTAATATGCCAATAACTCATGATTAATCTGTTTGGTTCCCGTCCTAATTTATGCTATGATGCAGTGGTCGAGACACTCTCCACTATCAATAATACAAGCCTGGCAAAATTGCCATCTGAATCTGTTCAGTATCCTCTGTCTCGAATGCAACGGAATAAATGTATGTTTGTGAACCAATTAATGGCTAAAGCAATGATGGAAATGGTGGATGAATCAGAGGTGCAGAGTCGTGCGACACAACAACTGATCAGTGTTTTCAGAGACAGTGTAGCAAAGCAGAAAGAACTTGCCCACATGCTTATGGGCGTCATCTGTGCTGAGGTTGCAGATTGTGACGTTGTAGATGGTTAGGTTCTGCTCATTTATTTGCACTGGCATCAATATTTGATTGCCCAGTGGATGTAATTTCCTGTAATATATGCTGGATGTGCAACGTTATTCCCTGTATGCCGTCCCTTTGCGTGATCGGTTTTGGTCCTGTGCATAATTGCTCGTCGTAATGGGCTCAAATTATCTAATTTGGCCTAAAGACATGTACAAACTTTAGTGGGCCCATTAAGTTAATGGGCCGTTACTAGGCCGAAAGTTAATGGTCGGCCCTCTTACCTTCCGGGTCGTTAACAGGCCGACATCAAAGTGGGCAACAGGTGGCCCCAGTTTATTTCACGGGCCGTTACTAAGTTTGGGCTACATATGGCCCAACTATACTGTAGGCCTTTAGCAGGCCAAAAGAGACAGCGGGCTTGTACTGGACCATGAAGACCATGGGCCGCTAAGAGGCCGAAAGTCAGGTCGTATTGTAAATGGCCCAACTGTGTTGTGGGCCTTTAGCAGACCGAAAAAGAAACCGGGATGGTATTGGACCATGAAGGGCATGGGCCATTAAAAGGCCAAAACTAAGGTCCGACTACAAATGGCCCAACTCATTTATGGTCCGTTAACAGGCCGAAAGGCACACAGGGCCGGGAATTGGCCCAACACTTAAATGGGTCACTAAAAGGCTAAAACTCATGTCCGACTACAAATGGCCCAACTGATTTATGGGCCGTCAACAGGCTGAAAGTGCCACCGGGCCAGAAAATTGGCCCAACGGTTAAATGGGCCGCTAAAAGGCCGAAACTCAGGTCTGACAATAAATGGCCCATCAGATTTATGGGCCGTCAACAGGCTGAAAGACACACCGGGCCGGAAACTAGCCCAACATTTAAATGGGTCGCTAAAAGGCCGAAAGATGTACATCCTGAAAATTGGCCCATCCATTAAACGGGCCATTAACAGGCCGAAATCTCATCGGTCCGATATTGGGCCCAGATATATAGCGGGCTGTTAACGGGCTCGAACTGACGATGGGCTGCAATGGTGTCAAATCTTTAACTGGCCGTTGACGGGCCGAATTGGCTCATCTCATGTGGGCTGTGGGCTTAAATGGACCTGACACAAGTAGGCCCTATATGGGCTGGCCTGCTAATTTTTACTCGGCCGGCCTTTTCATAGGAATGGGCCTCTGTTGGGCCGTGCCACGTGTCGACGTACCATAGGCATCTTCCGTCCAATGAGTGGATGACATCTGTCCCAACGGTGAGTCGACACGTGTTTCCTCCAGCCAATGATGATTTTACACGTGGAAAATCCCCATTGGTCAGGGCTGTTTACGGGTTATCGGATCCAAAACCCGACCCGATAGCTTAACGGCGTTCCGTTACGGTGGATGCCATGTGTCGGTCACCCTTGACGAAAGCACTTCTGTGACGCGCGATTTATCGTCATGGAAGTGGACACTTCCGTGATGATAATTTTGGTAATGTCATGGAACACTTCTACGACAGCACAGGTATGAATATCTTGATTCTGTCATAAATTTGTCATGGATGTACATGCATTACAAAAAACGCGACCTACTGTGACAAACACGTATCATCCCGGAAGTCTATTTTTTTTGTAATGTATTGTCCCAATCTCACCCGGAACCTTTCCGATGTCCAAATATAGTCGTCCAATATATTGATCTTTATGTCTCGACCATTTTGAGACTCCTCATCAAGTCCGTGATCACATCCGGGACTCCGAACAACCTTCGGTACATCAAAACTCATAATAAAACTGCCAACGAAACCTTAAGCGTGCGGACCCTACGGGTTCGAGAACTATGTAGACATGACCGAGACTCGTTTCTGGTCAATAACCAATAGCGGAACCTGGATGCTCATATTGGCTCCTACATATTCTACGAAGATCTTTATCGGTCAAACCACATAACAACATACGTTGTTCCCTTTGTCATCGGCATGTTACTTGCCCGAGATTCGATCGTCGTTATCCAATACCTAGTTCAATCTCGTTACCAGCAAGTCTCTTTACTCGTTACGTAATGCATCATTCCGTAACTAACTCATTAGCTACATTGCTTGCAAGGCTTGTAGTGATGTGCATTACCGAGAGGGTCCAGAGATACCTCTCCGACAATCGGAGTGACAAAACCTAATCTCGAAATACGCTAACTCAACATGTACCTTTGGAGACACCTGTAGAGCTCCTTTATAATCACCCAGTTACGTTGTGACGTTTGGTAGCACACAAAGTGTTCCTCCGATAAACGAGAGTTGCATAATCTCATAGTTGTAGGAACATGTATAAGTAATGAAGAAAGCAATAGCAACATACTAAACCATCAAGTGCTAAGCTAACGGAATGGGTCAAGTCAATCACATCATTCTCCTAATGATGTGATCCCATTAATCAAATGACAACTCATGTCTATGGCTAGGAAACTTAACCATCTTTGATTCACGAGCTAGTCAAGTAGAGGCATACTAGTGACACTATGTTTGTCTATGTATTCACACATGTATTATGTTTCCGGTTAATACAATTCTAGCATGAAGAATAAACATTTATCATGAAATAAGGAAATAAATAATAACTTTATTATTGCCTCTAGGGCATATTTCCTTCATTAATTCCTGCTCGTCCTCGAGTAGGTAAATGATAAAAAGATATATTTTGATGTGGAATGCTGCCTAGCATAATCTTGATCATATATCTAATCATGGTATGAGTATTAAGACACGAGTGATTCAAAGCAATAATCTATCATTTGACATAAAAACAATAATACTTAGGGCATCCCAACAAACAATCATGTCTTTCAAAATATCAATGCTTCTAGAACGTTATCCCTACAAAATCATATAGTCTTGTATGCTCCCTTTTCTTAACACAAGGTACCCCTCATGCCTATCCCGGTGTCAGCCAAGCAATTGTTTCATACTTTAGTATTCTCAAACTTTTCAACTTTCACGCAATACATGAGCGTGAGCATGGATATAGCACTATGGGTGGAATAGAATATGATGGTGGAGGTTATGTGGAGAAGACAAAAAGGGAGAAAGTCTCATATCGATGCGGCTAATCAACGGGCTATGGAGATGCCCATCAATTGATGCCAATGCGAGGAGTAGGGATTGCCATGCAACGGATGCACTAGAGCTATAAGTGTATGAAAGCTCAAACTGAAAACTAAGTGGGTGTGCATCCAACTTGCTTGCTCATGAAGACCTATGGCATTTGAGGAAGCCCATCGTTGGAATATACAAGCCAAGTTCTACAATGAAAAATTCCCACTAGTATATGAAAGTGACAACATAGGAGACTCTCTATATGAAGAACATGGTGCTACTTTGAAGCACAAGTGTGGAAAAAGGATAGTAACATTGCCCCTTTTCTTTTCTTTTCTTTTCTTTTTTTTGAATGGGCTTCTTTGGCCCCCTTTTTTTTATTTAGGCTTCTTTGGCCTTTCATTTTTCCTTCATGGGGCAATGCTCTATAATGATGATCATCACACTTTTATTTACTTACAACTCAATATTACAACTCGATACTGGAACAAAGATATGACTCTATATGAATGCCTCCGGCGGTGTACCGAGATGTGCAATGATCTAGCGTAGCAATGACATCAAAAAACGGACAAGACATGAAAACATCATGCTAGCTATCTTACGATCATGCAAGGCAATATGACAATGAATGCTCAAGTCATGTATGTGATGATGATGGAAGTTGCATGGCAATATATCTCACAATGGCTATGGAAATGCCATGATAGGTAGGTATGATGGCTGTTTTGAGGAAGATACAAGGATGCTTATGTGTGATAGAGAGTATCATATCACGGGGTTTGGATGCACCGGCGAAATTTGCACCAACTCTCAAGGTGAGAAAGGGCAATGCACGGTACCGAAGAGGCTAGCAAGGATGGAAGGGTGAGAGTGCGTATAATCCATGGACTCAACATTAGTCATAAAGAACTCACATACTTATTGCAAAAGTTTATTAGCCCTTACTACACGCATACTCCTAGGGGGGAGGTTGGTAGGATTTAACCATCGCGCACCCCCGACCTTCACGCAAAGATAAACAATCAAAATACAATGCGCGCCAATTTGGTTACATAGTTAGTAGACCATACGTGCATGCTTCGGGAATCACAAACCTTAACACCAACATCCTTACTAAACACAACCATCTACTAGTACCTCCCACATATTATCATCTTTATATCGCAAAACAATTGCAAGGAATCAAACATATCATATTCAGTGATCCACAAGTTTTATGTAGGATTTTATGACTAACCATGTGAATGACCAATTCCTGTCATCTCTCTAAATAGATATAAGTGAAGCAAGAGAGTTTAATTCTTTCTACAAAAGATATGACCGCGCTCTAACAAATATAAGTGAAGCAAAAGAGTATTCTACAAATGGCGGTTTTCTATGTGAAGAAAAACAGGCAATCCAAACTTCAAATGATATAAGTGAAGCACATGAAGCATTCTATAAAGCCATACTCAAAAGATTTAAGTGAAGTGCAATGAGCATTCTATAAATCAACCAAGGACTATCTCATACCAGTAGGGTGCATAAAAGAAAAGTGAAAACTAAATGCAAAAGATGCTCCAAGACTTGCACATATCGCATGAACGAAACGAATCCGAAAACATACCGATACTTGTTGAAGAAAGAGGGGATGCCTTCCGGGGCATCCCCAAGCTTAGACGCTTGAGTCTCCTTGAATATTTACTTGGGGTGCCTTGGGAATCCCCAAGCTTGAGCTCTTGCCTCTCTTCCTTTTCCTCATATCGAGACCTCCTCGATCAAACACTTCATCCACACAAAACTTCAATAGAAACTCGGTAAGATCCGTTAGTATAACAAAACAAATCACTACTCTAAGTACTATTACAAACCAATTCATATTTTGTTTTTGCATTGTGTTTACTGTAATATAGCTTTTCCATGGCTTAATCCACTGATATAAATTGATAGATTCATCAAAACAAGCAAACTATGCATCGAAAACAGAATCTGTCAAAACAGAACAGTCTGTAGAAATCTGAACATTCACCATACTTCTGGTACCGAACAAATTCTACCAAAATTAGGAAAAATAAACAATTTGTATAGCAAGACAGTGCAAGAAGAATCAGAACCATTTTACGTTCCAGTTAAAAATGTAAAATCACTCACTACAGCCAAAGTTTCTGTCCTGCACCATACAAACCAACAAGCATTGTAAACATCCTAAAGGCAAACCTTAGCACATTATTTTTATAATACTCCCTCCGTCCCATAATATAAGAACGTTTTTGACACTAGTGTAGTGTTAAAAACGTTCTTATATTTTGGGACAGAGGGAGTACAATGGAAATGTACAAGGGGATAATTATTTTTGATGAAAAGTTTCTGTAATTAAGATTCACAAAGTTTCTGTGAGCATGAACAAAGTTCAATGAGCTCTCCCACTTCAACAATGCTTGTCTCTCTCACTTTCACTTTCCTTTTTGAAAAGTTTTTGGGTTCCCTTCTTTATTTTTTTGTTTTTAGACTATATAAAAGCACTCAACAGAAATAAATGACTCTCTAAAACTTCCGGGTTGTCTCCCTGGCAGCGCTTTCTTTAAAGCCATTAAGCTAGGCATATAGTGCTCAAGTAATGAATCCACCCGGATCCCAAGGTATATCAAAGCCAATTTTAATTAACAATGATTTGTAATTTAGTAGTGAGCACAAAGTAACATATATCATGTAAAAACGAAGTCTAACTCTCTTCCTATGCATCAGCATGTCATAAAAGAACAATTCATGCACACCAAGTAAAGGACAATGCATAGTATAAGCAGTTTCTTGCAATTTTATAATATTGGAAACATAGAGAGGTGGAGATATAGCTCCTCTCTCATAATAATTGCAAGTAGGGGCAGCAAGCACATGCATATTATATCTATCAAAATCATCATGTGAATGGTAAAAGGCAACCCATCAATGTAATCCTTAATAAGCACAAACTTCTCCAATATAGTGTAGTTTGGAGAATTCAAAAAGATAATAGGACTATCATGCGTGGGTGCAATAGCAACAATTTCATGTTTAACATAAGGAACTATAGCAAGTTCATCTCCATAAGCATAATTCATATTGGCATCTTGGCCACAAGCATAGCAAGCATCATCAAAAAGGGGTATTTCAAGATAATCAACGGGATCATAACAATCATCATAGCAATCATCCTTCGGTAAGCATGAAGGGGAATTAAGCAATGCATGAGTTGAAGAGTTACTCTCATTAGAAGGTGGGCACGAGTAGCTAATCCGCTCTTCCTCCTTTTGTTCTTCGCTCTCCTCATCATCTTTTTCATCCAATGGGCTCACAGTTTCATCAATTTCTTCTTCCATAGACTCCTGCAAAATATTATTCTTTTCTTGGACAGTGGAGAATTCCTCAATATATGGTTTAACATAGGCATTAGAAGCATAATTATCATAACAATATTCAAGTATGGCAAAATTTTCAGATTTGTAAAGAGTGGCATCATACTTTTCAATCAAAGAAGCAATTTCATAAGCATCCTTAAAAGCAACAAATTCTTCAATTTGTCGAACATCATAGTAAATATAAACACCCTTACCATATGAAGATTACATTATCACTAAACTCACATTGGTAGGGAAGGTGTTTCTTAGGGTTTTCAGAAAAACAAGTAAAATAATATATTTCACATAAATTCCAAGCATAGCATTGCAAACGATGAATTTGATCCTGTAAAAGTTTCCCTTTTTCAGATATATGGTGTCGCACATAACAAGCATGCTCATCTAAAGATTTAACCTCAACTAAGCTAGTGGGGGTTTCAGCACGAGCACAAAGGGATCGAAGATGGTCCAAGTAAAAAGCTTCAGGAGTGTGATAGGTTTTGAGTGGTTCTTCAACCATTGGTTCAGTAGGTACAATTAATCTTTTTGGTATTTTGCGTTTCCTACCCATAACTAAAGATAGAAAATAACTAAGAACAACAAATAAAAATTACTTAGTGATAAAGCAAACAAGCACACACAAGAATATTCACCCCACGCTATGACTCCCTGGCAACGGCGCTAGAAAAAGGTCTTAATAACCCGCAAGTATACGGGATCAATTGTAGCCTCTTTTGATAAATAAGAGTGACAAACCCAACGAGGAGCTAAAGGTAGAACAAATAATCTCTCAAGTCCTATCTACCACTGATACGACTCTACGCACGCTTAGTGTTCGCTTTACCTAGAACAAGTATGAAACTAGAAGTACTTTGTAGGTGTGATAAGATAGGTTTGCAAGATAATAAAGAGCACGTAAATATAAACTAGGGGCTGTTTAGATAAAGAAGCAATAAAGTAAATATAGCGAGTGTGGAAAAGTGGTGGTAGGAGTTGTGAAATTGCCCCTAAGCAATTGACTACGTTACTAGACCGGTAATCACTATTGCAATTCTATTTGAGGGAGAGGCATAAGCTAACATACTTTCTCTTCTTGGATCATATGCACTTATGATTGAAACTCTAGCAAGCATCCGCAACTACTAAAGATCATTAAGGTAAAACCCAATCATAGCATTAAAGTATCATATCCCCTTTATCCCATACGCAAACAACCTACTTACTCGGGTCTGTGCTTTTGTCACTCACGCCACCCACCATAAGCAAATCATGAACATATTGCAAACCCTACAGCGAGAATCCCTCACACTTGTGCGACAAGGAGGGCGCAATAGGACATAACCAATAATAAAACATGCAATTCAAACAAATCATAGCAATTCATAATCACCGGTAGGACAACGAAAATCTACTCAGACATCATAGGATGACAACACATCATTGGATAATAATATGAAGCATAAAACACCATGTTCAAGTAGAGGGTATAGCGGGTTGCGGGAGAGTGGACCGCTGAATATAGATGGGGGAAGGTGATGGAGATGTTGATGAAGATGGCGGAGGTGTTGGTGAAGATCGCGGTGATGATGATGGCCCCCGGCGGTGTTCCGGCGCCACCGAAAGCACGAGGGAGAGAGCCCCCCTTCTTCTTCTTCTTCCTTGACCTTCTACCTAGATGGGAGAAGGGTTTCCCCTCTGGTCCTTGGCTCCCATGGCATGGGAGGGGCGATAGCCCCTCCGAGATTGGACCTATCTCTCTGTCTCTCTCTGTTTCTGCGTTCTTGGATTCTTCCCTTTCACCGTTTCCTTTATATCCGGAGATTCGTAACTCCGATTGGGGTGAATCTTTCGCCCAGATTTTTCTCATAAAATTAGCTTTCTTGCGGCAAAATAAGAGCGTTAACCGCCTTGCCCACGAGGGTCCAGGGCGTGCCCCCCTGCCTTGTGGCCCCCTCGGGCACCGTCTCGTGTTGATTCTTACTCCCGAAAATCACAAATATTCCAAAATAATTCTCCGTCCATTTTTATCCCATTTGGACTCCGTTTGATATTGGGTTTCTGTGAAACATAAAACATGCAACATACAGGAACTGGCACTGGGCACTGGATCAATATGTTAGTCCCAAAAATAGTATAAAAAGTTGCCAAAAATATATGAAAGTTGAATAATATTGACATGGAACAATAAAAAATTATAGATACGACGGAGACGTATCATACAGTAAGATGAAAAACAGAATACATGGTGATACTGTAAGGATAGTTTGCAAAAATGGCATCCACCAAAAAATCAAACCGACAACAAATACCAAGAGCAAATGTTCAATCTAGAAACGTTTGGATCTGGACTTCTTTCAGCAAAACAATTTTTCATCTATTAATGGAAGCCACGGCCCCTTCCCCAACCTCCCGCTGCTCCTCGGTCAGCTCTACCATCGGCCTCCATGTATGGCTGGCCTCCTCCTGCCCGTAATCGGATGCAGCGATAGCCGCGTCCTCTTCTTGTGGAGCAGCAGCGATCTTCTTCCTGTGCCATGTCCATCCACGAAACCGACAGCTTCTCTTCCGCCTCGTGCTTCCACTTAAATTCGAGCTCCACCCGTTTTACATACCTGGATTTCCTTGAAGTGCCTCCAAGTGATTAGTTATGTGCTGACATTCGTTTTGTTGCTTGTAAGCCTGAGTAGTGGTCGGCGGCGGCATGGCTTGAGATTAGTTCCATCCAGCACGCGGGTACCACCCGGCAATGAGGGTGGATGATACAGGCCAGTAAATCTGTCGCATCGAGCAAAAACTTGCTAAAGAAAGAAACTCATCGAGATTTCATAGATTGGGGAGGGGATTCAGAACGGAGTAGGGGCACTGCCCACCAGGCTCCCAGCTATGGTGGAGGTGAGAGGGACAACACAACTGAGGGGTATGGCTCGGTGGTGGGGATTCAGGTCAGAGCAGGGGCACTGCCTCCCAGCTACGGTGGAGACGGCAGGGACAACACACATACACAGCTTTAAGGGCAGAGAAGGTGTTGTGATTGTTTCATCGGTTACTGCAGTTTGGAGAAGACGAAGAGGAAAGGAATTCTTCGATGCAATGCGTGAGAGAGGAGAAACCCACAGATAATGGAGGAGATGAATAGGCGGTGGTGCTTGGGATAGGAAGGCGAGACAACGCCGTCAAGGGAAGGTAATGTGATTTTCTTTGCGTCGTTCGCCGGAACAAAAAGGAAAATTAAATTGTAAAAGGTATGGTGACGAAGCTTTGGCTGCATGATGTGGACCAATCAGAGGCTTGCTAATGTGTATAGCTTGCATGTGTAGAGAAATAGGTTAGTGGGGATCATCTATTTAGTTATTATAGATTCAACTGACCTCACATGTTAGCCACTTAAAATCGAATAATTTAAGTTTCCCTTAGGTATCAGATATGTTTGCCAAGGTCATCTTCAGCAGCGGGGACGATTATTTCTTGGCCAATATCTCTAGTCTGTGTAGGGATGAATTTGTTTGCTTGAGTAATACACCCTTTTTATCCCTGCAAAAGAAAAAAATCAGTAGCAGGGATGATGGCTTGTTGTCATGTCTTAGTTGGTTGGGTGATGCTCCACACTCAATTTAACTAAACTAGGGGGGACATTTGTTGCTAGAGCCTTATAAGGTTATCTTTTCATGAATTTTGATGAACTACACTAATGGTTTTGATCTAGTTTCATCATCAACTGGGCTAGTCCTTTAAGAATCAACATGAGCTCCTCTCGAAAAGTTTTGGTATAAAGTATCTCTCAACACTTCATAAGCTAAAGTGACTAGCTCTAGTCGAAGCAATAGCAAAAGAAAGGGAATGACAAAGCAACAATTATGAACGTACTTTAGCACCCATAAAATCCTCCCAATGGCATAAACAGATTATGATTTATTAGCAACATGACGGGAGGGCATGTAGGTGCATTGTCATTGAGAAGATATGACCATACTTAATAATTGATATAAAGGACTTAGGCATGGGTGTCGGTGTCAAAACCGGCGGATCTCGGGTAGGGGGTCCCGAACTGTGCGTCTAGGCGGATGGTAACAGGAGACAAGGGACACGATGTTTTTACCCAGGTTCGGGCCCTCTCGATGGAGGTAAAACCCTACTCCTGCTTGATTGATATTGATGATATGGGTAATACAAGAGTGGATCTACCACGAGATCAAGGAGGCTAAACCCTAGAAGCTAGCCTATGGTATGATTCTTGTAATGGTTGTTTGTCCTACGGACTAAAACCCTCCGGTTTATATAGACACCGGAGAGGGCTAGGGTTACACAGAGTCGGTTACAATGGTAGGAGATCTACATATCCGCATCGCCAAGCTTGCCTTCCACACCAAGGAAAGTCCCATCCGGACACGGGACGAAGTCTTCAATCTTGTGTCTTCATAGTCTTGGAGTCCGGCCAATGATGATAGTCTGGCTATCCGGACACCCCCTAGTCCAGGACTCCCTCAGTAGCCCCTGAACCAGGCTTCAATGACAACGAGTCCGGTGCGCATATAGTTCGGCATTGCAAGGCGGGTTCCTCCTTCGAATAATTCATAGAAGATTGTGAACACCAGGATAGTGTCTGGCTCTGCAAAATAAATTCCACATTCCACCGTAGAGAGAATAATATGTACACAAGTTCAACCTGCTGACGTATTTCGTGGCATGACGTCACGCCACTACCAAGCCTTTACTTGAATCATTTTTATTATACCACCTCACCGCGTTTAGCGAAGCAGTTTCCTTGGCACGTCTTATCGAAGCAGAGATCGTGTTCCCCTTATTCCGGGATTCCCATCAATACGGACGTGGGTAACCTAACCGCGCCATTGATTGTGGCGCTTGGGAGATAAGCGAGTTTTACCAGGCCGGTGGGGACGCATAGTCTTCGTCCGCCCATATATAGGGGATAAGGATCCACCTTTTTTACCTACGCCTTCTTCCTCCTTTGCTTATCCACCTCTGCGCACTCGAGCTCCAGCGCCCAAGTCCGCACATCTCGTCTCAACCTTCTCCAGCCATGTCCGGAGCGGGAGGCAAGTGGATGGCCTCCTCCGTTACGGAGGGTATATCGAGAAGCTGCGTGGCGCCGGATACCTATCCAGTGACATCGTGCACCAGCTGCCCGACGAGGGGCAGCTCATCCCCACCCCCAGGCCTCATGAGAGGGTCGTATTCCTTCCCCACTTCCCCCGCGGACTGGGCTTCCCACTTCATCCCTTCGTCCGGGGGCTCATGTACTACTACGGCCTGGACTTCCACGATCTGGCGCCAAACTTCATCCTCAACATCTCGGCGTTTATCGTCGTGTGCAAGGCCTTTCTCTGCATCCAGCCCCACTTCGGCTTGTGGCTAAAAACCTTCAATGTCAAGCCGAAGGTGGTGAAGGGTGTCCAAGCGAAGTGCGGAGGCGCCATGGTGGGCAAAATGCCCAACGTCATCTGGCTTGAGGGTGCCTTCGTGGAGTCCATTAAAGGGTGGCAATCGGGGTGGTTCTACACCACCGAGCCGCATGACCCTAAATGGGCAGCGGCCCCCGAGTTCAGATCTGGTATCCCCATGCAGCTCACCTCCTGGAAAGAGAAGTGCTTGTTATGGGGTAGTTCAGAGGAGCTAACAGAACTCCAGTCCTGTCTCCAGACCCTGGTGAACAAGAAGCTTAAGCTTGTCAATGTGATCCAGGTCATGCTCGTCCGCCAGATTCTCCCCTGCCAGCAACGGGCCTTCAATTTGTGGGAGTTTGATCCGGCACAACATCGGACTCTGAGCGGGCTCTTCGACACGACGTACGAAGCCGCCTGGAGGGTGCTGTTCAAGGGCGGAGAAGCCCCCGCATCCGCAACTGAAGATCGCGGATTCAGCACGAAGCGCCCGGCCGACGAGGTAAGCTTTGCTATCCTTTATGGGATACTTATTTCTTTCATAGTTTGACTCTATGTGGGATCTAAAACTCCCAATGCCTTTAACAGGACTGGCAGAAGACGTCCGGACAGGTTAACTGTCCAGCTCCCCTTCCCAAAGACCCAACGGACACCCATTTGACGGGGCTGCTGGTTCCGGCCCTTTACGTGGTGCCGGAGAAGAAGGCCAAGAAGAAGGCCACGGGAACCTGAAGGAGTTCCCGGCGCCAGGTGGTATCGGACTCATCGTCCGATAGCTCCGAGGCGGACTCCTCCCCCGAAGACGAGGAGGAGAAAGAGGACTCTCCCTAGGAGGGGGAGAGAGGAATAGGAAGGCTTCCCCAACGAGGGAGGCCGAAGGGTCCAAGAGAGGAAGGACCCTTCCTCCGGACTGCTCCGCCAACGCCGACGACGGCGACGAGGGGTGGCCCTCAAGGGCCAAGCCTCCGGCAAGATCGTAAGTATCCGGATCCCTGAATGATTTATAATTTCTATTTTTTGGCCACATGGTGTCCTTCTAATGCCGCATACAACCTGCAGTCCGGCCGAGGACGATCTTCCCGCTTCTTCGAGCGGGTCCTTGGCTCCGTCGGATGTGGATTCCATTCCGACCGCCTCCACCCCTCGTGACGCTGAGGACGCCGAGGTGGGATCCCAGGATGGGACCCGCCAGGAGGGTGAGGCTCCGGAGGTGCCACAGAGCAACCTCCCGGACTTTGCACCGGACTCCGCCCCGGAACCCGCAGTGGTTCCGGAGTCCGGCAGGCGGCCCCTTCGTAAGAAGGGCAGGACCGTGACACCGGCGGCTTCCGTCCAACCGGAGGCGCCGGACAACTTGTTGGAGGCGCTCAACGGCGCTTCCATCGAGGAAGAACACCGCACTGTCATGAGTGCAGTGATTCAGAAGGTTCAGCTCGCCAAGAGCGGGCTGACCGAAGCCTGTAACAGCCTTCTAACAGGCTTTGAGTTAAGAAATTTTAAATATGTAATGTAATAGCGCATAGACAGTAGCTCCTGATGCTCGGTTCGGTGTTCGGAAAGAAAAGCCGGACTGAGGATCTAAAAAGATATACGCAGGAGTTCTAAAAATTATGTCAATATGGGATTGCAGGCTGCGCTGCTGACCTCTGCCGCACTGACTGCGGAGGTCGATGCTTTGAAGCAGAACCTCGAGCGGTCTGAGAACGAGCTCGGCCTTGCCAAGAAGCAGCTCGAGGACAAAGAAGGTGAGTAACACCGTATTAGATTTGTAACTTACAGAAAAGGATTTTGGTTGCGAGAGAAATAACAAGGATAACATGGGCACTGCAGGGGCCACGAACGAGGTGGCGACCCTGAAGGAGGCCGTGTCCGTGGCCGAGCGTAATGCAGCCGCGGAACGAGCTGAGCAAGAGGAGCAGGAGGTGCGGGTGGCGGAGGTGCAGCAAGAGCTCCAGGCTCTCGTGGAAAAGTATGAGAGTTTGGAGCGCGACTCGAAGACTCAAGAGTACGAGCTTGCCTTGGCTCTTGAGAGTGCCAAAGCCGCTAAGGCCGAGGCCCATAAGGCCTTCCAGGAGATTGAAGCGGTGAAGAAAATAGCGGCGGGTAAGGCATTTTTCATGCAAAGCAAGCATGTGAATGTGAATTACCTGTTACTTACCCGAATTCGGAGCTCTCCAGGAGCGTTTGCAGATCTGCCTTGCAGCGTGTCCGATGCTGCCACATTCTACCGGGCCGAGGAGGGGAGCTCGACGGGGAAGGTCTTCTGGTCTCAGTACGCTGAGGCCGGACATCCGGTGCCCCTTAGCGACCAGCTGAAGCAGCTGGTCGAGCTCCACAAGGTAGCCGAGCAGGCCATGAAGGGCCTCATAGTTCGACTGTGGCCCGAAGAGGCCATGCCTGGGAGCTACTTCGGCCTGGTGCGGCGGCTGGTGGATGCGTGTCCCTGGGTGGAGGTCATCAAGCGCTCCGCCTGCATTGAAGGTGCCCGTCGGGCCCTTGCCCGTGCAAAAGGGGGCAGGCTGGATGCTGAGAAGCTTCTGACGGACGCGCCGCCGGCGGGCAAGGAGTATCGCACGCCCGAAATGTATTATAAGAGTGTCCTGAAGGGTGCCCGCAAGATTGCGGATGAGTGCTCCAAAGATGTAATATTTGAGTAGACTCGCAATGTGTTATCCTGTGCGCTGAAAACTTTGTTCATATGCGCTAAGTAACGCTTATTAATTTAAAATATTACCTTCTGTGCGACCGTTTATCAAATCTGAGAGATGGCAAGTCGTCGGCTTCAGCCCCCATGCCACGAGTGCTGGGGTGTTCGGGATAAACTTGAGCGCTCTTGTTCCCATTTTTGGGTCCATCTAGGGAGGCGCTCAACACGACGAACAAGGCAACCGGACTTATAATGCTTGAACACTCTCACTTAGCCATAGAATTCTATAATTTTAAATTTCGGCGAAGCCCCTAGTGTTTGGAAGACCAAGTTCGGGGCGCTATCCACGCCTGGGCCGGACGAAGCCGGTTCCTCGCTCTAAGCGGCATAAATCTTTAGGGACTCGAAAAGACCTCTCGAACAGCGACCAGCTCTCGCCTTATCATGACGGTCAGTTTTAGCTTTCTCCACTAAGGCGCTCGCCCAGCTCAACCGGGGCGCAATCGCAGTGGTTCTCCCAGTGCTACCTTAGCCGATAGAACGGAACGTAAGGTACCAAAACATGGGAGCCGGGCAAACCCAACTATTGACCCAAGACATGATTCGGAGCCGATGCATATAGTGCTATAAGTACGGGGTGCCGCACTTGTGAAAGTGTTCAGACTTATCACACCATAATGCGGGGAACATAAGCCCCTGGTGTATTCGGCCGTACCAAAGTGTACGGATGCAAAACGTCATAAATGAACATATATGTAAGAAAGGAATGCAATTATAAGCGAAAAGTGATGCATTGTTCATTCAAGGAATTCTGCCATGAGTGCAGAACGACACAAATAGTGCGGTAAGCAAGGGATTGGACTATTAGACATGTCTCCCTCCAGGGGTAGGCTGCGGAATGGTGTATCAAACAGATTTAATGCTCAATGGAGACCACCTGAGTATTCGTTGTAGCCTTCGTCCTTCCCTGGCTGTTGCATCGTGAGTTCGGCAGATCCACTGCCGGACAGGGCCTCTGGTGAACGGAGTCCTGTGAAAAAATAATAAAAAAAAGAAAAAGAACGACACACTTGGGAGCCCCTGGTGTGGTTGAGCCGCACTCTAGGCCTGTCATGGTCGTGCCCCTCCCCCTATGCCCATGGTATCTCCAGAGTGTAATGATGTACGCGAAGGGCTAGTCTTGCAATCATGCAAGGGCTGGGGTTGGGGCCGCATTGCTACACGTGCTCAGAACGTGCCAGGTGGTCTTGATGTATGTTACTCCGGGCGCGTTTGGCTATGTCCGGTCGTTTAACGGCCGGGCTCGAAAATTGCCTTAAGAGGCTGCTCTGTACTTCCGCCGCGAGAGCCGCTGTGTGTTCCTCCGTTCGGAGGGAGCGTTCAGTGTTTCCGTTGACCGTGATGACTCCACGAGGGCCTGGCATCTTGAGCTTGAGGTATGCATAATGCGGCACCGTGTTGAACTTTGCAAACGCAGTTCGTCTGAGCAGAGCGTGATAGCCACTGCGGAACGGGACTATGTCGAAGATTAACTCCTCGCTTCGGAAGTTATCCGGGGATCCGAAGACCACTTCCAGTGTGACTGAGCCTGTACAATTGGCCTCTACTCCTGGTATGACGCCCTTGAAGGTCGTCTTTGTAGGTTTAATCCTTGAGGGGTCTATGCCCATCTTGCGCACTGTATCCTGATAAAGCAGGTTCAGGTTGCTGCCGCCATCCATCAGGACTCTAGTGAGGTGAAATCCATCGACGATTGGGTCTAAAACCAATGCGGCGAACCCGCCGTGGCGGATACTGGTGGGGTGGTCCCTTCGATCGAAAGTGATCGGGCAAGAGGACCATGGATTGAACTTCGGGGCGACTGGCTCCATCGCATATATGTCCCTAAGTGCACGCTTCCGCTCCCTCTTGGGTATGTGGGTTGCGTATATCATGTTTACCGTCCGCACTTGTGGGGGGAAACCCGTCTGTCCTCTGCTATTCGGCGGCCGGGTCTCCTCCTCGTCATCGCTATGCAGCCCCTTGTCATTGTTTTCGGTAATTAACTTGCCTGCCTGCTTGAATACCCAACAATCCCTGTTGGTGTGATTAGCTGGCTTTTCGGGGGTGCCATGTATCTGGCAAGAGCGGTCGAGTATTCGGTCCAAATTGGACGGACCCGGAGTAGTTCTTTAAATGGCTTTTTCCGCTGACCGGGTTTAGAGCCTCTGAATCCGGCGTTGATTGTCGTATCCTCAGTGTTATTGCCGTTAACGCGGCGTTTGTTTTTGTTACGACGCGACCTGCCATTGCGGTCCTTGTAGTCCGGACTGCCAGAATTTTTGCTGAGGTTGTTACTGCGGGCTAGCCAGCTGTCCTCCCCCGCACAGAAGCGGGTCATGAGTGATGTGAGGGCTGCCATGGATTTCGGCTTTTCCTGTCCTAGGTGCCGGGCCAGCCACTCGTCGCGGATCTTATGTTTGAAGGCTGCGAGGGCCTCTGCATCCGGACAGTCGACGATTTGATTTTTCTTTGTTAAGAACCATGTCCAGAATTGTCTGGCCGATTTGTCTGGCTGCTGAATTATGTGGCTTAGGTCATCGATGTCTGGTGGTCGCACATATGTGCCCTGGAAGTTGTCGAGAAATGCGGCTTCCAGGTCCTCCCAACACCCAATTGACTCTGCTGGCAAGCTGTTAAGCCAATGCCGAGCTGGTCCTTTAAGCTTGAGTGGGAGATACTTGATGGCGTGGAGATCGTCACCGCGGGCCATATGGATATGAAGGATATAATCTTCGATCCAAACCGCGGGGTCCGTTGTGCCATCGTAGGATTCAATGTTCACGGGTTTAAAACCTTCAGGGATTTGATGATCCATTACTTCATCTGTGAAGCATAGTGGGTGTGCGGCGCCTCTATACTGGGTAATATCACGACGTAACTCAAGAGAGCTTTGTCTGCTGTGTTCGGCCCGGCCGGAGTTGCTGTATCCGGCGTGACGGTAGTCGTCGTGGATCGTGGGGCACCCACGTGATCCGTAGATAGATCTTGATTGTTTTGCCTTGTCCTCCAATATGTCTTGCAAGTCCGGCGCATTCCCCCGTGGCTTCGCGCTATTCGAGCGGTGCTGGGGTACGGTTCTGGTGGAGGGCCTAGATGCCTCTCTGTCGCGGCCACGAGGTGGTCGGTCTGCCCTATTGTGCGCTGGTGATGAAGGTTTGTATGCCTCCTCCTCTAATCGGGGGAGCAACTTGCGTTTTTGGTAGCTTTTGGAGGGGCGTTCGAGTTCATGCTTTTCGGCCGCGAGGACCTCAGTCCATCTGTCGGCCAGCAGGTCTTGATCAGCTCGAAGCTGTTGCTGCTTTTTCTTTAGGCTGTTCGCCGTGGCCATTAGCCTGCGTTTAAAATGCTCTTGTTCGACGGGATCCTCGGGCACGACGAATTCGTCGTCGTTGAGGCTTGCCTCGTCTCCGAAGGGAGGCATGTAATTATCGTCCTCTATCTCCTCGTCTGCCGCTCTCTCTTGAGGGCTGGCTTCTGCGTCCTCCTGTGCTGAATCTTGCTGGAGGGGGTTGTCTTCGGCACTCTCTGGGGTGTTATTATCTCCGGTGCCGGAATCTCCATTCTTGCTGTGGCTGGATTTAGAGCGGCGCCGCTGACGCCGGTGCTTGGGCTGTTTCTTAGAGGAATCTGCCTCCGCTGCTTCTTCGTCGTTCCCATCCTTTGGGATGTCCACCATGTATATGTCGTATGACGAGATGGTCTTCCAGTGCCCCGTAGGCGCTGGTTCTTGGTCGTCTCCGGCATCGTCGTCCATACCGTCGATGTCTTCGGAGTCGTAGTCTAGCATGTCGGTTAGATCGTCGACAGTGGCTACAAAGTGGATGGTGGGTGGACTTTGAATTTCTTCGTCGTCCGCATCCCAATCATCCTGACCGCAGTCCGGCCAGGGCTCTCCTGATAACGAGAGATACTTTAGCGAATTCAGGATTTCGCCAAAGGGTGAGTGCTGAAAGATGTCCGCAACGGTGAACTCCATGATCGGCGCCCAATCGGATTCGATTGGCAGGGGCGCAGGAGGTTCGGAGTCCGGCGAGGAGTCCGGCACCTCGGAGTCACGAGCTTATCAAAGGACAAGGTCAGTATTCGGCTCCATCGCCGTAGAAGTTGTAGCCCCCGAGGCGGTGTCCAGCCACCTGTCCTCGATCTGCGCGGTCGGCTCCGAACTATAGGTCAGAGCGGACTCATGTGCGGCCTCCAGGGTACTGTCCGGTGGCAGAGCTAAATCATGCCCATCGTGACAGTGCGGCGCGCTCGGCTGTGGCTCGAATCCATCGAAGATCAAGTCTCCGCGGATGTCAGCCGTGAAGTTTAGGCTTCCAAACCTGACCTGATGGCCAGGGGCGTAGCTTTCGATCTGCTCCAGATGGCCAAGCGAATTGGCCCGCAGTGCAAAGCCGCCGAACACGAAGATCTGTCTGGGGAGAAAAGTCTCACCCTGGACTACGTTGTTGTTGATTGAAGAAGCCATCAAGCCTATCGGTGACGACACAGAGGAACTCTCAATGAAAGCACCAATGTCGGTGTCAAAACCGGCGGATCTCGGGTAGGGGGTCCCGAACTGTGCGTCTAGGCGGATGGTAATAGGAGACAAGGGACACAATGTTTTTACCCAGGTTCGGGCCCTCTCGATGGAGGTAAAACCCTACTCCTGCTTGATTGATATTGATGATATGGGTAATACAAGAGTGGATCTACCACGAGATCAAGGAGGCTAAACCCTAGAAGCTAGCCTATGGTATGATTGTTGTAATGGTTTTTCGTCCTACGGACTAAAACCTCCGGTTTATATAGACACCGGAGAGGGCTAGGGTTACACAGAGTCAGTTACAATGGTAGGAGATCTACATATCCGCATCGCCAAGATTGCCTTCCACGCCAAGGAAAGTCCCATCCGGACACGGGATGAAGTCTTCAATCTTGTGTCTTCATAGTCTTGGAGTCCGGCCGATGATGATAGTTCGGCTATCCGGACACCCCCTAGTCCAGGACTCCCTCAATGGGTAATCCTTACCACTTTTCTCTTTGACATAGTTGTCAATGCCCTAGTCCTAATCATGGAAATGGCTAAGCAACATGGGATGGTGAAAGGGGTGTTGGAAGAGACAATTGAGCAGGATGTCAATATGTTACAATATGTTGATGACATCATTTTTTTAATGCTTGATGATGAGGAGAATGCCAATAAACTAGATTTTTTTGGTGGTTTGAGAAATTGTCAGGGCCAGCCATTAACTTTCATAAGAGTGAGTTGTTCGTCTTTGGGAAAGCAAAAAAGCAAGTCTGATTTTTATCAAGAAATTTTTACTTGCCAACTTGGTGAAATGTTTTTGAAATATCTAGTGATTCTTGTTTCTAATGATGGAATCTGGAACAAATGAGGGAAAATAATGTTAGAAAATTCTAGCTCGCTAGGCAAGTTGTTAAACATTGTTGGTAGGCTAACCCTTGTTCAAGCATGCCTATTAGTATCCCCTTGTGCATGATGTCTGCTTATCCCATGCATATTAGAGCCCTTGTAGCTAAGTGGTTTTGGAGACTGGACAATAAATAGGTATTGTGGCAATCTGTCATCCTGAATAAGTATATTAAGAATGCATGGTTGTCTTGGTGCTAAATGTAGACTTGGGGACTCTTAGTTTTCTTCTAGTCTCATGGTTGTGAAGAACATTTTGTACCAGCACTTCAAAAATACTAGTTGGGAATGGGGGCAATACCAGGTTTTTGGAACACTGGTGGATAGGTCCCAGCCCTCTGAAACTAAGCTACCCTAGTTTGCATTAGATGTGCTTTGATAACAATATTTTAGTAGATGATGTCTTCTCTATAGGTTTTGATATTGGGTTGAGAAGAACTCTGTGGGGAGGATTTTTTGGAGCTCCTAAATAACATTAAAGATCTTTGTGATGATGTTCTATTGGATAAAAAAGTTACGGTGAGATGGATTCTCAATATTGATGGTGTATTACTGTTAGATCTTTATTCAAAAAAGTTGATTTCAAACTCTGTTGGCTTCCCACACAATTTCTCGTGGAAGGTAAAGATCTCGTCTAATGAGGTTTTCCTCTCGCTGATGTTTAAGACAATATTTTGATCATGAATAACCTAACCATAACAGTGGCAGTAGGTAAACCTGTGTATTTTGTGGATACAATGAAATGATTGAGCATATGTTTTTCACATGTTATGTTACCAGGCTAGTGTGGAGTCTGCTCAAATGTGCTTTCAGTTTGATAACAATCCCTGCCAATTTGCATGATTTGTTTGGGCACTTGGGTGCAATTCTTTAGTAAAAATGATAAGTTTATGGTCATACTGTGATTTAGGGCAAAACCCTAATTGTGCCCAATCTTCACAATTTGAAGATGGAAAAGAGGAGGAACACAAGAAGTCAAGGGGGCACAAGGGGAAATCACTCAAAGAACAAGACCCGCATCACACATGTGCACTCCAAGAAAATCCAAGCAAGATACACATAGATCCACAATCAACAAGAGGAGGTAAGTAATAGGTAGTTCTTATCAAACCCTAAGGGGGGGGGGGGTGAGGTCTTGAGAGATAGATCATCCCAAAATCTCTCGGAGAAATGGAGCGCTTGGTAATCCCTTGGGATTCTTCTTCACTTGGAGGTCTTGATCTCCAATGGAGACGGTTGATGAGCAAAGCTCTCTCAAGAGTCAATTATGCTTTGCTAACCCTAAAGATAAGGTAGGGAGTGGTTATAGTATAGGGAAAAATAGAGAGGAAGGAGATGATACAAGGCCACTTGGCCCAAAGTGCACGCACACAAGGGTCAAATGTTTGTGTTATTGGCTGCACGTCAAGGCTCAGTCCGCACTGTCCAGGTTGCAAGCCAGGCGTCCGGTGCATGAAGCTTGTCAGAGTTGGGGCAGGATCTTCACGTGGTGCATTCCAGAGGTTAAAAAAAGCTCTACATTCATATGAGATGTCACGTGGTCCATTGTAGCAGTTCAAAGGCCCGAGTTAACAACAAAGCTTCTGTAATCGCGCGCCCTTCATTCCGATCATTGGGGCTGGTAATCAAATGTCTAATATGATGCCGGAGTGTTCGGGTTGGTGTCAGATGTGTGGTTGTTCTAGCTCTGATGACCTTTCTTCCTTGTCTTCTTGCTCCTCTTCTGCCATGACTTGGCCTTATTCCCTTGCGTCTTCATGAGCAATTCCTTGGTACCTGGGTTTTATGCACAGTATGTCAATATGAGATAGTAGTCGCGTCTCATATGAATGTTGATCTTGTGTAAAGACGATCAAGTTCACCTCGGTTTTAATGGCACGTGTGCGTGCTCTAGTCATCGGTCCACTTGGTGTGTTGGTGTAGGCTCCATGGCGATGTCTATGGGGTGCTCCACACCATAGTGGGTATAGTCGCTTTGTTCCGGATAATTTGGATGTGTAGAAACATCGTGTGCTTTGAGGAAGAAAATATCTTAACCTTTTTGTGTTGCTTTCATTTGATTTGTCATTGGTTGACCTCTATGTCGATCTTGTAAGCAAAGTCAGGAAATCGAGAAGCAATGATGTGTGCATATCAATCTTGGAGGCTAGGAACCCCGGGATTGTTGCTACCTGACTTGGGCCTCGGAGCTTGATATTTACGATCGCTATTTAGTGATCTAAATGATCTTATATTAGTTTAGAGGGAGTATTTGTTTTCTTGCCAGGCGTACGTCCTTGATAACTATTTGGTCATTATAATATTCGGTCAATTGGTTGTTTATTTTAATACTTATATGTTCAATTGTGAGGTGGTTGTAGGTCTCTATCCTGCGAGGTAGAGTTTTTAAGCCTGCATTCTCCCAGGAAATTCGCAGGGGCACACAGGTACACAGCCACGTACTTGCCAAGTCTTACACGGCCTCTTGATTGCCTCGTGATTTATGAAGTAGTTGGATCTCATATAAAGACACAATAAAATTTTAAGTTTAATCGTCGAAGCTTATGGTTTTTTTAACTAAAACTTGTGATTTTCTCACTCACTCTTACCAAGTTTCATAGATAAAATTTTAAGACATCTTTTGTTGGTCGTAGGCACAATGTTGTGATTTTATTGGTCGCCTGTACTAAGTTTCAAGAGTTGAAATGTAAACATTTAGTTTTTAAATTCATTAAAACATATTTAAAATAAATCTTATTTGAAAGCCCTCGTTACGAGAAACACGAATACGAAAACATAACTTAATTTAGATTTTTTTGTTTAAAATATATGAATTTTTGAAAATCGGAAACTAAATATAAATACATGCGTGAGGGACACCGTGCCGTGAGACCCGCGTGTCACAAATCCACGCTGGCATTCTCCCATGTGGCTTACTTTGTAATGTATGAACCATATGGTTCCTCATAATAGAAATCGAATATGGATGCCTCCTTTTAGCTAGAAAATTTTATAAAATTACTCAATATTTATCACACAGTCATAAATCCATTCTCAAGAAAATAAAATGGACCTGCTTCATCGACTAGTCTGTACTTCTCCTCGGCTATTATAAATGACTCTTTCTTAGCAACTAAAAAGAGTAAAATAAGTAAATGGCTTGGGACATCTGGAACACGGACCTTCAAATCACCCGCATCCGTCCAAACCCCACAATTCAGACGTGTTTTGCCATCCAACGCGAGCATGTGTTCATCCTTTGAGAGTTCAGACTTCAGACGTTCTTTTTCCGCAAACTGCTTGCAAACATGGGGTGAGGGCTTGCAGAGTCCGTACCACTGCCACATACGTGTCCGACAACCCTGGCACCACCCAAAACCGCTCTCCCTCGCCCACACCTTTTCCCGCCAGAGCGTCAACACCTCATGCATGCCGACCCAGAGCGGACACGACCACTCACTGGAGCTGGCATTGAAGCGATGCACTGGCCGAGAGCACTGTCCTTTGCACGCCCATTGTGCACGCTTTCTCTCCGCATTGAAACGTCATCCGTCGGCCCGCCTACCTTCATTAAACTAGTGCGTGTGCCAAGGAACCTACTCCGGCACCCCGAGCACCACACGTTCGTCCCTGTGTCGCCCGACATTCAAAACCTATCTGGTTGGCGCCTCGCATCCACCCGCTATTTAAACGTGGTCAGACGCCGGGCAAGAACCATACCACACCTCTGCTCTCCATCTCCTCCTTGCACCACACCCTCCATGCATGGCCTGTGGCTCCAAAGTCCTGTGGGAAGACCTTTCCGGGAGCCAGTCGAATACAGGCTGGCTTACCGGCAAGTTCCAGAGCCGGCGCCATCGCCATCGCCTGGCCCTCCTTTGCCCGCCCAGACTGGAAAACACCATGTCCCGGCAAATCAGCCGCGAGCGATGGCGGCAACACGTCCGACAGGCGGAGAAAGAAGCCATGTACCCGGAGGTTGACGCGACAGCAAAGGAATTTAACTGGGCATCGATGACGACGTCACCAACTCCGCGTCAACCACGCCTGCGGCCGTCGCCAACGCCGAGGTAAAGTGGACCATGGGAGGCCGCCGCCGCTTGGGTCCTAGGAAAGCCATCGCCACTGCCTCGCCGTCCTACACAGTCGGTGACTTCCCGCTTTGTGGGGACGTAGGCCATTCTGACCATCTTCCCCGCCCCAAAAAACAATCTTGATCCGTGATTCACGAAAGCGGAGGCTACTCTTCCCCTCCTGTTGAAGCATATCCCTCTAGGGTTGAGGGTGGTCCGGCGAGCTTATTGCCGGACATTGAAAAGACATGTGGGAATGGGGCTCCACGACGGCCGGCGATAGACTAGGTTAGAATAGCCTAGCCTAGTCCGCTATAGTTTACTTGAAATATGTCGTGGCCAGCGATGGCGATGGATGTGGCCGTCGTTGACCTTCCTGGTGGCATCGCTGATTTGCTGCCGCACGGATCCAGCCTTTGCAGCCTCTCCAAGGGAAACCCTTGATTTTGTGATCAGACGTTGGCGACGCTTTGGTGTGTCGTTTTCCCTCTTGGGGACCTTGTCTCGGAGCTCAGCATCGGCAAGCGGGACCGATGGTTTGCGGCAGTGGTGGCGGCCAGGCTTATGTGGCAACGATGACGGTGGGAGCGATGTCGGCAGCGCAGCAGTGGTTGCGGTAATCGGCTCTTCTCCGGCGTGTCCGCGGTTTTGCCTCGGTTTTGTTTGTTGCTGTGGAGTTGAAGCTGCGATGGCGGGGTCCTGTGGTGTACGATGACTGGCAGCAGATGGCCCATTCGGTGGTCTTCCACGACGCTAGCCGTGCCTGGATTTGTCCTTCAAAGCCCTCTGTCCGAGTCGGAGCTGTGCTGCTTGGCCGCAGGTGGCTGAGCTTTGGCACATATCTTCTTGCAGCTTCATGCGTCCGCTACGGTGTGGGTTGAGTTGACGATTGCCGACGGCGAAGTCGGAGTCGTTTGCTCAGAGTTTTAGGGATGGCAAGGACACCTCTTGGGGAGGAGTGATGACGATGACGCATGTGTGCTGTCTCGATGAGGTCCTCTTTGGATGGTGTGCGTGGGGTTTTTTATGTGTGCCGCTCAGCGGTTGTGATGGTTTCCACCCGGTTCTCAATCATTAACTGGGCAAACTGGTTTCGCTCGGTTTTCCCTAATTATATGAGCAACTCTTTTCTTCTTAATGAATGCAGACCACTTCGAAAAAATATGTCTAAAATATGAATGTTTTCGTTCGGTTTATATGAAAATCATTTGGTTTTCATGTAATCCGTCCGGTTTGTTGAAACGTGATTTGATTATTATTTTTTGTGGAGAAAAACGTGATTTGAATTGTATGCAGCTATAGTTGGATGGCCGGCTTTCGCATTAGTGTCCGCGAACTGATTCCCCGCTCTAGATACGGTGTCGGTTTGAGGTTGAGTATTGGAGATGGCCTTTGTTATTTGATGCTCCCGTTTCTTCTCTTTTGGGGAAGATAGAGCTCTATTGTTGATCGAAAAAATAAAGGACCGGATAAAATCCGAACGTTCGGATTTTAAGCATTTCATTCCGAACGTTTTTACATGACAACTTTAATTGACGTGAGGTGACAACTTTAGTTGTTAAGACATGATAATTCTGTCCCAGTTCGTTTTTTTGTCAGAAAATTACAAAGTTTGCCAACCTTACGTGAATTAAAGTTGCCATAAAAATGTTCGAGTTGCCATGCTTAAAATCCAAACATTTGTCATTGCCGGAAATAAATTCTGGTGGCCCATGGACAACGATCAATGATGAGCTGACGAATGACGATGCAGTTGTCTACGCCACACGATCCAAACAGGAAATGTCCAATTAAACCAAACCACCACTCCACGCCTCGCACGCTTCCCCCACGCCTCTCACGAGCCGCCATTGGCTCACTCCTCGCAGCACACAGCCCTGGTCTCCGTCGAGCCACCGCGAGCGCCAATGGCGGCGGCCGTGCTGCTGGCCGCCATCCTGGCGCTGTCTCCGCTCCCCCTTTCCCTCGCGTCCCCCTCTGCGGCGGCGGCGGCCGACCGCATCACGCGCCTGCCGGGCCAGCCGCCGGTCAACTTCTCCATGTACTCGGGCTACGTCACCGTCGACGCCGCCGCGGGCCGCGCCCTCTTCTACTGGCTCATCGAGGCCGCCGTCGCGAAGCCCGACTCCGCCCCGCTCGTGCTCTGGCTCAACGGCGGCCCCGGCTGCTCCTCCGTCGGCTACGGCGCCTCCGAGGAGCTCGGCGCCTTCCGGATCAACGCCGACGGCAGGACGCTCTCCGTCAACCCCTACTCTTGGAACAAAAGTATATCCCTCTCCCTTTCCGCCGTTCAATCGCCCCGTCCGATCGGCAAATGTGTTGCGCTCTGACACGGGGTGGATCGGTTCGTTGTGTCGCAGTGGCGAACGTGCTGTTCCTGGACGCCCCCGCCGGCGTCGGGTACTCCTACTCCAACACCAGCTCCGATCTGCTCGCCCCCGGCGACAACAAAACAGGTGAATTGAGATCAGACTACCTACTTGCCTGATGCTAGTGCTGCACTTGCTCTAGTGGATATGTGTTCTGCTGAATAAACACCAATGTTGCCGTGCAGCTCATGATTCGTACACTTTCCTGGTGAATTGGCTGGAGAGGTTTCCGCAGTACAAGTACCGCGATTTCTACATCGCCGGAGAGAGCTATGGAGGTAAACTGCAACCAAAATTGGCTCGGTTCTAAACTTAGCAGGAATCACATGTATATGCTTTATGTGCCACAGTGCCTGCATAGTTTACCCTTGCTGCCATGGCTGCTTTTCAGGGCACTATGTCCCTCAGTTGTCTCAGCTAGTGTACAGGAACAACAAGGGAGCGAGGAAGCCCATCCTGAACTTCAAAGGCTTCATGGTCAGAACTTCTTGAGCTCTTCTTTTGGTGCTCTCTTAAACTGTCTGGTCATCTTGTTCTTACATATGCTCTGATATCTAGGTCGGAAATGCGGTTATTGACGATTACCATGATTTCGTTGGAACATTCGAGTATTGGTGGACGCACGGGCTGATCTCTGATGACACCTATCAGAAGCTGCAGTTGGCTTGTGAATTCGATTCATCTGAGCACGCTTCCGAGGCATGCAACAAGATTTATGATGTTGCTGAAACTGAGGAAGGCCCGATCGACGCATACAGCATCTACACACCTACCTGTAAGAAGACATCGCTTCATAGGCGAAGGCAAATCAAGGGCCGCAGGGTGAGCTTATCAACTACTGAAACTATAGTTCTGCTGATAACTAAGCTAGTACTGTAGCAGAATGATATGTTGGTACATTTGATTACTAATAATTACTATGCAGCTGTTTAAAGTACTGTTTAGACTCATCTCCGATTCCTATGGAACATAATAACATTTCATATGGTGCCTCCTAACAATATTTTTTGTTTAAAATGTAGCCCTGGTTGCCAAGAGGATATGATCCCTGCACTGAACAGTACTCCACGAAGTACTATAATCTACCAGAAGTGCAGAAAGCTTTTCGTGCCAATGTCACTGGAATACCGTATGCCTGGACCGGCTGCAGGTCTGTTCAACTGGTTTCATCTTGTTTTACTCACAACTAGTTCACCGTGCCTGACCATAAAGCCTGCTTGTTAATGAAAGTTTGCACTAAACTTATCCATATTTCACAGCGATGTCTTGTTTGAATATTGGAAAGATTCGCCGAGGTCCATGCTTCCTATTTACCATGAACTGATTGCAGCTGGCATAAGAATATGGGTCTTCAGGTACACCAAATTTATGTTGAAACACATGATTTGCGCTGGTTCATAAATCTTTAAGAATGGTGCCAATGTTAATATATGTTCATCATTGACTGTATGGCTTACAGTATTAAGTAGTCCGTCTGTTCTTCTGAGGTTTTAACTGCTTAAATTGGGAAATTTGACAGTGGTGATGCTGATTCCGTAGTACCCCTCACTGCTACAAGATACTCCATTGATGCACTATATCTTCCGACTGTCACTAATTGGTATCCATGGTATGACGAGGAAGAGGTTAGTCAGAAACATAACTGAAACAACACTAACAGTTTTATTCCCCTTTTCACTTTGCTATATCTATGCTCATCAAACTCTAATGGTGTGTATCTTGCTTAGGTTGCTGGTTGGTGCCAAGTGTACAAAGGCTTGACATTGGTGACAATCAGAGGCGCAGGACATGAGGTTCCCCTCCATCGTCCACGGCAAGCCTTGAAGCTTTTTGAGCATTTCTTGCAAGATAAGCCCATGCCTCGGCCTGTACCTAGCATTCAGTCGTTTTAGAATTTTCTTCCAGTTAAAATGGAAGGTCAGCCCATGAAGCCATGTTGTACAATTTCAAGTCCGGTTACCAGATTTTCAGTTGAGCAGATTTCCTCTGTTCATTTGATGTCGGATTGAGAAATGGGAACAGAATCCCATTAAAGTGGGACAATTAGAGCTTTGTTTTTTGTTTTCATGAGCTCTGGGGTGGCAATGTAATTGGAATCATACTTGCTTATTTGACACAATAAAATGTGACCATGTCATTGTTATTTGTTAAACAACTGTAGTACTGTACCACTCTTGATCAAATTGCAGGCTTGAATTCTCCCTGACTCTGTTGCTGACATGATCCAATAAATACACATGTTAAGCTTGTAACGTGTTAACCTAGCTGAGTGGTGATTTATAAGCTTTGTGCCTTCTCTAAGTTGTCCTCTGTAGCGACTCGTATCTAGATAAATGTTAGAGTAATTTTTGGTAAGCTTGCTATATGTTACAGAAATAAAACAGAAGTTAGTGCATCACTGAATAAATAGTCTTTTTGTAGTCAGATAACCAGTACTTAGAGGTTTATAGCAACCAAGGAAAGTGATCTCATATTCTTTCTAGTGCAACTTCTTGAAGACATAATTTGCCAAAAAAGTTAAAAAAAATTGACCAGATAAAATTCATTCAGAACTCTTGAATTTTTATAACAGTGAAATATTATTCCCATGCATCAAACTAATCTTAGGGGGGCTAGGGCAGTTGACAAACAACAGCCAACGATGGTTGGTAACATAACACAACCAAACCATTCATTCTTTTGGGATGATCTTGATGCCCTTGATTTGTAGCCCCCTCTTCCACTGCCCACCATCAGACTCAATCATGGAGATCTCTGCCTCTCCATTCTTCCCCTTGTGTGGCTTAACCTCCCCAACCTTGACCTGCAGCCACTCCCCCGTGGGCTTCTCCTGCAGGTTCTCCTTGTGCTGCTGGATCGTCCCGTCGGGGAACTTGAGCCGGAGGTTCACCGGCGTCGACCACCCATAGGCCGTATCGTCGAGCATCACCTCAAAGAAAACCTCATAGGTGACTCCTGGTGTGAGATGGGGCAGCTCCAGCTTCCCTTGGACCTCCAACCAGCAGACGTTTTTCAGCGCCACCATCTCGATTCCAGCTTCGGCGGCACTGATGGTAACATCACAGTTTCAGAACAGCATGGTAAGTATATATAATTCTTGAGGCAAGATGCATGAACAACTGAAAGGTGATAATGTATACATATACACATGTTTATGATTCTTAACTACCTTCCTTCTTTCAGGGGTTGCCAAGTCCAGTATTGGGGTTCTTCGCTCCAAGTGATGGCCAGGCCTCTGGGGAACAGCATGAAGCAGTTGTGCCTAGTCCTCTCATCCACCCAGTACTTCTGCACCATTGCAGAAAGTTTGAAGCATAAGCCATGTTCAGAAGGTAAATCTTATGAGTTTCCATATCATATAGTTTGGTTCATGTTCATAAGAAGTAAACCTTTGTTTTCCCAGTCAAGAAGATCCCAGTAGAAACCTGATCTTCTAGCGCGGCTACGTCGGCGGCATTCTCCCCGGCGATGATCTCCCGGAACATGTGAGGAGCTGGCGCCCTCTTGGACTGCGCCTGATTGGCGGCATTGGAAGTAGTAGAAGCGCTCACCTTCATGCGGCAGAATGCATCGATAGTAAGCTCTAATACATCTCCATCAGCTTCTTTTTGATGTATTTTTCTCTGGATGACACCACGCGCCATAGCGAAGTCACCAGTCCCACCAACAATAGCCCATTCACCTTGTTCATCAGTAGTTGCTCCCATTACCTCTAGCGTGGATCCTTTGAACCTATGTGGTTCACAAATATCATATGCATGTACCAACATAATGTGATACTAAAAAAAATGTAACATGTTAGCACATTACAGGACAAAACACATACAAGTTACCTGTCAAGCTCGAACACTATGATGAATAAATTGCACCAGCCAGCAGCATTCATATGCATGCCTTTTGCATGAGCGACTAGCTTTGCGTCTGGGGCCACACCATCATATATTGCCCAGTCGTTGATGGTTGTGAGACCAAGGTCAGTAGTACCAAATCCATCTATCACTACATACTGGTTTTTCTTATCCCCAGAAATGATCCTGCGCAAATACAAGCTTTGGAAGTCAAGCTTACTGTTTTCCACCAGTGCGCCAGCGTAACTAGTGATCTTGAAATTGGCCATTGGGGGGGGGGGGGGGGGGGGGGGGGGTTGAGAACAGCTTTTCTTTTGCCTTGTTTGATTTGGCGAGGGGTATTTATAGCATCCATAGAAACCTACCAAGCACCAAGTCTTGCTTCAAGTCTTTACGTTTAGTCCCAGCTTGTTGATTGGCTATCTCTCCATTGACTTCTCTGTTTTGAATATATAATGACGATGAATCTGACTTCATACTGGTCTACAGATCGGCAACGGCAACAGCACATGAGTACTGCTAGGTTCATGCTCGAGATAACTAATACATCATGCCAAAGAGCACATGAGTACAGCTATTGCACATGGCATGGATGGGATAAGAGCACATGGGTGCTGCTACTCCTTGAATGATTCTGTTAAAAGTATTCACCGTCATGTCTACGCCTTACTGAGGACAAATGGTCTTAAGGTTATCTTTGGTTAGCACCTTCTGGATGTACCACGGCTACCCCCTGGCCCTTCATTCCTGAACTCCATGCGAGTTGAGCAGGATGCCCGAGGGAAACAGAGACGATTGTTCCTTCTTAGGGTGGTGAGATAAGTCGCCCACAGGATCTCCGGTGAGCGGGTGAGTCTTCGCAAGCCTACCAATCGAGTAACCATGAATTATTATTTCAGTTTCGTATTTTATGTGTGCCATGTGCATGTTTGATCAAATTCACCAACGATCGTCCCCGCATATTGCACTATCATTCCTTTCGGCTCATAGACACTATCTCCAAATTATTTTACCAGTTACGGTGGAGCGCAACATGTGTTAAAAGTTTATCTCGGTCACCACCTCACATGTGAAGGATCAGATCGCATCAAGATGCTAATAATTCGTTTGCAGTAAATTAGAAGGACCTTGAAGACTAGTTATAAATAAGCAAGTCTCCGGTGAGATCTCATCAGGTCTTGTCTTCTTTCATTATGGTTCCAGCTTGACATGTCACATGCATGTATTGCATACCTGTCTGACTTAATCTCGGGGACGAACACAACGACGTGGGTCATTACAAATGGATGTGGATTCCAGTTAATGTGTGTTGGGGCCGAGATCTGAGATTCCAGTTAATGCTAGTAATACTTTGATGTGGAGTTCCAATTTCAGCCTGAATTGTATACTCGTCTGACTTAATCTCAACACAAGGACGTGGGTCATTGTGTCTGGATGTGGATTCCAGTTAATGTGTGTGAGGACCCAAGATCTAAGGCATACCACTACAAGTCTAGCTATAGAAGATCATACGGGAAGTCAGGATTTGTGCCTGTATCGGAACTATTTCAGCCTGTATCGGAACTGTTTCAACCTGTATCGGATTCGGAACTTTCCCTGGCTAAATAAAACACCCAATAGTCATAGGAGGACAATCGTCAAAGCCTGTGCGAGATCCAGATCCACCATGTCGCTCAAAGGCTATGAAGAAGCCTCGCTGCGTCCGCCGGCGGCGGACGATGCGGCGGCGAGCGACTCCGACTGGGACTGGGGGGAGGTCCTCCTGGACAAGGCGGCCTACATGGCCGACAGGAAGAACCACACCACCGCCGACTGCCAGTTCACCCGGGACCTGGACGGCAAGCAGATCAATCTGCGGGTCACCCTCTGCCTCGCCCAGCCGCCCCGCGTCTCCTACTTTTGCTGCCTCGCCCACTGCCCCGCCGACCGCGGCAAAGAAGAAGACACCCCCCGCTTGTTCGTCGGCGAGCCATGGATGATCGCCACGGACGGCGAACTCGCCCTCTTCACCCTCTGCCACGGAGACGACCGTTGCTCCCGCACCCGCATGGGCAACCACGACTACTTCGTCTACGACGCGGCACCCTCGCCGCCGGGGACACCGCGGCTCACCCGGCTCCCGCAGCTCGACGACGGCATGCTGCCAGCCATGGAACCTTCTGCTTCTGCGCCAGCGATATCGGCATCGCGCGTTACCGCAGCAGCAACGACGAGGATGATGCTGATGCCTACAGGATCGCCACGCTCGCCTACGACTACTTCTGCCCGGACCATTCCGGATACTACCTGTGCACGTACGACTCCGAGGCCGGTTTCTGGAGCCGCAGGCCCGCTGCTTCTCCACAGCCGCCGCCGCCGGACGACTACAGCTGCGACACGGTGATCACCATCGGTGGCTCCAGCGGCGGCGTCATGGGCTGGGTCGACCTGTGGAGGGGCATGCTCCTCTGCGACGCGCTCGCCCAAGACGAAGACACCCCCTGCACCCCGCTTCGCTATCTCCCCCTTCCCAGGCCGAGGCAGCCGCGCAACCATCTCCCTCTGGGCACCGACATGGCGTACCATTTCCGGGACATCGTGTCATTGAAACTACGTTGCACGGATACTTGATACGTATCGGATACGCGATACGGGGATACGCTCGATACGTCAATTTTCTAAAAACATGGATACGGGGATACGTTTATATATAGACGTTAAATATTAATTATTACAAATATGAAGAAAAAAAATTAAGGAGCTTCTAGGTCAAAGCATGCCTCAATAAGATTACCCCATTCTTTTCTTGCACTTAGTCCACTTTTATTAATTGGCCGTGAGATTTGACCAGGTTTGCTGTTCCAATCAACGCATCGACTCTCTCTTGCTCACCTTTAAATTGAATAAAAAACATTGACAGACATGTTTTTACATAAACTCACGCCCATGTTGGGAATCTTCAAAGGCGCCTTTATTATTCAGGGGATTTCATGTCGAACGAGGGGGTTCAGGTATCCAAAACGTATCGCAGAAGTATCCTAGGAGTATCAAACATTATTTTCTTTTTTTAATATCAAAATATCGAGGGATACTTACGGGATACGTATGGGGAAGTATCGGGGCAGTATCCGAGTATCGGGGCAGTATCCGGCTAGATACGCGCACTTTTTGAAGTATCCGCGCAACGTAGCAGTGAAAGACTCCGGCGTCGTCAGGTTCATCGACCTTCAGGTCCACGCCGAGCCCGGCCGGCGCTCGCAAACCCCTAGTGGCTGGACCGTGGTCGCATGG
This sequence comes from Triticum timopheevii, assembly GCA_963921465.1. Lineage (NCBI taxonomy): Eukaryota > Viridiplantae > Streptophyta > Magnoliopsida > Poales > Poaceae > Triticum > Triticum timopheevii. The sequence continues at coordinate 130,190,400 of OY997266.1, forward strand.
ACCTTGGAGGGGCTCGATGGGGGTCTGGAATTGGATAACCTGCGTTTCAAGGAGGAGTACCAGCTCAGCTCTCGTGAAATCTCCAACTATCGCTTGCCCCAGTCCCTCTTTGTTTGCAAGCCCATCCTCAGCTCCCACGAAGACGGCGTCCTGTACCTCCTGACCAATGCCAGCAGCCAGGACTGCAGGACGTCGAAGGTGATTGCTGTTGACATCAAGAAGAATGAGCTGCTGAGGGTGGCGGATTTCGACATGCAGAGACCCAACATCTACATGCGCACCACCATCTCCAGCCATCTCAAGCCCCACTACCATTGCCTCCCCGGTGATGATAATTGAACCGTTGCAGGCTTGAATTCTCCCTGACCTTATTGCTGACATGATCCAATCACAAACATGATCCATTGCCTTTCCCATGCTTGTTAACCTAGTTGTGGTGATTTCTAAGCTTTGTGCCTTCTCTAAGTTGTCCTCTGTAGCAACTCGTATTCAGATAAATAAATGTTCGAGTAATTTTTGGTAAGCTTGACATATGTTACAGAAAAACAAAAATTAGTGTAGCATTGAATACATATACTCCCCTCCGTTCTTTTTTATAAGACGTTTCAGACAGCTGACGTTGAACTGTTTTGGGCGCTGTCTGAAATATTTACAACGTCTTATGAAAGTGAACATTGGAAGTAGTATTATTTTAGTCAGATAGCTAGTACTCAGAGGTTTATAGTAACCAAGGAAAGTGATATAAGAATCTTTCTAGTGCAACTTTTTCTTCAAGACATAACATTCATTTAGAACTTTTGATATTTTGTAACAGTGAAAATATTATTCCCATGCATCAAACTGATCTTATCATAGTCAACAAACAACAGCAAATGATGGTTGATAACAAAACAAAACCAGATCATTCATTCTTTTGGGGTGATCTTGATGCCCTTGATGAGGAGCCCCCTCTTCCACTGCCCACCATCATACTCAAACATGGAGATCTCTGCCTCTCCATTCTGCCCCTTGTGTGGCTTAACCTCCCCAACCTTGACCTGCAGCCACTTCCCCCTGGGCTTCTCCTCCAGGTTCTCCTTGTGCTGCTGGATCGTGCTGTCGGGGAACTTGAGCCGGAGGTTCACCGGCGTCGACCATCCGTAGGCCGGGTCATCGAGCTTCACCTCGAAGAAGACCTCGTAGGTGACTCCTGGCGTGAGATGGGACAGCTCCAGCTTCCCTTGGACCTCCAGCCAGCAGACGTTCTGCAGCGCCACCGTCTCGATTCTGGCTTCGGCGTCACTGATTTGAACATTTCAGGTTCAGAACATCAAGTTAAGTATGCATACATAATTACATAAACACGTGTTTATGATTCTTAACTAACCTTCCTTCTTTCAGGGGGTGCCAAGTCCAGTACTTGGGGTCTTCGCTCCAGGTGATGTGTAGGCCTCTGGGGAACAGCATGAAGCAGTTGTGCCTGGTCCTCTCATCTACCCAGTACTTCTGCAGTTTGAAGCGTGTTCAGAAAGCAAAATCTTATGATATTGTACACCATATATCAGTTCAATGTTGAGAAGAAGTAAACCTTTGTTTTCCCGGCCAGGAAGATCCCGGTGGAGACCTGATCTTCCAGCGCGGCCACGTCGGCGACATTCTCCCCGGCGACGATCTCCCGGAGCATGTGAGGAGCCGGCGCCCTCTTGGACTGGGCCTGGTTGGCGGTGTCGGAAGTAGTAGAAGCGCTGAGCGCCGTCGGCGCGACACGGCCATCGCCGGTGGGCGACGAGGCGGTGGACGCCTCCTGTCTCGACGGCGCCGCCCCCATGCTTGGTCGGTTTCTATGAAGTCTGAACTTCTCGTTGGGTGCAAGTGCAACAACAGTTCAAGCCAGTGGTGGCATATATATAGCTGCAGGATAGCTAGAAGCCTAGAACTAGAAGCATTACGGCTTCGTCGTGGTAAAGGAGTGAAGACGGAATTTGATTACCTTTTCGCGCCTACGGTCGTGCGCTGGTCGGCATGCGAGAGCTGTCCAAGATGATAATGTCGGCCGAAAAAATGCGGCGGAGAACATCAGATTCCGTAAACTTTGCCTTTTCTTCCCGCTTTGAGCTGAGCTCGGCATCTGATTCCATGATCCAGGGGATGAAGCTTGTGCCACGCACGGAAGAATCCGCCTTCTCAACCGTAGCATTGATGCTTCAGTCGATGGTATTGTCGCGACACACGGAGCGACGCGTCGTCATGGCGGATAGAGTCTTTTCAGGTCTGCGGTCTGTATTGTACGTAGAACCAACTATGTCCTGATTTCAGTCTGATTGGAGTTGCTCCGAGGACGCAAACCTGTACCCATTTCTCTTTCAGTGTAGGCAGAAACTTCACGGATGCGCTTGGTACCTTTCTATTTTGTGGTTAATGGGTGCCAGATAGATCTTGCGATGAACCAGTCGACACAAACGGACTTTGGTTTGCTTTTTGTTCGTTTGGGGCGGCGTCCAACTTTTTCTTTTAGTTTACGGAGGAAGTAATTTTTTGCATACAAATCTAAGCATTACCTAAATTTTAAATTGCATAGTTTTTTACATCACAATATTTGATGGTTTATAATCAAATGAAAAGAGGCTTGTGTTCAACCAACGGATCGGTGTATTCCGTCCGCCTCCTTCTACGCGGGCCACGCGTCCTCTAAGCCCCACGCCTTACCTTCTTATCTCCAGAAAGGTCAACAACATCACACCTTATCTTCTCGCTCTACTGGTTTGTCTCCATCCCTGAATCTCGAGCGCATGCCATGCTCGCGCCGCCGCCCCACCGGTGAGAAGCCACACCCCGCCTCCTCTTCTTCATCATCTTCTCCTCTTCCTCTTTCCTCCCTCTCCCTCTACTCTAACCTCGCAACCCCTCTGTCCCTCTCCAGATCGCATGGTCGTGCGTTACTGTGCTCGAGCTTGTATGGGGAGGTCACGGTTGCCGCCTCTCGCCGGCCGGCGAGCACTTCTTTCCGCCCCCTTGACCCCTGCTCCAGCACTTCCCGCCTGTCGGGCCCGAGGCCTGGTGCCACAGTAGTTGCTCCCGTGGCACGAAGGCAATTGCAGGCTCCTGTTTTTGCAACAGTGGCGTTGTTGCAAATCTTGGCATGATTGACTACTATGCCGACACTGTTTTGTAAAAACAATCCTGCAAGCTGCAACAAGACCTCTATTGCAGAAAATAAAACTACAAGAAATAATTGAAGCAAGGCCTTTTTTTTGCGGATAAACTTATATTACTCAAGCATCAACCATACAATCCTGCTTACATAAATTGATGACCTCTGCGGGGCCTGATCCCAACCAGACAACAGTTCTACTCTCAGTTCTAGCAAAACTAGCTAAAAAATCACTGACTAAATTTTGACCACGGTTGATATGAGCAATGCGAGTCGTTCGAAGAGACTTCAAGTACTTTATCTCTGCCACCAAAGACGCATAGATTGACCTGTCAATGTCCTTGTCCTTCAACATGTTCACCGCTATAAGTGAATCCACCTCGATACAAATTGGAAGTTCCATCCGTGTTAAGGCCTCTGTTTAAAAAAAAACTGTAGTAACAAAACTTTTGTTGCAAAAACAATTAATTTGCACCAAAATTTTTGTTGCAAAAAAATTGTAACAAAACCTTTGTTGCAAAAAAATAAAATTCTACAACTTGACATATGTTTGCAAAATTTTTGCAACATAACCCGTGTTGCAGAAAATTCCTACAACAGAACCTATGTGGCAATGGTAAAGAGTGAAGCCCGGCCGCTCAATCCAACAGATCTAATGGTTCACACGATGATAGATATTTTAAAAAGATCCGCCGGCGGACGCATGGGAGCGCCCGAATGAAAATACCATAGTTTAGAAACCAAATAAAATTTAATTTATCACGAATATATTGCCGATATATCAAAGCTGGCTCACGTGAAGTAAATATATACGGGCTGGACTGGTGGCGGGCAGTGACGTCTACGTCTCTCCTCAGTCCTCACCTCTCGTCCAGCCGGCATGCATGCATGCATGCGGCCACTGGTGTGACGACACGTTTGCTGGCACGTGTCGGGACGCGGCAGCGTGGCGCTCACAGCTCAGCGAGGCTGCCGTGTTGTTTGGCCGATCGATCTTATCGGAACCAGCCAGCAGCAAACGGCGGCGACGACGATGCGCCGTCGCTATAAATAGGTAGAGTACGTATTACCTCCAACCAAATAAAGAGATCCACGTATGATCGATGGGTGATCTGGGGCGGCTGGTGTACGGGGTGGCGTTCGTCGCCGTCGCCGGCGTCTTCTTCCTCACCCTTCACCTCTACCTCTCGCCCCTCCTCTACCTCTGCTCCAGCTAGCGACGGACGCCATGATGTTGTCCTGGCTGTGGCTCTGTCGTGGTTGTTAGGCGGCGGTTTGTGGTTGGCCGATTCGTGCTCGTCTCCGGAAGAAATCCTCTTTCTGGTCTTAGCCGGATCCGGCGAAGGCGACGGCGACACGCGCGGGCGTCGCACTCTTTCCTGGAAGCATCGTCCGGAAGCTGTGCTCCTTCCCTCTCCTCACGTCCATGTCTTCGGAAGTTGTGCTCCTTCCCTCTCCCATGGCCGCCACAGCTTCGGAGGGGAACTTAGATCCGTTGTATCGTCTCGAAGCAGCGGCCTCTTGCCCGCGTGCTTTGCTGAGGTGTTGGCTTCTTTTTGCGACGATGATGGCGTCAGGAGGAGTTAGGGTCGAGGCTCGGCTTCGATAGCCGGATTAGCGTGTTTGATGTGCTTTTACGTGGTTTGCTTTATTGTTGCCAAATCGGAAATGCGGTTGGGCAAGTCCAGGTAGAGGTAGTGACGATGACATTTGATCGTCTGCGGAGGGCTTGCTTGCTCTGAACCCTGTATATTTCCCTTGTGATTTGTGATACTCGTCGTTAAAGTTGTAGTGGTCTTTTTGCCATGGCCCATAAGCCGAGAGTCCCTGTCGGACGCCCATGTGCGTCAAGAAGCTCTGGCTTCACACAGGGTCCATCCAACTGGGCCGGCCCAATTACAGTTCCAATTAAAAATAATGCTTGAACACTGTAGTGGGACGGTTCTGTACCATCCGCTTCACTGTAGCGCCACGTTTTATTTTCGAATATCTTGAACATATGAATATATACGCTGAAAAAAATTCAATACACATCGAACATCTTTTAATGTGTGTCGAACAATTTTCAAATATGCATTGAACATTTTGTAATGTACGTCGAACAATTTCAAATACGCATTGAACATTCATGTCACTGAATAATTTTCGAACACACATTGAACATTTTTTTTGTAATATGTGCTGACAATAATTCAAATACACAGTGAATATTTGTAGTATCCGTTCAACAAACTCTTAATATATGATGAACATTCTATAATACACGATGAACCTTTTTGTATTATACATGAATATTTTCTTTGTATACGATGAACATTTGTAATAGAAAATTGATTTTTCATAATATACAAAGAAAGAAAGAAAATAAAATAAATAGAAACAAAAAAAGGTAAAAAACAAAGAAAAGAAAAAAAATAAAAGAGCAAAATCACTAATTAAGGAGTACTCTTTTCAAAGATCACTCTTACCTACTCAGGTAGCGACAAGTAACGCACTGCATGCGATCATTTGTCGCAACCTGAAGTTCATCTGTTTATTCAAAATGTCTTATCTTTTTAAACCGTGCGTCCAAATCTTGAACCGTTTATACTATTGGATTCCTCGCGTCGATATCTTGAAAACTAGCTCCTATGTTGATAAGATTCAATGAACTTTTTTTAAAAAGAAGGATAAAAAACCAAACTAAAAGCACATATTTTTCCTTTTCGAAAGAGGCACGACCATACCTCTCGCAGAAGAAAAACAGAAAATACATTTTTTTGTTTTCGATGGGCATGGTCGTGCCTCCGGCAGAAGTTTTCGATGGGCACGGTCGTGCCTCCCGCAGAAGCAATACCGTACCTATCATAGAAAAAAAAACAAAAAACACATTTTTTTACATTTTTTTAGAGACACGGCCATGCCTCTCAAGGAAGAAACGAAAAATAAAAACATGTTTTTTTATTTTCGAGAGGCACAACTTGCCACTCGCGAAAGCAAAATCGTGCCTCTCGCGAAAGGAAAAAAAACCAAAAATGCATTTTTTTATTTCCGAGAGGCACGGCCGTGCCTCCATGAAAGCAAAATCGTGCCTCTTGTGGAAGGGAAAAAGTGTTTTTCATGCAAAAAAATAAAAATCAGAATTTCTTTGGGTCCAAAAGCTGAGGAAGACCTGTGAAAAATAAAAAGTAAAAAAAACAGTTTAAAAAGTGAAAAACGCGTGCTGAAACAGAAGGAGCGACAGAACACGACACGTGACGGCGACTGAGAACACACCAAGTAGTGATCGTTGGGAGGCTTTCGAAGAAGCGCTCGCCAACTAGTTGCTGCCATAAAAGAGAAAGAAACGGTGAAGCCGACTATGGGCCGGCCCAAACTGGGGCGTTGGGTGGAATGCCTTCAGCGAAGCCTCACCTCTATGACGCCCGCGGGCGGCATATAGGATTCGCCCCATAGGTCGGCGTGTGTTGTGAAAGTTGGGCCAGACTGCAAACTGTATTGGAAGTTGGGCCAGATTGATTTATCTTTAGCAGGGTTTATCTTTTAGACTCTAATTCTTTCACTTTGCCTTAGTTCGCTCTCGGCATTTGTTTGTGGTATGTGACTTTGTTTCTGAAAATATTTCGTGATGCATCAAAATTGTTGCTTGAAGCCATGGTGCAACCGAATTATCATTGATTTAGTACTCTTTGTAGTATTAAAGTTGTGCTAAAGCAATGACAGTTCATTTGGAGCACCGACAATTCATTTTGTTTGAAGGGAGCATATCGTAATAAAGCAGCGACAACTTATTATTTCAAAAATCTAAAACTAGCTTATTTCAATAAACTTATCGTAATAAAGCACCGATAATTTATTTGAAAAAAGTGAAATACATCTAATTTTTTTGTGTGAAACTGCTTATTTCAATGTTTGAAACTGATATTTCAATTGAGTGACTGTAATGTGTTTTTTGATATGAATGAAATCTATCATTTATAAATGAGTGTAATATATTTTCTCAAATAAATGAAATATATTTTTTGAATTGGGTAAAATGAATTTTATAAAATGAGTGAAATCAGTTTTCTCAAACCGTCGTACTCCTCCATCTCATCCCCCACGTTGACTTTGCTCATTAGTTTCAAAGAGGAGTGATCTTTGGACATGTAGTAGAATCTAGAGAAGTCTCTAAAACATCTATGCATAGTGCTTTTCTAATGAACGTAAATACCACATTCAAACGGTAAATATTGATGTTATGTAAGTAACGATCGTAAATACCACATTCTCTAACGTTTTTTTTTTGCGAACTCAAACACTTGTATTACTCAATCACATTATCAATACAATCCTCAGCAACTATCTCCAAAACTTCAGGAGGACCTGACCCTAACCAAGTCATAGTTCTAACATTAGAACGACCAAAAGACGCTAACTTATCACTCGCTTTATTCTGTGAGCGAGCAATATGAGTAATACATGCTTGATGAAGGTTTATTAAACCCCTAATCTCATTAACCACCGACGAATAAAGGGAACGATCAACATCACCGCATGTGATCATAGATACTGCAACAGAGGAGTCCATCTCAACTTGGATCGATAGTGAAGTTCGTTGAACCGCCGAAGATAGCCCCTCCAAGCACGCATATAGTTCGGCCTCCAGTTCATCTCTGCAGAATTGTAGTGTCCTGCAAGCAGAGAAGATTATTTTGCCAAACTCATCCCTCAAGATCATGCCAGCACCCGCATTATCACATGCCACAAAGGCTCCATCTGTGTTTAGTTTAACCCAACCGTGCTTAGGCTTCTCCCATCCAGGCAGCTCTACCATGTGAATATCAATTTGGCCCCTTTTCTCCATTGTAAGATATGTCTTTCCTTTCACTGGATCTGCACCACTGTCAATTGTGATGGCCATAAGAGAGGCAAGGTAACTCTGCAGATATCTTACGGATGCCTCCATCTGTGGTGCCGGTTTAAAGTGCACCACTTCATTGCGAATATACCAAGCTCTCCAGAACACAAGCAGAATCATACACCGTTCCATCTCACTTCTAGGAGCTAACAGTTGCAAGAGCCACTCCTTCCCACAGTTGGTAATTGTCTGAAGCCGGGGTAAGCTCCAGATTTTTGCCATACTTAAATAAAGATCTCTTCCTAGTTGACATCTCAAGAAAGGATGAAAATTGTCCTCTGTATCTACTCCACAGACTGGACAAATACTCGTGGTCTCCAAGCCAATCTTGTGCTTATTTTTCCACGTTGGCAACCCATCCGTCGCAACTCTCCAAGAAAAATTTGCCACCGTTGGCGGCACACCACACTTCCATATGAAATTCCAACAGTTCCTCGCACCGGAAGGCATCGAGCTAGAGGACACTGCAATGGACCTGTGCGCCTCGTCAAACGCCAAATGGTACGCGCTCTTCACAGAGAAGACCCCCAACTTATCTGGCCCCCATGCAATGACATCTTCGCTTTGCCTGGATGAAACTCTGATCTTTAAGATCTCAGCCACATCAGCTTGCATGAAGTATTGGTTCAGGACTTGAGCTTTACAGGAGCCGTTCTCATTCAGTAGGTCAGAAACATATCTGATGCGGCACACCCCCTGCCTTGTGATTGGTTTATACGAGTAGGGACGTGGGATCCAGTTATCCCGCCACACCCGGATACTTCTCCCGTTGCCTATTCTCCAAATTAAACCCTTTTTCAAAAGCTCCAAGCCATGACTAATGGCCGACCAGGACGATGATGCATTACCAGAAAACACCGTATCTTCCAACTTAACATACCACGAAATCTGTCTAGCCCAAGACTATAACACATCAATACTCTGTTAATTAATTTCTAGATGCACAACGTAGACTAGCAGAGCAAAACAAAATGAAGCACGCCTGCTCATCTAGTAGTTTGTATCGCTAGGCGATGTATAATTCAGGCACAAACGAGAAACCTAAATGTAGCACTCCCAGAATCTAGCACTTCCAAAATCATTTGTGGAATAGATTGTGCTATATCATGCACAGGTGGATTTACAAAAAAATTTATAGACTTTTGATATACACTAATTCAGGCACGAAACTAAAACATCCTCCCCGCAAAAAGAACTATAGGCCGACGCTGGAGATGTCACTCATCTCCGCAGAGGAGGAGGGAGAGGCCGCCGGCAACACCGCGGGAGCAGCCTCGACGGCAAGGGTCAGACCGCGCGAGCAGCCCGAGCCAGCGCCCGTCACCCCACGGCTCGGAGGAGGGTCACGCGAGGGAGAGCGGCTGTGGCCCGAGCGCTCGTCGTCGTCGTCCAAATCCTCGCTCCACCTTCCTCGCCTCGCTCCGCCTTCGACCCTGGAGGCGCCTCTCCTGGCCATGGTGGCCCCTGAGGGAGTCCTGGATTAGGAGGTATCCGGACAGTCGGACTATATACATCGTCCGGACTATTGGAGCGTGAAGATACAAGACTCAAGACTCCGTCCCGTGTCCGGATGGGACTCTCCTTTGCGTGGGAGACAAGCTTGGCGATCCGGATATTGTATTTCCTTCCTTGTAACCGACTCCATGTAAACCCTAGCTCTCTCCAGTGTCTATATAAACCGGAGAGGTTGGTCCTTAGAAGGCCGATCACAACTACAATCATAATCATCATAGGCTAGCTTCTAGGGTTTAGCCTCTACGATCTCATGGTAGATCTACTCTTGTACTACTCATATCGTCAATATTAATCAAGCAGGAAGTAGGGTTTTACCTCCATCGAGAGGGCCCGAACTTGGGTAAACATTGTGTCCCTTGCTTCCTGTTACCATCAGCCTAAGACGCACAGATCGGGACCCCCTACCCGAGATCCGCCGGTTTTGACACCGACATTGGTGCTTTCATTGAGAGTTCCTCTGTGTCGTCGCTGCAAGGTTTGATGGTGCCTTCAATCGTCGACAGCACGGTCCAGGGCGAGACTTTTCTCCCTGGACAGATCTTCGTGTTCGGTGGCTTCGCACTGCGGGCCAATTCTCTTGACCATCTGGAGCAGATCGACAACTACGCCCCTGGCCACCAGGTCAGGTTCGGAAACCTGAACTACACGGCCGATATCCGCGGAGACTTGATCTTCGACGGAATCGGGCCTGTGCTAGGAGTGCCGGGCAGTGACGATGAGCACGGCCTAGACCTGCTGTCGGAAACTGCTCGGGATATTACCCCTGCAGTAGTCCCAAACCTAAATCCGGAGCAGACTGCATGGCCCAAGAACGGGTGGATGGACCCCGCCCCGCAGGCCGCACACTCATCGGTGGTAGAGCCGAACACAGGCCTCACTTCTAAGGAAGCCTGTGACTCCGGACCCCCGGACTCGTATCCGGTTGTAGGTTCTAGTCCGCGCGCTCCTGAGCCCGCCGAGCCTGGTTGGGCTCCGGTAATGGAGTTTACTGCTGCGGATATCTTCCAGCACTCTCCCTTTTGCGACATGCTGAACTCATTAAAGTCTCTCTCTTTGTCAGGAGGCTCTTGGCCGAACTATGTCCGGCTCGAGTGGGAAGCAGGCGACGAAGGAATTCGCTGCCCACCCACCACCCACTTCATTGCCACGGTTGATGATCTAACCGACGTGCTTGACTTCGACTCCGAAGACATCGAAGGTATGGACGACGATGCAGGAGAAGTACATGAACCACCGTTCACAGGGTGGTGGACAGCCACCTCCTCATATGATATATATATGGTGGACACTCCGAAGGAAACCAATGGCGATGAGGCAACGGAGGATAAGCCCTCAGGGAGAAAAACAAAGCATGGGCGTCGTCGACGCCGCTCCAAGCCCCGCCACAGCAATACCGGCCCAGGAGACGAAAACAATCCGGATGGTGCCGAAGAGGAATACAACCCTGATCAGCTCGCCTTCGAGCAGGCCGAGCAGGAAGATGAGCAGATTAGCCCAGACGAACAGGCGACGGACGGATATCCGGAGGAGGACAACTACATGCCCCCCTCCGAAGACGAGATTAGCCTCGGCAACGACGAGTTCGGCGTGCCTGAGGATCCCGTGGAACAGGAGCGCTTCAAGCGTCGGCTTATGGCCACTGTGAGGAGCCTGAAAAATAAGCAGCAGCAACTCCAAGCTGATCAAGACCTACTCACAGATAGATGGACTGAGGTCCTGGCAGCCAGGAATACGGACTCGAGCGTCACTCGGCTGACCGGCCACCCCGCGGCCAGGATAAAACGACATATCAGCCCGAATACCAGCCCACACCCCCACGCCAATACACTACGGCCCGGGGCAACAGGCAAGACCTTCAAGATATACTGGAAAACAAAGCAGGACAGTCAAGATCGATCTACTGTTCGCGGGGGCGCGCCCCAGCACGCGACGATGACCGTCGCGACGAATACACCATAAACAAGTCCGGCCGGGCCGAACACAACCACCCAGACCAATTCAAACTGTGTAGCCACATAGCCCGGCACAGAGGCGCCGCACACCCCCTCTGCTTCACCGATGAAGTGATGGATCACGAATTCCGAGAAGAGTTCAAAGCCGTAAACATCGAATCATACGACGACACGATAGACCCCACAGTATGGATTGAAGATTTCCTTCTCCATATTCACATGGCCCGCGGAGACGACCTACACGCCATCAAGTATCTTCCCCTTAAGCTCAAAGGACCCACCCGGCACTGGCTAAACAGCCTGCCCGCAAATTCCATCGACAGTTGGGAAAACCTGGAAGACGCGTTCCTCGACAACTTCCAGGGCACATACGTGCGACCACCGGACGCCGATGATTTGAGCCACATTACATAACAGCCCGGAGAGTCAGCCAGGAAATTCTGGACTCGGTTCCTAACTAAAAAGAACCAAATAGTCGATTGTCCGGATGCCGAAGCCCTGGCGGCTTTTAAGCATAACATCCGTGACGAGTGGCTCGCCCGATACCTCGGCCAGGAAAAACCCAAGTTCATGGCAGCTCTCACGACACTAATGACCCGCTTTTGCGCGGGCGAGGACAGCTGGTTGACTCGCAGCAGCACCACGCCACATTCTGGCACTTCGGACGTTCGTGACAATAACGGCAAGCCACTGCGCAACAGACATAAGTGACGGAACAACGGCGACAACACCGAAGACATGGCAGTCAACGCCGGATTCAGCGGATCCAAATCCGGTCAGCGGAAGAAGCCGTTCAAAAGAAACAATCAGGGACCGTCCAGTCTGGACCACATACTAGAGCGCTCGTGCAAAATTCATGGCACCCCAGACAAGCCAGCCAGCCACACCAACAGAGACTGCTGGGTGTTCAAATAGGCCGGCAAAATAAACGCCGAAAACAAGGACAAGGGGCTACACAGCGACGATGACGAAGAGCCCTGGCTTCCAAACACGGGGGGGGGGGGGGGGGAGGGGGGCAGAAGAAATCCCCCCCCCTCCAGGTGAAAACGGTCAACATGATCTACGCCACTCACATTCCCAAGCGGGAACAGAAGAGAGCACTACGTGACGTCTATGCGATGGAGCCAGTCGCCCCCAAATTCAACCCATGGTCAGCTTGTCCGATCACCTTTGATCGTAGGGATCACCCTACTAGCATCCGTCACGGCAGCTCAGCCGCATTGGTCCTAGACCCAATCATCGACGGATTCCACCTCACGCGAGTCCTTATGGACGGCGGCAGCAGCCTGAACCTGCTTTATCAGGACACAGTGCGCAAAATGGGCATCGACCCTTCAAGGATCAAGCCCACCAAAACCACCTTTAAAGGTGTAATTCCTGGAGTAGAGGCCCGTTGTACGGGCTCTATAACATTGGAAGTGGTCTTCGGATCTCTGGATAACTTCTGAAGCGAAGAGTTAATCTTCGATATCGTCCCTTTCCGTAGTGGTTACCACGCACTGCTCAGACGAACCGCATTCGCTAGATTCAATGCGGTACCACACTATGCATACCTCAAGCTCAAGATGCCAGGACCACGCGGGGTCATAACATGTTGGGGAACGTAGTAATTTCAAAATTTTCCTACGCACACGCAAGATCATGGTGATGGCATAGCAACGAGAGGGGAGAGTGTTCGTCCACGTACCCTCGTAGACCGCAAGCGGAAGCGTTAGCACAACGCGGTTGATGTAGTCATACGTCTTCACGATCCGACCGATCCAAGCACCGAACATATGGAGCCTCCGAGTTCAGCACATGTTCAGCTCGATGACGATCTCCGGCCTCCGATCCAGCCGAGCTCCGGAGATGAGTTCCGTCAGCACGACGGCGTGGTGACGATGATGATGTTCTACCGGCGTAGGCTTCGCCTAAACTCCGCGACGATATGACCAAGGTGGAATATGGTGGAAGGGGGCACCGCACACGACTAAGGAATGATCCGTAGATCAACTTGTGTGTTCATGGGGTGCCCCTACCCCCGTATATAAAGGAGTGGAGGAGGGGAGGGCCGGCCCTCTTCTATGGCGCGCCCTAGGGGAGTCCTACTCCCACCGGGAGTAGGATTCCCCCTTTCCTAGTCCAACTAGGAGTCCTTCCATGTATTAGGAGTAGGAGACAAGGAAGGGGAAGAGAGAAGGGAAGGAAGGAGGGGGTGCGGCCCCTCCCCCTAGTCCAATTTGGACTAGGCCATGGGGGGGCGCGCGGCCTGCCCTAGGCAGCCCCTCTCTCTTTCCTGCAGGGCCCAATAAGGCCCAATACTTCTCCCCGGCGAATTCCCGTAACTCTCCGGTACTCCGAAAAATACCCGAATCACTCGGAACCTTTCCGAACTCCTAATATAGTCGTCCAATATATCGATCTTTACGTCTCGACCATTTCGAGACTCCTCGTCATGTCCCCGATCTCATCCGGGACTCCGAACTCCTTCGGTACATCAAAACTCATAAACTCATAATGTAACTGTCATCGAAACCTTAAGCGTGCGGACCCTACGGGTTCGAGAACTATGTAGACATGACCTAGAACTATTCTCGGTCAATAACCAATAGCGGGACCTGGATGCCCATATTGGCTCCTACATATTCTACGAAGATCTTTATCGGTCAAACCGCATAACAACATACGTTGTTCCCTTTGTCATCGGTATGTTACTTGCCCGAGATTCGATCGTCGGTATCCAATACCTAGTTCAATCTCGTCACCGGCAAGTCTCTTTACTCGTTCTGTAATGCATCATCCCGTAACCAACTCATTGGTCACATTGCTTGCAAGGCTTATAATGATGTGCATTACCGAGAGGGCCCAGAGATACCTCTCCGACAATCGGAGTGACAAAACCTAATCTCGAAATACGCCAACTCAACATGTACCTTCGGAGACACCTGTAGTACTCCTTTATAATCACCCAGTTACATTGTGACGTTTGCTAGTACCCAAAGTGTTCCTCCGGTAAACGGGAGTTGCATAATCTCATAGTTACAGGAACATGTATAAGTCATGAAGAAAGCAATAGCAACATACTAAACGATCAAGTGCTAAGCTAACGGAATGGGTCAAGTCAATCACATCATTCTCCTAATGATGTGATCTCGTTAATCAAATGACAACTCTTTTGTCCATGGTTAGGAAACATAACCATCTCTGATAAACGAGCTAGTCAAGTAGAGGCATACTAGTGACACTATGTTTGTCTATGTATTCACACATGTATTATGTTTCCGGTTAATACAATTCTAGCATGAATAATAAACATTTATCTTGAAATAAGGAAATAAATAATAACTTTATTATTGCCTCTAGGGCATATTTCCTTCAGTCTCCCACTTGCACTAGAGTCAATAATCTAGTTCACATCATCATGTGATTTAACACCAATATTCATATCTGTATATGATTAACACCCATAGTTCACATCATCATGTGACCAACACCCAAAGGGTTTACTAGAGTCAATAATCTAGTTCACATCGCTATGTGATTAACACCCAAAGAGTTCTAAGGTGTGATCATGTTTTGCTCGTGAGAGAAGCTTAGTCAATGGGTCTGTCACATTCAGAGCCGTATGTATTTTGCAAATATTCTATGTCTACAATGCTCTACACGGAGCTACTCTAGCTAATCGCTCCCACTTTCAATATGTATCCAGATTGAGACTTAGAGTCATCTGGATCGGTGTAAAAGCTTGCACCTATGTAACTCTTTATGACGGGCTCTTTTATCACCTCCATAATCGAGAAATATTTCCTTAGTCCTCACTAAGGATATTCTTGACCAATGTCCAGTGATCTACTCCTAGATCACTATTGTACTCCCTTGCCAAATTCAGAGCAAGGTATACAATAGGTCTGGTACATAGCATAGCATACTTTATAGAACCTATAACTGAGGCATAGGGAATGACTTTCATTCTCTTTTCTATTTTCTGCCGTGGTCGGGATTTGAGTCTTACTCAATTTCACACCTTTGCAACACAGGCAAGAACTCTTTTTCTTTGACTGTTCCATTTTGAACTACTTCAAAATCTTGACAAGGTATGTACTTTTGAAAAACTTATCAAGCGTCTTGATCTATCTCAATAGATCTTGATGCTCAATATGTAAGTAGTTTTTACTGAGGTATTTCTTTTAAAGAACTCCTTTAAAACACTCCTTTATGCTTTGCAGAATAATTCTACATTATTTCCGATCAACAATATGTTATTCACATATACTTATCAGAAATGTTGTAGTGCTCCCACTCACTTTCTTGTAAATACAGGCCTTTCCAAAAGTCTGTATTAAACCATATGCTTCGATCAACTCATCAAAGCGTATATTCCAACTCCGAGATGCTTGCACCTGTCCATTGATGGATTACTGGAGCTTGCACACTTTGTTAGCATCTTTAGGATTGACAAAAACTTTCTGGTTGCATCATATACAACTCTTCTTTAATAAATCCATTAAGGAATGCAGTTTTGACATCCATTTGCCAGATTTCATAAAATGTGGCAATTGCTAACATGATTCGGACAGACTTAAGCATCACTACAGTTGAAAAAATCTCATTGTAGTCAACACCTTGAACTTGTCAAAAAACCTTTTGCGACAAGTCGAGCTTTGTAGATAGTAACACTACTATCAATGTCAATCTTCCTCTTAAAGATCCATTTATTTCTTATGGTTTGCCGATCATCGGGCAAGTCCACCAAAGTCCACACTTTGTTCTCATACATGGATCATATCTCAGATTTTATGGCCTCAAGCCATTTCGTGGAATCTGGGCTCATCATCGCTTCCTCATAGTTCGTAGGTTTATCATGGTCTAGTAACATGACTTTCAGAACAGGATTACCATACCACTCTGGTGCGGACCGTACTCTGGAAGACCTACGAGGTTCTGTAGTAACTTGATCTGAAGTTTCATGATCATCATCATTAGCTTCCTCACTAATTGGTGTAGGAATCACTGGAACTGATTTCAGTGATGAACTATTTTCCAATTCGGGAGAAGGTACAAATTACCTTATCAAGCTCTACTTTCCTCCCACTCACTTCTTTCGAGAGAAATTCCTTCTCTAGAAAGGATCCGAATTTAGCAACGAAAATCTTGCCCTCGGATCTGTGATAGAAGGTGTACCCAACAGTTTCCTTTGGGTACTCTATGAAGACGCACTTCTCCGATTTGGGTTCGAGCTTATCAGGATGAAACTTTTTCACATAAGCATCGCAACTCCAAATTTTAGAAACGACAGCTTAGGTTTATTGCTAAACCATAGTTCATACGGTGTCGTCCCAACGGATTTAGATGGTGCCCTATTTAATGTGAATGCAGCTGTCTCTAATGCATAACCCCAAAACGATATTGGTAAATCAGTAAGAGACATCATAGATCGCACCATATCCAATAAAGTGCGGCTACGACGTTTGGACACACCATAACGTTGTGGTGTTCCAGGTGGCGTGAGCTGTGAAACTATTTCACATTGTTTTAATTGAAGACCAAACTCGTAACTCAAATATTCATCTCCATGATCAGATCGCAGAAACTTTATTTTCTTGTTACGATGATTTTCCACTTCACTCTGAAATTCTTTGAACCTTTCAACTATTTCAGACTTATGTTTCATCAAGTAGATATACCCATATCTGCTCAAATCATCCGTGAAGGTCAGAAAACAACGATACTTGCCACGAGCCTTCATACTCATTGGTCTGCATACATCAGTATGTATTATTTTCAATAAGTCAGTAACTCGTTCCATTGTTCCGAAGAACGGAGTTTTAGTCATCTTGCCCAAAAGGCACGGTTCGCAAGCATCAAATGATTCATAACCAAGTGATTCCAAAAATCCATCTTTATGGAGTTTCTTCATGCGCTTTACACCGATATGACCCAAACGGCAGTGCCACAAATAAGTTGCACTATCATTATTAACTTTGCATCTTTTGGCATCAATATTATGAATATGTGTATCATCACGATCGAGATCCAACAAACTATTTTCATTGGGTGTATGACCATTGAAGGTTTTATTCATGTAAACAGAACAACAATTATTCTCTGATTTTAAATGAATAACCGTATTGCAATAAACATGATCAAATCATATTCATGCTCAACGCAAACGCTAAATAACATTTATTTAGGTTTAACACTTATCCCGAAAGTTTAGGGAGTGTGTGATGATGATCATATCAATCTTGGAACTACTTCCAACACTCATCGTTACTTCCCCTTCAACTAGTCTCTGTTTATTCTGTAACTCCTGTTTCGAGTTACTAATCTTAGCAACCGAACAAGTATCAAATACTCAGGGGCTACTATAAACACTAGTAAGGCACACATCAATAACCTGTATATCAAATATACCCTTGTTCACTTTGCCATCCTTCTTATCCACCAAATATTCAGGGCATTTCCGCTTCCAGTGACCATTTCCTTTGCAGTAGAAACACTCAGTTTCAGGCTTTGGTCCAGCTTTGGGCTTCTTCGTGGGAGTAACAACTTGCTTGCCATTCTACATGAAGTTCCCTTTCTTTCCCTTTGCCCTATTCTTGAAACTAGTGGTCTCGTCAATCATCAACACTTGATGCTCTTTCTTGATTTCTACCTTCGTTGATTTCAAGATCACGAAGAGCTCGGGAATCGTTTTTGTCATCCCTTGCATACTGTAGTTCATCACGAAGTTCTAGTAACTTAGTGATGGTGACTAGAAAATTCTGTCAATCACTATCTTATCTGGAAGATTAACTCCCACTTGATTCAAGCGATTGAAGTACCCAGACAATCTGAGCACATGCTCACTAGTTGAGCGATTCTCCTCCATCTTTTAGCTATAGAACTTGTTGGAGACTTCATATCTCTCAACTCGGGTATTTGCTTGAAATATTAACTTCAACTCCTGGAACATCTTATATGGTCCATGACGTTCAAAAACGTCTTTGAAGTCCCGATTCTAAGCCGTTAAGCATGGTGCACTAAACTATCAAGTAGTCATCATATTGAGCTTAGCTAAACGTTCATAACGTCTGCATCTGCTCCTGCAATAGGTCTGTCACCTAGCAGTGCATTAAGGACATAATTCTTCTGTGCAGCAATGAGGATAAACCTCAGATCACGGATCCAATCCGCATCATTGCTACTAACATTTTCAACACAATTTTCTCTAGGAACATATCAAAATAAACATATGAAAGCAACAATGCAAGCTATTGATCTATAACATAATTTGCAAAATACTACCAGGACTAAGGTCATGATAAATTTAAGTTCAATTAATCATATTACTTAAGAACTCCCACTTAGACAGACATCTCTCTAGTCATCTAAGTGATCACGTGATCCAAATCAACTAAACCATAACCGATCATCACGTGAGATGGAGTAGTTTTCAATGGTGAACATCATTATGTTGATCATATCTACTATATGATTCACGCTCGACCTTTCGGTCTCCGTGTTCCGAGGCCATATCTGCATATGCTAGGCTCGTCAAGTTTAACCTGAGTATTCCGCGTGTGCAAAACTGGCTTGCACCCGTTGTAGATGGACGTAGAGCTTATCACACCCGATCATCACGTGGTGTCTAGGCACGACGAACTTTGGCAATGGTGCATACTTAGGGAGAACACTTCTTGATAATTAGTGAGAGATCATCTTAAAATGCTACCGTCAAACAAAGCAAGATAAGATGCATAAAGGATAAACATCACATGCAATCAAAAATATGTGACATGATATGGCCATGATCATCTTGCGCCTTTGATCTCCATCTCCAAAGTACTATCATGATCTCTATCGTCAACGGCACGACACCATGATCTTCATCATCTTGATCTATATCAATGTGTCGTCACATGGTCGTCTCACCAACTATTGCTCTTGCAACTATTGCTATCGCATAGCGATAAAGTAAAGCAATTATTTGGCACTTGCATCTTATGCAACAAAGAGACAACCATAGGGCTTCTGCCAGTTGCCGATAACTTCAACAAAACATGATCATCTCATACAACAAATTATATCTCATCATGTCTTGACCATATCACATCACAACATGCCCTGCAAAAACAAGTTAGACGTCCTCTATATTGTTGTTGCAAATTTTACGTGGCTGCTACGGGCTGAGCAAGAACCGTTCTCACCTACGCATCAAAACCACAACGATAGTTTGTCAAATAGACTCCGTTTTAACCTTCACAAGGACCGGGCGTAGCCATACTTAGTTCAACTAAAGTTGGAGAAACTGACACCCGCCAGCCACCTGTGTGCAAAGCACGGCGGTAGAACCAGTCTCGCGTAAGCGTACGCGTAATGTCGGTCCGGGCCGCTTCATCCAACAATACCGCCAAACCAAAGTATGACATGCTGGTAGGCAGTATGACTTATATCGTCCACAACTCACTTGTGTTCTACTCGTGCATATAACATCAACGCATAAAACCTAGGCTCGGATGCCACTGTTGGGGAACGTAGTAATTTCAAAATTTTCCTACGCACACGCAAGATCATGGTGATGGCATAGCAACGAGAGGGGAGAGTGTTCGTCCACGTACCCTCGCAGACTGTAAGCGGAAGCGTTAGCACAACGCGGTTGATGTAGTCGTACGTCTTCACGATCCGACCGATCCAAGCACCGAACATACGGAGCCTCCGAGTTCAGTACACGTTCAGCTCGATGACGATCTCCGGCCTCCGATCCAGCCGAGCTCCGGAGATGAGTTCCGTCAGCACGACGGCGTGGTGACGATGATGATGTTCTACCGGCGCAGGGCTTCGCTTAAACTCCGCGACGATATGACCGAGGTGGAATATGGTGGAAGGGGGCACCGCACACGGCTTAGGAACGATCCGTAGATCAACTTGTGTGTTCATGGGGTGCCCCCTACCCCCGTATATAAAGGAGTGGAGGAGGGGAGGGCCGGCCCTCTTCTATGGCGCGCCCTAGGGGAGTCCTACTCCCACCGGGAGTAGGATTCCCCCTTTCCTAGTCCAACTAGGAGTCCTTCCATGTATTAGGAGTAGGAGACAAGGAAGGGGAAGAGAGAAGGGAAGGAAGGAGGGGTGCGGCCCCTCCCCCTAGTCCAATTCGGACTAGGCCATGGGGGGCGCGCGGCCTGCCCTAGGCAGCCCCTCTCTCTTTCCCGCAGGGCCCAATAAGGCCCAATACTTCTCCCCGGCGAATTCCCGTAACTCTCCGGTACTCCGAAAAATACCCGAATCACTCGGAACCTTTCCGAACTCCTAATATAGTCGTCCAATATATCGATCTTTACGTCTCGACCATTTCGAGAATCCTCGTCATGTCCCCGATCTCATCCGGGACTCCGAACTCCTTCGGTACATCAAAACTCATAAACTCATAATGTAACTGTCATCGAAACCTTAAGCGTGCGGACCCTACGGGTTCGAGAACTATGTAGACATGACCTAGAACTATTCTCGGTCAATAACCAATAGCGGGACCTGGATGCCCATATTGGCTCCTACATATTCTACGAAGATCTTTATCGGTCAAACCGCATAACAACATACGTTGTTCCCTTTGTCATCGGTATGTTACTTGCCCGAGATTCGATCGTCGGTATCCAATACCTAGTTCAATATCGTCACTGGCAAGTCTCTTTACTCGTTCTGTAATGCATCATCCCGTAACCAACTCATTGGTCACATTGCTTGCAAGGCTTATAATGATGTGCATTACCGAGAGGGCCCAGAGATACCTCTCCGACAATCGGAGTGACAAAACCTAATCTCGAAATACGCCAACTCAACATGTACCTTCGGAGACACCTGTAGTACTCCTTTATAATCACCCAGTTACGTTGTGACGTTTGGTAGTACCCAAAGTGTTCCTCCGGTAAACGGGAGTTGCATAATCTCATAGTTACAGGAACATGTATAAGTCATGAAGAAAGCAATAGCAACATACTAAACGATCAAGTGCTAAGCTAACGGAATGGGTCAAGTCAATCACATCATTCTCCTAATGATGTGATCTCGTTAATCAAATGTCAACTCTTTTGTCCATGGCTAGGAAACATAACCATCTCTGATAAACGAGCTAGTCAAGTAGAGGCATACTAGTGACAGTATGTTTGTCTATGTATTCACACATGTATTATGTTTCCGGTTAATACAATTCTAGCATGAATAATAAACATTTATCATGAAATAAGGAAATAAATAATAACTTTATTATTGCCTCTAGGGCATATTTCCTTCATAACAGTCAACGGAAATATGGACCGCTCTCTCCGTATAGAAGAGCATACTGCAGCCCTCGTGGCGGAAGTACAATGCGGCTCCTCCGACAAACCACCAATCCGGCGACGACAACCTCGAGCACCGTCAAGCGAGTCCAGAGCGCCCCGCAACAGGATCTCCAGGCACGCAAAGAGTGCGACTAGCAGTCCCGCCTCCCCTTAAGACCCATCAACGCAGCATTCGTGCCACATGTACACAATTACGCACTCAAAATACCATGGGCACAGGCAGAGGCGCAGCAATGACTCAGTCAACAGTGCGGTATCACCGCAACATACCTTCATAACCTTCCCTTTTTTATCTTTCAGGATATTGCTTTAGGACAGCCTCTTCAGAAGAGCCGGATTGTCGGACTTACATAGGAGAGAAAACCAAGGAGGCAACAGGCTTTCACACAAAAGGAAATACCCAGGTGGAATCTGTTCACGATCGTTATACCTGTTTTATATACCTACATGTAGCCTGCCCTTGGATAGGACATGTTAAATAGTCCTATTTACTTCCGCTTAAACGCACCCATTGTAAACATACGCTTAAATGTATTATTCATCAATGGGAGATCATACATAATGTTAGCTTATTATTATCATTTGAGCATTTTCTCTTACAAATGTTTACTTAATATTGCTTCCGTACACCTTGGTACGATCAATTTTGCCAAGGGCTTCTGATGGCACCTCATAATACGGCAAAACAAGTCCGAACACTTTCAACAGTGCGGCACCCCGAACTTATAGCATTATATGCATCAGCTCTGAATCACGTCTTGGGTCAATAGTTGGGTTTGCCCGGCTCCCTTGTTTTGGTACCTTACGTTCCGTTATATCGGCTAAGGTAGCACAGGGAGAACTACTGGGATTGTGTCCCGGTTCTTCCGGACGAGCACCTCAGTAGAGAAAGCCGAAAATTGACCGGCATGATGCGGCGAGAGCTGGTCGCTGTTCGAGAGGTCTTAAAATCCTTAAAGATTTTTCCGCTTTAGGCGAGGAATCGGCTTCGTCCGATCTAGGCGTATAGAGCGCCCCAATTCGGTCTTCCGAATCCTAGGGGCTTCGCCGAAATTTAAAATTGTAGATTTCTATGGCTAAGTGGAAGTTATAAAGCCACATAGTCTGATTGCCTTGTTCGCTGTGCCAGATACCTCCTTAAGGGACCAAAAATTTGTTTAAAGAGTATCCGGGTTTTTCCAGGAACACCCCGGTACTAGTTACGTGGGGGCGGAAGCCAATGACTGGCCTACTTTCAGAATTTTATAAACAGCCGCATAGAAGGTAATATTTTAAATCATGCATAACTTCGTCTTAATATTACAACAACGACAGAGGTACATTTACTCAAGGATTTTGTCCTTGGTACATTCATCGGCCACGAGACGAGCGCCCTTCATAACGCCATCGTAATACTTCTCGGGATAGCGATGCGTCTTGCCCTCCGGCGGCCCGTCCTTCACCAGCTTCTCCGCACCCAGCTTGCCCCAATGCACCTTCGCGCGGGCAAAGGCCCGACGGGCCCCCTCAATGCAAACGGATCACTTGATAACTTGAAGCCGCGGACAGGCATTCACCATCCGCTTGATCAGGCCGAATTAGCTAGTGGGCAGGGGCTCACCAGGCCATATCCGGACTATGAAATCTTTCATAGCCACTTCGGCCGCCCTGTGGAGTTTGACCAACTGCTTCAGTTGGTCACTCAGAGGCATTGGGTGTTCGGCCCCAGCATACTGGGACCAGAACAACTTCTCCGTTGAGCTCCCCTCCTTGGCACGGTAGAACTCCACGGCATCTAATACGCTGCATGGCAGATCTGCGAATGCCCCTGGAGAGCTCCGAATTTGGGTAAGTAAAAGAAACGCCTCCTCCACATGTTTGCTTTGCATAACGAATGTCTTACCCGCCGCTATCTTCTTGGCCGCATGGATTTCCTGCTGTGAATTGTCGGCTTCGGCCTTGCCGTCTTTCATACTTGCAAGGGCCTTCGCAAGCTCGGCCTCTTTCATCTTAAGATCATGCTCCACGGACTCGAACTTCTTGCCGAGCTCCTGGAGCTCTTGCTGTACCTCGCCCACACTAGCATCTTGTTTTTCGCGCTCCTTGCATTCCAAGGCCGCCTTGTCTTCGGCCTCATACATCGCTTTCTTCAGAGACGCCACTTCGATGGTGGCCCCTGTTACACAGTCACGACGCTTTGTTGTTAGAATAACCAATTTTATCTATCCTTCATTACATGAGAGCGGGGAATCACTCACCTTTGTTCTCTTCGAGCTGCCTCTCGTGAGGTCGATCTCCCCCTGTGCTAGCTCCAGGTCCCGCTTTAGTCCGGTGACCTCGGCTGTGCGGACAGCAGTGGCAAGCAGCACAACCTGCTTATTCACATGCACACTTATTATTAGACTCCTGCGGATTATAATTGACTCTCCGTTTGGCTTTTCTTTCCGAACACCAAACAGAGCATCAGGGGCTACTACCTATCAGGTGGTAATTTCACACATTTTTATTACTTACCTCAAAGCCTGTCAGGAGGCTGGTGCAAGCTTCGGTTAGTCTGCTCTTGGCGGACAAAACCTTATGAATCACCGCACTCATAAGAGTACGGTGCTCTTCATCCATGGAAGCGCCGCGAAGCGCTTCCAGCAGATAATCCGACGCCTCGGGCGTAATGGAAGTCCTCGGCACGAACGGCTCGCCCTCCCTAACGAGGGGTTGCCCGCCTGAGTCCGGAACCGTTGGAGGTTCCGGAACAGTGTTCGGCTAAGAGCCCGGCCTACTGCGGCTCTCATCGACACGATTCGCGGCGATCTTGAACCCCGCGTGTTCGACATCTAGAATTCCGCCTTGGGGCGTCTCTAGAGTCACCTCCCCCCGCTCTGGGAGCCTTTCGGACAACACCTCCATGTCATCCACGGGCTGAGGAGTAGTGGCCATCGGGAGCGAGTTCATCGCTGAATCGCTTAGGGACCCATCCGAAGACGATACCTCGGGATGAACCCTGGCCGGAGTGCATATATGTTCGGCGTTATGAAAAGACTATGAAGTGAAAACACGATAGAGTGCGGATACTTAAGATCACGCTAGGGGCTTCCCCCTGGGCAGCCACCCCTCCTCGCTATGGGCGACCGTGGCGGAGTAGTCCGGAAGGGACACCTTCCCTTCTTGGACGTCCCAGCCTCCTCCTCCGGGGCGGCTTTCCTCTTTTTCTCCTCCCCGGTGTGGGGAGGTAGAGTTTCTTCTTGCTTCCCCCCGCCTCCGCGGGAGGAATCTGCCTCGTCGTCGTCGGACGACGAGGGTATGATGGCCTTGCACCGAGGGCCTTTCCCGGCCCCCTGGTCCGCCTTCTCAGGCCCCTCATCCTCTCCGGATGGGGTGGCCCCTTCTTCTTCTTCCTCCCCTTTAGGGGAGGAGTGTGCCTCGTCGTCTTCGGACAAGGCTTCCGGTACAACCTTACGCCGGAGACCCTTCCTGGTCCCCGGGGCCTTCTTTTCGGCCTTCTTCTCCGGTACCTTGTAGGGCGCCGGGACTAGCATCTCCGTTAGGAGAGCATCAGCTGGGCCTTCTGGCAGCGGAGCCAGACAGTCAATCATCTCCGCTGTCTCCACATAATCCTGATTAAATATGCACAATTACTTAAGACTCCCCCACGAATATATTGGGAAGAGCTAAATCCGGTGGTAGTCAGAAAACTCACCGGACGAGGAGGCCGCGCGGTGTGAAGTCCACGGTCCTTGGATGTGGGAGGAGGTACTTCGGAGGCCTTGAACAACGCCTTCCATGCGTCTTTTTGTGTCATGTCGTAGAGCCTCCGAAGCGTCCGGTGTTCGGCCGGGACGAACTCCCACAGATTAAATGCCCGCCTTTGGCACGGAAGAATCCGGCGAACGAGCATGACCTGGATCACGTTGACAAGCTTGACATTCTTGTCCTTCATGCTCTTGATGTAGTTTTGGAGTCCGGTCAGTGCTACCTCTTGAGCACTGCGTTGGATTTCCCCGAAGAGGAGAGGATGATGCAAAAAAGTAGCATAAGTATTTCCCTCAGTTTTTGAGAACCAAGGTATCAATCCAGTAGGAGACCATGCACAAGTCCCTTGTACCTACACAAAATGATAGCTCCTCGCAACCAACGCGATTAGGGTTTTTTCAATCCCTTCACGGTCACTTACGAGAGTGAGATCTGATAGAGATGATAAATAATATTTTTGGTATTTTTGGTATAGAGATGCAAAGTGAAAAGTAAAAGGCAAAGTAAAAACAAAGCAAGTAATAAAGTAATGGAGATTGATATGATGAGAATAGACCCGGGGGCCATTGGTTTCACTAGTGGCTTCTCTCAAGAGCATATATATTCTACGGTGGGTGAACAAATTACTGTTGAGCAATTGACAGAATTGAGCATAGTTATGAGTATATCTAGGTAATGATCATGTATATAGGCATCACGTCCCAGACAAGTAGATCGAAATGATTCTGCATCTACTACTATTACTCCACTCATCGACCGCTATCCAGCATGCATCTAGAGTATTAAGTTAAAAACAGAGTAACACCTTAAGCAAGATGACATGATGTAGAGGGATAAATTCATGCAATATGATAAAAAAACCATCTTGTTATCCTCGATGGCAACAATACAATACATGCCTTGCTGCCCCTTCTGTCACTGATAAAGGACACCGCAAGATTGAACCCAAAGCTAAGCACTTCTCCCATTGCAAGAACTACCAATCTAGTTGGCCAAACCAAAAGGATAATTCGAAGAGACTTGCAAAGATAACTCAATCATACATAAAAGAATTAAGAGAAGATTCAAATATTATTCATAGATAAGCTGGATCATAAACCCACAATTCATCGATCTCAACAAACACACCGCAAAAAGAAGATTACATCGAATAGATCTCCATGAAAGAGGGGGAGAACATTGTATTGAGATCCAAAAAGAGAGAAGAAGCCATCTAGCTACTAGCTATGGACCCGAAGGTCTGAAGTAAACTACTCACACATCATCGAAGGGGCTATGGTGTTGATGTAGAAGCCCTCCATGGTGGATGCCCCCTCCGGCGGAGCTCCGGAACAGGCCCCAAGATGGGATCTCGTGGATACAGAAGGTTGCGACGGTGGAATTAGGTTTTTGGCTCTTGTTCTGATCGTTTGGGGATACGTAGGTATATATAGGAGGAAGGAGTACGTGGGTGGAGCAACAGGGGGGCCACGAGGCAGGGGGCGTGCCCTAGGGGGGCACCCCCACCCTCGTGACCGCCTCTGTTACATCTTGGAGTAGGGTCCAAGTCTCCTGGATCACATTCAGTGAGAAAATCACGTTCCCGAAGGTTTTATTCCGTTTGGACTCCGTTTGATATTATGTTTCTTCGAAACACTGAAATAGGCAAAAAACAGCAATTCTGGGCTGGGCCTCCGGTTAATAGGTTAGTCCCAAAAATAATATAAAAGTGGAAAATAAAGCCCAATATAGTCCAAAACAGTAGATAAAGTAGCATGGAGCAATCAAAAATTATAGATACGTTGGAGACGTATCAGGCATCCCCAAGCTTAATTCCTGCTCGTCCTCGAGTAGGTAAATGATAAAAAGAGAATTTTTGATGCGGAGTGATACTTTGGCATAATTTCAATGTAAAACTTCTTAATTGTGGTATGAATATTCAGATCCGAAAGATTCAGGACAAAAGTTCATATTGACATAAAAATAATAATACTTCAAGCATACTAATCAAAGCAATCATGTCTTCTCAAAATAACATGGCTAAAGAAAGTTATCCCTACAAAATCATATAGTCTGGCTATGCTCCATCTTCCCCACACAAAATATTTAAATCATGCACAACCCCGGTGACAAGCCAAGCAATTGTTTCATACTTATGACATTCTCAAAACTTTTTCAATCTTCACGCAATACATGAGCGTGAGCCATGGATATAGCACTATATGTGGAATAGAATGGTGGTTGTAGAGAGGACAAAAAGAGGGAGGCTAGTCTCACATCAACTAGGCGTATCAACAGGCTATGGAGATGCCCATCAATAGATATCAATGTGAGTGAGTAGGGATTGCCATGCAACGGATGCACTAGAGCTATAAGTATATGAAAGCTCTACAAAAGAAACTAAGTGGGTGTGCATCCAACTCGCTTGCTCACGAAGACCTAGGGCATTTTGAGGAAGCCCATCATTGGAATATACAAGCCAAGTTCTATAATGAAAAATTCCCACTAGTATATGAAAGTGACAAAATGAGAGACTCTCTATCATGAAGATCTTGGTGCTACTTTGAAGCACAAATGTGGTAAAAGGATAGTAGCATTGTCCCTTCTCTCTTTTTCTCTCATTTTTTTATTTGGGCCTTTCTCTTTTTTTTGGCCTCTTTTTTTCCTCCGGAGTCTCATCCCGACTTGTGGGGGAATCATAGTCTCCATCATCCTTTCCTCACTTGGGACAATGTTCTAATAATGATGATCATCACACTTTTATTTTTCTTACAACTCAACAATTACAACTCGATACTTAGAACAAAGTATGACTCTATATGAATGCCTCCGGCGGTGTACCGGGATATGCAATGAATCAAGAGTGACATGTATGAAAGAATTATGAACGGTGGCTTTGCCACAAATACGATGTCAACTACATGATCATGCTAGCAATATGACAATGATGGAGTGTGTCATAATAAACGGAACGGTGGAAAGTTGCATGGAAATATATCTCGGAATGGCTATGGAAATGCCATGATAGGTAGGTATGGTGGCTATTTTAGGAAGATATATGGTGGGTGTATGATACCAGCGAAAAGTGCGCGGTATTAGAGAGACTAGCAATGGTGGAAGGATGGGAAAAAGTGCGTATAATCCATGGACTCAACATTAGTCATAAAGAACTCATATACTTGTTGCAAAAATCTAGAAGTTATCAAAGCAAAGTATTACGCGCATGCTCCTAGGGGGATAGATTGGTAGGAAAAGACCATCGCTCGTCCCCGACCGCCACTCATAAGGAAGACAATCAATAAATAAATCATGCTCCGAGTTCATCACATAACGGTTCACCATACGTGCATGCTACGGGAATCACAAACTTCAACACAAGTATTCTTTAAATTCACAACTACTCAACTAGCATGACTCTAATATTACCATCTTCATATCTCAAAACAATTATCAAGCATCAAACTTATCTTAGTATTCAACGCACTCAAAAGAAAGTTTCACATATCTTGAATACCAAGTATATTATTATTAAGCAAATTACCATGCTATTAACGACTCTCAAAATAATATAAGTGAAGCATGAGAGATCAATAGTTTCTTTAAAACAAATCCACCACCATGCTCTAAAAGATCTAAGTGAAGTACGAGAGCAAAAATTATCACGTTCAAAAGATATAAGTGAAGCACTATGAGCAAAACTATCAAGCTCAAAAGATATAAGTGAAGCACATAGAGTATTCTAACAAATTCCAATTCATGTATGGCTCTCTCAAAAGGTGTGTACAGCAAGGATGATTATGGTAACTAACAATCAAAGACGCAAATAATACAAGACGCTCCAAGAAAAACACATATCATGCGGTGAATAAAAATATAGCTCCAAGTAAATTACCGATGGAAGTAGACGAAAGAGGGGATGCCTTCCGGGGCATCCCCAAGCTTTGACTTTTTGGTGTCCTTGTATTATCTTGGGGGTGCCATGGGCATCCCCAATCTTAGGCTCTTGCCACTCCTTGTTCCATAATCCATCAAAAGAATTCACCCAAAACTTGAAAACTTCACAACACAAAACTCAATAGAAATCTTGTGAGCTCCGTTAGAGAAAGAAAACAAATAACTACTTAAGATACTGTAATGAACTCATTATTTATTTATATTGGTGCTAAACCTACTATATTTCAACTTCTATATGGATTATAAACTATTTTACTAGCCATAGATTCATCAAAATAAGCAAACAACACACGCAAAACAGAATCTGTCAAAAACAGAACAGTCTGTAGAAATCTGTAACTAACGCAAACTTTTGGAACTCTAAAAATTCTACCAAAATAGGAAGTCCTGGAAAATTTATTTATTGAACATAAGAAAAAAGAATCAACGCAAAATCACGTTTCTGTGATTTAACAAAATTATATTCGTGCGCGTAAAGTTTCTGTTTTTCAGCAGAATCAAATCAACTATCATCGTAGGTTATCCTATAGGTTCTACTTGGCACAAACACTAATTAAAAAACAAAACCACATCCAAATAGAGGCTAGATGGATTATTTATTCCTAAACAGAAGCAAAAACAAAAAAACAAAAATAAAATTGGGTTGCCTCCCAACAAGCGCTATCGTTTAACGCCCCTAGCTAGGCATAAAAGCAAGGATAGATCTAGGTATTGCCATCTTCGGCACTTGGAGAGGAGGATCTCCTTTCTATGGCATTCATACTTCTATTTAAGTTAAGCACATGGCCATTAATGGAAGAAGTAAGATTAAGCATGTTACGGAAATTTGTCTCTAAACTAGACTTCATCTCTTTAATAATTTCATTTTGATAAAAGCACAAGAGAGTAGTTGATTCAACCTTATCATTCATGGGATGCCCAAATATAGTTTTCATTCTTTCATAGGTATCTATAGCATCCCCTTCAAGAAAACCTTCTTCAAAGATGGAATCTAAAACTTGTTTGAAGGAAGCGGGCAAGCCGACATAAAAACTTTTTAGGTAAATTTCAATTTGATATTGTGGTACATAACTAGCCCGAATCCTAAGTAACCCATCCCAAGCATCTTTTAAAGACTCATCAAGTAAATAGAGAAAAATTCCAGAGTCATCCTCATCAAAATTATTCAAGCTCTCATTGGAGATCCCGGTGGGTCTTCCTATAGCATCATTATTTATGAGCTTAGAGAGGATAGAGGGGTTGTCCAAGGCACTAGAGCTCGGGAGAAAACTCGTAGTTCTTTTTGATTCAGCCATGGCAATGGGAAGGCAAACGGAAAAAAGAGGAGAAGATTGGGAAAGCGAGGGCGAATAAAACGGCAAGGGTGAAGTGGGGGAGAGGAAAACGAGAGGCAAATGGCAAATAATGTAATGTGAGAGATAGGGATTGTGATGGGTACTTGGTATTGTTGACTTGCTTGCGTGAGCCTCCCCGGCAACGGCGCCAGAAATTCTTCTTGCTACCTCTTGAGCACTGCGTTGGATTTCCCCGAAGAGGAGAGGATGATGCAGCAAAGTAGCGTAAGTATTTCCCTCAGTTTTTGATAACCAAGGTATCAATCCAGTAGGAGACCACGCACAAATCCCTCGTACCTACACAAAATGATAGCTCCTCGCAACCAACGCGATTAGGGGTTGTCAATCCCTTCACGGTCACTTACGAGAGTGAGATCTGATAGAGATGATAAATAATATTTTTGGTATTTTTGGTATAGAGATGCAAAGTGAAAAGTAAAAGGCAAAGTAAAAACAAAGCAAGTAATAAAGTAATGGAGATTGATATGATGAGAATAGACCTGGGGGCCATAGGTTTCACTAGTGGCTTCTCTCAAGAGCATAGATATTCTACGGTGGGTGAACAAATTACTGTTGAGCAATTGACAGAATTGAGCATAGTTATGAGTATATCTAGGTATGATCATGTATATAGGCATCACGTCCGAGACAAGTAGATCGAAACGATTCTGCATCTACTACTATTACTCTACTCATCGAAAGCTATCCAGCATGCATCTAGAGTATTAAGTTAAAAACAGAGTAATGCCTTAAGCAAGATGACATGATGTAGAGGGATAAATTCATGCAATATGATAAAAAACCCCATCTTGTTATCCTCGATGGCAACAATACAA
Organism: Triticum timopheevii; assembly: GCA_963921465.1. Classification (NCBI taxonomy): domain Eukaryota; kingdom Viridiplantae; phylum Streptophyta; class Magnoliopsida; order Poales; family Poaceae; genus Triticum; species Triticum timopheevii. The sequence goes on from OY997266.1 coordinate 130,222,003, forward strand.
TACGTGCCTTGCTGCCCCTTCTATCACTGGGAAAGGACACCGCAGGATTGAACCCAAAGCTAAGCACTTCTCCCATTGCAAGAACTACCAATCTAGTTGGCCAAACCAAAAGGATAATTCGAAGAGACTTGCAAAGATAACTCAATCATACATAAAAGAATTCAGAGAAGATTCAAATATTATTCATAGATAAGCTGGATCATAAACCCACAATTCATCGGTCTCAACAAACACACCGCAAAAAGAAGATTACATCAAATAGATCTCCACGAGAGAGGGGGAGAACATTGTATTGAGATCCAAAAAGAGAGAAGATGTTGGGGAACGTTGCAGAAAATTAAAATTTTTCCTACGGCTTCACCAAGATCCATCTATGAGTTCGTCTAAGCAACGAGTCATGGGAGAGAGTTTGCATCTACATACCACTTGTAGATCGCGTGCGGAAGCTTGCAAGGTGATGATGTAGTCGTACTCGAACGTGATTCAGATCACCGATGCCAAGTGCTGAACGGACAGCACCTCCGCGTTCAACACACGTACGGCACGGGTGACGTCCCCTCCGTCTTGATCCAGCAAGGAGGAAGGGGAGGTTGAGGAAGACAGCTCCACCGGCAGCACGACGGCGTGGTGATGGTGGAGAAGCAGTACTCCGACAGGGCTTCGCTGAGCACACAACGGAGGAGGAGAGGTGTTGGGGAGGGAGAAGGAGGCAACCAAAGGCCAAGGACTCAAGGTATGAAGTCCCTCCTCTCCCCCACTATATATAGGAGGGCCAAGGGGGGGTGGCCGGCCCTAGGAGATCCAATCTCCTAGGGGGGCGGCGGCCAAGGGGGGTTTCCCTCCCCCCCAAGGCACCTAGGAGGTGCCTTCCCCTCCTAGGACTCTTCCCCCTTGAACCCTAGGCGCATGGGCCTATGTGGGGCTGGTGCCCTTGGCCCATGCAGGCCAAGGCGCACCCCCTACAGCCCATGTGGCCCCCCGGGGCAGGTGGCCCCACCCGGTGGGCCCCCGGGACCCCTCCGGTGGTCCCGGTACAATACCGATAACCCCGAAACTTGTCCCGATGCCCGAAACAGGACTTCCCATATATAAATCTTTACCTCCGGACCATTCTGGAACTCCTCGTGACGTCCGGGATCTCATCCGGGACTCCGAACAACATTCGGTAGTCACATACTTGACTTCCTACTAACCCTAGCGTCACCGAACCTTAAGTGTGTAGACCCTACGGGTTCGGGAGACACGCAGACATGACCGAGACGACTCTCGGGCAATAACCAACAGCGGGGTCTGGATATCCATGTCGGCTCCCACATGCTCCTCGATGATTTCATCGGTTGAACCACGATGTCGAGGATTCGATCAAACCCTGTATACAATTCCCTTTGTCAATCGGTACGTTACTTGCCCGAGATTCGATCGTCGGTATCCCAATACCTTGTTCAGTCTCGTTACCCGGCAAGTCACTTTACTCGTACCGTAATGCATGATCCCGTGGCCAACACCTTGGTCACATTGAGCTCATTATGATGATGCATTACCGAGTGGGCCCAGAGATACCTCTCCGTTATACGGAGTGACAAATCCCAGTCTCGATCCGTGTCAACCCAACAGATACTTTCGGAGATACCTGTAATGCACCTTTATAGTCACCCAGTTACGTTGTGACGTTTGATACACCCAAGGCACTCCTACGGTAACCGGGAGTTACACGATCTCATGGTCGAAGGAATAGATACTTGACATTGGCAAAGCTTCTAGCAAACGAACTATACGATCTTTTATGCTATGCTTATGATTGGGTCTTGTCCATCACATCATTCTCCTAATGATGTGATCCCGTTATCAACGACATCCTATGTCCATAGTTAGGAAACCATGACTATCTATTGATCATAACGAGCTAGTCAACTAGAGGCTCACTAGGGACTCATTGGGTCTAAGTGTTCACACGTGTATTACGATTTCCGGATAATACAGTTATAGCATGAACAAAAGACAATTATCATGAACATTGAAATATAATAATCCTTTTATTATTGCCTCTAGGGCATATTTCCAACAGTCTCCCACTTGCACTAGAGTCACCAATCTAGTTACATTGTGATGAATCGAACACCCATAGAGTTCTGGTGTTGATCATGTTTTGCACGCGAGAGAGGTTTAGTCAACGGATCTGCGACATTCAGATCCGTGTGCACTTTGCAAATCTCTATGTCTCCATCTTGAACATTTTCACGGATGGAGTTGAAACGACGCTTGATGTGCCTGGTCTTCTTGTGAAACCTGGGCTCCTTGGCAAGGGCAATAGCTCCAGTGTTGTCACAGAAGAGTTTGATCGGCCCCGACGCATTGGGTATGACTCCTAGGTCGGTGATGAACTCCTTCATCCAAATCGCTTCATGCGCTGCCTCCGAGGCTGCCATGTACTCCGCTTCACATGTAGATCCCGCCACGACGCTCTGCTTGCAGCTGCACCAGCTTACTGCTCCACCATTCAACATATACACGTATCCGGTTTGTGACTTAGAGTCATCCAGATCTGAGTCGAAGCTAGCGTCGACGTAACCCTTTACGACGAGCTCTTCATCTCCTCCATAAACGAGAAACATGTCCTTTGTCCTTTTCAGGTACTTCAGGATATTCTTGACCGCTGTCCAGTGTTCCTTGCCGGGGTTACTTTGGTATCTTGCAACCAAACTTACGGCAAGGTTTACATCGGGTCTGGTACACAGCATGGCATACATAATAGATCCTATGGCTGAAGCATAGGGGATGACACTCATCTCTTCTTTATCTTTTGCCGTGGTCGGTGACTGAGCCGAGCTCAATCTCACACCTTGTAACATAGGCAAGAACCCCTTCTTGGACTGATCCATTTTGAACCTCTTCAAAATCTTATCAAGGTATGTGCTTTGTGAAAGACCTATGAGGCGTCTCGATCTATCTCTATAGATCTTGATGCCTAATATATAAGCAGCTTCTCCAAGGTCCTTCATTGAAAAACACTTGTTCAAGTAGGCCTTAATGCTGTCCAGGAGTTTCGTATCATTTCCCATCAAGAGTATGTCATCTACATATAATAGGAGAAATGCTACAGAGCTCCCACTCACTTTCTTGTAAACGCAGGCTTCTCCATAAGTCTGCGTAAACCCAAACGCTTTGATCATCTCATCAAAGCGAATGTTCCAACTCCGAGATGCTTGCACCAGTCCATAAATGGATCGCTGGAGCTTGCATACTTTGTTAGCGTTCTGAGGAACGACAAAACCTTCCGGCTGCATCATATACAGCTCTTCCTTAAGATGTCCATTAAGGAATGCCGTTTTGACGTCCATCTGCCATATCTCATAATCATAGTATGCGGCAATTGCTAACATGATTCGGACGGACTTAAGCTTCGCTACGGGAGAGAATGTCTCGTCGTAGTCAATCCCTTGAACTTGTCGATAACCCTTAGCGACAAGTCGAGCTTTATAGATGGTAACATTACCATCCGCGTCCGTCTTCTTCTTAAAAATCCATTTATTTCCTATCGCTCGCCGATCATCGGGCAAGTCTGTCAAAGTCCATACTTTGTTTTCATACATGGATTCTATCTCGGATTTCATGGCCTCAAGCCATTTGTTGGAATCCGGGCCCGCCATTGCTTCTTCATAGTTTGAAGGTTCATTGTTGTCTAGCAACATGATTTCCATGACAGGGTTGCCGTACCACTCTGGTGCGGAACGTGTCCTTGTGGACCTTCGAAGTTCAGTAGCAACTAGATCTGAAGTACCTTGATCATCATCAACATTTTCCTCTTCAGTTGGTGTGGGCATTACAGGAATGGTTTCCTGCGCTGCACCACTTTCCCGTTCGAGAGGTAGTACTTCATCGAGTTCTACTTTCCTCCCACTTACTTCTTTCGAGAGAAACTCTTTCTCCAGAAAGCATCCGTTCTTGGCAACAAAGATCTTGCCTTCGGATCTTAAGTAGAAGGTATACCCGACGGTTTCCTTAGGGTATCCTACGAATACGCATTTTTCCGACTTGGGTTCGAGCTTTTCAGGTTGAAGTTTCTTGACATAAGCATCGCATCCCCAAACTTTTAGAAACGACAGCTTAGGTTTCTTCCCAAACCATAATTCATACGGTGTCGTCTCAACGGATTTAGACGGTGCCCTATTTAAAGTGAATGTAGCTGTCTCTAGAGCGTATCCCCAAAATGATAGCGGTAAATCGGTAAGAGACATCATAGACCGCACCATATCCAATAGAGTGCGATTACGACGTTCGGACACACCGTTTCGTTGAGGTGTTCCAGGCGGCGTGAGTTGTGAAACGATTCCACATTTTCTTAAGTGTGTACCAAATTCGTGACTTAAGTATTCGCCCCCACGATCTGATCATAGGAACTTTATCTTACGGTCACGTTGATTCTCTACCTCACTCTGAAATTCCTTGAACTTTTCAAAGGTCTCAGACTTGTGTTTCATTAAGTAGACATACCCATATCTACTCAAGTCGTCAGTGAGAGTGAGAACATAACGATATCCTCCGCGAGCCTCAACGCTCATTGGACCGCACACATCGGTATGTATGATTTCCAACAAGTTGGTTGCTCGCTCCATTGTTCCGGAGAACGGAGTCTTGGTCATTTTGCCTAAGAGGCAAGGTTCGCATGTGTCAAATGATTCATAATCAAGAGACTCTAAAAGTCCATCAGCATGGAGCTTCTTCATGCGCTTGACACCAATGTGACCAAGGCGGCAGTGCCACAAGTATGTGGGACTATCGTTATCAACTTTACATCTTTTGGCATCCACACTATGAACATGTGTAATATTACGCTCGAGATTCATCAAGAATAAACCATTGACCATCGGAGCATGACCATAAAACATATCTCTCATATAAATCGAACAACCATTATTCTCAGACTTAAATGAGTAGCCATCTCGTATTAAACGAGATCCAGATACAATGTTCATGCTCAAACTTGGCACTAAATAACAATTATTGAGGTTTAAAACTAATCCCGTATGTAAATGTAGAGGCAGCGTGCCGACGGCGATCACATCGACCCTGGAACCATTCCCGACGCGCATCGTCACCTCGTCCTTCGCCAGTCTCCGTTTATTCCGCAGCTCCTGCTGTGAGTTACATATGTGAGCAACGGCACCGGTATCAAATACCCAGGAGTTACTTCGAGTACTGGTAAGGTACACATCAATTACATGTATATCAAATATACCTTTGGTGTTGCCGGCCTTCTTATCCGCTAAGTATTTGGGGCAGTTCCGCTTCCAGTGCCCCTTCCCCTTGCAATAAAAGCACTCAGTCTCAGGCTTGGGTCCATTCTTTGACTTCTTCCCGGCAACAGGCTTACCGGGCGCGGCAACATCTTTGCCGTCCTTCTTGAAGTTCTTCTTACCCTTGCCCTTCTTGAACTTAGTGGTCTTATTGACCATCAACACTTGATGTTCTTTCTTGATTTCAGCCTCTGCTGACTTCAGCATCGAGAACACTTCAGGAATGGTCTTTACCATCCCCTGCATGTTGTAGTTCATCACAAAGCTCTTGTAGCTTGGTGGGAGCGACTGGAGGATTCTGTCAATGACCGCCTCATCTGGGAGGTTAATGTTCAACTGGGTCATACGTGCGTGCAACCCAGACATCTTCAGGATGTGTTCACTGACAGAACTGTTCTCCTCCATCTTACAACTGTAGAACTTGTCGGAGACATCATATCTCTCGACCCGGGCATGAGCTTGGAAAACTAGTTTCAGCTCTTCGAACATCTCATATGCTCCGTGATGCTCAAAACGCTTTTGGAGCCCCGGTTCTAAGCTGTAAAGCATGCCGCACTGAACGAGGGAGTAATCATCAGCACGAGTTTGCCAAGCGTTCATAACGTCTTGGTTCTCTGGGACGGGAGCGGCACCTAGCGGTCCTTCTAGGACATATTGCTTCCTGGCAGCTATGAGGATGATCCTCAGGTTTCGGACCCAGTCCGTATAGTTGCTGCCATCATCTTTCAGCTTGGTTTTCTCTAGGAACGCGTTGAAGTTCATGTTGACATTAGCGTTGGCCATTGATCTACAATACATATTTGCAAAGGTTTTAGACTAAGTTCATGATAATAAAGTTCTTAATCAAAATTATGAACTCCCACTTAGATTAGACATCCCTCTAGTCATCTAAGTGTTACACGATCCGAGTCGACTAGCCCGTGTCCGATCATCACGTGAGACGGACTAGTCATCGTTGGTGAACATCTTTATGTTGATCGTATCTTCCATACGACTCGTGTTCGACCTTTCGGTCTCCGTGTTCCGAGGCCATGTCTGCACATGCTAGGCTCGTCAAGTTAACCCTAAGTGTTTTCGCTGTGTAAAACTGTCTTACACCCGTTGTATGTGAACGTAAGGATCCATCACACCCGATCATCAGTGGTGCTTAGAAACGACGAACTGTAGCAACGGTGCACAGTTAGGGGAGAACACTTCTTGAAATTTTGTAAGGGATCATCTTATTTACTACCGTCGTCCTAAGTAAACAAGATGCATAAACATAATAAACATCACATGCAATTATATGGTTGTGACATGATATGGCCAATATCATCAAGCTCCATTGATCTCCATCTTCGGGGCTCCATGATCATCTTGTCACCGGCTTGACACCATGATCTCCATCATCATGATCTCCATCATCGTGTCTTCATGAAGTTGTCACGCCAACGACTACTTCTACTTCTATGACTAACGCGTTTAGTAATGAAGTAAAGTAGTTTACATGGCGTTCTTCAATGACACGCAGGTCATACAAAAAAACTAAAGACAACTCCTATGGCTCCTGCCGGTTGTCATACTCATCGACATGCAAGTCGTGAATCCTATTACAAGAACATGATCTCATACATCACAGTTCAACATTCATCACAACTTCTGGCCATATCACATCACATGATCAATCGCTGCAAAAACAAGTTAGACGTTCTCTAGTTGTTGTTGCATCTTTTACGTGGCTGCGATTGGGTTCTAGCAAGAACGTTTTCTTACCTACGAATCACCACAACGTGATTTTGTCAACTTCTATTTACCCTTCATAAGGGCCCTGTTCATCGATTCCGCTCCAACTAAAGTGGGAGAGACAGACACCCGCCAGCCACCTTATGCAACTAGTGCATGTCAGTCGGTGGAACCGGTCTCACGTAAGCGTACGTGTAAGGTTGGTCCGGGCCGCTTCATCCCACAATACCGTTGAGCAAGAAAAGACTAGTAGAGGCAAGTAAGATGACAAGATCAACGCCCACAACAAATTGTGTTCTACTCGTGCATTAGAGAACTACGTATAGACCTAGCTCTGATGCCACTGTTGGGGAACGTTGCAGAAAATTAAAATTTTTCCTACGGCTTCACCAAGATCCATCTATGAGTTCGTCTAAGCAACGAGTCATGGGAGAGAGTTTGCATCTACATACCACTTGTAGATCGCGTGCGGAAGCTTGCAAGGTGATGATGTAGTCGTACTCGAACGTGATTCAGATCACCGATGCCAAGTGCTGAACGGACAGCACCTCCGCGTTCAACACACGTACGGCACGGGTGACGTCCCCTCCGTCTTGATCCAGCAAGGAGGAAGGGGAGGTTGAGGAAGACAGCTCCACCGGCAGCACGACGGCGTGGTGATGGTGGAGAAGCAGTACTCCGACAGGGCTTCGCTGAGCACACAACGGAGGAGGAGAGGTGTTGGGGAGGGAGAAGGAGGCAACCAAAGGCCAAGGACTCAAGGTATGAAGTCCCTCCTCTCCCCCACTATATATAGGAGGGCCAAGGGGGGGTGGCCGGCCCTAGGAGATCCAATCTCCTAGGGGGGCGGCGGCCAAGGGGGGTTTCCCTCCCCCCCAAGGCACCTAGGAGGTGCCTTCCCCTCCTAGGACTCTTCCCCCTTGAACCCTAGGCGCATGGGCCTATGTGGGGCTGGTGCCCTTGGCCCATGCAGGCCAAGGCGCACCCCCTACAGCCCATGTGGCCCCCCGGGGCAGGTGGCCCCACCCGGTGGGCCCCCGGGACCCCTCCGGTGGTCCCGGTACAATACCGATAACCCCAAAACTTGTCCCGATGCCCGAAACAGGACTTCCCATATATAAATCTTTACCTCCGGACCATTCCGGAACTCCTCGTGACGTCCGGGATCTCATCCGGGACTCCGAACAACATTCGGTAGTCACATACTTGACTTCCTACTAACCCTAGCGTCACCGAACCTTAAGTGTGTAGACCCTACGGGTTCGGGAGACACGCAGACATGACCGAGACGACTCTCGGGCAATAACCAACAGCGGGGTCTGGATATCCATGTCGGCTCCCACATGCTCCTCGATGATTTCATCGGTTGAACCACGATGTCGAGGATTCGATCAAACCCTGTATACAATTCCCTTTGTCAATCAGTACGTTACTTGCCCGAGATTCGATCGTCGGTATCCCAATACCTTGTTCAGTCTCGTTACCCGGCAAGTCACTTTACTCGTACCGTAATGCATGATCCCGTGGCCAACACCTTGGTCACATTGAGCTCATTATGATGATGCATTACCGAGTGGGCCCAGAGATACCTCTCCGTTATACGGAGTGACAAATCCCAGTCTCGATCCGTGTCAACCCAACAGATACTTTTGGAGATACCTGTAATGCACCTTTATAGTCACCCAGTTACGTTGTGACGTTTGATACACCCAAGGCACTCCTACGGTAACCGGGAGTTACACGATCTCATGATCGAAGGAATAGATACTTGACATTGGCAAAGCTTCTAGCAAACGAACTATACGATCTTTTATGCTATGCTTATGATTGGGTCTTGTCCATCACATCATTCTCCTAATGATGTGATCCCGTTATCAACGACATCCTATGTCCATAGTCAGGAAACCATGACTATCTATTGATCATAACGAGCTAGTCAACTAGAGGCTCACTAGGGACTCATTGGGTCTAAGTGTTCACACGTGTATTACGATTTCCGGATAATACAGTTATAGCATGAACAAAAGACAATTATCATGAACATTGAAATATAATAATCCTTTTATTATTGCCTCTAGGGCATATTTCCAACAGAAGAAGCCATCTAGCTACTAGCTATGGACCCGAAGGTCTGAAGTAAACTACTCACACTTCATCGGAGGGGCTATGGTGTTGATGTAGAAGCCCTCCATGGTGGATGCCCCCTCCGGCGGAGCTCCGGAACAGGCCCCAAGATGGGATCTCGTGGATATAGAAGGTTGCGGCGGTGGAATTAGGTTTTTGGCTCCTGTTCTGATCGTTTGGGGATACGTAGGTATATATAGGAGGAAGGAGTACGTCAGTGGAGCAACAGGGGGGCCACAAGGCAGGGGGCGTGCCCTAGGGGAGGGTGCCCCCCACCCTCGTGACCGCCTCTGTTACATCTTGGACTAGGCTCCAAGTCTCCTGGATCACGTTCGGTGAGAAAATCACGTTCCCGAAGGTTTTATTCCGTTTGGACTCCGTTTGATATTCTGTTTCTTCGAAACACTGAAATAGGCAAAAAACAGCAAATTCTGGGCTGGGCCTCCGGTTAATAGGTTAGTCCCAAAAATAATATAAAAGTGGAAAATAAAGCCCAATATAGTCCAAAACAGTAGATAAAGTAGCATGGAGCAATCAAAAATTATAGATACGTTGGAGACGTATCAGTCAGCTCTGTAGGTTCGCCCCAGGCCAGGCCCTTCTTTTCCCAGGAGGTGAGCCGCATGGAGGTTCCGGATCGGAACTCAGGGGCCGCTACCCAGTTGGCACCATGCGGCTCGGTGATGTAGAACCACCCCGACTGCCACCCTTTCGCGGTCTCCGCAAAGGAGCCGTCAAGCCAGGTGACGTTAGGCATCTTGCCCACCATGGCCCCTCCGCACTCCGCTTGCTGGCCGCTCATGATCTTCGGCTTCACGCAGAAGATTTGCAGCCACAGGCCGAAGTGAGGCTTGATGCGGAGGAAGGCCTCACATACGATGATGAATGCCGATATGTTGAGGACGAAGTTTGGGGCTAGATCATGGAAATCTAGCCGGTAGTAGAACATGAGCCCGCGGACGAAGGGATGAAGTGGAAACCCCAGTCCACGGACGAAGTGGGCAAGAAACACGACCCTCTCGTGGAGTCCCGGTAGCCGGTGCCGGTGCTATGTCTTCGGCCAAGTAGCCGGTCCCGGTACCCTCTCGTCCGGTAGCCGGTGCGCTATGTCTGCGGCCAAGTATCCGGCCGCCCGAAGATTCACGATATGCTTCTCCTTCACAGTGGAAGCCACCCACTTGCCTCCTGCTCCGGACATATTCAGCTGTGCGGAGAGGACTTGGACTAGGGCGTTGGAGCTCGAGGAGGTAAGGATGAGCAAAGGAGGGGGAAGGCGTGGGTGAAAATGGGGAGCCCTTATCCCTTTATAAAGGCGACGAAAGCGGTGCGCCTCCTCACTCGCCCATTGAGAATCGCTTACTTCCCAAGCACCACGATTGATGGCATGGTGGGATTACCCATACCCGTATTGATGAGAATCCCGTGATAAGGGGACACGATCTCTGCTTTGACAAGACGTGTCAAGGAAACCACCTCGCAATATGCGATGTGGCTGGTTGTGGGAAAACGGTTCGAATAATGACCCGACCGTAATGACATATCACGTCGTCTAAAAACTTGTCAGCTGAAATATCATTCTCTCTACGATGGTATGTGAAGATCATTTTGCAGATCCGGACATGGTTTACGTGTTCGATGATTACCTTGGAGTATTCGGATAAGGAACCCGCCTTGCAATGCCGAAGACAAAACTGCGCGCCGGACTCATCGTCATTGAAGCCTGGTTCAGGGGCTACTAAGGGAGTCCTAGATTAGGGGGTATCCGGACAGCCGGACTATATACATCGTCCGGACTATTGGACCGTGAAGATACAAGACTCAAGACTCCGTCCCGTGTACGGATGGGACTCTCCTTTGCGTGGGAGACAAGCTTGGCGATTCGGATATTGTATTTCCTTCCTTGTAACCGACTCCATGTAAACCCTAGCTCTCTCTGGTGTCTATATAAACCGGAGAGGTTGGTCCTTAGAAGGCCGATCACAACTACAATCATAATCATCATAGGCTAGCTTCTAGGGTTTAGCCTCTACGATCTCATGGTAGATCTACTCTTGTACTACTCATATCGTCAATATTAATCAAGCAGGAAGTACGGTTTTACCTCCATCGAGAGGGCCCGAACCTGGGTAAACATTGTGTCCCTTGCTTCCTGTTACCATCCGCCTAAGTTGCACAGATCGGGACCCCCTACCAGAGATCTGCCGGTTTTGACACCGACAGCCCCCTCTTCGGACACGCCTCCCTCCGGCGAGCCCCTTCTGCTCGGCTCCCCTGAGGGCGCACCGGCGCTGCCTGCTGCCGCCTCCCTGGTGGACGCACCGACGCTGCCCGCTGCCGCCTCCCTGGAGGCCGCCGTTCCAGCATCGCCGGATCCTCGCCCGCCGGCCCCGGACCCGCACTCCCCAGCTCTGCTAGGGTCCGATGCCTTCCTGGAGCCCGCGACGGCTGCTTCTCCGACTCTCTGCCCGTGACGACTGCTTCTCCGACCACTCTGCCCCTGGGGATTGCTGCGGACGTGGCCACCCCCATCGCCTCCCACCCGCCCCGGACGGTGCCGTACGCACGCCGGGCTCGGGGCTCTTCGACTCCGGTGACTGCTTCCCGACGCAGTGCCCGTCTCGACGCGGACCGCCCCCCTAGAGGCCCAGTGCCGTCCATCTCCGAGCGCGCTGAGATCCGAGCCGCGACCCGGAACCTCGAGTTAGGTGCGCTCGACCTCCCTCCCAGTTCTTCCAGTTGCTCATATTCTGCTCTTGAGGTTGTTCCTCTGGGCCACCTCGCCAAGGTGGCCGCGGACTCGTCCGTCATTTTCAGGGGGAGGTTGGACCCCCCTTAGAGCAGATCGCTGCGATCCAAGACCGGGAAATCCTTGATGGGAAACTCGCTGAGACCCGGGCCCGTCTCCTCCGCACTCCGGCACCCCAGCCTCCTACGCTGGAAATCCGTGGCCGCACCCGCTCCCGTACTGCGGCGCTCAAGGCTAGTAGCGCCTCCTCTGTTTTGGGGTCAGGCAGCCCCCCGATGGGGGTTTAGATGCGGGTCCTCTTTTGGAACATCCGCGGCTTCGGCCATGACGGCCGGCGCCGCCAGCTCGTGGAGTACATGCGTGACGAGCACATCGACATCATCGCCATTCAGGAAACCATGCGCACGGATTTTTCTCTCGCCGAGTTGGAGCGTCTTAGCCCCCACCTCTTCGCCTGGCATTGGCTCCCTTCTAGTGGGACCACGGGGCACTCGGGAGGCATCCTCTTAGGTGTGAAGGATGCCACCTTTGAGCTGGGCGGTATGGACCAGGGCGATTTTTTGTTAGTATGGAGCTCTTCGAGAGGGCGCTTAACTTCAAGTGGGAGGTTGTCATTGTATATGGACTGGCAGGCCACCGCCGCTCCCCAACCTTCCTTGATGAGCTCCATCGGAAATTCTCCACCTCCACCTTCCCGGTGGTTGTTGGAGGGGATTTCAACCTCATTCGCTCCCCAGATGAAAAGAATAATGACCGAATCGACCGCCCTAGAATGAAGATGTTCAACGACTGCATCACAGATCTCGGCCTCCGCGAGCTTGAGCGGACGGGTGCTAGGTTTACCTGGACCAACCGCCAAGCCGACCCGACGTGGTCCGTCCTGGACCGCGTCTTAGTCTCCCCGAAATGGGAACTTAGATGTCCCTTGGCCTCGCTTCGTGCTATTACCAGGATTGAGTCGGACCACATCCCTCTCCTCCTCTCCACCACCGACGAACGCCCTCTCACCCCGCCTCGCTTCCAGTTTGAGATCTTCTGGCTCAACCAAGCGGGCTTCAGGGAGGCGGTCACGGCCAAGTGGACTGCTGCGCGCTCCTCTCCCCATCCGTCCATGGCGGCTGTGGATTCCTGGCAGTTTTGTGCCAAGCTCGCCCGCCAATTCATGAAGGGGTGGGGCGCTAACCTTGGCAGGGACCTCTGCGAATGGAAAAAAGTCCTCCTAGCGGCCATCCAGGCCTTGGACTACCGCGCGGACACCGTCGGGATCTCGCCGGATGAGTGGCTGGTGCGAAATGATCTAGAGGATCAGCTCGCCACCATATATACGGATGAAGAAGCATACTGGAGGCTCCGCGGTACCCAGCGTTGGGTGCTGTGGGGCGATGCTAATATAACATATTTCCAGGCGATCATGAATGGGCGGCGACGTCGGAACTCCATCCACTGTTTGTGGGATGGTAATTCCCAGCTCGTCCGCCCCTCGGACATCCGGACCCATGTAGATGGCTTCTATAAAGCCCTATTCTCCCCCACCCTTCGGGGTGGGGTCGCTCTGGCACCCGACACCTGGTCGGGCGCCCAGCTTGTGTCTGTTGCAGACAATGCCGCCTTAGTTGCCCCGTTCTCCGAGGAGGAAATCCTTGCGGCGATTAAGGGCATGAACGCCTCCTTGGCACCGGGGCCGGATGGACTTCCAGTATCCTTTTTTAAAGCATTCTGGTAGACCATCAAACCTGAGATCATGGCTCTCTTTGACGAGTTTTTCCTAGGGACCATGGATCTTGGGCGCCTGAGCTATGGGGTAGTCACTCTTATCCCCAAAGTTCCGGGTGCGACGGACATCCGACAATTCCGCCCCATCACTGTGATCAATGTGATATTTCGGATCCTGGCCAAAGGGTACGCCAATAGGGTGACCCTGCTCGCTGACTCGATTACTCACCCCAATCAGTCGGCCTTCATTCAGGGCCGTTTTATCCTGGATGGGGTGTTGGTCTTCCATGAGGTCCTTCACGAAGTCCGCTCCAAGCACCAACAGGCGGTATTCCTAAAGCTCGACTTCCATAAAGCCTATGACACTGTGCACTGGCCCTTCCTTCGGGAAGTTTTACTCTGCAAGGGCTTTGATGACCGCTGGGTGACCAGAGTTATGCAGCTGGTCTCGTGCGGCCGGACCGCTATTAACATTAACGGTGAGATCGGCCCCTTCTTCCCCACGCTCTGTGGGGTTCACCAAGGCGACCCCTTCTCACCGTTCCTGTTTAACATGGTGGTCGACGCCCTTGCGGCCATTTTTGACAAAGCCAAATCGGCTGGCCACATCCACGGCGTGGTCCCACACCTTGTAGGAGGGGCTGGGGTCTCCCTCCTACAATATGCTGACGACACCATAATAATGGTGGAGGGCTCCACGTCCGATATTTCCAACCTGAAGTTCCTCCTCCTCTACTTCCAACAGATGTCCGGGCTGACCATCAACTTCGATAAGAGCGAAGTGCTGGTGCTGGGATACCCACCGGAGGAGGCCCAGGACATTGCGGACTGGCTTAATTGCCGCCTGGGTTCTTTCCCCACGACTTATCTGGGGATCCCCATTAGTGACTTGCGCCTCACCGTAGCGGATCTCCGCCCTTCCGTGACCCGAATGCAACACCGGGTTGAGCCCTGGAAGGGCCGGTGGCTCTCGAAGGCGGCGCGGGTAATCCTCATCAACTCCTCACTGGCTAGCCTCCTCTGGTTCCTCATGAGCTTCTATGGACTCCATGAGACGCTTCACCAGGAGGTGGCCAAATATCAGTCCAGGTTTTTCTGGGCTGGCGAGGAGGATAAGCAAAAATACCATATGGTGAGCTGGCCGGACATTTGCAAACCCAAGGAGCAGGGAGGTCTGGGGATCTTGTCCTCCCGTCGCATGAACATTGCTCTCCTGACCCGATGGCTATGGCGTATCGCCAACGGATAGGGCGGCCTCTGGCTTACCATCATCCAGAATAAGTACCTCCATGGACAACCTCTTGCTTTCTGCCAGCGCTCTGGGGGGTCCCAGTTCTGGCAGACTGTGATTCAGCTCCTCCCCGTGCTTCGAATTGGCACTTCTATCTCGGCGGGTTCCGGGTCCTCGACCCTGTTTTGGTTCGACCGCTGGCTTGGGGACTCCCCTCTGGTCGCCCGCTTCCCGGGCTTATTTGCCATTGCGGTTGACCCCAGGATCTCCGTCGAGATGGCCCTTATTGACTTAGGGCGTCTCGCCTTTAGGCGCACCTTTGGCCCCCAGGAGGTTGACGCATGGGACGCCCTTCTACAGGACATCTCTCTCTTGCCGATGGATGTAGAGGGCGCCGATGACTCCATGGCGTGGCGCCTGGAGGCCTCGGGATGCTTCTCCACGAAGTCCCTATACGCCGCCATCGCCCCTTCGCCGGCCCCTGAGCCCTTTAGCCTGATCTGGGACATTCGCCTCCCCTCAAGATTCGGATTTTCCTCTGGCAGTGGATCCGGGGACGTCTCCCCTCTGGGGTTGAAGTCCACAAGCGTAATGGACCTGGGGACGGGATGTATCCCCTGTGCGCCACGGTTGAGGATTCGAACCATATTTTCTTCAACTGCTCCACTGCCCAGTTCCTGTGGTCGTGCTTCCGTGAAACGGTCGGCGGACAATGGTGCAATACCAACTTTCCCGACCTACTCGTGGAGATCCATGCCTCCTCCCCGCGTTACTGCATATTAGATGGTTGTGCATTGGGATTCTAGCTTGGACGCTCTGGAATATCTGCAACAAGCTCGTTATTCAGAAAGTGCCTCTGCGGCGTGCGACTGACGCGATCTTCAAAACGTGTGGCTATTTGCAGCTTTGGCGGCCGCTTAGCCGCCCCCAGGACCGGAGCGTCATCGACGCCCTCCTCACCGACCTTCGATCGATGGCCTTCCGCATGGCGCCCCCGCTTCCGCCACCGCCGCCGGAGCCTGATTAGGCTGGACTCGTCCGTGGCGGTGTTTTTGTGTGTCCTTTTGTTCTTAGGGCTTGTTGAGTTGTGCCCTCAGCATAACCCTACTGGTACCTCGCTGTGTGCGTGTGTGACTTTGAGTGTCTGTGTGTGTGAACTATGTTGGATGTTTGCCTCGGGCGGTTTTGCTTTATCTATAAAGCAGGGCGAAAGCCTTTTTCGGTAAAAGAACTATAGTTTGGATAATAGGCAGAATCATAGCCAACTCAAAATCTTGAGTTTTTTCTAGTTACCAGAAAATACAAACTCGAAACTTTTGATAGACAGTCAAGATCAATCATTGGCTTCATCGCTTAGAGAAGAAGGCCGCCCACACCCGCTTCGCCGCTTCCTCGAGCAGGCAGCTCGCCCCGGTGTACAGGGCTACGATGCCCATGAAACCCACCAGATCGTCCCGTAGCTTCGCCGACCGAGCCGCGTCCCTGCATGAATCACATGAACACCATCGATTGAACTATGGTAGAAAGACAAAATGGAGAACAGATGAGGGCGTAGATAGGTACATCGCTGCTCGATCTTACCAGACGGCGTCGCCGGAGTTACGCCTGCAGACGTGGTCAGTGAGCTCGCGGAGCAGCTGCTTGTTCATCCGGCACTCGGGGTCCTTGTCTCCGCCGTACATCTCGTCCGCCGCCGCCATCTCGTCGTACAGCTCCTCCTTCATCCTCTGGATCCGCTTCAGGACGCGCTCTTTCTCGCCCCCACGAGTGTGAGTTTGCTGCTGCTGCTGCTGGCGGCATGAGCAATATCGTCAGTTATTTTTTTCCTTTGGACGACCACGCATGGGGAAGCTCCCACGTTGCATTAAGAAGAGGAAACAAATTTTGTGAATCAAGAAGAGGAAAATTGAATCAGTTTACGAGGGAAATGGATCCGAAAACCGCACATGGTTTGGCTAATTATTAGGGAGGAAACCGAGCGAAAATCATGAACTCCGCGACACACGTGCCAATACCGTTGGAGAGTGTTCAGGTCTCCACGACTTTAGCAGCCGTACGTGCATGCCAATGGGCAAACGCAATCCATCGATCGGGGTGTGAAGGTGCGTACTCCCTCCTTCCATCTATATAGGGCCTAATGTGTTTTTTAAGACCGCCTTTGACTATTGACAAGATTAATAGTACATGACATGCACAATGTGAAAATTATATAATTGAAAGCTCCTTTCACACACGAATTTAACGATGTGTTTTGTGTAAGTTGCATGTCATATATTATTGCTCTAATATTTGGTCAAAGTTAGCCTTGAAAAACGCATTAGGCCATATATAGATGGAAGGAGGGAGTACCTCGGTGTGGATGAACCTTGGCACGAGCTGCCGCTGCCCCAGCTCGACGGCCGGCGAGAGCCGCGATACTACCGTCTCCTGCGTCTGCCGGAGCACATGGCCGCCCAGCTTCCTCGCCGCGAACCCTAGCGCCGCCGCGACCATCGATCGCCGGTCTCTTCTTTACTCTTAGTACGAGCAGTGCGTTGTATCGTTGTGGGGTCGTGGGTTAGGTTAACACAGGGGCTGCCGTGGCCGCATGCATATATACGCGGCGCGTCGTGCCATACGGTCGGTCACAACTCACGTACCAGACGCCTCCCTTTCCATCTAAGGAACTTTCTTTCTTTCTTTTTTTTTGCGGGAAAAAAAACTTTCATTGACCAAGTAGTAGTAAGAGCATCTACAGCCGGACTTGGCAAATACGGCCCCTCGCACATCCAAAGACGCGCCCGGACGCGTCCACGGGCATTGGACGGTCCGCCTCATATGTTTGCTTCCACATCCGCTCCCTTCATATCTAAAACCCCAAACCCATGCAACGATACGTATAAACACGTTCAACACGTCGGGTCACCATTGCATCGCGAGACAAAAGTACCATAGTTCATCAGGGTTCATCGACGGACAGTGCAAAGGCATACTACAAATAAATTAAACATAGATAAAACATAAGTAAAACAAGGAAGGGCGGAGGAAAACACCATTTCCTTGCCAGCCCCTTCCCCTTCCAGTCATTGGTGTGGATGTGCCCCTCCTCCATGTAGGCATCGACGTGTGGAGGTGCGTCTTCGTCGAAGCTGGAGGTGGAGCCGTCCGTCAGGTCGGAGTCGGAGCTGCACCTGTGGCCCGACAACCTACGGAGCAGGCGGTCCTGCTCCTTCGCATGGCGGGACGCCTTCGCCTTCGCCGCCGTCTCCTTGTTTGCCTCGCGCTCCGAAAACTCGATGGCGAGTCGAAGCACCTTGTCATTCTTGCAGCAGAGGCGCCGCGCATCCATCTCCGCCGTCATGAGAGAGCAGCGGAGGGCCGAAGCGGGGAGCGCGGCTCAGGATCGACCGACGCGCTCGCGCATGACCGGCGCGCGGTCGACGCCTTCCCCGCCCATGCCCTCTCCTCACCTGTTGCCGCTCACGTCGTGCTGGTCGTGCCTCGGACTTGGCCGTCCTCATGCGCGTCGGCACAGGCACGAGGACCCAGCGGTGGCCGGTACCACTTCTGGAGCAGAAGGTGGTAGTGAGCAGTGTACATGAAGGAGCGGAGCTGCACACCGGTTGGGACGGGCCAGCGACGTTGATGGGCGACGGGCACTGACAAAGATGATCCGACAGCGTCTTGATCGACTTGCGACCGCCTCAACGCGATGTGAAGGGCGACCTCCTCCACATCGCCGGGCTCCGCTTCGCGCAACAGGCTCGCCCAGTCGTCGGATTCCCCACCAGAGCCAACACTGCTTCTGTCGCCGGCCATCGAGTCAGACCAGAGGGGACCGGAAGTGGAGTGGATGGAGAGGGGAGTGAAGTGGAGTTCGGATTGACCGTTGTCTAGGGTTTTTCAGATGGGATATCTGTGAGGCGCGGGAGGGCTAGGCTGGGCTAACCCGAGGTGGCGGACGCACCCGGGCTACCCCATATCCACCCTACATTTGGGCTGGATATGAGGGCGCCGGATAGCACGGGCGTTTCAAGCCGGTTTAAGGTACCCGTCTGGGTCAGTTTTTTCCGATCGGTCAGTGACTGGGGCGTCCCCTCGAGTGTTTGGGGGCGATTTAGGTGCCGACTGTAGATGCTTTAAATATTAGTTGTATGCCCATGCATTACCAAGGAACGTTACCAAGGAATTCCAAAAAGAGAAACATGTACATGTAAAAGGAAGACATGTGACAACCATTCTAATTGAGAAATATGTTTCAAGCATGTACTTGATTTCTATTTATATTCTAGCGACAAATGCAGATT
This sequence comes from Triticum timopheevii, assembly GCA_963921465.1. Lineage (NCBI taxonomy): Eukaryota > Viridiplantae > Streptophyta > Magnoliopsida > Poales > Poaceae > Triticum > Triticum timopheevii. The sequence goes on from OY997266.1 coordinate 130,241,119, forward strand.
CCCTTTTCTTCTCGGTAGTCATCATGTTTCCTTAACCACTATCTTCATACAATTGTAAATGCCAACCTCTTCTTGCAGTTGTAATGTTATCGGCTAGCCCTCTAGACGAGGTCCCTATGAATCACTTTTTTTTGGGCCGTGCTACGTATCGGTCGGGTGATACATCCAGTTATCCGCAGCCGCCTCCACCGTCAGATCAACCACGAGCAAACAGCTCATAATGTATCCATTCTCTCTCATCCTTAAAAAAACAGCTTCACAACATTGGTCATGTTTCAGAAACATCAGCAAAGTTGCAATTTGCCTCACGCATCCTTCCTTCACAAAAACATCTTAGTGTTGACCATATTTCATAAACATCGGTGAAGTTGCAATTTGGCAAGCTCGAGACCCGCGTCTCCGCAAAATTAGTAATGTTTTAGAAATGATGGCTCGTTGCATCTCCACCTACTGCAACACGACACATGTTGCAGCACCGGCGGCGAGGGGCGGCCACCCACCTTGCAACCCGGCATATGTTGTGGAGCCTCCTTACAGAACCATGCAACTGCTTCTTCCCAATGGTGGTTGTCCTTAGGCAATTTGCTTGCACTTGCAACAACATCATGGTTCGAAGCAGCGGGACCCGACGACATGTCTTGGGCTGGTGGACGGTGGTTTCCATGGGAGGTCGCTGCCCTCCTATTACTTAACCAACATGAAAAAAAGATAAGGTTGATGATGAAAAAGAAACAAGGGGAGTGAGAGAGTCCTGGATTAGGGAGTATCCAGACAACCGGATTATATACTTTGGCCAGACTGATGGATCGTGAAGATACAAGACTCAAGACTTCGTCCTATGTCCGGATGGGTCTCTCCTTTGGGTGGAGGACAAGCTTGGCGATCCGGATATTAGATCTACTTCTTTGTAACCGACTCTGTGTAAACCTAGCCCCCTCCGGTGTCTATATAAACCGGAGGGTTTGGTCCGTATAGGGACAATCATAATCATCATAGGCTAGCTTCTAGGGTTTAGCCTCTACGATCTCGTGGTAGATCAACTCTTGTAATACTCATATCATCAAGATCAATCAAGCAGGAAGTAGGGTTTTACCTCCATCGGGAGGGCCCGAACCTGGGTAAAACATTGTGTCCCTTGCCTCCTGTTACCATTAGCCTTAGACGCACAGATCGGGACCCCCTACCCGAGATCCGTCGGTTTTGACACCGACATTGGTGCTTTCATTGAAAGTTCCTCTGTGTCGTCGCTTCAAGGCTCGATGGCTCCTTCAATCATCAACAACAACGCGGTCCAGGGTGAGGCTTATCTCCCCGGACAGATCTTTGTGTTCGGCGGCTTCGCACTGCGGGCCAATTCGCTTGTCCATCTAGAGCAGATCGACAGCTACGCCCCTGGCCATCAGGTCAGGTTCAAAAACTTGAACTACACAGCCGATATCCGCGGAGACTTGATCTTCGACGGATTCGGGCCTACAACAGGAGTGCCGAATAGTCACGACGGGCACGGCTTAGGCCCGCTGCCAGACAATACTCGGGATATCGCACCTGCAGGAGCTCCGGACCTAAATCCGGGGCGGATCGCGTCATCCGAGGACGGGTGGATGGACCCCGCCTCGGAGGCCGCACCTTCATCGGCGGCAGAGACGAATACAGCCCCCCGCCCCCCAAGGGAGCCTGTGACACCGGACCCCCGGACTCGTGTCCGGCTATAGGTTCCGATCCGCGCACCCCCGAGCCCGCCGAATCTGGTTGGACTCCGATAATGGAGTTCACCGCTGCGGATATCTTCCAGCACTCGCGCTTTGGCGACATGCTAAACTCATTAAAGTCTCTCTCTTTGTCAGGAGACTCTTGGCCGAACTATGTCCGGCTCGAGTAGGAAGCAGGCGATGAGGGAATTCATTGCCCACCCACCACCCACTTCATTGCCAGGATCGATGATTTGACCGACGTGCTTGACTTCGACTCTGAAGACATCGACGGTGTGGATGACGATATAGGAGAAGAACAGGAACCACCGCCCACGGGGCGTTGGACAGCCACATCCTCATATGATATATATATATGGTGGACACTCCAAAAGAAACCAATGGCGATGAGGCAATGGAGGATAACCCCTCAAGGAAGAAGGCAAAGTATGAATGTCATCAGCGACGCCCCAAGCCCCGCCACAACAATACCGGCACAGGAGTCAGAAACAATCCGGATGGTGCCGAAGATGAATACAATCCCGATCAGCCTGCCTTCGAGCAGGCCGGACAGGCGACGGACGGATACTTGGAGGAGGACAACTACATGCCCCCCTCCGAAGATGAGGTGAGCCTCAGCGACGATGAATTCGGCGTGCCTGAGGATCCCGCGGAACAAGTTCGCTTTAAGCGACGGCTTATGGCCACGGCGAAAAGCCTGCAAAAGAAGCAACAGCAGCTCAAAGCTGACCAAGATTTGCTCACAGATAGATGGACCAAGGTCCTGGCAATCGAGGAATACGAACTCGACCGCCCCGCCAAAATGTACACAAAGCACAATTCGCTACCTCAACCCAAGAAGGAGGACCTAAAGCCCACACCCCGACGCCAATAATACCGCGGTCCGGGGCAATACGCAGTAAACGTGAGGCAGCATCCATAAACCTCGACGAAACAGACATAAGCGTCACAAAAATAATGACGACGATCAAGACAAGGGAGTCGGTGCCGAATTCCGCGACCCCCAGTCTGGTCACAGAATAGCTTAGGCCCATCCGGCCCGAGCAGCATACTCAACCAACCATGTCAAATTCATGGTACCCCTAGAGTGGCGGCCAAGCATACCAATAGAGAATGCCGGATCCTCAAAACAAAACGGCCGGTCGGGCGCCGGAAACAATGAAAGGTGGTCTCAAACAACGAGAAACCCAGACCACCAAACACGATGAGGTCAAAGAAAGATCCCCCGTAGTACAAAAATATGGCTGACCATATTCGTTCACATCGACTGTCCGAACAATACCAACCATAGCAATTTAATTGCACTTACTACCAACTGAATAGTTTGTGGGTTCCATCCCACACGAGCCCCTACGGGCATAAACATCAACCCAAACTCGCTGCGCCAGGACAAAACTTGCCAGATGGGTATTGACCGCTCTAGGATCAAACCCATTAATAACATCTTCTAAAAGATGTCGTCCTAGGTGCAAAGGCCAAGTTTTACAGGCCCATCACCCTGGAGGTTGTATTTAGATGACCAAACAAATACCATGCCGAAGAGTAAGTCTTCAACATTGTCCCCTTATACAGTAACTACCATATACTATCGGGACGAACCGCGTTGGCTAGACTCAACGCGGTACAACATCAGGCCAAATCCACGTGGCATGGTCACAATTATGGGCAAGGCCGCACTCCACCCTAAGAGTGGAAATCACACCGCCGCTGATATAGCGAGTTGTGCCCGTTTATCAAACTTCGATTCGACAGCCAACCACCCGGACACCAACTGAGGAGTCCGAGCTACTTTACGGCATTATAACCTGGCTTGACCAGGCCCCGATCTGGCACCCGCGGTTCAACCACCATATGGCATGCAACTGCCTCTAGGCATTTGTCTTTACAGACTGACTTTTGCGCAGAACAGGACTGGCGACACGGAATCAGCTCGGACGCACAAGGCGGGAACACATAAGTACCCCCTCCCCCCAAGGAGATAGGCCGGATACACTTCGGATCCACACACAACCTCCTCCAGTCCAGCCACGACAGGTTCCGCCAACACACCTCTTTTCATAAGCATAAAACATACTCATATGCATAGGCATGTCATTCTACTACAATACGTAGACTTAAATAACACTTACCGGCCGTCGTTCCTCATTGACGCCTTTTTCGTCATAAACGACACCCGTACATCGTGTTATGCCCCACTATGCCAGGGGCTTCATAGTACTCATAATATGGCAACAAAGTCCGGCCACCTTTTCGGTCGCTCGGCACCCCGAACTTATAGCACTATATGCATCAGCTTCGAATCATGTCTTGGGTCATTGGTTGGGTTTGCCCGGCTCCCATGTTTTGGTACCTTACGTTCCGCTCTATCGGCTAAGGTAGCGCTGGGAGAACTACTGCGATTGTGTCCCGGTTCTTCCGGACGAGCACCTTAGTAGAGAAAGCTGAAAACTGACTGTCATGATACGACGAGAGCTGGTCAGCTGTTCAAGAGGTTGTAAAATCTTTAAAGATTTATTCCGCACAATGCCATAATAAATGCAGAGTGCGACGGATCGGTTTTCTGATCAGGCGCCGTTAGAGCTCCTTGTCTTCCGAAGACCAGGGGTTGCGCCTACCATACTCGAATTACTATGGCTAAGTGAGAGTGATAAAGCCCTATAGTCTGATTGCCTGGTTCGTGGTGATGAACACCTCCTTAAAGGACCCAACAATGGGATAAAGAGTGTTCAGGTATGTCCCGAACACCCCCGTACTTTTTACGTGGGGGCAGAAACCGACGACTGGCCAACTCTCAGGATATATATATACTAAACAGCCGCACAGGAAGAAAAAACGTTCATATAACAGGCAATAAATAATGACAGTGCCATTATCCCACATTACAAAGAACAGCATGACTGCCTTTAGGGAAATATAGTGTCTTTGGTACACTGTTCCGCCACAAGGCGAGCTCCTTTCACGACACCCTCATAATACAATTCAGGCTTGCGATGCTCCTTACCCTCCGGTGGTCCCTCAGTCATCAGCTTTTCAGCATCAAGCTTCCCCTAGTGCACCTTCGCACGGGCAAATGCCATGCGTGCACCTTCTATACAGACCGACCCTTAATGACTTCGAGCCGAGGGCAAGCACCAACAATCCGCTTCACGAGTCCGAAGTAACTACTTGGAATCGGCTCAACGGGCCACAGCTGGACAACTAAGTCCTTCATGGCTAGTTCGGCCACCTGGTGCAGTTCGACCAGCTGCTTCAGCTGATCGATAAAGGGCACCGGATAATTCGGCGCCAAATACTGTGACCGGAAATGCTTCTTCGCAGACTTCTTCTCTTCAGTCCGGTAGAATTGGGCAGCATCAGATATGCTGCGCGGCAGGTCCGCAAACGCCCCTGGAAAAACAAGAATTCAGTTTGTTGCTTAGAGCTCCTCCTTTTACTATGCCAACAATGCATTGAGTACCAAAAGCATTACCAGCCGCAACCCTCCGTGCCTCCTGAATGTCCTTCAGAGCACTCGGGCTTCTTCCCGAGCATCATTTGCGGCTTGGAGAGCTTGGGCGAGTTCAGACTCTTTCCCTGCTAGACTCTGCTCTAAGGTCTTGCTCTTCTTCACGGCCTCCTGGAGCCCACGCTCAGCTTCAATGACCCTAGCCTCGTGCTTCTCGCGAAGAGCCTGCTCTGCGGTGGCCTTCTTGTCGGCTTCGGCCATAGCCTTCTTCAATGCCTCAATTTCGGCACTAGCTCCTAAAGCATGCAACACAAATATTTTCATCAGGCATAACTACTCATTCGTGCTGAACTTAGGACAAGGTTTCGACATACCTTGCTTGTCCTCCAACTGCTTCTTCATGCGGCCAAGTTCTTCTTCGGCCCGTTCCAGACTCTGCTTTAGTCCAGACACCTCTGCATTATGAGAGGCGGTCGTCTCTACAGACGCCTGTTTTCAAACAAAGGGGTATATGTCATTTACTGAGTCTCCTGCGAAGCGGAAATTTGATCCCCTGTCCGGCTCTCTCTCTTTCACCGAACAGTGCATCAGGGGCTACTACTCATACTATGACAATCTTCAAAGGTTTCTAAAAACATACCTCAAAGCCTTTAATAAGGCTAAGGCAGGATTCATTCAGTCCGCTCTCAGTGGGCTGAATCTTTTCAATCACCGCACCCATGAGGGCGCGATGTTCGTCGATGATGGACGCACTCTTTAGCGTTGTCGATAGGCCGCCCGGCAACTCTGCTTGGACAGAGGTTGCTGGCAGAGCGGGTGGGCCTCCCCCTGTCAAAGGGGGCTGCTCGCCCGATCCTGGAGCTTTAAAGGTCTCCAGGACCGTGTCCGGCCGCGGGCCAAATCTAAGATCGCCCCCGCCGTCGACAAGCATGGGAACCGCTGCTCTCGTGTATCCGGTGCCCGAGATATGCCCTCCCTGGTCCGGGTCCCGCTGAGACGACACCTCGGTGTCACGCCTAGGCTTTGGGGAAGGGGCCTCTGGAGGCGTCTCGCTCTCCAGGGCATCTGAGCTCAGTGAATCCTCCGATGAGGACTGTCCGGCGTGGGACCTCGCCGGGCTACACAAAAGTATGGAGACAGTTAAACTACTACATCCTAATGACCTCGGGCACGTAGGCGTGTTTGGCTTTCATGTACTCACGACTTTACCAGGGGTTGGGCCCTGGGATCCCACTCTGGGCTGCTATTAGCAGCCGTGCTGGACGCCTCCGGGAAGGAACCTTTCCCCCTCTTTGGCGATTTGGCCTCCAGGGATGAGGAAGCCGTCCTTTTCTTCCCTCCCCTATGGAGGACTCGTCTTCTTCCTCCTCCTCTTCATCTTCGGAGGAGGGATGGTCGCTGGAGTCTTCGGATTTTGTGTCCGAAGCGTCGCGGCGACGGAGGCCGCTCCGGGTCTTCTTGACCTTCTTGGAGGCCTCTTTCTTCGGCGCCTCGTAAGGCGCTGGGACCAGCATCTTCGTCAGAAGAGGTCCTGCCGGTTCCTCCAGCAGCGGGGCCGGACAGTGTATCTGCCCCACCTTTTTTGTCCATTCCTGGGAATATTGTAGCAAGCATGATAAAAGCGTCTCCCTCGGGACATGCCAGCTAAAACATGGATGGACATAGCATAGCAACGACTTACCGGGCTTACAGAGCGGGATAGTTGATACCCGTGGTCCTCGGCGGAGCCCGGCAATGGTTTGCCGGACTTGAAGAGCACCTTCCAGATGTCCTTGTGGGAGGAGACGTAGAGCTCCCGTAGGGTCTGGTGCTCGGCTGGGTTGTATTCCCACAAATTGCAGGCTCAACGCTGGCAAGGGAGAACCAGGCGAACTAACATCACCTGGACTACGTTGACGAGTTTGACATCCTTATCGACCACGCTCTGGACGCGCGTTTGGAGCATTGACAGCTCGTCGGATGAGGACCAGTTCAGGCCCTTCTCGGGCCAGGACGTGAGCCGCAGTGGGGCTCCGGACCTAAATTCAGGAGCAGCGGCCCACTTTTTACCACGCGGTTCGGTGATATAGAACCACTGCTGCTGCCACTCCTTGACAGAATCATTGAAGGCACCCGTCGGCCATGTGACCTTGGGCATCTTGCTCACCATGGCGCCGCCGCACTCAGCATGCTCGCCATTCACCACCTTGGGCTTCACGTTGAAGATCTTCAGCCATAAGCCGAAGTGGGGCGAAATACGGAGAAAAGTCTCACACACGACGATGAACGTCGAGATGTTAAGGAAAGAATTGGGGGACAGATCATGAAAATCAATCCTGTAATAATACATGATGCCACGAACAAATGGGTGAAGGGGAAACCCGAGCCTGCAGACGAAATGAGGAAGAAACACGACCCTCTTGTGGGGCTCCGGAGTGGGGACGATCTGTCCCACCGACGGAAGACGGTGGCCGATTTTCTTGGCCAGGTACCCGGCCTCTCGGAGCATTTTGATATCCATCTCCCGGACGGTAGAGGCCATCCATTTGCCTCCTGCTCCAGATCCGGACATCTTCGGAGAAACTCTCTTCGGTGGAGAAGAAGAGTGCTTGGGCGCTAGGGCTCGAGCAAAGGGGAATGGACTAGCGGAAGGGAAAGGTGTGGGTAAAGAGGAAGAGACCTTATCTCTTTATAGAGGCGGTAAAATCTTTTGTGCCTCCCCACTTGCCTAGTGGAACCCGCTCGTTCCCCACTCGCCGTGATTAGTGGTGCGGTTGGGTTACCCGTGCCCGTATTAATGAAAGCCCCACGATAAGGGGAACATGATCTCTGCTTCGACGAGACCGCCTCGCAACATGTGCGGTGATTGGTAGTAGAGAGACGGTTCAATAATGACTCGTCCATGGTGCTATTCAAAGATGTCAGCAGATTATGTTTGTGGAATATCGTTCTCTCCATGATGGCATGTGAAGATCATCTTGCAAATCCGAACATGATTTAAGTGTTCGGTAATTACTTTTGAGTATTCGGAGATGGAACCCGCCTTGCAATGCCGAAGACAATCTACGCGCCGGACTCATTGTCATTGAAGCCTGGTTCAGGGGCTACTAAGAGAGTCCTGGATTAGGGGGTATCCGGACAGCCGGACTATATACTTTGGCCGGACTGATGGACCATGAAGATACAAGACTCAAGACTTCGTCCCATGTCCGGATGGGACTCTCCTTTGCGTGGAGGACAAGCCTGGCGATCCGGGTATTAGATCTCCTTCTTTGTAACCGGCTCTGTGTAAACCCTAGCCCCCTCCGGTGTCTATATAAACCAGAGGGTTTGGTCCGTATAGGGACAATCATAATCATCATAGGCTAGCTTCTAGGGTTTAGCCTCTACGATCTTGTGGTAGATCAACTCTTGTAATACTATAATCATCAAGATCAATCAAGAAGGAAGTAGAGTTTTACCTCCATCGAGAGGGCCCGAACCTGGGTAAAACATCGTGTCCCTTGCCTCCTGTTACCATTAGCCTTAGACGCACAGATCGGGACCCCCTACCCGAGATCCGCCGGTTTTGACACCGACAGGGAGGAGAGAGGTTAGCGAATAGATAAGGTTGAGAGGGGAGAGGTGGTGGGTGTGGGCACACGTGTTTTCTTTGGGAGGCGGACAATGCTGATGAGTTTTCAGTTAAGTGATTTACGTGTGTGACTGGTTCATGGGACATGCGGCACTCGGCTGGTCGGTCCGCAACACACTCTATGTTGCGCTTGCTTGTTTGCAACACAATTAATTGCAAACGCATGTGTGGTGGGAAGAGTGTTGTGCGTTGTACGCTCAAGCACTGATCGAACAGTCACATAGGTAATTGATGCGCCTGAACGAACGGTTGGTTCAGCAGAAGCATCTCAATTTTTTTCATGTTAGATTGAATTGTTGGTGAACGCAGTAATTTCAAAAAAAAACCTACGATCATGCAACATCTATCTAGGTGATGCATAGCAACGAGGGGGAGAGTGTGTCCATGTACCCTCGTATACCGAAAGCGGAAGCGTTATGTAACACGGTTGATGTAGTCGAACGTCTTCGCGATCCAACCGATCAAGTACCGAACGCATGGCACCTCCGCGATCTGCACACGTTTAGCTCGGCGACGTCCCTCGAACTCCAGATCCAGCTGAGGCCGAGAGAGAGTTCCGTCAGCATGACGGCGTGGTGACGGTTATGATGAAGTTACCAGTGCATGGGCTTCACCTAAGCACTACGACGATATGATCGAGGTGTGTGCTTCGTCTTGAGCTTGCGTTGGTTTTCCTTGAAGAGGAAAGGGTGATGCATCAATAGTAGTGTAAGTATTTCCCTCAGTTTTTGAGAACCAAGGTATCAATCCAGTAGGAGGCTCCTCAAAAGTCCCACGCACCTACACAAACAAACAAAGAACTCGCAACCAATGCAATAAAGGGGTTGTCAATCCCTTCACGGCCACTTGCGTAAGTGAGATCTGATAGAGATAGTATGATAAGATAAATATATTTTTGGTATTTTATAATATAGATTGGAAAAGTAAAGATGTAAATAAAAGTAGATTGCAAGCTTATATGATAAAAGATAGACCCGGGGGCCATAGGTTTCACTAGTGGCTTCTCTCAAGATAGCATAAGTATTACGGTGGGTGAACAAATTACTGTCGAGCAATTGATAGAAAAGCGAATAATTATGAGATTATCTAGGCATGATCATGTATATAGGCATCACGTCCGCAACAAGTAGACCGACTCCTGCCTGCATCTACTACTATTACTCCACACATCGACCGCTATCCAGCATGCATCTAGAGTATTAAGTTCATAAGAACAGAGTAACACATTAAGAAAGATGACATGATGTAGAGAGATAAACTCATGCAATATGATATAAAGCCCATCTTTTTATCCTCGATGACAACAATACAATACGTGCCTTGCTGCCCCTACTGTCACTGGGAAAGGACACCGCAAGATTGAACCCAAAGCTAAGCACTTCTCCCATTGCAAGAAAGATCAATCTAGTAGGCCAAACCAAACTGATAATTCGAAGAGACTTGCACAGATAACTCAATCATACATAAAAGAATTCAGAGGATATTCAAATATTTCTCATAGATAAACTTGATCATAAACCCAGAATTCATCGGATGTCGACAAACACACCGCAAAAAGAGTTACATCAAATAGATCTCCACAAGAGAGGGGGAGAACATGGTATTGAGATCCAAAAAGAGAGAAGAAGCCATCTAGCTAATAACTATGGACCCGAAGGTCTGTGGTAAACTACTCACAGCTCATTGGAGGGGCTATGGTGTTGATGTAGAAGCCCTCCGTGGTCGATTCCCCCTCCGACGGAGCGCCGGTGAAGGCTCCAAGATGGGATCTCGCGGATACAGAAGGTTACGGCAGTGGAACTAGGTTTTCGTGGCTTGTTCTGATGTTCTCGGGGTACGTGGGTATATATAGGAGGAAGAAGTAGGTCGGTGGCCGCCCGAGGGGCCCACGAGATAGGGGGTGCGCCCTGTAGGGGTGGGCGCGCCCTCCACCCTTGTGGCCGCCTCGGCTGCTTCTTGACTTGCACTCCAAGTCTTCTGGATCATGTTTGTTCCAAAAATCACGCTCCCGAAGGTTTCATTGCATTTGGACTCCGTTTGATATTCCTTTTCTTTGAAATACTGAAATAGGCACAAAAAACAGTAATACGGGCTGGGCCTCCGGTTAGTAGGTTAGTCCCAAAAATGATATAAATGTGTAAAGTAAAACCCATAAACATCCAAAACATGTAATATAATAGCATGGAACAATCAAAAATTATAGATACGTTGGAGACGTATCAAGCATCCGCAAGCTTAATTCCTGCTCGTCCTCGAGTAGGTAAATGATAAAAACAGAATTTCTGATGTGAAATGCTACCTAGCATAATTCTCAATGTAATTTTTTTTATTGTGGCATGAATGTTCAGATCCAAATGATTCAAAATAAAAGTTCATATTGACATAAGAAATAGTAATACTTCAAGCATACTAATCAAAGCAATCATGTCTTCTCAAAATAGCATGGCCAAAGAAAGTTATCCCTACAAAATCATATAGTCAGGCTGTTGCTCTATCTTCAGCACACAAAGTATTTAATCATGCACAACCCCGATGACAAGCCAAGCAATTGTTTCATACTTTAGTAATCTCAAACTTTTTCAACTTTCACGCAATACATGAGCGTGAGCCATGGACATAGCACTATATGTGGAATAGAATGGTGGTTGTGGCGAAGACAAAAAGGAGAAGATAGTCTCACATCAACTAGGCGTATCAATGGGCTATGGAGATGCCCATTAATAGATATCAATGTGAGTGAGTAGGGATTGTCATGCAACGGATGCACTAGAGCTATAAATGTATGAAAGCTCAACAAATGAAACTAAGTGGGTGTGCATCCAACTCGCTTGCTCACGAAGACCTAGGGCACTTTGAGGAAGCCCATCATTGGAATATACAAGCCAAGTTCTATAATGAAAAATTCCCACTATTATATGAAAGTGACAACATAGGAGACTCGCTATCATGAAGATCATGGTGCTACTTTGAAGCACAACTGTGGTAAAAAGGATAGTAGCATTGTCCCTTCTCTCTTTTTCTCTCTTTTCTCTCATTTTTGCATTTTTTTCTTTTCTTTTTTCTTTTTTTCTTTTTTTCTTTCTCTTTTTTTGGGGCATTTCTTTTTTTTCTTTTTTGCCTTTCTCTTTTTTCTTCTTTTTTTAGTCCGAAGTCTCATCCCGACTTGTGGGGGAATCATAGTCTCCATCATCCTTTTCTCACTGGGACAATGCTCTAATAATGAAGATCATCACACTTTTATTTACTTACAACTCAAGATTACAACTCAATACTTGGAACAAGATATGACTCTATATGAATGCCTCCGGCGGTGTACCGGGATATGCAATGAATCAAGAGCGACATGTATGAAAAATGATGAAGGTGGCCTTGCCACAAATACAATGTCAACAACATGATTATGCAAAGAGAAATATGACAATGATGATGCGTGTCATATAAACGGGACGATGGAAAGTTGCATGGCAATATATCTCGGAATGGCTATGGAAATGCCATAATAGGTAGGTATGGTGGCTGTTTTGAGGAAGGTATATGGTGGGTGTATGGTACCGGCGAAAGTTGCACGGCACAAGAGAGGTTAGCAATGGTGGAAGGGTGAGAGTGCGTATAATCCATGGACTCAACATTAGTCATAAGAACTCATATACTTATTGCAAAAATCTACAAGTCATCAAAAACAAAGTATTACGCGCATGCTCCTAGGGGGATAGATTGGTAGGAAAAGACCATCGCTCGTCCCCGACCGCCACTCATAAGGAAGACAATCAATAAATAAAATTGTGCTCCAACTTCATCACAAAGCGGCTTACCATACGTGCATGCTACGGGAATCACAAACTTCAACACAAGCATTCTTTAAATTCATATAATCAACCAACTAGCATGACTTTAATATCACTACCTCCATATCTTAAAACAATTATTAAGTATCAAATTGATCATAGCATCCAATTCACTTTCTATGATAGTTTTTATTATACCCAACTTGGATGCCTACCATTCTAGGACCAATTTTATAACCATAGCAAATACCATGCTGTTATAAAGGACTCTCAAAATAATATAAGTGAAAAGATATAAGTGAAGCACTAGAGCAAAAACTATCTAGCTCAAAAGATATAAGTGAAGCACATAGAGTATTCTAATAAATTCTAATCAAGTGGGCTTCTTCCCAAAAGGTGTGTACAGCAAGGATGATTGCGGAGAACTAAAAAGCAAAAACTAATATCATACACGACGCTCCAAGCAAATCACATATCATGTGGCGAATAAAAATATAGCTCCAAGTAAAGTTACCAATGAACGAAGACGAAAGAGGGGATGCCTTCCGGGGGCATCCCGAAGCTTAGGCTTTTGGCTATTCTTGAATATCTTGGGGTGCCATGGGCATCCCCAAGCTTAGGCTATTGCCACTCCTTATTCCATAGTCCATCAAATCTTTACCCAAACTTGAAAACTTCACAACACAGAACTCAATAGGAAGCAAAATCTTCACAACACAAAACTTGAAAACTTCACAACACAAAACCCAAACTTGAAAACTTCACAACACAAATCTTCCGTTAGTGAAAGAAAGCAAAACCACCACATAAGGTACTGTAATGAACTCATTATTTATTTATATTGGTGTTAAACCTACTGTATTTCAAGTTCTCTATGGTTCATACCACTTAATACTAGCCATAGATGCATCAAAATAAGCAAACAACACACGAAAAACAAAATCTGTTAAAAAAAGAACAGTCTGTAGCAATCTGTAACCCATGTATACTTTTGGAACTCTAAAAATCCTACCAAAATAGGAAGTCCTGGGAAATTTGTCTATTGATATACAGCAAAAATAATCAACGCAAAAGTACGTTTCTGTGATTTAACAAAACCAATTTCATGCGCGCAAAGTTTCTGTTTTTCAGCAGAATCAAATTAACTATCACCATAGGTTATCCTATAGGTTCTACTTGGCACAAACACTAATTAAAACATAAAAACACATATAAACAGAAGGTAGATGCAAAATTTATTACTAAACAGAAACAAAAACAAAAAACACAAATAAAATTGGATTGCCTCCCAACTAGCGCTATCGTTTAACGCCCCTAGCTAGGCATAAAAGCGAAGATAGATCTAAGTAGTGCCATCTTTGGCACTCAATTCATAAGTAGTCCGCGTGATAGATTCATTAGGTAATTTAATTTTCTTTCTTGCAAAGTGTTTCATGCCTTTCCTTAATGGAAATTGGAATCTAATATTCCCTTCCTTCATATCAATAATCGCGCCAATCGTTCTAAGGAAAGGTCTACCAAGAATAATAGGGCAAGAAAATTGCAATCTATATCAAGAACGATAAAATCTATGGGCACCAAATTTGTATTTGCAACAATGAGAACATCATTGATCCTTCCCATTGGTTTTTTAATGGTGGAATCCGCAAGGTGCAAATTTAAAGAGCAATCATCAAGATCATGGAAACCTAGAATATCACATAAAGTTTTCGGAATTGTGGAAACACTAGCACCCAAATCACATAAAGCAAAACACTCATGATCTTTAAATTTAATCTCTATAGTAGGTTCCCACTCATCATTAAGTTTTCTAGGTATAGAAACTTCCAAATTAAGTTTTTTATCATAAGATTGTATCAAGGCATCAACGATATGTTTGGTAAAAGCTTTATTTTGACTATAAGCATGAGGAGAATTTACAACGGATTGCAACAAGGAAATACAACCTTCTAAAGAACAATTATCATAATCAAATTCCTTGAAATCCAAGATAGTCAGTTCAATACTATTTAAAGTCATGACCTCTCCAATCCCACTTTTACCAAATTTAGCATCAAGATCTAAATCTCCGAATTATTGGGACGCCTTCTAACTAAAGTTGACTCATCTCCAGTCCCATTATTATTAAGATTCATATTGCAAAACAAAGATCTAATAAGGGACACATCAATAACTTTAAGATCTTCATCATTATTTTCATTGAAACTAGAAAAACACGCTTTTATAAAGCAATCTTTCTTAGCACCCAATCTAGCGGTTCTTTCCTTACACTCATCAATGGACACTCTCATTGCTTTGAGAGACTCATTGATATCATGCTTAGGAGAAGTAGATCTAAGTTTCAAAGAATAAACATCAAGCAAGAGTCTATCAACGTTCCTAGCCAAATCATCAGCTTTCAGCAATTTTTCTTCAAGCAAGGCATTAAAATTCTTTTGAGAGATCATAAATTCTTTCACACTATTCTCAAAATCAGAGGGAATCTTATTAAAATTACCATAAGAATTATTGTAGGAATTTCCATAATTATTAGAGGAATTACTAGGGAACGGTCTAGGATTGAAGTTTCCTCTATAAGCATTGTTTCCAAAACTATTCCTACCAACAAAATTCACATCCATAGATTCCTTATTACTCTCAATCAAAGTAGACAAAGGCATATAATTAGGATCAAAAGGAGCACTCTTAGTAGCAAACAATTTCATAAGTTCATCCATCTTTCCACTCAAAACATTAATTTCTTCTATAGCATGCACTTTTTTACTAGTAGATCTTTCGGTGTGCCATTGAGAATAATTAGCCATAATATTATCAAGGAGTTTTGTAGCATCTCCTAAAGTAATTTACATAAACGTGCCTCCCGCGGCCGAATCTAAAAGATTTCTAGAAGCAAAGTTCAATCCGGCATAAAAAAATTGTATGATCATCCATAAATTCAAACCATGAGTAGAGCAATTGCGAATCATCGGTTTCATTCTTTCCCAAGATTGGGCAACATGCTCATGATCAAGTTGTTTAAAATTCATAATATCGTTCCTAAGAGTGATGATCTTAGCAGGAGGAA
Organism: Triticum timopheevii; assembly: GCA_963921465.1. Classification (NCBI taxonomy): domain Eukaryota; kingdom Viridiplantae; phylum Streptophyta; class Magnoliopsida; order Poales; family Poaceae; genus Triticum; species Triticum timopheevii. The sequence continues at coordinate 130,256,735 of OY997266.1, forward strand.
AATACTTAGAGATAAAAGCATCTTTGCACTTATTCCACGAATCAATACTATTTTTAGGCAAAGACGAAAACCAAACTTTAGCACGATCTCTAAGGGAAAACGGAAATAACTTCAATTTAACAATATCGTTATCCGTATATTTCTTCTTTTGCATATCACACAAATCAACAAAGTTGTTTATATGAGTAGCGACATCTTCACTAGGAAGGCCGGCGAATTGATCTTTCATAACAAGATTCAGCAAAGCAGTATTGATTTCACAAGACTCAACATCATTAAGAGGAGCAATCGGAGTACTAAGGAAATCATTATTATTGCTATTGGAGAAATCACACAATTTGGTATTATCTTGCGCCATGGCGACAAGTAATCCAACACACAAGCAAACAGAAAAAGGCAAGCGAAATAGAGAGGAGAAGATTGGGAAAGAGAGGGCGAATGAAATGGCAAGGTGTTGAGGAACGTAGTAATTTCAAAAAAAATTCCTACGCACACGCAAGATCATGGTGATGCATAGCAACGAGAGGGGAGAGTGTTGTCCACGTACCCTCGTAGACCGAAAGCGGAAGCGTTAGCACAACGCGGTTGATGTAGTCGTACGTCTTCACGGCCCGACCGATCAAGCACCGAAAGCACGACACCTCTGAGTTCTTGCACACGTTCAGCTCGATGACATCCCTCAAACTCCGATCCAGCTGAGTGTCGTGGGAGAGTTCCGTCAGCACGACGGCGTGGTGACGATGATGATGTTCTACCGACGCAGGGCTTCGCCTCAGCACCGCTACGATATTATCGAGTTGGGATATAGTGGAGGGGGCACCGCACACAGCTAATAGATCTCAAGGATCAATTGTTGTTGTGTCTAGAGGTGCCCCCTTGCCCCCGTATATAAAGGAGCAAGGGGGGAGGGGGTGGCTTGCCAGGAGGGGCACGCCAGGAGGAGTCCTACTCGCACCGGGAATAGGACTCCCTCCTTTCCTTGTCCAACTAGGAGAGGGGAAGGAAGGGAGAGAGGGGAGGAAGGAAAGGAGGGCCGCCCCCTCCCCCCTCCTTGTCCTATTCGGACTAGAGGGGGAGGGGGCGCGCAGCCTGCCCTGGCCGCCCCTCCTCTTCTCCACTTTGGGCCCATGTGGCCCATTAACCCCCCGGTACTCCGGTATATATCCGATAACCCTCGGAACTATTCTGGTGACTGAATATAGTCATCCAATATATCAATCTTCATGTCTCGACCATTTCGAGACTCCTCGTCATGTCCGTGATCACATCCGGGACTCCGAACTATCTTCGGTACATCAAAACACATGAACTCATAATATAACTGTCATCTAACTTTAAGCGTGCGGACCCTACGGGTTCGAGAACTATGTAGACATGACCGAGACACGTCTCTGGTCAATAACCAATAGCGGAACCTGCATGCTCATATTGGCTCGTACATATTCTACGAACATCTTTATTGGTCAAACCGCATAACAACATACGTTGTTCCCTTTGTCATCAGTATGTTACTTGCCCGAGATTTGATCGTCGGTATCTCAATACCTAGTTCAATCTCGTTACCGGCAAGTCTCTTTACTCGTTATGTAATGCATCATTCCATAACTAACTCATTAGCTACATTGCTTGCAACGCTTATAGTGATGTGCATTACCAAGAGGGCCCAGAGATACCTCTCCGACAATCGGAGTGACAAAACCTAATCTCGAAATACGCCAACTCAACATGTACCTTTGGAGACACATGTAGAGCTCCTTTATAATCACCCAGTTACGTTGTGACGTTTGGTAGCACACAAAGTGTTCCTCCGGTAAGCGGGAGTTGCATAATCTCATAGTTGTAGGAACTTGTATAAGTCATGAAGAAAGCAATAGCAACATACTAAACGATCAAGTGCTAAGCTAACGGAATGGGTCAAGTCAATCACAGCATTCTCCTAATGATGTGATCCCGTTAATCAAATGACAACTCATGTCTATGGTCAGGAAACATAACCATCTTTGATCAACGAGCTAGTCAAGTAGAGTCATACTAGTGACACTATGTTTGTCTATGTATTCACACATGTATTATGTTTCCGGTTAATACAATTCTAGAATGAATAATAAACATTTATCATGATATAAGGAAATAAATAATAACTTTATTATTGCCTCTAGGGCATATTTTCTTCATCTCCCACTTGCACTAGAGTCAATAATCTAGATTACACAGTAATTATTCTTACACCCGTGGAGCCTTGATGTTGATCATGTTTTGCTCGTGGAAGAGGCTTAGTCAACGGGTCTGCTACATTCAGATCCGTATGTATCTTGCAAATCTCTATGTCTCCCACCTGGACTTGGTCCCGGATGTAATTGAAGTGTCTCTTGATGTGCTTGGTCCTGTTGTGAAATTTGGATTCCTTTGCCAAGGCAATTGCACCAGTATTGTCACAAAAGATCTTCATTGGTCCCGATGCACTAGGTATGACACCTAGATCGGATATGAACTCCTTCATCCAGACTCCTTCATTTGCTACTTCCGAAGCAGCTATGTACTCCGCTTCGCATGTAGATCCCGCCACGACGCTTTGTTTAGAATTGCACCAACTGACAGCTCCACCGTTCAATATAAACACGTATTCGGTTTGTGATTTATAATCGTCCGGATCAGTGTCAAAGCTTGCATCGACGTAACCATTTATGACTAGCTCTTTGTCACCTCCATAAACGAGAAACATATCCTTAGTCCTTTTCAGGTATTTCAGGATATTCTTGACTGTTGTCCAGTGATCCACTCCTGGATTACTTTGGTACCCCCCTGCTAAACTTATTGCTAAGCATACATCAGGTCTGGTACACAGCATTGCATACATGATAGAGCCTATGGCTGAAGCATAGGGAACATCTTTCAATTTCTCTCTATCTTCTGTTGTGGTCGGACATTGAGTCTGACTCAATTTCACACCTTGTAATACAGGCAAGAACCCTTTCTTTGCTTGATCCATTTTGAACTCTTCCAAACTTTATCAAGGTATGTGCTTTGTAAAAGTCCAATTAAGCGTGTTGATCTATCTCTATAGATCTTGATGCCTAATATGTAAGCAGCTTCACCGAGGTCTTTCATTGAAAAACTTTTATTCAAGTATCCTTTTATGCTATCCAGAAATTCTATATCATTTCCAATTAACAATATGTCGTCTACATATAATATCAGAAATGCTACAGAGCTCCCACTCACTTTCTTGTAAATACAGGCTTCTCCAAAAGTCTGTATAAAACCATATGATTTGATCACACTATCAAAGCGTTTATTCCAACTCCGAGAGGCTTGCACCAGTCCATAAATGGATCGCTGGAGCTTGCACACTTTGTTAGCACCTTTTGGATCGACAAAACCTTCTGGTTGCATCATATACAACTCTTCTTCCAGAAATCCATTCAGGAATGCAGTTTTGACATCCATTTGCCATATTTCATAATCATAAAATGTGGCAATTGCTAACATGATTCGGACAGACTTAAGCATCGCTACAGGTGAGAAAGTCTCATCGTAGTCAACTCCTTGAACTTGTCGAAAACCTTTCGCAACAAGTTGAGCTTTGTAGACAGTTACATTACCATCAGCGTCAGTCTTCTTCTTGAAGATCCATTTATTCTCGATGGCTTGCCGATCATCGGGCAAGTCAACCAAAGTCCATACTTTGTTCTCATACATGGATCCCATCTCAAATTTCATGGCCTCAAGCCATTTTGCGGAATCTGGGCTCATCATCGCTTCCTCATAGTTCATAGGTTCGCCATGGTCAAGTAACATGACCTCCAGAATAGGATTACCGTGCCATTCTGGTGCGGATCTTACTCTGGTTGACCTACGAGGTTCGGTAGTAACTTGATCTGAAGTTTCATGATCAATATCATTAGCTTCCTCACTGATTGGTGTAGTTGTCACAGGAACCGGTTTCTGTGATGAACTATTTTCCAATAAGGGAGCAGGTACAGTTACCTCATCAAGTTCTACTTTCCTCCCACTCACTTCTTTCGAGAGAAACTCCTTCTCTAGAAAGGATCCGAATTTAGCAACAAAAGTCTTGCCTTCAGATCTGTGATAGAAGGTGTACCCAATAGTCTCTTTTGGGTATCCTATGAAGACACATTTCTCCGATTTGGGTTCGAGCTTATCTGGTTGAAGTTTCTTCACATAAGCATCGCAACCCCAAACTTTAAGAAACGACAACTTTGGTTTCTTGCCAAACCACAGTTCATAAGGCGTCGTCTCAACAGATTTTGATGGTGCCCTATTTAACGTGAATGCGGCCGTCTCTAAAGCATAACCCCAAAACGATAGCGGTAAATCAATAAGTGACATCATAGATCGTACCATATCTAGTAAAGTACGATTACGACGTTCGAACACACCATTACGTTGTGGTGTTCCGGGTGGCATGAGTTGCGAAACTATTCCGCATTGTTTCAAATGTAAACCAAACTCGTAACTCAAATATTCTCCTCCACGATTAGATCGTAGAAACTTTATTTTCTTCTTATGATGATTTTCCACTTCACTCTGAAATTCTTTGAAGTTTTCAAATGTTTCAGACTTGTGTTTCATTAAGTAGATATACCCATATCTACTTAAATCATCTGTGAAGGTGAGAAAATAACGATACCCGCCGCGAGCCTCAATGTTCATTGGACCACATACATCAGTATGTATGATTTCCAACAAATCTGTTGCTCGCTCCATAGTTCCGGAGAACGGCGTTTTAGTCATCTTGCCCATGAGGCACGGTTTGCAAGTACCAAGTGATTCATAATCAAGTGATTCCAGAAGTCCATCAGTATGGAGTTTCTTCATGCGCTTTACACCAATATGACCCAAACGGCAGTGCCACAAATAAGTTATCATTATCAACTCTGCATCTTTTGGCTTCAACATTATGAATATGTGTATCACTACTATCGAGATTTAATAAAAATAGACCACTTTTCAAGGGTGCATGACCATAAAAGATATTACTCATATAAATAGAACAACCATTATTCTCTGATTTAAATGAATAACCGTCTCGCATCAAACAAGATCCAGATATAATGTTCATGCTCAACGCTGGCACCAAATAACAATTATTCAGGTCTAAAACTAATCCCGAAGGTAGATGTAGAGGTAGCGTGCCGACCGCGATCACATCGACTTTGGAACCATTTCCCACGCGCATCGTCACCTCGTCCTTAGCCAATCTTTGCTTAATCCATTGTCCCTGTTTCGAGTTGCAAATATTAGCAACAGAACCAGTATCAAATACCCAGGTGCTACTGCGAGCATTAGTAAGGTACACATCAATATCATGTATATCACATATACCTTTGTTCACCTTGCCATCCTTCTTATCCGTCAAATACTTGGGGCAGTTCCGCTTCCAGTGACCCGTTTGCTTGCAGTAGAAGCACTCAGTCTCAGGCTTAGGTCCAGATTTGGGTTTCTTCTCTTGAGAAGCAACTTGTTTGCCGTTCTTCTTGAAGTTCCCCTTCTTCTTCCTTTTACCCTTTTTCTTGAAACTGGTGGTCTTATTGACCATCAACACTTGATGCTCCTTTTTGATTTTTACCTCCGCAGCCTTTAGCATTGCGAAGAGCTCGGGAATAGTCATGTCCATCCCTTGCATATTATAGTTCATCTTGAAGCTCTTGTAGCTTGGTGGCAGTGATTGAAGAACTCTGTCAATGACACTATCATCAGGAAGATTAACTCCCAGTTGAATCAAGTGATTATTATACCCAGACATTTTGAGTATATGTTCACTGATAGAACTATTCTCTTCCATCTTGCAGCTATAGAACTTATTGGAGACTTCATATCTCTCAATCCGGGCATTTGCTTGAAATATTAACTTCAACTCCTGGAACATCTCATATGCTCCATGACGTTCAAAACGTCGTTGAAGTCCCGGTTCTAAGCCGTAAAGCATGGCACACTGAACTATCGAGTAGTCATCAGCTTTGCTCTGCCAGACGTTCTTAACGTCGCTAGTTGCATCTACAGCAGGCCTGGCACCCAGCGGTGCTTCCAGGACGTAATTCTTCTGTGCAGCAATGAGTATAATCCTCAAGTTATGGACCCAGTCTGTGTAATTGCTACCATCATCTTTCATCTTTGCTTTCTCAAGGAACGCATTAAAATTCAACAGAACAATAGCACGAGCCATCTATCTACAACAAACATAGAGAAGCAAAATACTATCAGGTACTAAGTTCATGATAAATTTAAGTTCAATTAATCATATTACTTAAGAACTCCCACTTAGATAGATATCCCTCTAATCATCTAAGTGATCACGTGATCCAAATCAACTAAACCATGTCCGATCATCACGTGAGATGGAGTAGTTTTCAATGGTGAACATCACTATGTTGATCCTATCTACTATATGATTCACGCTCGACCTTTCAGTCTCAGTGTTCCGAGGCCATATCTGTATATGCTAGGCTCGTCAAGTTTAACCTGAGTATTCCGCGTGTGCAACTGTTTTGCACCCGTTGTATTTGAACGTAGAGCCTATCACACCCGATCATCACGTGGTGTCTCAGCACGAAGAACTTTCGCAACGGTGCATACTCAGGGAGAACACTTATACCTTGAAATTTAGTGAGAGATCATCTTATAATGCTACCATGAATCAAAGCAAAATAAGATGCATAAAGGATAAACATCACATGCGATCAATATAAGTGAGATGATATGGTCATCATCATATTGTGCTTGTGATCACCATCTCCGAAGCACCGTCATGATCACCATCGTCACCGGCGCAACACCTTGATCTTCATCGTAGCATCGTTGTCGTTCCGCCACCTATTGTTACGACTATCGCTACCGCTTAGTGATAAAGTAAAGCAATTACAGGGCGAAGCATACAATAAAGCGACAACCATATGGCTCCTGCCAGTTGCCGATAACTCGGTTACTGATGACCCACAAGTATAGGGGATCTATCATAGTCCTTTCGATAAGTAAGAGTGTCGAACCCAAAGAGGAGCAGAAGGAAATGATAAACGGTTTTCGATAAGGTTTTCTCTGCAAGCACTGAAATAGTAGGTAATAGATAGTTTTGTGATAAGATAAATAGTAGCAAGCAAAAGTAAATAAAGTAAATAAAGTGCAGCAAGGTGGCCCAATCCTTTATGTAGCAAAGGATAAGCCTGGACTAATCCTAATAATGAAGAAGAAGCTCCCGAGGACACATTGGGAATTATCGTCAAGCTAGTTTTCATCACGTTCATAAGATTCGCGTTCGGTACTTTGATAATTTGATATGTGGGTGGACCGGCACTTGGGTACTGCCCTAACATGGACAAGCATCCCACTTATGATTAACCCCTATTGCAAGCATCCGCAACTACAAAAGGAGTATTAAGGTAAACCTAACCACAACATTAAACGTATGGATCCATATCAACCCCTAACGAAGCAACGCATAAACTAGGGTTTAAGCTTCTGTCACTCTAGCAACCCATCATCTACTTATTACTTCCCTATGCCTTCCTCTAGGCCCAAGTAATGGTGAAGTGTCATGTAGTCTACGTTCACATAACACCACTAGAGGAAAGACAACATACATCTCATCAAAATATCAAACGAATACCAAATTCACATGACTACTAATAGCAAGACTTCACCCATGTCCTCAGGAACAAACGTAACTACTCACAAAGCATATTCATGTTCATAATCAGAGGAGTAATAATATGCATAAAGGATCTGAACATATGATCTTCCACCAAGTAAACCAAATAGCATCAACTACAAGGAGTAATTAACACTACTAGCAACCCACAGGTACCAATTTGTGGTTTGGATACAAGATTGGATACAAGAGATGAACTAGGGTTTTGAGATGAGATGGTGTTGGTGAAGATGTTGATGGAGATTGACCCCCTCCCGATGAGAGGATCGTTGGTGATGATGTTGGTGATGATTTCCCCCTCCCGGAAGGAAGTGTCCCCGGCAGAACAGCTCCGCCAGAGACCTAGATTGATTCCGCCAAGGTTCCGCCTCGTGGTGGCGAAGTTTCATCCCGTAAGCTTGCCCACGATTTTTTGCAGGACAAAACCCTTCATATAGCAGAAGATGGTAGCCGGAAGCCCACCAGGGGGCCTAGGAGATAGGGGGCGCGCCCTACAGGGGGGCGCCCCTGTCTCCTGGACAGGGTGTGGGCCCCCTGGCCTATTTATTCTGCCCAAAAATTCTTATTAAATTTGAAAAATTGTTTCGTGGAGTCTCAGGTCTTTTGGAGTTGTGCAGAATAGGTTTCAAACGTTTGGTCCTTTTCCATCCAGAATTCCAGCTGCCGGCATTCCCCCTCTTCATGGTAAACCTTGTAAAATAAGAGAGAATAGCCATAAGTATTGAGATATAATGTGTAATAACAGCCCATAATGCAATAAATATTGATATAAAAGCATGATGCAAAATGGACGTATCAACTCCCCCAAGCTTAGACCTCGCTTGTCCTCAAGCGGAAGCCGAAATCAAAAAATATGTCCACATGTTTAGAGATAGAGGTGTCGATAAAAATAAAATACAGACATGAGGGCATCATGATCATTCTAATAACAGCAACATATATGGATTTTTTCATATGATCTCCTATGTTCAAGTAATAAGCAATTCACAATGTCAAGTATGGTTCAAAAACTTTGTTGGGAGCTAAAAAATTATAATCTCAGTCATTGAAGCAATTGCAATTTATCGTAACATCAGAAAGAGTCAATAATAGAGCTTTTCAGCAAGCTCACATACTCAACTATCTCGTAGTCCCCTATAATTGTTAACACTCACGCAATACTTGTGGTTACAGAGTTTCAGCCGGACACTAAGAAAGATAGGGGCTTATTGTGTTGCCTCCCAACGTATTCACCTTTAGGTGATGTCAACAATAATAGCCTATGCTCACTTACATCCAGTTGGATATATATATATATATCATGATCTTTCAAACACGAGGAGCTTGCCAAAGGATAAAATGAAAAAGGGAAAGGTGAGGATCACCTTGACTAAAGCATAAAGTAAAAGATAGGCCCTTCGCAGTGGGAAGCAGAGGTTGTCATGCGCGTTTAGGGTTGATGCACGAAATCTTCATGCAAAAGAACGTCACTTTATATTGCCCCTTGCATGTGGACCTTTATTATGCAATCTGTCGCTTTTATTACTTCCACAACAAGTTCGTACAAAGCTTATTTTCTCTGCACTAATAAGTCATACATATTTAGAGAGCAATTTTTATTGCTTGCACCGATGACAACTTACTTGAAGGATCTTACTCAATCCATAGGTAGGTATGGTGGACCCTCATGGCAAAACTGGGTTTAAGGATATTTGGAAGCACAAGTAGTATCTCTACTTGGTGCAAGGAATTTGGCTAGCACGAGGGGGAAAGGCAAGCTCAACATGTTTGGAAGGCCAATGACAATATACTTTAACTGAGATGTCGGAAAACATAAACCATTACGTTGTCTTCCTTGTCCAACATCAACTCTTTTAGCATGTCATACTTAATGAGTGCTTCACAGTCATAAAAGATGTCCAAGATAATATATTTATATGTGAACCCCTCTTTCCTTATCACTTCCTATTAATTGCAACGATGACCAATGCTACGTTCATAAACTCTCAACACTTTTTATGCCTCATACTTTCTATGTGTGAAGTTATCACTATCCATAAGACCAATATGAACTCTTTTGTTCTTTCTACTTTTTCAAGATCATAGCAACATAGCAAAGCCCTTGACTCAACACTAATCTTTATTATAGATAGCACACGGACTCGATTACATAAAGAGATCACAAAGCAAGACTCAAAACTACTAGATATCAAAAACTTCAACTAATAGATCAAGATACTACTAAAAGGATCGAACTAAATAAAGCGATAAAGATAGGAGTGTGATGGTGATACGATACCGGGGCACCTCCCCCAAGCTTGGCAGTTGCCAAGGGGAGTGCCCATACCAATGTGATTATTTCTTCAGAGGTGGTGAAGTAGGAGTTTTTGATGATGTAGGCTTGTCGTCCGTCTTCCAAGGCATAGGCTCTCCATCATAAAAGGATGATCGAGTCTCCGGGATCCTTAAATCTACAGCCATACTCATCCTTTTAAATCTATATTCATATTCACAGTTCTGGTTTTGCAGGTCATGGATCTGGCCTTGGAGGTGTTCGATTTTCTCTTGAAGCTTGAAGATGGTCTCGCCAATGACTTTGGCATCCAGCTTGTGGTTGTTGGTGAGATCCGTGATCATCATCTGGTTGGCGTTGAGTCCACGCTCCACCATCCCTTGACACTTGAAGACTTCTTGCTCCATAGCTTTGAGCTTTGTCTCCATGCTCCCGGTACGCCTTGGTCCCTCAGATGTGCAACACCCCCTCACACATCTCAATGGTTTGAGGGTGATGCAGCACCTCCGCAAGATAGGGGTTGATAACCCTCTCGAAAAACTTGTCCTTGGGAGCGCTTGGAGACGACATGATGCTCTAGATCTGAAACAGAAACAGCTCGAAATGAAAACAGAGGATATTTGCGTGATACGATGGTCAAAACCTTCGGGAGTTTATATAATGATTTTTTACCGACCAAAATACGTCACATACAAGAAAGCAGAGTCCGATAGGCACACGAGGTGCCCATGAGACAGGGGGGCGCGCCCTACAGGGGGGCGCCCTCCTCTCTCGTGGGAGCCTCGTGTCCCTTTCGGACTACTTCTTTCTTCCTAAAATCCTTAAATAACCCAAAACTGATAAAAATTGCCATTAGAGTTGTTTTGGAGTCAGTTTACTTACCATACCACGTACCTATGCCTTTCCGGAGTCTGGAACGTTCTCGAAAGTGTCTCTTATGTATTCCTCAGGGGTTATGGTTTAAACAATATTAGTTTCAACATTGATAGGATTACCTAAAATATAATGTTTAATTCTTTGGCCGTTTACCACCCTCGGATTTGTGCCTTCAAAGTTGTGGATTTTTATAGCCCTAGAACGATAGACCTCCTCGATAACGTAGGGACCTTCCCATTTTGAGAGAAGTTTTCCTGTAAAAAATCTTAAACAAGAGTTGAATAATAACACATAATCTCCTACGTTAAACTCACGCTTTTGTATCCTCTTATCATGCCACTGTTTGACTTTTTCTTTGAAAAGCTTAGCATTCTCATATGCTTGGGTTCTCCATTCATCAACTGAGCTAATATCAAACAACCTCTTCTCACCGGCAAGTTTGAAGTCATAATTGAGCTCTTTAACAGCCCAATATGCTTTATGTTCAAGTTCAAGAGGTAAATGACATGCTTTTCCATAAACCATCTTATATGGAGACATACCCATAGGATTTTTGTATGTAGTTCTATAGGCCCATAGTGCATCATCAAGTTTTTTGGACCAGTTCTTTCTAGATCTATTCACAGTCTTTTGCAAAATTAACTTGAGCTCTCTATTTCTCAACTCTACTTGACCACTAGACTGCGGGTGATAAGGAGATGCAATTCTATGATTGACATCATACTTAGCAAGCATTTTACGGAAAGCACCATGAATAAAGTGTGAACCACCATTAGTCATAAGATATCTAGGGACTCCAAACCTCGAAAAAATAACTTCTTTAAGCATTTTAATAGAAGTGTTATGATCAGCACTACTAGTTGGAATAGCTTCTACCCACTTAGTAACGTAATCAACAGCAACTAAAATATGTGTATAACCATTGGAGGTAGGAAAAGGTCCCATATAACCAAAGCCCCAAACATCAAACGGTTCAATAATAAGAGAATAATTCATAGGCATTTCTTGACGTCTACTAATGTTACCTATTCTTTGACATTCATCACAAGATAAGACAAACTTACGAGCATCTTTGAAAAGAGTAGGCCAATAAAAACCAGATTGTAGTACCTTGTGTGCAGTTCTATCTCCAGCGTGGTGTCCTCCATAGGATTCAGGTGACACTTGCGTAGGATTTGTTCCTGTTCATGCTCAGGCACACAACGTCTAATAATACCATCTACTCCTTCTTTATAAAGGTGTGGATCATCCCAGAAGTAATGTATTAAATCATAAAAGAACTTTTTCTTTTGTTGGTATGTGAAACTAGGCGGTATATATTTAGCAACAATGTAATTAGCATAATCAGCATACCAAGGAGGAGTACGAGAAGCATTGACAACCGCTAATTGTTCATCAGGAAAACTATCATTAATGGGCAGTGGGTCATCAAGAACATTCTCTAGCCTAGACAAGTTGTCTGCAACAGGGTTCTCAGCTCCCTTTCTATAAATAATATGCAAGTCAAATTCTTGGAGCAAGAGAACCCATCTAATGAGTCTAGGCTTAGCATCTTTCTTTTCCATAAGATATTTAATAGCAGCATGATCAGTGTGAATAGTAACTTTGGAATCAACAATATAAGGTCTAAACTTATCACATGCAAACACAACTGCTAAGAATTCTTTTTCAGTAGTAGCATAATTTCTCTGGGCAGTATCAAGAGTCTTGCTAGCATAATGCATAACATTCAATTTCTTATCGACTCTTTGCCCTAAAACAGCACCTACAGCATAATCACTAGCATCGCACATAATTTCAAAAGGTAAATTCCAATCAAGTGGTTGAACAATAGGTGCAGTGATCAAAGCCTTCTTAAGTGTTTCAAATGCTTCTACACAATCATCATCAAAGACAAAAGGAATATATTTTTGCAATAAATTAGTCAGAGACCTAGAGATTTTAGAAAAGTCCTTAATGAACCTCCTATAAAAACCGGCATGACCAAGGAAACTTCTTATACCTTTTATGTCCTTGGGACATGGCATCTTTTCAATAGCATCAATTTTGGCTTTATAAACTTCAATACCTCTCTCGGAGATCTTGTGCCCCAACACAATGACTTCATTAACCATAAAGTGACACTTCTCCTAATTCAGGACGATACTAGTGTCTTCGCATCTCTGCAAAACTCGATCAAGGTTGCTCAAACAATCATCAAAAGAGGATCCATAGACAGAGAAGTCATCCATGAATACCTCACAAATCTTTTCACAAAAATTAGAAAATATAGCCATCATGCATCTTTGAAAGGTAGCAGGTGTAATACATAAACCAAAAGGCATACGTCTATAAGCAAAGGTACCAAAAGGGCAAGTAAAAGTAGTTTTAGATTGATCCCCTGCTGAAACAGGCATCTGAGAGAAACCAGAATAACCATCTAGGAAGCAAAAATGTGTGTGTTTGGATAGCCTGTCTAGCATTTGATCAATAAAAGGTAAAGGGTAGTGATCTTTCTTATTAGCTTTATTTAACTTACGGAAATCAATTACCATCCTATAACCTGTAATAATTCTTTGCGGGATCAATTCATCTTTATCATTAACAACAACGGCAACCTCCCTTTTTGGGGACACAATGGACAGGGCTTACCCATTCACTATCAGCAACGGGATAAATAATACCTGCCTCAAGGAGTTTTAGTATCTCCTTTCTTACCACTTCCTTCATTTTGGGATTTAGTCATCTTTGAGGATCTCTAACTGGTTTGGCATCTTTCTCCACTAAAATTTTGTGTTGACATAATGTGGGACTAATGCCCTTAAGATCATCCAGAGTATATCCAATAGCAGCTCGGTGCTTCTTCAGAGTTTTCAATAATCTTTTTTCTTCTTTCTCTAAAAGGTTAGCACTAATAATAACAGGATATATTTCTTTTTCATCAAGATAAGCATACTTAAGATTATCAGGTAATGGTTTGAGTTCAAACACGGGATCACCCTTGGGTGGAGGGGGATCCCCAAGAATTTCAACGGGAAGGTTATGTTTCATCATAGGTTCTTGTTTAAGGAACACTTCATCTATTTCTTCCCTTTCCTTCATAAACATATCATTTTCATGGTCTCGTAAATATTGTTCTAACGAATCAGTTGGAGGAACAGCAATGGAAGCAAGACCAATAATTTCATCCTTACTAGATGGTTCCTCTTCACGGTGTTGTCTACGAAATTTAGAAAAGTTAAACTCATGAGACATATCACGTAGACCAATAGTAACTACATCATTTTCGCAATCTATCCTAGCATTAACAGTATTCAAGAAGGGTCTACCAAATATAATGGGACAAAAGCTATCTTGTGGGGAGCCAGGAACAAGAAAATCAGCAGGATATTTAGTTTTCCCACACAAGACTTCAACATCCCTAGCAATTCCCATTGGTGAAATAGTATCTCTATTGGCAAGTTTAATTGTGACATCAATATCTTCTAACTCAGTAGGTGCAATATCGTGCTTAATTTCTTTGTATAAGTCAATAGGTATTGCACTAGCACTAGCACCCATATCACATAAGCCATGATAACAATGATCTCCTATTTTAACAGAAATAACAGGCATGCCTACCACAAGTCTATGTTTATCTTTAGCACAAGGTTTGGCAATTCTAGCAGTTTCATCACAGAAATAAATAACATGCCCATCAATATTATCAGACAAGAGATCTTTAACAATAGCAATATTAGGTTCAACTTTGATTTGCTCAGGAGGTGTATAAGTTCTAACATTGCACTTACGAACAACAGTCGAAGCTTTAGCATGATCTTTTATCCTAACAGGAAAAGGAGGTTTTTCAACATAAGCAGTAGGAATAATAGGATCACTATATGTAATAGTCTTCTCTTCGACTGTAATAGGTGCAACTACTTTCACTTCAACAGGAGGATTATATTTAAACCACTTCTCTTTAGGGAGATCAACGTGAGTAGCAAAAGTTTCACAAAAAGTAGCTACTATCTCAGAGTCAAGTCCATACTTAGAGCTAAATCCACGGAAAGCATCGGTATCCATAAAAGATTTAACACAATCGAACTTAGGTGTCATACCTGACTCCTTACCATCGTCGGAACCCCAATCTTCAGAGTTGCGTTTAATTCTTTCCAATAAGTCCCATTTGAAATCAATAGTCTTCATCATATAGGAACCAGCACTTGAAGTATCAAGCAAGTTGCGATTATCAAGACAAAGTCGAGCATAAAAATTCTGAATAATCATTTCCCGAGAGAGCTCATGATTGGGGCATCAATACAACATTGACTTAAGCCTCCCCCAAGCTTGAGCGATGCTTTCTCCTTCGCGAGGCCAGAAATTGTATATGTAATTACGATCACGATGAACAAGATGCATAGGATAGAACTTCTGGTGAAATTCCAACTTCAATCGCTTATAATTCCAATATCTCGTATCATCACATAGCCTATACCATGTTATTGCATCTCCCTTCAAAGATAAAGGGAAGACCTTCCTTTTGACAACATCATCGGGAATACCTGCAAGCTTAAATAATCCACAAACTTCATCCACAAAGATGAGGTGTAAGTCGGGATGCAATGTTCCGTCTCCTGCAAAAGGATTAGCTAGCAGTTTTTCTATCATACCCGAAGGAATCTCAAAGTGAATATTTTCATAAGGTTCAGTAGGTTGAGGAGCATCTCTTTGCTCTTCTGGTTGGGGTGAAGATACCCCAAACAAGCCCCTCAAAGGATTAGTTTCCATAGTGACAAGTAACAGAAAATTTCAGCACACTATATAAATGTTTCCTTACCAAGTTCCACTCACCAAGAGCGCTACACTCCCCGAAAATGGCGCCAGAAAGAGTCTTGATGACCCACAAGTATAGGGGATATATCGTAGTCCTTTCGATAAGTAAGAGTTTCGAACCCAACAAGGAGCAGAAGGAAATGATAAGCGATTTTCAATAAGGTTTTCTCTGCAAGCACTGAAATAGTAGGTAATAGATGGTTTTGTGATAAGATAAATAGTAACGAGCAAAAGTAAATAAAGTAAATAAAGTGCATCAAGGTGGCCCAATCCTTTATGTAGCAAAGGATAAGCCTGGACAAATCCTAATAATGAAGAAGAAGCTCCCGAGGACACATTGGGAATTATCGTCAAGCTAGTTTTCATCACGTTCATAAGATTCGCGTTCGGTACTTTGATAATTTGATATGTGGGTGGACCGGCACTAGGTACTGCCCTAACATGGACAAGCATCCCACTTATAATTAACCCCTATTGCAAGCATCCGCAACTACAAAAAGGAGTATTAAGCTAAACCTAACCACAACATTAAATGTATGGATCCATATCAACCCCTAACGAAGCAACGCATAAACTAGGGTTTAAGCTTCTGTCACTCTAGCAACCCATCATCTACTTATTACTTCCCTATGCCTTCCTCTAGGCCCAAATAATGGTGAAGTGTCATGTAGTCGATGTTCACATAACACCACTAGAGGAAAGACAACATACATCTCATCAAAATATCGAACGAATACCAAATTCACATGACTACCAATAGCAAGACTTCACCCATGTCCTCAGGAACAAACGTAACTACTCACAAAGCATATTCATGTTCATAATCAGAGGAGTAATAATATGCATAAAGGATCTGAACATATGATCTTCCACCAAGTAAACCGAATAGCATACTCTACAAGGAGTAATTAACACTACTAGCAACCCACAGGTACCAATTTGTGGTTTGGATACAAGATTGGATACAAGAGATGAACTAGGTTTTGAGATGAGATGGTGCTGGTGAAGATGTTGATGGAGATTGACCCCCTCCCGATGAGAGGATCGTTGGTGATGATGTTGGTGATGATTTCCCCCTCCCGGAGGGATGTGTCCCTGGCAGAACAGCTCTGCCAGAGCCCTAGATTGATTCCGCCATGGTTCCGCCTTGTGGTGGCGGAGTTTCATCCCGTAAGCTTGCCCCCGATTTTTTCCAGGACAAAACCCTTCATATAGCGGAAGGTGGCAGCCGAAAGCCCACCAGGGGGCCTAGGAGATAGGGGGCGCGCCCTACAGGGGGGGCACGCCCCCCTCTCTCCTGGACAGGGTGTGGGCCCCTGGCCTATTTATTTTACCCAAAAATTCTTATTAAATCTGAAAAGTTGTTTCGTGGAGTCTCAGGTCTTTTGGAGTTGTGCAGAATAGGTTTCCAACGTTTGCTCCTTTTCCAGCCAGAATTCTAGCTGCCGGCATTCCCCCTCTTCATGGTAAACCTTGTAAAATAAGAGAGAATATCCATAAGTATTGAGATATAATGTGTAATAACAGCCCATAATGCAATAAATATTGATATAAAAGCATGACGCAAAATGGATGTATCGGTTACAAAACATGACCATCTCATACAATAAAATATAGCATCACGTCTTGACCATATCACATCACAACATGCCCTGCAAAAACAAGTTAGACGTCCTCTACTTTGTTGTTGCAAGTTTTATGTGGCTGCGACGGGCTGAGCAAGAACCATTCTTACCTATGCATCAAAACCACAAAGATAGTTCGTAAAGTTAGTGCTGTTTTAACCTTCTCAAGGACCGGGCGTAGCCACACTCGGTTCAACTAAAGTTGGAGAAACTGACACCCGCCAGCCACCTGTGTGCAAAGCACGTCGATAGAACCAGTCTCGCGTAAGCGTACGCGTAATGTCAGTCCGGGCCAATTCATCCAACAATACCGCCGAACCAAAGTATGACATGCTGGTAAGTGATACGTCCATTTTGCATCATGCTTTTATATCATTATTTATTGCATTATGGGCTGTTATTACACATTATATCTCAATACTTATGGCTATTCTCTCTTATTTTACAAGGTTTACCATGAAGAGGGGGAATGCCGGCAGCTGGAATTCTGGCTGGAAAGGAGCAAACATTGGAAACATATTCTGCACTGCTCCAAAAATCATGAAACTCCACGAAACATGTTTTTGGAATTTATAAGAATTATTGAGTGAAAGAAATACACCAGGGGCCACACCCTGTCCAGGAGAGTGGAGGGCGCCCCCCCCCCCTACTGGGTGCCCCTATCTCCTGGGCCCCCTGGTGGGCCTCCGGTGTCCATCTTCTGCTATATTAGAGCTTTTACCCTAGAAAAAATCGTGGGCAAGCTTACGGGACGAAACTCCACAGCCACGAGGTGGAACCTTGGCGGAATCAATCTAGGGCTCTGGCAGAGCTATTCTACCGGGGACACTTCCCTCCGGGAGGGGGAAATCATCACCAACGTCATCACCAACGATCCTCTCATCGGGAGGGGGTCAATCTCCATCAACATCTTCACCAGCACCATCTCATCTCAAAACCTAGTTCATCTCTTGTATCCAATCTTGTATCCAAACCACAAATTGGTACCTATGGGTTGCTAGTAGTGTTAATTACTCCTTGTAGTTGATGCTATTCGGTTTACTTGGTGGAAGATCATTTGTTCAGATCCTTTATGCATATTATTACTCCTCTGATTATGAACATGAATATGCTTTGTGAGTAGTTACGTTTGTTCCTGAGGACATGGTTGAAGTCTTGCTATTAGTAGTCATGTGAATTTGGTATTCGTTCGATATTTTGATGAGATGTATGTTGTCTTTTCCTCTAGTGGTGTTATGTGAACGTCGACTACGTGACACTTCACCATTATTTGGGCCTAGAGGAAGGCATGGGGAAGTAATAAGTAGATGATGGGTTGCTAGAGTGACAGAAGCTTAAACCTTAGATTATGCGTTGCTTCGTTAGGGGCTGATATGGATCCATATGTTTAATGTTGTGGTTAGGTTTACCTTAATACTTCTTTTGTAGTTGCGGATGCTTGCAATAGGGGTTAATCATAAGTGGGATTCTTGTCCAAGTAAGGGCAGTACCCAAGCACCGGTCCACCCCCATATCAAATTATCAAAGTACAGAACGCGAATCATATGAACATGATGAAAACTAGCTTGACGATAATTCCCATGTGTCCTCGGGAGCTCCTTTCTCATTTTTAGAAATTGTCCAAGCTTATCCTTTGCTACATAATTGATTGGGACACCTTGCTGCACTTTATTTACTTTAGTTACTTGTTACTCGTTACTATTTATCTTAACACAAAACTATCTATTACCTACAATTTCAGTGCTTGCAGAGAACACCTTACCGAAAACCGCTTATCATTTCCTTCTGCTCCTCGTTGGGTTCGACACTCTTACTTATCGGAAGGACTACGATAGATCCCCTACACTTGTGGGTCATCAAGACTCTTTTCTGGCGCCGTTGCCGGGGAGTGTAGTGCTTTTGGTGAGTGGAACTTGGTAAGGAAACATTTATATAATGTGCTGAAATTTTCTGTTACTTGTTGCTATGGAAACTAATCCTTTGAGGGGCTTGTTCGGGGTATCTTCACCCCAACCAGAAGAGCAAAGAGTTTCTCCTCAACCCACTGAACTTTATGAAAATATTTACTTTGAAATTCCTTCGGGTATGATAGAGAAACTGCTAGCTAATCCATTTGCAGGAGATGGAACATTGCATCCCGATTTACACCTTATCTTTGTGGATGAAGTTTGTGGATTATTTAAGCTTGCAGGTATTCCCGATGATGTTGTCAAAAGGAAGGTTTTCCGTTTATCTTTGAAGGGAGATGCATTGACATGGTATAGGCTATGTGATGATACGGGATCTTGGAATTATAAGCGATTGAAGTTGGAATTTCACCAGAAGTTCTATCCTATGCATCTTGTTCATCGTGACCGTAATTACATATATAATTTCTGGCCTCGCGAAGGAGAAAGCATCGCTCAAGCTTGGGGGAGGCTTAAGTCAATGTTATATTCATGCCCCAATCATGAGCTCTCTCGGGAAATGATTATTCAGAACTTTTATGCTCGGCTTTCTCTTGATAATCGCAACCTGCTCGATACTTCCTATGCTGGTTCTTATATGCTGAAGACTATTGATTTCAAATGGGACTTATTGGAAAGAATTAAACGCAACTCTGAAGATTGGGGTTCCGACGATGGTAAGGAGTCAGGTATGACACCTAAGTTCGATTGTGTTAAATCTTTTATGGATACTGATGCTTTTCGTGGATTTATAGCGCTAAGTATGGACTTGACTCTGAGATAGTAGCTTCTTTCTGTGAATCTTTTGCTACTCACGTTGATCTCCCTAAAGAGAAGTGGTTTAAATATAATCCTCCTGTTGAAGTGAAAGTAGTTGCACCTATTATAGTTGAAGAAAAGACTATCACCTATAGTGATCATATTGTTCCTACTACTTATGTTGAGAAACCTCCTTTTCCTCTTAGGATAAAAGATCATGCTAAAGCTTAGACTGTTGTTCGTAAGAGTAATACTAGGACTTATACACCTCTTGAGCAAATTAATGTTGAACCTAGTATTGCTATGGTTAAAGATCTCTTGGATGATGATTTAGATGGGCATGTTATTTATTTCTGTGGTGAGACTGCTAATATTGCTAGACCAGATACTAAGACACGTAGACCTGTCGAAGGCATGCATGTTATTTCTGTTAAAATAGGAGATCATTGTTATCATGGCTTATGTGATATGGGTGCTAGTGCTAGTGCAATACCTTATACCTTATATCAAGAAATTATGCATGACATTGCACCCATTGAATTAGAAGACATTGATGTTACTATTAAGCTTGCTAATAGGGATACCATTAAACCCTTTGGGATTGCTAGAGATGTTGAAGTCTTGTGTGGGAAGGTTAAATACCCTGCTGATTTTCTTGTTCTTGGTTCCCCACAAGATGATTTTTGTCCCATTATTTTCGGTAGACCCTTCTTGAATACTGTCACCGTTGGCATAGATGGTATGTCTCATGAGTTTAATTTTGCTAAGTTTCGTAGACAACCTCGTGATAGGGAACCACCTAGTAATGATGAAATTATTGGTCTTGCTTCCATTGTTGTGCCTCCTACCGATCCATTAGAGAAATATTTGCTAGACCATGAAAACGATATGTTTATGAAGGAAAGAAGAGAAATAGATGAAGTGTTCCTTAAAAAGGAACCTATGCTGAAACATAACCTTCCCGTTGAAATTCTTGGGGATCCTCCTCCACCCAAGGGTGATCCCGTGTTTGAACTCAAACCCTTACCTGATAATCTTAAGTATGCTTATCTTGATGAAAAGGAAATATATCATGTTATTATTAGTGCTAACCTTTCAGAGAAAGAAGAAGAAAGATTATTGAAAACTCTGAAGAAGCACCGAGCAGCTATTGGATATACTCTGGATGATCTTAAGGGGATTAGTCCCACATTATGCCAACACAAAATTACAGTGGAGAAACATGCCAAACCAGTTAGAGATCCTCAAAGATGATTAAATCCCAAGATGAAAGAAGTGGTAAGAAAGGAGATACTAAAGCTCCTTGAGGCAGGTATTATTTATCCCGTTGCTGACAGTGAATGGGTAAGCCCTGTCCATTGTGTTCCTAAAAAGGGAGGTATTACCGTTGTTCCTAATGATAAAGATGAATTGATCCCGCAAAGAATTATTACAGGTTATAGGATGGTAATTGATTTCCGTAAGTTAAATAAAGCTACTAAGAAAGATCATTACCCTTTACCTTTTATTGACCAAATGCTAGAAAGACTATCCAAACACACTCATGTCTGCTTTCTAGATGGTTATTCTGGTTTCGCTCAGATACCTGTGTCAGCGAAGGATCAATCTAAAACTACTTTTACTTGCCCTTTTGGTACTTTTGCTTATAGACGTATGCCTTTTGGTTTATGTAATGCACCTGCTACCTTTCAAAGATGCATGATGGCTATATTTTCTGATTTTTGTGAAAAGATTTGTGAGGTCTTCATGGATGACTTTTCTGTTTATTGCAAAAAGATATTCCTTTTGTCTTTGACGATGATTGTGTTGAAGCTTTTGAAATACTTAAGAAAGCTTTGATCATTGCACCTATTGTTCAGCCACCTGATTGGAATTTACCTTTTGAAATTATGTGTGATGCTAGTGATTATGTTGTAGGTGTTGTTCTAGGGCAAAGAGTCGATAAGAAATTGAATGTTATCTAGTATGCTAGTAAGACTCCTGATACTGCCCAGAGAAATTATGCTACTACCGAAAAAGAATTCTTAGCAGTTGTGTTTGCATGTGATAAGTTTAGGCCTTATATTGTTGATTCCAAAGTTACTATTCACATGGATCATGCTGCTATTAAATATCTTATGGAAAAGAAAGATGCTAAGCCTAGACTCATTAGATGGGTTCTCTTGCTCCAAGAATTTGATTTGCATATTATTGATAGAAAGGGAGCTGAGAACCCCGTTACAGACAACTTGTCTAGGTTAGAGAATGTTCTTGATGACCCACTGCCCATTAATGATAGTTTTCCTGATGAACAATTAGCGGTCATTAATGCTTCTCGTGCTGCTCCTTGGTATGCTGATTATCCTAATTACATTGTTGCTAAATTTATACCGCCTAGTTTCACATACCAGCAAAAGAAAAAGTTCTTTTATGATTTAAGACATTACTTCTGGGATGATCCACACCTTTATAAAGAAGGAGTAGATGGTGTTATTAGATGTTGTGTGCCTGAGCATGAACAGGAACAGATCCTATGCAAGTGTCACTCTGAATCCTATGGAGGAAACCACGCTAGAGATAGAACTGCACACAAGGTACTACAATCTGGTTTTTATTGGCCTACTCTCTTCAAAGACGCTCGTAAGTTTGTCTTATCTTGTGATGTATGTCAAAGAATAGGTAACATTAGTAGACGTCAAGAAATGCCTATGAATTATTCTCTTGTTATTGAACCGTTTGATGTTTGGGGCTTTGATTATATGGGACCTTTTCCTGCCTCTAATGGTTATACACATATTTTAGTTGCTGTTGATTACGTTACTAAGTGGGTAGAAGCTATTCCAACTAGTAGTGCTGATCATAACACTTCTATTAAAATGGTTAAAGAAGTTATTTTTCCGAGATTTGGAGTCCCTAGATATCTTATGACTGATGGTGGTTCACATTTTATTCATGGTGCTTTCCGTAAGATGCTTGCTAAGTATGATGTTAATCATAGAATCGCATCTGCAGTCTAGCGGTCAAGTAGAGTTGAGCAATAGAGAGCTCAAATTAATTTTGCAAAAGACTGTGAATAGATCTAGAAAGAATTGGTCCAAAAAACTTGATGATGCATTATGGGCCTATAGAACTACATACAAAAATCCTATGGGTATGTCTCCATATAAGATGGTTTGTGGAAAAGCATGTTATTTACCTCTTGAACTTGAACATAAGGCATATTGGGCTATTAAAGAGCTCAACTATGACTTCAAACTTGCCGGTGAGAAGAGGTTGTTTGATATTAGCTCCCTTGATGAATGGAGAACTCAAGCCTATGAGAATGCCAAGCTATTCAAAGAAAAAGTTAAACGCTGGCATGACAAAAGGATACAAAAGCGTGAGTTTAACCTAGGAGATTATGTGTTATTATTCAACTCTCGTTTAAGATTTTTTGCAAGAAAACTTCTCTCTAAATGGGAAGGTCCCTACGCTATCGAGGAGTTCTATCGTTCTGGTGCCATAAAAATCAACAACTTCGAAGGCACAAGTCCGACGGTGGTAAACGGTCAAAGGATTAAACATTACATTTCAGGTAATCCTATCAATGTTCAAACTAATATTGTTGAAACCGTAACCCCGGAGGAATACATAAGGGACACTTTCCAGAATGTTCCTGACTCCAAAAAGGAATAGGTATGTGGTACGGTAAGTAAACCAACTCCAAAACAACTCCAAATGGCAATTTTTATCAGTTTTGGAATATTTAAGAATTTTAGGAAGAAAGAAGTAGTCCGAAAGGGACACGAGGCCCCCACGAGAGTGGAGGGCACCCCCCCCCCTACTGGGCGCGCCCCCCTGTCTCGTGGACACCTCGTGTGCCTCCCGGACTCCGTTTTCTTGCACATTACGTATTTTGGTCGGTAAAAATTCATTATATATACTCCCGAAGGTTTTGACCACTGTATCACGCAAATATCCTCTGTTTTCGTTTCGAGTTGTTTCTGTTTCAGATTTAGAGCAAGATGTCTTCTCAGGAGTCAGTCGGGGAGAGCCGGGTGTCTCACCCAACACCAGGTCCAGGAGCAAATTGTGATGTTTATCACTTTGGACCATCAACGAAGGATGAGATGGAGGCTGATTTGAAAAGGATAGATGCCATGGAGGAAGATCAAGAAGTTACCTCTCGTCTCCAATCAGAATTTATGACGGGGGAGCTACCTAAGCTGGCAACCCCAACTTCGGTCATCCCTTCCAACTTTACATTTCTTTCTTATGAAAATATGAAAAAGAGCTTTACGTGTTCTCTGGAAGCTATGCAGCATCCTTGGGTAAAGGGAGCTTTGGCCGTTACGGGCAAGCTCCGTAAAGAAATTATGGACCTCAAACAACAAATCAACAAGCTCGAGGAGGAGAACCGTATCCTGAAAGGAATCATCGCCAAGAAAATCATATCACCAACCGTGAAGAAGGAGAAATAATCACATGGGTATGGGCACTCCCCTTGGCAACTGCCAAGCTTGGGGGAGGTGCCCCGGTATCGTATCACCATCACACTCCTATCTTTACCGTTTTATTTAGTTCGATCCTTTTAGTAGTATCTTGATCTAGTAGATTGAAGTTTTGATATCAAGTAGTTTTGAGTTTTGCATTATGATCTCTTTTTGTAATCGAGTCCGTGAGCTATCTATAATAAAGATTAGTGTTGAGTCAAGGGCTTTGCTGTGTTGCTATGATCTTGAGAAAGTAGAAAGAATAAAAGAGTTCATATTGATCTTATGGATAGTGATAACTTCACACATAGAAAGTATGAGGCCTAAAAATTGTTGAGAGTTGATGAACGTAGCCTTGGTCATCGTTGCAATTAATAGGAAGTGATAAGGAAAGAGGGGTTCACATATAAATATATTATCTTGGACACCTTTTATAATTGGGAGCACTCATTAAGTATGACATGCTAAAAGAGTTGACTTTGGACAAGGAAGACAACGTAATGGTTTATGTTTTCCGACATCTCAGTTAAAGTATATTGTCATTGACCTTCCAAACATGTTGAGCTTGCCTTTCCCCCTCATGCTAGCCAAATTCCTTGCACCAAGTAGAGATACTACTTGTGCTTCCAAATATCCTTAAACCCAGTTTTGCCATGAGAGTCCACCATATCTACCTATGGATTGAGTAAGATCCTTCAAGTAAGTTGTCATGTTGCAAGCAATAAAAATTGCTATCTAAATATGTATGACTTATTAGTGCAGAGAAAATAAGCTTTGTACGATCTTGTTGTGGAAGTAATAAAAGCGACGGACTGCATAATAAAGGTCCACATACAAGGGGCAATATAAAGTGACGTTCTTTTGCATTAAGATTTTGTGCATCAACCCTAAACGCACATGACAACCTCTACTTCCCTCTGCGAAGGGCCTATCTTTTACTTTATGTTTTTACTTTATGCTTGAGTCAAGGTGATTCTCACCTTTCCCTTTTTCATTTTATCCTTTGGCAAGCTCCTCGTGTTTGAAAGATCATGATATATATATATATATATATATATATATATATATATATATATATATATATATATATATATATATATAGGACAACTTTTTCCTACTACCGGATGTAGTTACTCCCACTTTTGTTTCATACATTCTAAGTAGTATTCATCATATCGGAGAGTATGTACGCGTAGTATGTAGTATATAAGAATGTTTAGATAGTACATATACTACTTTTTTGATAGTATGTACCATATTTTGTGCATACTTCATTTCGCGTACAAATATGTACGTATTTCACAAATACAATAAGACTATAAGCTCACTTGCAATTTTTTCATATAACTCACTTTGGAGTATCTTAAATATAGTATATGAATATAATAAAAATAATAAAGTAGAGTATATACTACCACATGGTAGTATATAAGAAATGGGTGTAGCTACACCCGGTAGTAGGATGCATTTTCCCTATATATATATATATATATATATATATATATATATATATATATATCCAATTGGATGTAAGTTAGCATTGGCTATTATTGTTGACATCACCTAAAGGTGAATACGTTGGGAGGCAACACAATAAGCCCCTATCTTTCTCAGTGTCCGGCTGAAACTCCATAACCACAAGTACTGCGTGAGTGTTAGCGATTGTAGAAGATTACAAGATAGTTGAGTATGTGAACTTGCTGAAAAGCTCTATTGTTGACTCTTTCTGATGTTATGATAAATTGCAATTGCTTCAATGACTGAGATTATAGTTTGTTAGTTCCCAATGAAGTTTTTGAACCATACTTGACATTGTGAATCGATTGTTACTTGAGCATAAGAAATCATATGATAAAATCTATATATGTTGTTGTTATAAGAATGATCATGATGCCCTCATGTCTGTATTTTATTTTTATCGACACCTCTATCTCTAAACATGTGGACATATTTTTCGATTTTGGCTTCCGCTTGAGGGAAAGCGAGGCCTAAGCTTGGGGGAGTTGATACGTCCATTTTGCATCATTCTTTTATATCATTATATTTATTGCATTATGGGCTGTTATTACACATTATATCTCAATACTTATGGCTATTCTCTCTTATTTTACAAGGTTTACCATGAAGAGGGGGAATGCCGGCAGCTGGAATTCTGGCTGGAAAATGAGCAAACATTGGAAACCTATTCTGCACTGCTCCAAAAATCCTGAAACTCCACGAAACATGTTTTTGGAATTTATAAGAATTATTGAGCGAAAGAAATACACCAAGGAGACCACACCCTGTCCAGGAGAGTGGAGGGCGCCCCCCCTACTGGGCGCACCCCCTATCTCCTAGGCGCTCTGGTGGGCCTCCGGTGTCCATCTTCTGCTATATTGGAGCTTTTACCCTGGAAAAAATCGTGGGCAAGCTTATGGGACGAAACTCCGCCGCCCGAGGCGGAACCTTGGCAGAATCAATCTAGGGCTCCGGCGGAGCTGTTCTACCGGGGACACTTCCCTCCGGGAGGGGGAAATCATCACCAACGATCCTCTCATCGGGAGGGGGTCAATCTCCATCAACATCTTCACCAGCACCATCTCCTCTCAAAACCCTAGTTCATCTCTTGTATCCAATCTTGTATCAAAACCACAAATTGGTACTTGTGGGTTGCTAGTAGTGTTGATTACTCCTTGTAGTTGATGCTAATTGGTTTACTTGGTGGAAGATCATATGTTCAAATCCTTTATGCATATTATTACTCCTCTGATTATGAACATGAATATGCTTTTTGAGTAGTTACGTTTGTTCCTGAGGACATGGGTGAAGTCTTGCTATTAGTAGTCATGTGAATTTGGTATTCGTTTGATATTTTGATGAGATGTATGTTGTCTTTTCCTCTAGTGGTGTTATGTGAACGTCGACTACATGACACTTCACCACTATTTGGGCCTAGAGGAAGGCATGGGGAAGTAATAAGTAGATGATGGGTTGCTAGAGTGACAGAAGCTTAAACCCTAGTTTATGCGTTGCTTCGTTAGGGGCTGATATGGATCCATATGTTTAATGATGTGGTTAGGTTTACCTTAATACTTATTTTGTAGTTGCGGATGCTTGCAATAGGGGTTAATCATAAGTGGGATGCTTGTCCAAGTAAGGGCAGTATCCAAGTACCGGTCCACCCACATATCAAATTATCAAAGTACCAAACGCGAATCATATGAACGTGATGAAAACTAGCTTGACGATAATTCCCATGTGTCCTCGGGAGCTCCTTTCTCATTATTAGAAATTGTCCAGGCTTATCCTTTGCTACATAAAGGATTGGGCCAGCTTGCCGTACTTTATTTACTTTATTAATTGTTACTCGTTACTATTTATCTTATCACAAAACTATCTATTACCTACAATTTCAGTGCTTGCAGAGAACACCTTACCGAAAACCGCTTATCATTTCCTTCTGCTCCTCATTGGGTTCGACACTCTTATTATCAAAAGGACTATGATAGATCCCCTACACTTGTGGGTCATCAGTAAGAAGTATGACTTGTATCGCCCACAACTCACTTGTGGTCTACTCGTGCATATAACATCTACGCATAAAACCTAGGCTCAGATGCCACTGTTGGGGAACGTAGTAATTTCAAAAAACAATCCTACGCACATGCAAGATCATGGTGATGCATAGCAACGAGAGGGGAGAGTGTTGTCCACGTACCCTCGTAGACCGAAAGCGGAAGTGTTAGCACAACGCGGTTGATGTAGTCATACGTCTTCACGGCCCGACCGATCAAGAACCGAAAGCATGGCACCTCCGAGTTCTTGCACACATTCAGCTCGATGACGTCCCTCGAACTCCGATCCAGACGAGTGTCGAGGGAGAGTTCCATCAGCATGACGGTGTGGTGATGATGATGATGTTCTACCGACGCAGGGCTTCGCCTAAGCACCGCTACGATATTATTGAGGTGGAATATAGTGGAGGGGGGCACCGCACACGGCTAATAGATCTCAAGTATCAATTGTTGTTGTGTCTAGAGGTGCCCCCTTGCCCCCATATATAAAGGAGGAAGGGGGAGGGGGCGGCCGGCCAGGAGGAGTCCTACTCTCACCGGGAGTAGGATTCCCTCCTTTCCTTGTCCAACTAGGAGAGGGGGAAGGAAGGGAGAGAGGGGAGGAAGGAAAGGGGGGCACCCCTCCCCCCCTTGTCCTATTCGGACTAGAGGGGGAGGGGGCGTGCGGCCTGCCCTGGCCGCCCCTCCTCTTCTCTACTTTGGGCCCATGTGGCCCATTAACCCCCCGGAGGGGTTCCGTAACCCCCCGGTACTCTGGTATATATCCGATAACCCCCGGAACTATTCTGGTGTCCGAATATAGTCGTCCAATATATCAATCTTCATGTCTCGACCATTTCGAGACTCCTCGTCATGTCCGTGATCACATCCGGGACTCCGAACTATCTTCGGTACATCAAAACACATGAACTATAATATAATTGTCATCTAACTTTAAGCGTGCGGACCCTACGGGTTCGAGAACTACGTAGACATGACCGAGACATGTCTCTGGTCAAGAACCAATAGCGGAACCTGGATGCTCATATTGGCTGCTACATATTCTACAAAGATCTTTATCGGTCAAACAGCATAACAACATACGTTGTTCCCTTTGTCATCGGTTTGTTACTTGCATGAGATTCGATCATCGGTATCTCAATACATAGTTCAATCTCGTTACCGGCAAGTCTCTTTACTCGTTATGTAATGCATCATTCTGTAACTAACTCATTAGCTACATTGCTTGCCAGGCTTATAATGATGTGCATCACCGAGAGGGCCCAGAGATACCTCTCCGACAATCGCAGTGACAAAACCTAGTCTCGAAATACGCCAACTCAACATGTACCTTTGGATACACCTGTAGAGCTCCTTTATAATCACCCAGTTACGTTGTGATATTTGGTAGCACACAAAGTGTTCCTTCGGTAAACGGGAGTTGCATAATCTCATAGTTGTAGGAACATGTATAAGTCATGAAGAAAGCAATAGCAACATACTAAACGATCAAGTGCTAAGCTAATGGAATGGGTAAGTCAATCACATCATTCTCCTAATGATGTGATCCCGTTAATCAAATGACAACTCATGTCTATGGTCAGAAAACATAACCATCTTTGATCAATGAGCTAGTCAAGTAGAGGCATACTAGTGACACTATGTTTGTCTATGTATTCACACATGTATTATGTTTCCGGTTAATACAATTCTAGCATGATAATAAACATTTATCATGATATAAGGAAATAAATAATAACTTTATTATTGCCTCTAGGGCATATTTCCTTCACAAGGGTGAAGTGGGGGAGAGGAAAACGAGAGGCAAATGGCAAATAATGTAAATGCGAGGGAGATGAGTTTGTGATGGGTACTTGGTATGTCTTGACTTGAGCGAAGACCTCCCCGGCAACGGCGCCAGAAATCCTTCTTGCTACGTCTTGAGCTTGCGTTGGTTTTCCTTGAAGAGGAAAGGGTGATGCAGCAATAGTAGCATAAGTATTTCCCTCAGTTTTTGAGAACCAAGGAATCAATCCAGTAGGAGGCTCCTCAAAAGTCCCACGCACCTACACAGACAAACAAAGAACTCGCAACCAACGCAATAAAGGGGTTGTCATTCCCTTCACGACCACTTGTGAAAGTGAGATCTGATAGAGATAGTATCATAAGGTAAATATATTTTTGGTACTTTATAATATAGATTGGAAAAGTAAAGATGCAAATAAAAGTAGATTGAAAGCTTATATGATAAAAGATAGACCCGGGGGCCATAGGTTTCACTAGTGGCTTCTCTCAAGATAGCATAAGTATTACGGTGGGTGAAAAAATTACTGTCGAGCAATTGATAGAAAAGCGAATAATTATGAGATTATCTAGGCATGATCATGTATATAGGCATCACGTCCGCAACAAGTAGACCGACTCCTGCCTACATCTACTACTATTACTCCACACATCGACCGCTATCCAGCAAGCATCTAGAGTATTAAGTTCATAAGAACATAGTAACGCATTAAGAAAGATGACATGATGTAGAGGGATAAACTCATGCAATATGATATAAACCCCATCTTTTTATCCTCAATGGCAACAATACAATACGTGCCTTGCTGCCCCTGTTGCCACTGGGAAAGGACACCGCAAGATTGAACCCAAAGCTAAGCACTTCTCCCATTGCAAGAAAGGTCAATCTAGTAGGCCAAACCAAACTGATAATTCGAAGAGACTTGCAAAGATAACTCAATCGTTCATAAAATAATTCAGAGGAGATTCAAATATTTCTCACAGATAAACTTGATCATAAACCCACAATTCATCGGATCTCGACAAACACACCGCAAAAAGAGTTACATCAAATAGATCTCCACAAGAGAGGGGGAGAACATGGTATTGAGATCCAAAAAGAGAGAAGAAGCCATCTAGCTAATAACTATGGACCCGAAGGTCTGTGGTAAACTACTCACAACTCATTGGAGGGGCTATGGTGTTGATGTAGAAGCCCTCCGCGGTCGATTCCCCCTCCGGCGGAGCATCGAGGAAGGCTCAAAGATGGGATCTCGCGGATACAGAAGGTTACGATGGTGGAACTAGGTTTTCGTGGCTTGTTCTGATGTTCTCAGGGTACGTGGGCATATATAGGAGGAAGAATGTAAGTGCATCTAGTGCCCCTTAGTGATTTTGGTGTATTGAAGACTTATAGGTTAAGGGACTAATGCGTTTGTGAGTGTACACAGGTCTATAAGTCTATGAGGAGTTTGATATTTACAGAGAAAGTCGACCCCTAAAAATGAAGTTCTTCGACTGAAGACTTTGATATTCTGAAGACTTTCTGAAGACTTTGAAAGTGAAGAAATTGGTGTGACCTTGAAGACTTGGTATTCGTTTGAGGAACATGAAGCGTGAAGACTTTTGTTTTCGTAGTTTCATTTTCTCTTTCTTGAGTCATAGGAAACACCGTACTGTTAAAGGGGGTCGAGGAAATACTAAGGAAAAATTTCCATGTGATGCGCAACTCAAAATACTACACCTACCAATCCCTTCGAGCGAAGCCTTTGGAAATCTCATACAGTTAATTCACTTTCTTCAGTGACAGAGACGAAGTTCTTCTGGTCGCTGATGAATTTGTTCTGACTGAGGAGTTAGGAATTCGCCAGTGCGAATTGCCTACACAGTGAGGAACATGATAGCCCTGAGGAATTTGAGAGTCAAATTTCCGACCGTTGCTGTGCTGTGTGCCAGCTATCCCAAAATATCTTATCCACCTAACGGTCATATCATTGAAGGGCATTTATGTCTTATCATGTCGGGCTGCTCCCTAGGCTATAAATAGCCGCCCCCTACAACCACTAGCTGGTTGGCTGCTCCGAGAGAACTTGACACTTGTCATTTGAGAGCAACCCATCCTCTGAGGACTTTGAGCGAAAATCATCGAGTGAGGAAAACCCAAAACCAAACCCCTACAAACCCAAAGTGATTGAGCATCACTGAAGAAATTGATCCTGCGTGGATCCGACGCTTGTTACCTTTGAAGACTGTGCTTCTTCCAGACGGTTAGGCGTCATGGTCTAGAGCATCCAAGAGGAATTGTGGATCGCCGAGTGACCAAGTCTGTGAAGGTTTGGAAGTCGCCTGAAGACTTACCACGAGTGATTGGACGAGGTCTGTGTGACCTTAGTTCAAGGAGAATACGGTGAGGACTGGGTGTCCTGAGCTGCGTGCTCAGTGACTGGGTGTCCGGGACTGTGTGTCCTCGAGTTTAAATACTCAGCCTCTCCAACTAGACGTACAACTGAGACAGCAGTTGGAACTGGTCTACCAAATCATTGTCTTCACCAACCTAACTGGTTCTATTTCCTCAACCTTTTCATTTCCTCATTACTGTGTTGAGTGTTTGTTCATATCTGTGTTTGAAGACTTCGACTGAAGACTTTCTCAATTTCCTCAGATCAATTTCTTCAGTCTGTTTGTCTTCACCTTGTGTTATCCTGTGATTACGCTTTCTGTACTCAGTGCTTGTCTTCATTTCATCTTGATGACCATGCTTTTATTCTGTTATGCTTACTTCTGAGTACTTATTCCACTGCTAGTAGTTCTTCGCTAAGGAATTTCCTCAGCGGCAAATTCCTCAGTGAAGAATTCATAAAAATCGCCTATTCACCCCCCCCCCTCTAGTCTATATAACGCACTTTCAATTGGTATCAGAGCAAGGTACTCCCTTGTTTTGTGTGATTTTGGTTTAACCACCTGGAGTTTTAGTTATGTCGACCGCAGGTATGATCAAGGTCTCGGCTGGGTGTCCTACCTTTGATGGGACGGACTACCCCTACTGGAAAAACAAGATGCGAATGCATCTTGAGGCAATTGACAACGATCTCTGGTATGTTGTGGAAAATGGTGTTCCCTCTGTCTCACCCTCACTGAACGCTACCGATGTGAAGAGATTCAAGCAACTCGATTCTCAAGCGAAGAATATCATATGTGGCCATCTGAGTAAAGGACAGTATGGAAGAGTGAGTGCTTTGGAAACTGCTAAGCTTATCTGGGATAGGCTGTCCAAAGTGAATGAAGGAGTCTCAACTCAGCGTGACTCTCGAGTTGATGTTCTTTGGAATCTCTTCAACCGCTTCAAAAGACTCGACAATGAAAATGTCCAACAAACCTTTGATCGCCTCACTGACATCTCAAATGAGCTTCAAGCCCTTGGTGCCACTGACATCACTGACCATGAGGTGGTGAAGAAACTGTTGAGATCGCTTGATTCCTAATTTGATACTCTGGGACTGATGATACAAGAACGGGCTGACTACAAGTCTCTTGATCCTGCCGATATCCTCGAAAGGCTAAATACTCACGAGTTCCAGCTTGCTGAAAAGAGAGATCTCTATGGTTCGAGCTATGGCAAACCACGTGCCCTGAAGGCCAAGGTTGTGTCTGAGTCTGAATGTGAGGATTCTGGTAGTAGCCTTGGTGATCCTGAAGAATTGAGCCAGGAGCTAGCACTACTCGTGAAGAAATTCCAGAAGTTCTCAAGACGTGGTCGCTTTGGAAAATCCTCAAGAAGCAGTGATTCCTCATCAAGTGACTATAAGAGAAGGCTGTGCCACAAATGCAAGAAACCTGGTCACTATACTCAAGATTGTCCCCAGTGGGAAAAGGAATTGAAGAAGAAGAAATACAAGGATTATAGTTCTGATGATGCGAAGAAGAAGAAGAAATCGTCAAAATCTTCGTCATCAAAATCCTCGAAGTCTTCATCTCACAAGAAGAGCAGCTCCAAGAAGGCTCGGGCATTCATTGGCAAGGAAATGGACTCTGAAGCTGAATCTGAGGAACATGAGGAAGAGGAGGCGTCTGAAGAATCCAAATCTGGTGTGGCGAGTCTGGCCTTCGCTACTGCTTTCGTTAGCAAGTCCATCTTCAACACTGAAGAAACTGACCCCACCGACAAGCCTGATGAAGATAATGATGACTACGCTCCCACCTATTGCTTCATGGCGAAAGGTGCAAAGATACTCAAATACACCTCCTCTAAATCTAGTGAAAATGAATCTGATGAGGATCTCAAGCCCAGCTACTCTAAACTTGCTAAGATTGCTGTAAAACAACAAAGGGCTTTTGAAAAGGTTCAAAACATGCTAGACAAAAGTGATGATATGTTGGGTGAAGAAATGGATCGCACTAAAGACCTGACTGAAAATCTTCAGAGACTTCAGTCTAGGTTTGTTAACCTTCAAAGTCATCATAACACTCTCTTATCTGACCATGAGAAACTTTCTTATGAATTTCTTCAAAGAAAGCAAGATCTTGAGAAGCTAAGAGTGAGTTATGAAGATCTTCAGAAGGAGCGCGATTCATTACTAGCTCAACAAATCAGCGCCCCTCGGGAAGAATTTGTTCCTCCGTGCTTAAAGTGCATTGAACGTGAATCTGCTAATTCTTCACCTGAATGTTCAAATGCTTCAACTGTTACAAATTCTTCACCTGCCTCTGCTATCACTAATTCCTCATCTGAGGACATTGCTAGTATCACTGACGATGCAGGGCTGAAGGAATTGTACATGACAGGCATGTACAAAAGCCTCAAAGGGCATCAGACCCTTTGTGATGTAATTAAAAAGCAGATCCTCAACAGAAACCCTAGGAAAGAGGGTATCGCCTTTGAGAGGAAACTTAATGCTGATGGAACATATTGGAAGCCTGAGCAGTACCCCAAAACCTCATGGGTTGCTGCAAAGGGACCTCCAGTTGATCCATCTAACTTATCTGGCTTTACATGTGAATCTCCTCATTCTTCTGATGAGTCATTTGACTCCAACTATAAACTGTTCAAAAATCAGAATGGTGAAGTATTTGCTAGATATGTTGGCACTAACTGCAGGAACAGTTCTCCTATGAAGAAAATCTGGGTTCCCAAGAAGTGCCTTGAAAGTCTTCAGGTGAATGTCCTCATGACACCACCTATGAAGAACAGGAACCCCAGATCAAATCCTTCACGTGGCTCAAATTCCTCAAATGGATCAAAGTCCTCACATGATTATCATCGTGCTAACAACTCTGTTTCGCAGGGTAGAGCTAAGGGCTATGAATATGTGCATTATTCTTCAAACCATTATGTTCATAAGTCCTCGAAGAATTTCTCTGCTTATTCATATGCTTACCCTAACCCCTCTTATGTGAAACGAAATGGTTTGGCCTCTATGCCACCATTCTCGTATGGTGCTCGCAGAGTGATAAACTCTTTGCCACCCCTTCAGATGTGGGTGGTGAAGAAAAAGAACTAATCTCTTCTGCAGGGTCAGGTCTCCAAACGTGCTTTAACGTCTGAGGAATTTGCTGGGGACCTGACAAAATTGCCTGAAAGGACGCAGGCGAATCATGATGAAATGAACCTTCATTTCACACGTCCTCATACTGCTATATCTGATTACTGATTGATGAAATTCATCTGATGAACTTGATATCATATTCTTCACTGATGAAGCATATGAGATTGTAAGCTACACTAATTCATCTGCAGGATGATCAACCCAAAGCTACTGAGTGGGTCCTCGATAGTGGATGTATGAATCACATGACTGGTGACAAGAATCTATTGATGGATGCTCCCTTATCACCGTCACATCTGAAGCATATCATCTTTGCTGACAAAGGCAAAAGTCAGGTATTGGGTCTTGGTAAGGTTGCAATCTCTAAGGATAAACACATGGACAAAGTCATGCTTGTTGAGTCCTTAGGATACAACCTCATGTCAGTCTCAATGCTTTGTGATCTTGATATGGTTGTTGTCTTTGGCAAGTATCGCTGTGTTGTGATTATGGAAGCTGACAATTCCAAAGTCTTCAAAGGCTTTAGAAGAGGAGATTCGTATATTGTTGATTTCTCTACAGGACCACAGCCAGCCGTGTGTCTACTTGCAAAAGCTTCAGAAGGCTGGCTATGGCATCGACGACTTGGTCACGCAGGCATGAGGAATTTGCACACGCTTGCGAAGAAGAAGCATGTCATTGGCATTGAGAATGTCAAATTCCTCAAGGATCACTTATGCGGAGCCTGTGAAGCTGGAAAAATGACCAAGGCCAAGCATCCAGCGAAGACTATCATGACCACTACTCGTCCATTCGAATTGCTTCACATGGACCTCTTCGGACCTAATCATTACTCAGCAGTCACTAATGATGCATCTCTATATGGTTTTGTAATTGTTGATGATTAATCTCGATATACATGGGTACACATTGTTACTTACAAACATGAAGTGCAGGAAGTCTTCAAACGTTTTTCCTCGAGGGCTTCAACCAACTTTGGTGTGAAGATCGAGCACATCAGAAGTGACAATGGAACTGAGTTCAAGAATTCCGGTCTTGATGACTATCTTGATGAACTTGGTATTACTCATGAGTTATCTGCTCCCTATACTCCTCAGCAAAATGGCGTCGTGGAGCGCAAGAACAGAACTCTTGTTGAGATGGCTTGCACTATGCTTGATGAATACAAAACGCCTCATCGTTTTTGGATTGATTCAATTGATACTGTGTGCCACATCATCAACAGAGTATATGTTCACAAATTCTTCAAGAAGACGGCCTATGAACTCCTCACTGACAAGAAACCCAATGTGAGTTATTTCAAAGTCTTCGGTGCTAAATGTTGGATTAGAGATCCTCACCACAATTCTAAATTTGCACCGAAAGCACATGAAGGTTTTATGCTTGGTTATGAAAAGGACTCGCACACCTACAGAGTCTTCAACATTGTTCTTCACAAGATTGTTGACACTGTAGATGTGCGGTTCGATGAAACTAATGGCTCGCAAAGAGAGCACCTACCTTCTGTGTTAGATGAACCAGCACCTGAGGATTCTATCAAGTTCAAGGCAACTGAGGATGTCATTCCTACTGAAGAATCTGCTGAAGAATTCATTCCAGTTCATGAAGAACGTCGAGCTGATGCACCTGAAGAAAATGCTGAGGAAAATGCTGCTGAAGAAAATGCTGATCAAACTCCTCAGCGACAACCATCTCATCCTCACGTTGCAAAAGAAGTGCAAGTGGAGAAGATCATCGATGACATTAGAGCACCAGGTCCTCTTACACGCTCAAAAGCTTCACATTTATCTAACTTTTGTGGGCACTATGCTTTTGTCTCTATCACAGAGCCCACTAAGGTAGATGAAGCATTTTTGGAGCCAGAGTGGATTCAGGCTATGCAAGAAGAATTACATCAGTTCGAGCTCAACAATGTTTGGGAACTGGTCAAACATCCAGATCCTCGCAAGCATAATATCATTGGCACAAAGTGGATCTACCGCAACAAGCAAGATGAAAATGGCCTTGTGATGAGGAATAAGGCATGACTGGTAGCTCAAGGCTACACACAGGTTGAAGGAATTGATTTCGATGAAACTTTTGCACCTGTTGCTAGACTTGAGGCTATTCGCATATTACTTGCTTATGCTAACCATCATGATATCATCTTATATCAAATGGATGTGAAAAGTGCATTCCTCAATGGTAAGCTTGAGGAAGAAGTATATGTTGCTCAACCCCCAGGTTTTGAAGATCCAAAGAATCCTGACAAAGTCTTCAGACTTAATAAGGCCCTCTATGACCTCAAGCAAGCCCCTCGGGCGTGGTATGATACATTGAAGGAATTCTTCGTGAAGAATGGCTTCACACCCGGTTCACTCGACCCTACTCTCTTTACTAAATCTTATGATGGTGAACTGTTTGTGTGCCAAATATATGTTGATGATATTATCTTTGGCTGTACTGACCAACGTTATAGTGATGAATTTGCCTATATGATGAGTGAAGAATATCAAATGTCTATGATGGGAGAGTTGAAATTCTTCTTAGGTTTTCAAATTCGTCAACAGCACAATGGTATATTCATATCTCAGGAGAAATACCTCAAAGATGTACTGAGGAAATTCGGCATGCAAGATTGCAAAGGCGTCAAAATTCCTATGCCCACAAATGGCCATCTATGCACTGATGAAAATGGTATTGACTTCAATCACAAGGTATACCGCTCCATGATTGGTTCTTTACTGTACTTATGTGTATATAGGCCAGATATAATGCTTAGTGTTTGCATGTGTGCCCGATTTCAAGCCGCACCGAAGGAATCACACCATAAGGCTGTGAAGCATATTCTTCGATATCTAGCTCACACACCAACACTAGGATTATGGTACCCCAAGGGCTCTGATTTTGATCTCATTGGATATTCTGACTCTGACTATGCTGGTGATCGTGTGGACCGCAAGTCAACTTCTGGCACTTGTCATTTCCTCGGACGATCTTTGGTCTGTTGGTCCTCGAAGAAACAGAACTGCGTATCACTGTCTACTGCAGAAGCTGAATACATTGCTGCTGCTCTTGCTGTGCTCAACTGCTTTGGATGAAGCAAACACTCAAAGACTATGGCGTCAACGTGAAGAATGTGCCTCTCCTCTGCGACAATGAGAGTGCCATCAAGATTGCTCACAACCCAGTTCAGCACTCGAAGACAAAGCACATTCAGATTCGTCATCATTTTCTTCGTGATCATGTGTTGAAGGGCGACATCTCCATCGAGCACGTGAAGACTGAAGAACAACTAGTTGATATCTTCACTAAGCCCTTGGATGAGAAGAGATTTAGCAAGTTTCGGTGTGAGCTAAATATCTTAGAATCTTCGAATGTTCTTTGAAAGGGACACACACCCTGACACTTATGCAAAATTGATGACTTAGATGTGCAACACATGAAGAAACGTTTTTCTTCAATCAATGAAGAATAACACTCTAAGTGTGAAGAAATTAATGAAGAATTTGATTCTCAGAACCCTACGACAATTGTACGTGGTGTCTGAAATCATCATTCTTATACGGTGGGTCACGCCACCACAAAAAGTTGAAAATCTTCAATTTGAGTTTTTCCTCAGTTTTTCAAATTCTTCAACTTTGCAAAATCTTCACTGTTTCCGTCGTCTTTCTTCATTGGCTATATATATATATATATATATGAGTTTATGTCCTCTACAGCATTCACTTATAGCTATTTCTTCAAGTTGCTTTTTCTGCTAAGTGAATGTGATCGGGCCCTTCCCCCTCTATGCTATACTCAACCCAATCTGTTCACAAATTCTTCATGTGCGTTCTATTTGAAACTCGTTCAAAATCTTCACTGTGTCCTTGTCAGCTGAAGAAATTGCGAACGAAACTTTAAAACAAATCTTATCCAAATTTTTGGTTTTGCCGCTCAAACCGTTCCGCATCCCACAATGCATTATTCTATTCACCCACGATCATACACGATCTCAACTACACAGTACGTGGGTGACACATGTCGCGAGAAGGAGAAAGGGCAGGGGCACGTTCGTCCCAAAATCTTCGGGCGAACAGTTTTTACCGTGTCTATAAATACCCCTCTCCCCTTCCCCACTTCATTTACTCCGCTCGATCGCCACTCTCTCACTCGAGCTCCTCAAACCCTAGCGCCGCCGCTACTCCATCGTCGCCGGTGAGGAAGAGCTTCGCTTCCTCGACCTCGTCGCCGTCGTACTCACGCCGACCGCGGAAATCTTCACTCCGCCGCCGCCGTAGCTGTCTTCCTCTGCCAAGTTAGGGCGTGGGAGATCTAACCTGACGAACTTCACATATGTTCTTCTCAGTTCGTCGTGTTCTTCACTTCGGGTAATTAAAAGTTACTTTTATTACTCACTTTGATTCTCAAACTTTCCTGAAAATCTTCAAAGGTGTTTATTCTTCAAATCTTCACACATATGAACACCTCACACATCATATGATCTTGAACTGTTTCTCTAAGCAATCATTTTCTTCAAGATTCCCTAATTGTGTGGATCTTCGATCTGTACAACTCTGGAACCTAAGACAAGAACGCTTAGTGAAATTCCTCAAGGTTCATCTGGTCAATTCCTCAAAACTTGTTCTTTTCGAAAAACCTTCTGAGAACGCATATGACCTCTCCAAATTCCTCGCACCTATACTCTGTTCATAGGTACTCATGTCTGCTGCTGAATCACTAGGTTCTCATCAACTTAACTCATTTGCAGCGTTCCTCGAAGAAAAATTGCATACTTCTTTAGAGAATTCGATTGTTCAAATTCCTCAACTGAAGAATATGGCAGACAGTAAGAAGCCGCAG
Organism: Triticum timopheevii; assembly: GCA_963921465.1. Taxonomy (NCBI): domain Eukaryota; kingdom Viridiplantae; phylum Streptophyta; class Magnoliopsida; order Poales; family Poaceae; genus Triticum; species Triticum timopheevii. The sequence goes on from OY997266.1 coordinate 130,296,806, forward strand.
AAAGGAGGAAAGAAACCTGAGGTTATGACTACGTTTGAAATCCCTGAGGAAATTTATGCTGACTATTGCACACCTGATGAAGCAAAATTTGGCAAAGAAAACAAAAATCAGCGCAAGGTGCGCATACAGAGGATTGAACAGAGATGGGCAAGGGAATGGAGGGAATACAAATATGTGACTCCAAAGTACATGAGGAAATTCGCCCTCAACCCTCCATGCCCAAGAGCTCCATTGGCACCTGGCCAAGTAGCTGACCCCACAAGCCTCAAACTTGGTGAGGACTTTCCTGAAGAATGGGCCAAGCGCCAAGCTAAATTGGCAAGACAAGCCAAGGAGGCAGTGAAGAAATTCAATGAGGATTCTGCCACTGCTACTGCTACTGAGGCCTCGGTCAAACTGAGGAAATCCATGCCAAAGAAGCCTCCTCGTAAGCCAAGTGCTTCACCAACAGCGCCCTCACGGCCAAGTTCCTCAGCAATGCCCTCACGGCAAATTCCTCACACTGCTACTGCTCCACCAAAGTCCTCAGCAGCTCCTTCAAAGTCCTCAGCTCCTGTGCATCTTGCTACATGTCAAAGGACTGCTGGTTTCTCGATTGCCTCTGGTGTTTCAGCAAGTTCCTCAGCTGCACCAATTTCCTCATCAGGCCCCACACTGTTGAAGACGAAAGCAATAGCTGGACGAGGTCCACGGCCAAGTCCAAAGAAGAAACAGGTCGCATTCCATGTGCCTTCTGATGATGAAGCCTCTGATGATGAACTTGCAGAAATCATCAGAGACAGACAAGTGAAGGCCGATAGAGCCAAAGGCACATCTGTGCCACTGCTTTTGGATCCGAGGAAAATCCTCGATTACATTGATCTCTGGCACAAGGATCCTAACACCCCTATGCCTGATTTTCATCTGACCTCTGGTCAAAGTCACATGCTGACCCATTTCATCACTGAAGAGAAATGGAAGTTTGAAAAGGCAAGAGAGATCAAGAAAGCGCAATACAAAAAGGAGAAGCTCCTGAAGAAAAATGTTGTCAGAATGACACTTGAGGAACTTCTCCAGGCTCAGTCTGAAATTCAAGCCCTCAGCAAAGACTTTGATGCCTACTATGCTGATTGGCAAGGAGCTAAAGTGAGATTCGTCAATCTGACGAAGAAATTCACAAATGTTGCAGCCCCATCGCAACAAGAAAATCTTCAGGCTGTAGACTCTGCTCAGCCTGCTGAAGAACATGCCAGCACCGCTGATGACTTTTAGCCTGCTGAAGAAAATGCTAGTTCCAGGGCTGGTGAAGAAATTTCAGCCGCTGAAGAAATTACCAGGGCATCCACTAGTGGTGCGCTTGAAGAAACTGAAGAGATCAGGGCAACTACATCAGTTGCGCCTGAAGAAAATGAACCAGATTCCTCAGCTCCTCCCGCGCCTACACCAACTCCAATTCTTCCATCTGCATCTGATGTGAAGAAGACCAAGGCTGCAGAGCGAGCTGCAGTGAAGAAACGGAAGGCATCAGCTGCGTCAGAATCTTTGGCTGCAAAGAAAATAAAGCAAATGACCAGCTCATTTGAAAATCCAATTGATGTTGTTCCAATTTCATCCATGCCATCAAAGGACCTTGTTCCTTTTGGAGAAGACTATGAGATCCCAAGCGGATCTGATGAAGGAAATCATTTTGCTGCTTCGTCAGAGCAGATTGATGAAGAAATTGAAGTGGACGAAATCCCTTCAACGCCAGTCATTTCCTCACCTATGCCTCAGTTCACAGCTGAAGAGGCTGGTGTTGAGGAAATTGAAGATGAAGATGTGGATATAGGATGCACCACACCTGTGATGAATGATGACTTTTGGGAAAGTCGGCATCCCAATACTCCTCTCTTCACCCCTATCCAACAGATTCCTCAGTCCCCTGCACCAACAGTTCAAATGGGCTCTGAAGAAACTCAACCCACTCCCTCTGTGCATGAAGACATTCCAGCCGCTAGTGCTGAAGAACCTGCTGCTGCTGATCCTCAGATTGCACACGAAGAGGAACCAGAAATTCCTCAGCCTGAAGAACCTGAGCTCGCGATTCCTGAGGTGGTGATGCAACTCACTGACACCCCTCTGCCAAAGCCAAAGAATCCGTTCTCAAGCAAACAGAAGTTCAAGGCTGAAGACTTCTTTTCCGAGCATGTATTCTTCACTGACTACAACCCCTATGACTCTGCTCGCATAAGGAAGAGGCGTTTCTGGACTGCTAGTCAAGCCAACTTCTATTCCTTTGTGCTGTTTGACAAAGATAAAATCTTCGATCATGCACATATTCCTCACGTGGATATGGAATCTCTGTCATGCTTCGAGCCAGTCCTCAGTGTTCTTCATGATGCAGGATTACTCAATTTCTACACTGACATCTGTGATTGGAATGAAGAACCTCATTCTTCAGTTCTACGCTACACTGCATATCACTGGAGACGCTGAAGATGTCAACTCATGGGTGTTGGACTGGATGACTGAAAACACTCACTACAAGGCACCAGCAACTGAATTGCTTCGTGTCCTTCCTCTCAATCCTCCCCATGACAGTGCACGTTGCATCTACAGTGACCCTGAACTGACAAATCACTATATGCAAGTGCTCATGAAGCCTTTGAAGCCTGGGCAGGCCCCACGAACCAAATTCCTCGTCAAGGAACTACTCTATGTGCCTCGGACTGTCTATCGCATTCTGACGAAGACAATGAGTCCTATCAAAGGCCACGACTCAAATGATGAAGAAGTCGTTGGCATCATGAAGAATATGCTTTTCAACATCATTCATGGTGTTCCCGTCAACTTCCATGATTTCTTCATGAGGACTCTGGGCAATATTGCTATGTCACCATTCGAGCTGAAGCCCTATGCTCCTTGGATTATGAGATTCATCACGGCAAGATCTTCACTGAATTACAAAGCTGACACTATGAACCATGGTAGCTACTTGCCTCCCATTGAAGTCCTCAAACGGACAGTTTCATCAGATGATGATAAAGGCAAGGCAGCTGCTGTGATCGATGAAGGCATTCGTCCATTGGATGGTCAATTTCGCAAGGCTACATCTTACTCTACCAATGACGACTCTGCCACACATGACTCTGCCGCAAATACCTCAGCCAAGCAAAATCCTCAAGCCACAGAACCCAGGGTGATGACTGACCGTGAGTTACTCCTCAGTCTTCATCAGAAGATTGATCGCAATCACAAATGGGTAAAGCGTCAGTTTGGTGCACTTCTTCACAATATGACCTCAACACACAATGCTGTGAAGAAGAACCAATACTACCTTCATGAAACCTTCAACCGCACCTGGGCTGTCCTCACTCATGTCTATAGCGCTGAAGAACTGAAGACTATGGGTCTCAAGGAAGAATTTGACTGGTCTGCACGAAGAAATTCAAGAGGGTCAAAATTCCTCCACTGGTGGCTAGCTCTTATTCTTCATCGCGTGACACTGATGAGAATGAAGATTTGGACGACACTGCGGCAGGCCCTGCTACAACAAACAACCCCGACAACGCTGGCGCTCCTCCATCGACTTGAAATTCTTCAGGGGCGTTAGTCCTCAGTTTCAATCCTTTTGGTCATTTGATGACAAAGGGGGAGAAATCTGAGTTAGTCTTCAAGCGGGTCTATATTAAGGGCATTTTTTTTAAGTTACAACTCTCGTTCTTCTGAAACTTTTATTTGGATCGAGTTGTAATCTTAAACCCGATGGTGCGCTGATACTTTTGTTGCATTATGCTTTGCATGCTTATTCCTCGTTAATGACATTGCACGCATGTTGATTCTCATCAGGCACCATATTTCATCATGCATTTCAAATTCTTCATATTATATATCAAATGCGTGTATGAATTACAAGATATAGGGGGAGATCTCCATGATTCAACTCTTCAAATGTGCATTGCCTCAAACGCAAATTCCTCACTATGCACATCTTCAGGGGGAGTTCTTCTATATCTTGCTATCAAATTCCTCAATATCAGTATTTACACTTCATACATTTATCCCGCTGAAAACTTAACATATATTGTCATCAATCACCAAAAAGGGGGAGATTGTAAGTGCATCTAGTGCCCCTTAGTGATTTTGGTGTATTGAAGACTTATAGGTTAAGGGACTAATGCGTTTGTGAGTGTACACAGGTCTATAAGTCTATGAGGAGTTTGATATTTACAGAGAAAGTCAACCCCTAAAAATGAAGTTCTTCGACTGAAGACTTTGATATTCTGAAGGCTTTCTGAAGACTTTGAAAGTGAAGAAATTGGTGTGACCTTGAAGACTTGGTATTCATTTGAGGAACATGAAGCGTGAAGACTTTTGTTTTCGTAGTTTCATTTTCTCTTTCTTGGTCATAGGAAACACCGTACTGTTAAAGGGGGTCGAGGAAATACTAAGGAAAAATTTCCATGTGATGCTCAACTCAAAATCCTACACCTACCAATCCCTTCGAGTGAAGCCTTTGGAAATCTCATACAGTTCAGTCACTTTCTTCAGTGACAGAGACAAAGTTCTTCTGGTCGCTGATGAATTTGTTCTGACTGAGGAGTTAGGAATTCGCCAGTGCGAATTGCCTACACAGTGAGGAACATGATAGCCCTGAGGAATTTGAGAGTCAAATTTCCGACTGTTGCTGTGCTGCGTGCCAGCTGTCACAAAATATCTTATCCACCTAACGGTCATATCATTGAAGGGCATTTATGTCTTATCATGTCGGGCTGCTCCCTAGGCTATAAATAGCCGCCCCCTACAACCACTAGCTGGTTGGCTGCTCTGAGAGAACTTGACACTTGTCATTTGAGAGCAACCCATCCTCCGAGGACTTTGAGCGAAAATCATCGAGTGAGGAAAACCCAAAACCAAACCCCTACAAACCCAAAGTGATTGAGCATCACTGAAGAAATTGATCCTGCGTGGATCCGACGCTTGTTACCTTTGAAGATTGTGCTTCTTCCAGACGGTTAGGCGTCATGGTCTAGAGCATCCAAGAGGAATTGTGGATCGCCGAGTGACCAAGTCTGTGAAGGTTTGGAAGTCGCCTAAAGACTTACCACGAGTGATTGGACGAGGTCTGTGTGACCTTAGTTCAAGGAGAATACGGTGAGGACTGGGTGTCCTGGGCTGTGTGCTCAGTGACTGGGTGTCCGGGACTGTGTGTCCTCGAGTTTAAATACTCAGCCGCTCCAACCAGACGTACAACTGAGACAGCAGTTGGAACTGGTCTACCAAATCATTGTCTTCACCAACCTAACTGGTTCTATTTCCTAAACCCTTTCATTTCCTCATTATTGTGTTGAGTATTTGTTCATATCTGTGTTTGAAGACTTCGACTGAAGACTTTCTCAATTTCCTCAGATCAATTTCTTCAGTCTGTTTGTCTTCATCTTGTGTTATCCTGTGATTACGCTTTCTGTACTCAGTGCTTGTCTTCATTTCATCTTGATGACCATGCTTGTATTCTGTTATGCTTACTTCTGAGTACTTATTCCGCTGCTAGTAGTTCTTCGCTAAGGAATTTCCTCACCGGCAAATTCCTCAGTGAAGAATTCATAAAAATCGCCTATTCACCCCCCCCCCTCTAGTCGATATAACGCACTTACAAAGAAGTAGGTCGGTGGCCGCCCGAGGGGCCCACGAGATAGGGGGGCGTGCCCTGTAGGTGTGGACGCGCCCTCCACCCTCGTGGCCGCCTCGGCTGCTTCTTGACTTGCACTCCAAGTCCTCAGGATCACGTTCGTTCCAAAAATCACGCTCCCGAAGGTTTCATTGCATTTGGACTCCGTTTGAAATTCCTTTTCTTCGAAATACTGAAATAGGCAAAAAAACAGCAATACGGGTTGGGCCTCCGGTTAGTAGGTTATTCCCAAAAATGATATAAATGTGTAAAGTAAAGCCCATCAACATCCAAAACAGGTAATATAATAGAATGGAACAATCAAAAATTATAGATACGTTGGAGACGTATCAGCGTGTAATTGTGGAGGGGGGCACCGCACACGGCTAAAAGATCAACTTGTGTGTCTACGGGGTGCCCCCTCCCCCGTATATAAAGGAGGAGAGGGGAGGCCGGCCAGCCCTCCTTGGCACGCCCCCAAGAGGGGAATCCTACTAGGACTCCAAGTCCTAGTAGGTTTCCACCAAAAGGGAGAGGGGGAAGGAAGGAGAGAGAGAGGGAGAAGGAAAGGGCCCCCCCCTTCCTAGTCCAATTCAGACTCAAGGGGGAGGGGGCGTGCGGCCTGCCCTAGCCTCCCCTCTCTCCACTAAGGCCCATCGAGGCCCATTAGTTCCCCCGGGGGTTCCGATAACCCTCCGACACTCCAGTTTTATCCGAAACTTCTCCGGAACACTTTTGGTGTCCGAATATAGTCGTCCAATATATCAATATTTATGTCTCGGCCATTTCTAGACTCCTCGTCATGTCCGTGATCTCATCCAGGACTTCGAACAAATTTCGGTACATCAAATCACATAAACTGATAATACCAATCGTCATCGAACGTTAAGCGTGCGGACCCTATGGGTTCGAGAACTATGTAGACATGACCGAGACACGTCTCCGGTCAATAACCAATAGCGGAACCTGGATGCTCATATTGGTTCCTACATATTCTACGAAGATCTTTATCGGTCAAACCGCATAACAACATACGTTGTTCCCTTTGTCATCGGTATGTTACTTGCCCGAGATTCGATCGTCGGTGTCATCATACCTAGTTTAATCTCATTACCGGTAAGTCTCTTTACTCGTTCCGTAATACTTCATCCCGAAACTAACTCATTAGTCACAATGCTTGCCAGGCTTATAGTGATGAGTATTACCGAGAGGGCCCAGAGATACCTCTCCGAAACACAGAGTGACAAATCCTAATCTCGATCTATGCCAACCTAACAAATACCTTCAGAGACACCTATAGAGCACCTTTATAATCACCCATTTATGTTGTGACGTTTGGTAGCACACAAAGTGTTTCTCCGGTATTCGGGAGTTGCATAATCCCATAGTCCGAGGAACTTGTATAAGTCATGAAGAAAGCAGTAGCAATGAAACTGTAGCGATCATAATGCTAAGCTAACGGATGGGTCATGTCCATCACATCATTCTCCTAATGATGTGATCCCGTACATCAAATGACAACACATGTCTATGGTTAGGAAACATAACCATCTTTGATTAACGAGCTAGTCAAGTAGAGGCATACTAGGGACAATATGTTTTGTCTATGTATTCACACATGTACTAAGTTTCCGGTTAATACAATTCTAGCATGAATAATAAACATTTATCATAAAATAAGGAAATAAATAATAACTTTATTATTGCCTCTAGGGCATATTTCCTTCATGAATAGAACTATTATTTCCACGTTGTCTGGCTCTACTTGAAAATTTATGTCCATCCACCAGTTTGGGTCCAATTGAATCCCTTCTTGGATTGCAGCGATTTCAGCTTCGAGCGCATCTGTGAAATTTTGGAGTGCTCTGATCATCATGAATATTATCATAGTATCGCTCTTATATGGTCTATGAGAGTCGTCCCCGCATCGATCGTTGGTCCGTTCTTGGTAATGTCCGCACAATCAACATTAAGTCTAGTGTTACTAGAGTCTCGAGGTCTCCATTACTCCGCATGCACAATGTAGGCTTCCTATAAGTACTAGCCCCGCAAGTGAACTCTACCACACACTTGCTTTTTCAATTGGTAGGCATGGGTGTGTTGTTGTAGTGCTAAGAGGGGGGTGATGTAGTTGCAAAGGGAGCGGTTTGGAAGCTTTGATTGGAACAAACTGTTTCTGGTGTGTCACCTCATGGAGGACGTGCCATGCTCTCCACCATGATCATCTGGCACATGAGACGTTGGTTGCCCGAGAGTTTCTCGAGCAGACTGCAAATTCATCCTGGTGTTGAGTCCTGGAGATCATCATCAACAAGAATGTTGCATACCTCTCGCATGGCATGCCGGAGTGCAACAATATGGGGCATCGGATGAGGCCATGGTGAACATCCTTGGCTCCATTTCCATAACTAGTGCAAGTGAGAGAATTGGTCATGTGTTTGTGGTGTTTGTTCTTTTTGGTGGCCAAGGAAGGCTTCATGTGTCGCCTTTAATGTAAGGTATGAACTTTCATCGGTGCTTAGCTCCTCCAAATCAAGTCTAGGTTGGTCGAAGTCGAGCCTGTTATGCACTACATGCCCCCAAGTTCTGTGCACCAAGCTTACCTTGTGAACCGAGGTAGTATGAGATTCTGACGGAGAATGTGCCTAGCTTGACAGGATACCAAAAGCAATAAAGCCCACGTATAGACCCCGTGAAGCTTTGGTCTTTACAATCTCGTCTATGTCAAGTTGATAAAAAGTGTTCCCAGAGCATGTCCATCTCTCATGTTCCATCTGCGTTTAGCAGTTTCGGCACCCACTTTAAGCAACATCGGTGTCTTGCTTTAATGGGAGGACGTGGTTTTTCCCGTGGGATCCAAGGGTCATGCCATATACGAACACTAGATCCACCCCCAATCCGCTAGATGATGCCTTTCTTCAACAATTCCAGATTACGCTCAATGGCTTTCCAAGTTGACGAGGCGCTACCTGAGGAAATTGTTTCAACCAACAATTGATTTGGATAGCAACACCAGGCGCCCAGCAAGCCCGCTCGCAGCTCCTGCTTGCCTATCCACGTCCACACCATTCCAAGCTTAGATGACAAAGGCTGAAGATGATGGTAGTTTGGTCTTATTTGTTGGGCAATGTAAAAAAAAATGTGACATGTCAAACAAGTTAACTGATGTTGACCCGCAACTAACAAGAAGTAATGGCAAAATTAAGAGAGAGACGCTACATCTACGAACACATACGAGATTTAAGGTTACGGGGTGAGGTGTATGATTGGAAGTCAGGGGGAGGTAGGATCTGCAGTGAAAATCAAAGGGGGTTAGTGAGAGATGGGGATCCATAGGTTGTTCCCGTAGGTCTAAGGTTTTTAAAATTAAGGTGGGTACTAACAAAATAGTGGCAAAATCGACTGGATTTCATAATGGCAAAATTGAATAGCATGACATAACTAGTGACAAAACTAATAAAAACAACTGAACTACTACAACTCTAATTAAGATACAATGCAATGCTACTACACTGTCAAAGAAACTACACATGAAGTTGTCATCACTATTATCATTAACCTCATTCCTAGCTAGATCGATACAATTGTGTGATTGTGTCCAAATGTGATGCACTAGTTGTCCTTCGATGATGGAGTGCTACTTCCTTTCAACGAGCACATGTATGATCTATACCGAAGCATAGCGTGCCAGTTTTTGCTCCGGGGCAGTCGAGGTGAAGTTTCACCTGACTTGCGGCTTGGCGCTCAAGTTTTTATTTGAAACTATAACTTGGCGGTCAAATTCAGTTAAGTCAAGAACTGAGTGGCCGGAGAGGCAAGACAACAATACAACTCGTTCCTCATCCGGTCTCATGTTGGATCTTGACCGTCGAGTTTCCATCGGACGGTGTTAGCACGAAGCACGCCGAACCTTCTATATACCGCCCCCCTGCGTCTAAGCTGACTAGTCAAACCAAAACCCCTCCGCAGCCGTGCAACCGGAGCACCTCACGCCGACGCCGGCACATCGCACTCGCCGCCGGCCGCCACAGCACGCGGCCTCGTCGATCGTGGCCGCCCTGTCTCGCGTCTCCTCCTCCGACCTCCGCGAATCGGTCAGCCTCCCTTCTGAATCCCAGCTCACAAAGTTATGTGTAGTTTCCGTTCGAGTTCGTGGCGTGCGGCATTCGAACTCGACTCGCACGCGTGATTGTCCGAACCAATTTAGTGCGGCCGGGAGAGCATGCGCGCTCGAATTTGTGCGTTTACCTGGTTTTTTGTGGTGGTAGGATCGCATTCGCATTCGCATTCGCATTCGGACCGGTTGGGTGGGTGGGGATTGGTGTTGCTCGGTGGTCGGTGCACGGCGGGGGCGGGGAGGGTGCTCGGCTCGGGGCTGGGGACAGGATACTACGTCTGGCCGCCCCGCCGGCTTCGGTCGCCGGGTCGCGACGTCGTGGCGTCATCCGCCGCCCCAGGAGAGTCGTGGTACGGCGGCGTGAGGAGTTTCGCGGCCGGCGAGGCGGAGTCCATGGCCATGGCCCGCCATGTGTTTGTCGATTTGCTCCGCCTCGCTTTGTTCAGCGTGGTTTTGGTCGTTCGTTTCCTGCGCTTTAGAGATGCAGCTTGTATATCGCCCGTTGAACTTTGATTCTCTACTCTGTTGACGTTGCAGAATTAACGGGGATTGGTGAGATGTATATATTAATGTATATTTTGTATCTGTTTGCCTAACTATGCGGGCGGATTCTGCAGATCCCGTGTGATTAACTAGAGCTATGACCATGGGTGGCAAGGCGGCATCCACTTCCTCTTCTACTCCCCATTCACAACCTCAGGAATCTGAAGCTGTAAGTGTTGCTAAGCCTTAACCGCATGCTTTGTTCCATGCGTATCTAGAGTTCAGCCACCGATTTGCCTAACTTGTCACTGGATATGGTATTACTCCTCCCTTCTGTATTGCAACCTACTGCATGATCACCAGTCGTAATGTTGTGATATGTGCCATCACCAATCGTGGATGTGTTTATGAGGATTTTATCTGAATAAATAAAATGAAGTGCATCATGAGTAGGGTCTGGCCCAAATGCATAAAGTTTACTTAGCAACTTCAGTTCCGTAAGCATATAAAGCTTACGTTTATGAGGAAAACTAACCTATAGGTGATAAGTAAGTGTTTGCCTTGTTTTTGTCTTATCCCTGTGTGTGTTTTTTTCCCTCAATTCATGTTATAATTTTTTTTACATCCTCTGTTATTGCCTAAATAATAGATACCATATCTTCGATCTCTGTAGTCATCATTAAAAATTATTATGTGGTTGCTGATTGTAGAGTTACTGTATATATTTTCTGTCCTTAGGTAGTCGTTGGTGCTGACAATGCTTCTTCGCTTGCTTTGCTAGACTCAATGTAGAGTGGAGAGTGTTAAACGACAACTATCCAGATTGGTTGTGAAATCTCTCTGTGCAGTGGCAGCTGATTTTGATGTGGAGCCAATGCTCGAAGTCTCGAAATCAGGATTTGGTGACTACCAGTGGTATGTCGTTGTGCTACGTCTAGTTTATAATTTTACTATCTGAGTGTTTGGTTAATGAGATGAGTCTCTACTGAACAAGAAATCATCTGTCAATCATGTGCAGCAACAACGCAATGAGCTTATTTCCACGTATAAGAGAATCTGCAACAAACCTCGGGAACCCCAATGCAGTTGGACAGGTAAAGCTTTCATAACTGAATGTTTTCTTGAAGGAAATATTGTTTCATTTTCGTTCCTAATATCCAAACTAAACATATTTGCAGGCAATTGCAGACAACCTTCCTCCTTCCAGAATTGTTGAATCCACCTCTGTTGTTGGACCTGGATATGTGAACATAGTTCTATCCAGTGATTGGATCGCACAGGTCTGGTTGAGTTGTTCTATAAATAGCCTTCATTATTAACTTAATGTTACTGGTAAGTGCTAACACAAGCCCACCATACTAATGAGCCTCACAATTGCAGAGGATACAAGACATGCTTATCCATGGGATCGAATCATGGTCACCAATCTTACCAGTTAAGAGGGTGGTGCTTGATTTTTCATCTCCTAATATTGCAAAGGAGATGCACGTTGGGCATATAAGATCAACCATAATTGGAGATACACTAGCTCGCATATTTGAGTTTGCGAATATTGAAGTTCTTCGTCGTAACCATGTGGGAGACTGGGGTACACAGGTACCAAATTCACGTGAGGTCTTAAAGATTGACACAGATGGAACTCTTTATTTTACTAATATTGTTTTATCCTTTTTCAGTTTGGAATGCTGATACAATTTCTGTTTGAGAAATTCCCAAATGGGGAGGAAGCTGCCAACCAGGCCATTGGGGATCTTCAGGTACGTGTTAATAGTACCAGAGCTTAGTAGTTATCTAATACTTTAACTGATGAAACTTAATCTAAGTATGCCAAGATTTTTCACAAGGTTATGTATCTGACCTTGGATGATGATTTACCTCTAGCATCTTACTCTAATATTGAGTGGTTAACCTGCTTCCTTTCTCCAAATCTACAATTGCACTATTAGTGGTAGCACTGGTTGATATATGCCATTTTCTGTAACCCCTGAAGACTGAATCGGTGCATACAAATCTTGCTCTGAGCAATAGAAAATAATGATTATGGTCTGTTCTGCATATGTATATAGAGCATGCTACTGATATTTATCACAATGGTTGTACCTATTTCTTTCAAGTAATTTTCTTGTCTTATACTAAATTTATGAATTCTGACAAAACTCTCATTGAATGAAAGCGAATGTTTTGCTATCATCTTCCTGATCCAGCAACATCTTGTTATGTTATGCATATATGCTACAGAGTTTTTACAGAGATGCCAAGAAAAAATTTGACGAGAATCCTGATTTTAAAGGCAGGGCTCAGCAAGCAGTAGTTCGCCTGCAGGTGTTGTTTTTCTTTCAATCCTTGTTGTTTGCTCAATTTATGACTTATGGCATGACTTATTCTCACCACCAAACAATAACTGAATTGTAGAGAGGGGAAGATAGATACGTAGCTGCCTGGAAAAGTATTTGTCAAATTAGCCGGAATGAGTTTGACTTGGTGTACAAACGCCTTAATGTGGAACTTGAAGAAAAGGTATTACTACTGTTCCCTGTTTGCCTACCAACAAATATTGGGAGAGAAGTCCTGAATTTTTGACATACTATTGGAAGCTGAATTATTCTGGCGGTATGAACTAAGCTGTGGTTTCCCTAAAAATATAAGCATTGTGTTTTTGTTGCAATGTGCATTGTGTTTACTAGTGCTGGAATGTTATGTTCAGTTAATACTGATAAATATACTGTTCAAACATGTTTTGAAGTGGAATTTCAGATTTTATATTGATTATCTACATCTTTTACCTTCGTTTGAATTTTTTGCCTTACTGAAACTACCAAAGGCCTTGATCTCCAGCCAAACTTCACCAACAAGAAGCAAATGATTATTCATAGTTTTATGTACTTTTTATGCGAAATCAAGCTAGCTAAATTGTTAATTTTCTCAGGGCGAGAGCTTTTACAATCCTTACATTCCTCGTGTTTTGGAGGAATTGACTGGCAAAGGCTTGATTACAGAAAGTAAAGGCGCTCGAGTTATAGAAGGCCGAAAGCCTCCTCTGATAGTGGTCAAGAGAGATGGAGGCTTCAACTATGCTTCTACAGACTTGGCTGCTCTTTGGTCAGTTACTAAAACATCAATTAACACATTGTTCCTTTTGTAACTTCTCGCCCTAAGACATAAATTCTTTTCAGTATTTGTCAAAGAATATGAAACAAGTAGTGTTCAATATATGAGATGTAGGATCCCTATTGAACTGCATAGCTTTTAAACTCATATGTGGTTCTTATCTTTATGAAGGTACCGGCTTAATGTGGAGATGGCAGAATGGATAATATATGTAACGGATGTAGGTCAGCAGCAACACTTCCATTCGGTTTTCAGTGTGAGTACCATATCCATTTTCTTTGTAGGATGTAGAAACAATATTTCAAATGCAGTCTTGGTATACTAGTCGGTTCTTACCATATGAAGAGGACCAACTGAGATTTTGTGTGTCACAATACCTTTTGTGAAACTGATCATAGGCTGCTAGGATGGCTGGCTGGCTCCCAGATCAAAAAGAAGAGAAGTACCCAAAGGCGAGCCATGTTGGTTTTGGCTTTGTTCTTGGTGCAGACGGCTCACGTTTCCGGACCCGTTCCTCTGATGGAGCTGTTCGACTGGTAGATCTACTTGATGAGGCTAAATCCCAGAGCCTGGCACAACTTATCAAACGTCTCACTGAAAATGGTAATTGATGTTTTGACTTTTTTTTGGTTGGGGGGGGGGGGGCATTGTTCATAAAAAATGAACTCTCACCATGCCTTCAATTGTGATGATTTTTTTCAGGTCAAATTGCTAAATGGACGGATGAGGAGCTGGATAAAACTTCAGAGGCTATAGGATATGGTGCTGTTAAGTGAGTTTACATTCTCTTTCTATCATCTTTATTGGAGAGAAATGCTTTAAAACTATAAAAGGGTCATTTAAACTCATATATTCCGTTCCATGAATCAAACTTTCAAAGCGTTAAAGTTCTATTCTGTCGTATGACTGCTCGTACTCAGTAGCCTGTGCATCTAAGCATTAGAGTTCTATTCTATTATATGACTGCTCGTGCCTATTTTACGTGCACCTGCATGTATTAGAACTTGGATGCATGCGTGAAATTTACAACTTATAAAGACTTATTTACTTTTCCTTATGGTGGATGTTTAACTGCTCATAGTTCAACCGTTCTGATGATGCTTCATTTTCTACAATTTCTTTAATTCAGGTATGCTGATCTTAAAAACAATCGGCTGACGGACTACAAATTTAGCTACGAACAAATGCTAAGTGACAAGGTACTCTAGCATCTGATGGATAAGTCTGTGTACTGGGGTCTTTGTGGGGCTGCAGCACATGGTCTTTGTGGCAGTTAGGAGGATAAAGTCCTGGACCATCAAGGACTGGCTGTTAGGATAGAGTTCTGTTCTTGACCATCAAGGACTGTCAGTTAGCATCTTAGACTAGCATCTTAGACTAGCATCTTAGACTGGCATCTTAGCAGCATCTTAGCATATGCCTTGGCTGGCTAGCAGCCTATAAATATGTATCCCCAACCCCTCAGGTTGGCATGGCATTGTGTGAGAAATAAACCAACGAAAATTGTCCCAACTCTAGTGTCATCCACAACTATCAATGCTCAGGCTGAAAGGTCTAACAAGTGGTATCAGAGCCTCGTTAACCTGTACCCTGAGCATTTCCTGTGAGCAGCCCAAGTCGGTAGCAGCAGCTGCTCCGTCTGCCTCTGGTTACCTTCCTCCCTCCGGACTGTCGAGCAGCAGCTCGTCTTCATCAGCCTCCTCTTCACGCAACAGCCCCCCTGCAGCGAGCCATGTCTGCAGGTCGCTCTCAGCACACGGCTACCTCGAGCATGCGGCGCCGGCAGGAAGCCGAGCGCGCCGTGGCAGAGGAGCGTGAGCGAGCGGCTGTAGCAGCAGCTGCGGCGGCGGCAAGGGTGTCGAGGCTGGCTGCAGCGGAGCTGGCAGCAGCCAGAGCGGAGGTAGAAGCAGCCAGGGCGGAGGTAGAAGCAGCAGCAGCAGCAGAAGCAGCCCGTGAGGCTACGGCGGATGCCAAGGCACTCCGCGGCAGCCCCGGCAGCTCCAGCAGCTCCGCGACTGCCAACGACGGCGCCGACGCAGATCGCGCCAAAGTGGCGCAGGAGCGGACGGCGCAGTGGGCAGCCGAGCACGCCCACGCTCCAGGTGGAGGCGCGCACCGCGACGGCGGCTGCAACGACCAGGACCGCGGCCTCTACGAGGTCCGGACTGTGGTCAGGGATGTTGGTTCCAGTGTTGGGTGGCCTACCCTCACTAAAACCAACTACGTCGAGTGGGCCGGGATCATGAAGGTCAGGCTCCAGGTGCGGCGCATGTGGGAGGCAGTCCAGGACAGCAACGTCGACCACCTAGAGGATCGACGGGCGCTGGACGCCCTCATCGCCGTAGTCCCGCCCGAGATGCAGTTCTCGCTTTCCAACAAGCGGACTGCCAAGGAGGCTTGGGACGCCATCGCCGCGGCACGCATCGGCAGCGATCGTGCTCGCAAGTCCACCCTGCAGGCACTCCGTAAGGAGTGGGAGAGCCTGGGTTTCAAGCCAGGTGAGGACGTTGATGACTTTGCTCTCCGTCTCAACACTCTGCTGCAGAAGTTGGTGAAGTTTGGCGATGACACCTACACCGAGGAGAGAGCTGTCGAGAAGCTTTTTCGGTGCATCCCCGAGAAGTACAAGCAGATGGCTCGGTCGATCGAGTCTTTGCTGGACCTCTCCACGATGACGATCGAGGAGGCGATAGGTCGCCTCAAGGTCGTCGACACTGACGAGCCACAGCCTTCCTCGGGGCCCATCACCACCGGCGGGAAGCTGCTCCTAACTCGGGAGCCGTGGGATGCCAGCCTTGGTGACAGGAAGAAGGGGGAGCCTTCTTCCACGACGGGCGGCCGCAAGCGTGGCAAGCAGCGTAAGGCGCGAAGAGGCCCCCCGGGCAGGGCACAAGGACGTGCCGAGGGTGACGCCCGCGGAGGCGCCAAGGACGGCGCCGCTGGCAAGCCCAAGCCGGCACAAGACAACAGTTGCCACAACTGTGGCCGGTTTGGCCATTGGGCCAATGAGTGTCGGCAACCACGACAAGGCCAGGCTCACGTCGCACAGGCGAAGGAGGAGGAGACGGCTCTGTTCATGGCGCATGCAAGCATTGAGCTACCTTCAGCGACTCCAGTCGCAAAGGCCTTCATCCACCTCGATGAGCCAAAAGCACATGCTCTTCTCGGCGATGGCTCCGGGAAGGACAAGACTACGGGGTGGTGCCTCGACACCGGCGCCACCCACCACATGACCGGTCGAAGGGAATTCTTCGCCGAGCTCGACTCCGATGCGCGAGGCTCCGTCAAGTTCGGGGATGCCTCCGCTGTGGAGATAAAGGGCGTCGGCTCCGTCATCTTCACCACCAAGACGGGAGAGCACCGGCTGCTCACCGGTGTCTACTACATCCCTGCGCTAAGGAACTCCATCATCAGCTTGGGACAGCTGGATGAGAACGGCTCATGCGTGCTGATTGAGCATGGGGTCCTACGCATCTAGGATCGCCAGCGTCGCCTTCTTGCCAAGGTACCCAGAGGTGAAAATCGACTCTACGTCCTTGATGTGCAGGTGGCACAACCAGTCTGTCTCGCTGTCCGTCGGGACGACGAGGCGTGGCAGTGGCATGAGCGCTTTGGGCACCTTCATTTTGAGGCCCTGAAGCGCCTAAGTGCCAAGGAGATGGTGCGAGGCCTGCCATGCCTCGACCATGTGGAGCAGTTCTGCGACATCTGCGTGCTGACGAAGCAGAGACGACTCCCCTTTCCCCAACAGGCGAGTTTTCGGGCCAAGGAGAAGCTGGAGCTCGTGCACGGAGACCTGTGCGGCCCGGTGACGCCAGCCACACCAGGAGGTCGACGCTACTTCCTACTGCTCGTCGACAATCTCTCCCGCTACATGTGGGTGATGATCCTCGGCAGTAAGGGAGAAGCGGCGGACGCCATCAGGCGCGCGCAGATTGGTGTGGAGGCGGAGAGCGGCCGCAAATTGCGCGTGTTGCGCACTGACAACGGCGGCGAGTTCACGGCGGCTGAATTCGCGTCGTACTGCGCCGATGAGGGCATCCAGCGCCACTACTCCGCGCCGTACAGCCCGCAGCAAAACGGCGTCGTCGAGCGGCGCAACCAGACGGTTGTGGGGATGGCTCGGGCTCTCCTCAAACAGAGAGGAATGTCGGCTGTCTTCTGGGGAGAGGCGGTGCTAACGGCCGTCTACATCCTCAACCGCTCTCCTACTAAGGCACTCGACGGCAGGACTCCGTACGAGGCCTGGCATGGGCGGAAGCCGGCGGTCTCTCATTTGCGGGTCTTTGGCTGCCTTGCGTTCGCCAAGGAGCTCGGCCACATCGGCAAGCTCGACGACAGGAGCACTCCGGGAGTCTTCATCGGCTACGCGGAGGGCTCAAAGGCCTACCGCATCCTCGACCCAAAGACACAACGTGTGCGCACAGCGCGAGACGTCGTGTTCAACGAAGGGCGAGGGTGGCAATGGGACAAGGCGGTGGACGACGGCTCGACGCCGACGTATGACGACTTCATTGTCGAGTACGCCCACTTCAAGGAAGCTGGGGGAGCAAACAGCTCCTTTTCGCCGGGCATGTCTACCCCGGCCCCCAAAACTACATCGACTCCGGCGCCTGCTACGCCGACGACACCACAACCGGCGACGCCGCATACTCCAGCCCCGGCGGTCACCACTCCGGGCTCGTCTTCATCAGCACCAGCTCACGCAGAGCACAACCCGATGAAGTTCGCTTCCCCGCTCACTCACGACGAGGAGCGTATCGACGTGTGGCATGACGGCGAACCGCTACGGTACCGTACGATGGATAATCTGCTCGGCGACCAGCCGGTGCCGGGACTGGTGCCACGTGACCTGGAGGCGCAGCTACAGCTCGCGTGTGAAGACGGCGAACCACGGTCCTTTGCAGAGGCCGAGAGAGACGCGGCATGGCGCGCCGCGATGCAGTTGGAGATGGATGCGGTCGAGCAAAACCGCACCTGGGAGCTCGCTGATCTCCCTCGAGGTCACCGCGCCATCACCCTTAAGTGGGTGTTCAAGCTGAAGAGGGATGGAGCCGGCGCCATCATCAAGCACAAGGCTCGCTTGGTGGCCCGAGGCTTCTTGCAGCAGGAAGGAGTCGACTTCGACGACGCTTTCGCTCCCGTGGCACGGATGGAGTCCGTGCGACTTCTCCTTGCGCTGGCTGCCCAGGAGGGCTGGCGTGTCCACCACATGGACGTCAAGTCGGCATTCCTCAACGGCGACTTGAAGGAGGAAGTCTACGTGCATCAGCCACCGGGTTTTACGATACCCGGCCAGGAGGGCAAGGTACTCCGCTTGCGGAAGGCTCTTTATGGCCTGCGGCAGGCACCCAGGGCGTGGAACGCCAAGCTGGACTCCACGCTGAAGAAGATGGGTTTCGAGCAGAGCCCGCATGAGGCTGCCGTCTACCGACGGGGGAGTGGAGGAAATGCCCTGCTGGTGGGCGTCTACGTTGACGACCTGGTGATCACCGGCACCAAAGATGCAGAGGTGGCGGCGTTCAAGGAAGACATGAAGGCCACGTTCCAGATGAGTGACCTGGGGCTCCTCTCCTTCTATCTAGGGATTGAGGTGCACCAGGACCACTCCGGGATCGCGCTTCGACAGTCCGCCTACGCCAAGCGCATCGTTGAGCTAGCTGGGCTTGCCGACTGCCATCCAGCTCTCACTCCGATGGAGGAGAGGCTGAAACTGAGCCGCGACAGCACGACGGAGGAAGTGGATGCTACGCAGTACCGACGCCTTGTGGGGAGCCTTCGCTACCTCACTCACACACGGCCGGACTTGGCATTCTCCGTCGGCTATGTCAGTCGGTTCATGGAGCGACCAACGTCGGAACACCAGCAGGCAGTGAAGAGGATCGTCCGCTACATAGCAGGGACCCTCGACCACGGCCTCCACTACCCTAGGTGTCCTGGGGCGGCACACTTCGTCGGGTACAGCGACAGCGACCACGCCGGCGACATCGACACCAGCAAGAGCACGAGCGGGATCCTCCTCTTCCTCGGCAAGTGTCTCGTGAGCTGGCAATCAGTCAAGCAGCAGGTGGTGGCCCTGTCCAGCTGTGAGGCTGAGTACATAGCGGCCTCCACCGCCTGCACTCAGGCGCTCTGGCTTGCTCGACTGCTTGGTGATCTTCTCGTTCAAGACACCAGAACGGTGCAGCTCCTGGTGGACAGCAAGTCCGCCCTGGCCCTGGCAAAGAACCCCGTGTTCCACGAACGGAGCAAGCACATCCGACTGAGGTATCACTTCATCCGCAGCTGTGTGGAAGAAGGGAGCATCGAGGCGAGCTACATCAACACCAAGGATCAGCTCGCAGACCTGCTCACCAAGCCCCTTGGGAGGGTCAAGTTCCTCGAACTTTGCTCCAGGATTGGGATGATTCAACTCTCCCACAAGACGACGTACAAGACTTAGGGGGAGAATGATGGATAAGTCTGTGTACTAGGGTCTTTGTGGGGCTGCAACACATGGTCTTTGTTGCAGTTAGGAGGATAAAGTCCTGGACCATCAAGGACTGGCTGTTAGGATAGAGTTCTGTTCTTGACCATCAAGGACTGTCAGTTAGCATCTTAGACTAGCATCTTAGACTGGCATCTTAGCAGCATCTTAGCATATGCCTTGGCTGGCTAGCAGCCTATAAATATGTATCCCCAACCCCTCAGGTTGGCATGGCATTGTGTGAGAAATAAACCAACGAAAATTGTCCCAACTCTAGTGTCATCCACAACTATCAATGCTCAGGCTGAAAGGTCTAACAGCATCCATGTTACTAACTAGTTATGTATGATAATTTTTTCTCGGTGTATTTTGGTCCCGAAGTACTTATTAAGCTACCCAAGTAGAGTGTATTATGAAGATCTAACCGTGATGCAACGAGCAGGGAAATACCGCTGTGTACCTTCAGTATGCACACGCCCGTATCTGTTCCATCATCCAGAAATCCAACAAGGATGTCGAAGAGTTGAAAACGGTGAGCATCTTGTCATACTTGTAACCCATACACCGTCTGTAGCATCGCATGATTACTGATGGTTGTTACTTTCCTTGCTTTGGATTCAGACTGAATTTATTACTCTCTGCCATCCTGACGAGCGTTCCTTAGGATTGCATCTCATCCAATTTGCAGAGGTACATGCTTTTAATTATTCATTGAAGCTGTTTAACAAGGTCTTAGATCCACTTGCTTGATTGTAATTGAAAATTCTGCCTGCGGCAGCAAAGAATTTTTAGCCTGAAAAATACCCAGGATGAAATCTCAATGGGATGCGTTTGATAAACAAGACCTACCGCTTCGGTAGAGCACCATCCTTTTATGTGTACATATATAATATACTGTGTCGTTAACTCTGGCTATACTGCAATGTTTAAGGTTGTCGAGCAGGTCTGCGACGACCTGTCGCCCCATCGCCTGTGTGACTACCTGTACACCCTATCTGAAAGATTCTCACAATTTTACACCAACTGCCAGGTACGGTACCAATCTGCTTGCCAAACCAAATATTTCTCTATCTGATCGCGTCATGCTTAACTGCCTTTCCCCTTGTACCATGATTCTGGCAGGTGGTCGGGTCGCCAGAGGAATCGAGTCGCTTGCTGCTGTGCCAAGCGACGGCCATCGTCATGCGGCAGTGCTTCCACCTGCTGGGCATAACACCAGTGCACAAGCTATAGAAGTCTGATTGATGCTCTAGTTAGTGCCTCATCTCCGGGCTTAGCAAATCCTTGCTGAACTCTGTAACATGACAGTTTTAGTGGACGGGATCTTGTAAATATCAGTATGTCGTCCATGCCACAGTTTGTGGGAGATCATAATAGCTCGCAAGTATGTCTGTCTTTCCTACACCAGCGTCATCATAATAGCAAGGCTGTGGACTTTTATTGTTTGAAACTTTGGTGTGTTCTGGATATATATTAGTTAAGGGCAATACAAATGTGCATGAGTTTTCTGGGCATTTTTGCGTTTGTGCACCATATTAAAACTTGTTCAGCTTACTGAGCAAGTGGTTGCAGTTAAGTTGGAGGCTCAGTTGCTTCCCGCACGCCAGTGCTATGCAG
The DNA here is from genome assembly GCA_963921465.1 of Triticum timopheevii. Lineage (NCBI taxonomy): Eukaryota > Viridiplantae > Streptophyta > Magnoliopsida > Poales > Poaceae > Triticum > Triticum timopheevii. The sequence goes on from OY997266.1 coordinate 130,318,223, forward strand.
TATGCACACACTGAGTGACTGTACATAACTCTGGCTCTGCAGCAGCGACCCTGGTGCAGAGGCATCTTGGCAAAGCTACAGGTGGCTCCTCTTTTGCATATGTTACAATATAAATAACGTTGCATTTATTTTGTCAAGGCTTTTCATCTTAATCTAGCACAGGATATCATTACTGCTGTATCTTAGACTTGCCAGTGCTTCATTATCAGCAGAGAATATCATGACAGATTTCTGCAGATTCCTGTCAGCCCAAGGTAACTTCATGTACTGCCAATACCTGCATGCATATATTGTACTGTCTCTTCATGAAGCTCCTTTCAATACCTTTTCAGGGCAGACATGATTACCGGCATCTCTCTTTTTGCTGTCTTCTTTTGGTTCGGCAAAGATGCTTCATGGTTGCACAAAAATGTACTAAAACTCTCACTACTTTATCAGGCCGCTTGTGTACATATATGTATCGGCAGCCCTGAGTCTTCTTCACTGAATCACCATTCCTCCTGGAGCTGCTTTGCCAAGGTAACGTGTCTCCTCCTCTCGCCTACGTCCTACCAGGAGGAAAGGAACGAGAGAGAGGGTTAAGACTTCAGAGTAGCTAGCTATTCACTTTAACCCTGCGATTTCTCTGGTTTGGGGTATGAGTGCATGAACATCTTTGCTTGTTTTGATTTTTGTTCGACTCTCCCATTTTTGCACTGGGTAGCTTTGCTTGATTTGGGCCTTTTCTTTCTTCCTTCGGTTGCAGCTTTCCTGTGTTATTTGCACTTTCAGTAGAAAGATTGTGTCCATGTTTTTAGTTTTGAAGGTAGGAACTTGCACTAAGAGGGGCACATACTATCTTTATTACAAACTGTCATAACAAGAAAATGATCTGCACTCTCTATGGAGGAGAGATTGCCGTTATGCTGATGTGTAGAGTCTGATTTACTACTTTGTTGAATGTGCAACTGACATAAGCTGCACATTTCAGTTCACATGGCTGGACAAGCTTCCATGGTGAAGAGATACTGTGACTGCTACAAGAGATATGCGGGCCATTTGGATGGAAAGATGAGGTGTTTCCGCGGGCGCATGACTGCTAATTTTAGACATGGCATGGTAAGCCCATTATAATTTGTAGCAGTTTCTCAAGTGTGCCCAGACATCTTCTCCTTTAGAATGTTTTCCATGTAGGATTGGTTGGAATTTGTAATGGATAGTTGCTTACAGGTTAGACAAAAATGATCCTAGTGCGGTTGGTGTTAAACATACACACGAGTGAATAGGTTCTGAACATCACTACTAGTGAGCAAAATATGTGGTTTAAACTTCAGGGTTCAGGGCCATCAGAGTTCAGGGCCATCAGTAAATCCTGTAAGGCTGGGAAATTGTAGAGAAAGAAATTGTAAACTCCAGATAGCACTTAATACTATGTGTTCTAACTTCTAAACCAATCATGTGATGTGCCATTCCAGTTAATACCACTACATGTTCTCCGTTTATCAACCCATTTCTTGACCAATCCATATATATCACATTCTAGTAGTTTTTACATTGCATGCGCATCGTATTTTCTGTTGCTCTCCTTGTTGTAGGAAACACAACTAGGAAATTGCTGTGCTTGCCTACACCAATTAATATGTTTATTACAGGTTATACCGAACAAGTTCATCGACCATTTCGGAGGAAATATCTCAAGGACCATCGAACTGGAATCCCGTAACGGCAGCATGTACACCGTTGAAGTCTCCAAGCTTATGAACGGAACGGTCCTCCGGCGGCGTGGATGGGAGGCATTTGTCGATGCGCATGGCATTGAGGAGAACGACTCGTTGCTGTTTCGCCACATTGAGAAGTCGTGTTTCGAGGTCCTGGTGCTCGACTCCGATGAATGTGAGAAAGTGCTTCCCTCTGTTGGCATCAAAGTCTCTTCTTGTAATGTTCAAGAAAGCGGTAGCGTGGATTATATTGATATATCAAGCAGCGTGGATTATATTGATATATCAAGCAGTTCGGGTGATGACACCACAAGGTCGCCAGGGAACCAACGATTTGCTACGTGTGAAAGAGGCGACTCGAGCCATCCTAGAAAAACTGCTGTAATAAACGACTCCTCGTCTGAGGAGGATTCAGGTTACATTGTGTTATTGTTTTGTGCGTTAGCACTACTTTCTGAACTATGTATCTAAAACACATTTCGTATCTTAGATCTTACTTATTGCGTGGTCTTAACTAACTGTTGAGTTGCTTCTGTACAGGAGAAGACACTGACGCTGCTGAGGAACATTCTGAACATGAATCATCTTTTGAGCTAGATGATGTACGTCAGACACCTTGTGCAGGGCGCGACTATGTCTTGTCTCGGCATGGTCGTCTGTCTGGAGCTCAGGAGGAGAGAATAACTAGGCTTCTCCAGGATGTTCAAGCTGAGACTCCCGTGTTCGTGGCCATCATGAAAATGAGCACACAGAATCGCACTATTGTAAGTTTTGATCTGCCTTTTTTAGTTCAAGCTTGTAGTCTTGAAACGCTGAACTTGTAATGTTTGATCCACCACTGATACCGCGCCTCCGTCTGGAAAATCAGGTGATCCCCAAGCTGTTTGCAGAGGAGCACTTCCCGCATGAGAGCCAGAACCTGACACTCCAGCGCCCGGGCAAGAGCAAGAAGTGGCACCCGTGGTTTTCCATCAGGAAGGATCGATGTGGGCACGTCCTCACCGGGTCTCGCTGGGTAGGCTTCCTCCGTGACAATGGTGTGCAGGAGGGAGATCTTTGCGTCTTCCAACCAGTGCAGGGCACTGGCACCAGGAGCAAATTCACAGTCCATCTGCTTCACGAGTCCTTGGGTGCAAGTAGAAGTACTGGTCCGAAGAAAAGAGTAGGATGCACTACTACTCATGGTAACACAAGGGTGAACTTGGCTGGCCCTGAAAGAGCGACCACTGCTCCTGGTGCAACAACAATGGCAAAGGCGGCGCCACCCACCCCGACAACCCTCCGTGTCAACAAGCAGCAAGATGATGGTAGCACATCCAGATGCCCTGCCCTTAATAGTAGACTAGAGCGATTTGGTTCATTTGAAATTCCTCTTCTGTCTAAGTCATGTTGAAATTTTGTTCAGGGTGCAACCATGGTCGTCAGACTAAGAGAGCACGGCAGCTACCAAAGCTGGTGCCTCCTTACGTGATATCATCCACGGCACGCCTGACTGAGGAGCAGGAGAGGGAGGTGGACCAGACAGCGCGCGCCATCGGGTCTCGGGTCCCCGTCTACGTCTCAGTGATGAACAGGAGCAGCGTCGGCGTGGGCAACGGGATCTACAACGTAGTAAGTCGCAAGTGTTTTCCTAAGCTGTCATTATGATCAGGTGTAATACTAGTACATCTCTGTTGTTGTTCACTTCGTTTGAATGAATGGTTTGGCAGACCATTTCCGGGGCGTATGCTGCCGAGTACCTTCCGGTCCGGGAGCGGGTCGCCGTGACGCTTGTGAGGAAGAAGAAGGCGTGGGAGGTTGAGATGTACGCGCGCGGCTGCGGGCGGACGCTGGCAAAGGGCTGGCGTGGTTTTGCCCGCGACAACCGGCTGCGGGTGCAGGACGTGTGCCTGCTCCGGCCCACGGAGAAGAACCACGAGAGCCTTACGATGACGGTCCACATCATCCGTCACAGCGGCAAGCGGCAGCAGTAGTTTCTCTTCTCTTTCAGCACACGAGGTCGATTTGCCGCTGGTAGCTCTTCTGCTTGTATTGTGTGTGCTTTTGGTGGTCTTGTGCTAGTCTGAAAACTTTGTTGGGGTAGTGGCTACTCTCCAGAACCTGTGTTTATGAATTATGATGGCTAACCAGCTGTCTGCTGTGCAATTTATCAGGAGTCCGTCTAGCAAGTCAGAGAGTTTGGCTAATGCTAGGTTGGGCTTGCGGACCATTGCGAGTAGTAACCGAGGTCGATGCAAAGGTACATGGACCTGCTGGGCATAACACCAGCGCACAAGCTATAGAAGTCGATGGATGCTCTAGTTAGTACTTCATCTCCGGCCTTAGCAAATTATCATTGAACTCGTGTAACATGACAGGTTTAGTTGACGCGATCTTGTAAATATTAGTTGTAAATATCAGTATGTCGTCCATGCCACAGTTTCTGGAAGATCATAGTAGCTCGCAAGTATGTTTGTCTTTCGTACATCAGCAGCATCAGCATAATAGCAAGGCTGTGGGATTTTATTGTTTGAAACTTTGGATATAAGTTAGTTAAGGACAATACAAACATGCATGAGTTTTCTGGGCGTTTTTGCGTTTGTGCACCATATTAGAAGTCTTACCAACAAGTGGTTGCTGTTAAGTTGGAGGCTCAGTTGCTTCCCTGAGTGTTGGCCTGAGCTCCTTTTCCTCTCCGCACGGCAGTGCTATGCAGTATGCACACACTGAGTTACTGGACATAACTGGTGCAGAGGCATCTTGGCAAAGCTAGAGGTGGCATAATAACGTTGCCTTTATTTTGTCAAGACTTTTCATCTCAGTCTAGCCCAGGATATTATTACTGCTGCATCTTAGACTTGCCAGTGCTTCATGATCAGCAGAGAATATCATGGCAGATTTCTCCAGATTCCCTGCCAGCCCAAGGTAACTTCATGTACTGCCAATACCTGCATGCATATATTGTACTGTCTCTTCATGAAGCTCCTTTCAATACCTTTTCAGGACAGACATGATTACCTTTGGTGTCTTCTTTTGTTTCGGCAAAGATGCTTCATGGTGCACAAAAATGTACTAAAACTACCACTACTTTATAAGGCCGCTTGTGTACATATATGTATCAGCAGCGCTGAGCCTTCTTCTCTGAATCACCATTGCCTCCTGGAGCTGCTTTGCCACGGTAAGGTGCCTCCTCCTCTCCCCTACGTCCTACTACCAGCAGGAAAGGAACGAGAGGGTTAAGACTTCAGAGCAGCTAGCTGTTCACTTTAATGCTACGATTTCTCTGGTTTTGGATATGAGTGCATGAACAACATCTTTCCTTGCTTTAATTTGTCCCAGTCTCCCATTTTTATACTGGGTAGTTCTGCTAGATTCACACCTTCTCTTTCTTCCTCCGATTGCAGTTTTTCTGTGTTATTTGCACTTTCAGTAGAAAGATTGTGTCCATGTTTTTGGTTTTCAAGCTAGGAACTTGCAATAAGAGGGACATATACATACTCCCTCCGGTCCTTTTTACTCTGCATATTAGGTTTGTCTGAAGTCAATCTCATCCAATTTTGACCAAGTTTATATAAAAAATTATTGACATTTTCATAACAACACCAACATCATTAGATTCATCTCGGAATATATTTTCATATTATATTTATTAGATATTATAGATGCTAATAATTTCTAATATAAATTTGGTCAAACTTAGCTAAGTTTGACTTTCGGCAAATCCAATGTGCAGACTAAAAAGGACCGGAGGGAGTACTATCTTTATTACAAACTGCCATAACATGAAAAATGGTCTGCACTCTCTAGGAAGGAGAGATCACTACTCCCTCCGATACATATTAATTGACGCTGGTTTAGTACAAAGTTGGTACAATGTTGTACTAAACCAGCATCAATTAATATGGATCGGACAATTTTGCACTAAACCAGCATCAATTAATATGGATCGGAGGGAGTACTTGCTTTGTTGAATGTGCAACTGACTAAGCTGCATATTTCACTTCACATGGCTGGACTAGCTTCCCAGATGAAGAGATCTTGTGACTGCTGCAAGAGATATGCTGACCATTTGGATGGAAGGATGAAGTGTTTCTGCAGACGCATGACTGCTAATTTCAGACATGGCATGGTAAGCCCGTTATAAGTTAATTTCTCAAGTATGTCCGCCGGACATATTTTTCGTCCTCTGTTTTAGAATGTTTTATATTTAGGATCCGTTGCAATTGGTAACGGATAGTTGCTTACTGGTTAGATGAAATTGATCCTAATGTAGTTGGTGCTAAACAGACACACAGAAGTGAATAGATTCTGAAGATCATTGCTACTGAACATAAGTATGTACTAGTTTTAAACTTAGGGGTTCAAGGCCAGCAGTAAATCCTGTAAGGCTGGGAAATTGTAGCAAAAGAAATTTTAAGCTCCAGATGGCACTTAACGCTATCTGTTCTAACTTCTAAACCAATCTTGTGATGTCGTTGTGGTTAATACAGTACATATTCTTCGTTTATCAACCCATTTCCCGAATAATCTATGTATAGCACATACTAGTAATTTTTACATTGCATCTACATCGTATTTTCTGTTGCTCTCATTGTTCTAGGAAACTCAAGTAGGAAATTGCTGTGCTTGCTTACACCAATTAATATGTCTCTTACAGGCTATACCGAACAAGTTCATAGACCATTTCGGCGGAAAGATCTCAAGGACCATCGAACTGGAATCCCATAACGGAAGCATGTACACCGTTGAAGTCTCCAAGCTTATGAACGAAACGGTCCTCCGGCGGCGTGGTTGGGAGGCGTTTGTCAATGTGCATTCCATCGAGGAGAATGACTCTTTGCTGTTTCGCCACATTGAGAAGTCGCGATTCAAGGTCCTGGTGCTCGACTCCGATGACTGTGAGAAAGTGCTTCCCTCTGCTGGCATCAAAGTTGCTTCTTGTAATGTTCAAGAAAGCAGCAGCGTGGATTATATCGATATATCAAGCAGCGTGGGTTATATTGATATATCAAGCAGCTCGGGTGATGATACCACAAGATCGCCAGGAAGCAAACGGTTTGCTACGTGTGAAAGAGGCGACTCAAGCCATCCTAGAAAAACTGCCATAAACGACTCCTCGTCTGAGGAGGATTCAGGTTACATTGCGTTATTGTTTTGTGCATTAGCACTACTTTCTGAACTATGTGTCCACAACACATTTCGTATCTTAGATTTTTTTTTTATTGCCGCGGTTTTAACTAACTGTTGAGTCCCTTCTGTACAGGAGAAGACAGTGACGCGAAGGCAGAGGAACATTCTGAAGATGAATCGTCTTTTGGGCTAAATGATGATTATCAGACACGTTGCACAGGGCGCGACTACGTCTTGTCTCAGAATGCTCGTCTGTCTGGAGCTCAGGAGGAGAGAGTAACTAGGCTTCTCCAGGCTGTTCGAGCCGAGACTCCCGTGTTCATGGCCATCATGAAAATGAACACACGGATCCGTACTACTGTAAGTTTTGATCTGGATTTATTTTTCGTCAAGGTTATAATCTTGAAATGCTAAACTTGTAGAATTGTACGTATATGTTTGATCCACCACTGATACCGCGCCTCCGTCTGGAAAATCAGGTGATCCCCAAGCTTTTTGCAGAGGAGCACTTCCCGCGTGAAAGTCAGAACCTGACGCTGCAGCGGCCAGGCAAGAGCAAGAAGTGGCACCCCTGGTTTTACATCAGGAAGAGTCAATGTGGGCACGTCCTCTCCGGGTCTCGCTGGGTAGGCTTCCTCCGTGACAATGGCGTGCAGGAGGGAGATCTCTGCGTCTTCCAACCAGTGAAGGGCACTGCCACCAGGAGCAAATTCACAGTCCATCTGCTTCACGAACCGTTGGGTGCAAGTGGAACCGGGGGCTCGGAGAAAAGAGCAACAATGGTGAACTCGGCAAAGGCGGCCGGGGCATCCCGCGTTAGCAAGGAACCAGATGATGGTACATCCAGATGCCCTGCCCTTAGTAGTAGACTAGAGCGATTTGGTTCATTTGAAATACCTCTTCTGTCTAAGCCATGTTGAAGTTTTGTTCAGGGCGCAACCATGGTCGTCAGACTCAGAGAGCACGACAGCTACCAAAGCCGGCGCGTCCCTACGTATTGTCATCCACCGCACGCCTGACTGAGGAGCAGGAGAGGGAGGTGGACCGGACAGCCCGCGCCATCGGGGCTCGGGTCCCCGCCTACGTCTCGGCGATGAACAGGAGCAGCGTCGGCGTGGGCAACAGGATCTACAACGTAGTGAGTCGCAAGTGTTTCCCTAAGCTGTCATTATGATCAGGTCTTCTTTGTTGTTGCTCACTTCCTTTGAACGAATGGCTTGGCAGACCATTTCCGGTGGGTATGCTGCCGAGTATCTTCCGTCCGGGGAGCGGGTCGCCGTGACGCTCGTGAGGAGGAAGAAGGCGTGGGAGAGGTCGAGATGCGCGCGCGCGGCGGCGGGCGGATGCTGGCGCATGGCTGGCGTGGTTTCGCCCGCGACAACCGGCTGCGGGTGCAGGACGTGTGCCTGTTCCAGCCAATGGAGAAGAACCACGAGAGCCTTACCATGACGGTCCACATCATCCGTCACAGCGGCAATCGGAAGCAGTAGTCTCTCTTCTGTTTTAGCGCACCAGGTCGATTTGCCGCTGGTGGTAGCTCTTCTGCTTGTATTGTGTGAGCTTTTGGTGGTCTTGTCTTGTGCTAGTCAGCTGTGGACCATTGCGAGTAGTAACTGAGGTCAATGCAGATGTAAATGGGCCTAGGGCGTTTGTGCATTTCCAAAAATTCTCAACAAAATGCATGTGCTTGCAGAGGTGCGTCAAGTTGAAAAAATTGCGGACTCCTAAGTGTTTTCACCACCCATATATTTAGGCAGACATCATTTGTGCATTTACAGCGACTCAACAACATAATTCAGACACAATACAACAGTCATCTTTCCTTTTGATACAACGAGGGAGCGAAAGAATGGCAACCTTCACTTGAATGTCTCCAAAACTGGACTGCGGCGTCAAACGGTCGTCTCAAAAACTGATAACTTGGGGCACAACAAGAGTCAATCCTACAGTTCTGTACCTTTTACAGCCTTCCAGCCCTCAGAAGCCTTTCCCTGGCCTTCTGCTCTTCCATTTCATTCATCCAATCCGAAATCTGGTAGACGCCTTTCCAAATAACTAGTCCCAGCACCACCAATCCAGCTAACGCAGTTATCACCACGAGATACCACTTGATTCGCTGCAAAATTGCGAGTGTATTGTAAGGAGAAGATACTTAGCAAACCTAATAATCTGAGCATCACATCTGTATATTTTACACACCTGCCACATTGAAACCTGAACAGGTTCCTGTGCTCCGCGGTCACGCTTCTTCCTACGTTTGGGCACGTTTGCGACTTCTGCAGCAGGGTTCTACATGGGAATTTCAGGATATGAGCACTCACTCAATAATTAACCACAGAATCTAACTGTTTGGTGGTAAAGCCTCAGCAGATAAAAACAATGTGTTCCATACTACGATGGTAGGATCTGGTACCTTATTCTCCTGAACTTTCCGTTGATGCAACTCTGCAGCTGGAACATTGACCTTTTTCACACAATCTCCACCGCATGCAATTAGGCCAACTCCAAACTGACCTTTTGCTACTTCTTTTGGGTCACGACCAGACCTTCGGTACTCCTTGAGAACATCTTGACATACCCACTCTTTTTTCAGGGTGTTGCATGCACAACGTACATTAACCTTCAAATATATCAAAACATGCAGAGGAATAAATACAGATAAGAAGGTATAGCTTGAAATTGCAGGATTAAAACTTGCTTTAACTTTTCAACGAAGCAACATATCCAAAAACTTCTCGACTAAAGTTTCATCAGCTAAACAGATCGAGCACCTGATAACTTGCTGGTTACAGATAAATTTGCCGATGCCATACCTTTTTCATGCACTGATCCACTGACGGGCATTGACCAGGGTGACATATTTCTGAGCACAGATGGGGGCAATTTGGTAGTTTCCTGCACGATGCCATAAAATAATAGATCCAAGAACTCAGTACTATGAAGTTATAAATTCAATTAAAGAAATTTGAGTAACAATCGTGAACGTGTTTTTGTGCGAGCATTCATAACAGAAACAATTAGAAACCGGGAATTGGTGACTGACCTATGACACGGGCCACCGCAGGACCTCACTTTCAGCTGTTGCTTGGCATTTAAGTTGTTATAGTACATACACTCGAAAGCATGTGTCATAGCACCACAATGACATGATCTTTTAACAAGGGCTTTGCAAGGTAGACAATCGCTTAGATGACACCGCAAAGGGCAAGGATGTGAACAAGGAGGATCCCTGGCCTGGCAGGAGCATTAAGATTAAACATCATGCACCAAGCTTAAAACTTAAAAGAAAGATGCGGAGCTCACTAGCCATTTCACATTAAAGTTTATAAACAAAACAACCAAACTGAAGGTATTGCAAAGCGAAATAAAAAAAGAACTGACCCTTTGACAAGGAAGATCGCATCTTTCGCAAGGCTCGGCAAGAGTGTTCTTTCTATTGAGAGATAATATGGTATCAGCCTTACGTTGATCCGATGGAATCTCTAACACATGGCAATCCTTTGTGCAGTAATGGTTACCACAGTGGAGAAGGTTTCCACATAAATTCTGACAGGGAAATTGCCTGCTTTTGGAGCAAGGTATCTGCAAAAACACGAAAAAAAGAAATTGTATGTTATAATCAGGTGTAAAAGCAAGCACATGTGAGGCATGCTCAAATGTGCAAGAGAGGGAGGGAAGGGGGGAGGTAAATTGACCAAAAGATGGCCATGTTATTCAAAACTTACTGCACGTTCTTGGCCTAGATGCTCTCCAAAACATGGCACCAAGACTACTTCTTGGCATGGTGGGCATGGAGTTCCAGGCGTACATTCTATATGCTTTTCCATTTTCTTTTTCACTGGTTTAACTGTGAACTCAGGGTTCGGTGGAGGAATAGAGCCATGACACCTGGGTAGTGTTAAGATTGTTAGACATCAGAGGACACTAGTTCGTGGTATACTGCTGCTATGACACACTCAGCATATAAATTAAGCACTGAACCTTTCTTTACACTTGTGGCCACAAGAAAGTTGTTCCCCGCAGATCAGTTTGCAAGGTGGACAGGCTCCATAGTGGCATTTATGGGGCTAAAGGAAGGAGATCAAAATGTCAAGTAAATTCTGAGGACCAATTTATAATAGCCGAAGTAATTAAACACTCAGGAATGACATGCAACTAAATTCACAAGAACAAACTTTGAACAACAACAATGTGACAAATACCCTTGCAGTGGCAATCAGCAATAAAATTTATCAAGAGATTATCATTAATGAGCAATGGCAATGTTACAGAAAAGAGGCGGAACAGTTTACCCGGCAATCAAGCTTGTGTCTGCAAAGACGATCTATATTGCATCTTTTTGAGCATTTGGGAGGTTTTTGATTCTTCTCGGTCCCACAAGGAACCTACAAGAGAATTATGCATTCAAATCTACGAAGGAAACTTAGCAACTAGTGGGTCAGGAGACACATGATGAGGAACTTGTACTGTGTAATGAAACTGGAGAAACAATTAACATTTAAGGAAGTGCACGAGATCGTGTAAAAATGATTTGATTGCAATGCAGCTGTTGCGTGCTAATTATGTGTCCTAATCATCTAAGGAAGTAGATAGGATCAAATATAACTCATACAACAAAATGAACAACAGAATTAAGAGTCTACCAATTTCAACCTCAAAGTATGTTTTCCCACAGAAGCATGAGATGGTCTTCATCAAAGGACAAGGTGAACAAGCGCCTCTGCAAACAAAAGGAACAAAATGTTACTAGAAAAGTAGGGTTTCAGTTCATACAAATGAATTAAGATCACAGCTTCAAAACTACAGACACAGGTTTTCCATCCAAAAATGAATGGGACTATTCCAGATCAAAACAACACGACATATTTTGATTTTTGAGTTCTTGACATTTGTTGTGTGGCACTTGTTTTAACATGGTCTTGCAGTTCAAAATGAGAGCACATACATGTATGCCTGTAGCAATGCAAGTAGAACTAAACAATAGCAAATGACAAGCCAAAGATGCACAGTTGATTAGGGCAATACCTGTGGCATGGAGAGAGACACTTATGGTTTCCACATCTGAGCCTCCTATCACAAGTCTACAAGCATTGATCTTTTTAGTGCTTGAAACTTGAAATGAGCCAAAATCATGAAAAGAGAAAGAAAAAAAAGATGTACCTCTGCGCAGGGTGGGCAATCCCCAACACAACAACGTCGCTTACAAGCGTGGCGTCCACAGGCACGTAAACGCTGACATTTCCTTTCGCAGGTCAAGTCTTGGTGGCAAGGCAGCTGATACAATGCATCACAAGAATTGGGGAATTTAGCCATTTGCTGTCTAATAAGCAATATCATAGAAGTATACATAACAAGCTGTAGCATTACTACTGGACCAGATTAAGGAGAAAGAAAAATAACCAATTGCTATTTATTGTTACTCTGTTAGGTAATATGCATTGCAAGGGGTAACGTTGGACTCAAAAATCAATTTGAATCACATGAGCATTCAGGCATTCCATGTTTGTCCACTAACTACTAAGAACTGTCTAAAAGTAAATTTAAACAACTGGTCTTTGCATGCAGCAATTGCTTGCAGATACCATCCTGCCAATCAGGTGCAACTAGTTTAGTGTTGTTAACTGCCTGCAAGTGCTTGAATATCTGTTTTGCTTACTCCTTGCAAGTTTAAAGATTATGGTCACAAACATGTTATGTAGATATGTACCTCCTTCTTCAGACCACCACACCGGCAGGACTTTTTTATCACAAGCCGGCAGGTCACGTCACACGGGCCACGATGGCACCGCTCGGGGCACTTGTGCCGTCCACACCCAAGCACCTTCTCACAAGTCGATCCACATGTCGCAGCCTCCACATCACACTCCAACCTTGGATAATCCTTCTTGCCACAAGGGCAAGTCCGCTGCCCACGAAGCGGACATTCCCCACACTTCCCACCATGGCATCCCCTCTCACACCGATGCTTCCCACACTCCAGCATCCCACTGCACTCCCTCTTACACTGGAAAACTCTTTCAGAGCACAGCCTCGCCACCATTGTCTCTCCACACTCACATTTGTGATTCCCCCGCACAGCACACGGTGGGCATGGCCCATCATGGCAATCCACCGGACAACGGTGGAGTTCACAGCTAAGACGTTTATTGCATTTACCCTTACAAGAATAGCGCTGATGTGCACAGCGCCGGGGCTCACGGTGTGCCCCGCAGAAGCACCGAGCGTTAGGAACAACAGCCGGGCATGGAGGGCATGGTCCAGGGTGGCAAAGCAGGAGGCAGGTGTGCTCGCAGCCGGAGTCGGGATTTGCATTGAGGCGGCGGCCGCAGACGTCGCCGCATGAGTGGGGGAGGATCCAGGGGTCGGCGGGAGGGTCTTCGGTCTTGGAGCAGAAGCAGTGGTAGGAGGTGGGGGTCTGGGATTTGGGGTAGGCGACGCGGCACTTGGGGCAGCCCCAGGTGGGGGAAGGAGCGGCGGAGGCTGACTGGTGTGCCCATGACTGGATGCAGGGGAGGTGGAGAAGGGCAAAGCATGAGGCGGAGCAGGACCACACGGGATCCGAGGGGCGGATGGGGTCCAAGCAGATCAGGCACGGCGGGGATCGGCGGCGCGCGGCGGAGTTGAGAAAGATGCCGACTTTCGAGAGGTCAGCGCCATTCCCGGCGACGGAGAGGTAGGTGGAGAGGACGGACGCAGTCGCCGGGTCGCAGGCGCTGAGATCGGTCTCTTCCCCGGAGGAGGAGTAGGACGAGGGATCGGAATCGGAGACGTGGCTAGGGTTCGACGGCGGGGGCGCGGGTGCAGGCAAGGGTGCTGGTTTACGACTGGTGGCAGTAGCAGAAGTGAAAGGAGCTGGTTTCCGGGAAGAGGATGCGGCGGCCGCGGCGTAGGAGGACGGCATCGCCGGCGTTGAGGTGGTCGCTGGAGATCGGTGGTGCGCGCGAGATTTGTGAGGGGAATGCTGCTTTTGCAGTTAGGTCCAAGATATTTCGTACACCTATAACTTTTTTTTTTATAATTGGTATTTTCTTTTGTAAGAAATGGTACCTCTAAAATTGAGTTTAATCTCTCTCTCATGTTCTTGAGATGTCACGATCTTGATGTATCGCGGGCTTTGTTAATATAGCCGGATCATATGGTGTTTTCCCCTCTCTATCTTGTGATGAATTGAGTTTTTTCTTTGAGATTTCGTTTTATCAGATTGAATACTTTTATGGATTTCAGAGCACTTGATATATGTCTTGCAAATGAATACTTGTGGTGACAATGGGGTATCATGTTGAATTCACTTGATGTATGTTTTGGCACTCAACTCACGGATTCCCGTGACATTGGGGTAATCTGTGCATAGGGATTGATGCACATTCTTGTCTTTGTTTCTCCGATAAAAATCTTGGGGCACTCTTTGAGGTTCTTTGTGTTGGATTGAGTATTATGAATCTGAAATTATTTGGTGTTATTTTAGTACGAATTCTTGGATAGATCGATCCGAAAGAATAGCTTCGAGGTGGTTCGGTACCCTATAAACGATTTCTTCTTATGTTCTCAGCTAGATAGGAATTTTGGAGTGGTTCTTCATCGCACGTTGAGGGATGGTTATATAATCCAATTATATTAGCATTGTTGAGAGATTGCACTAGCGAAAGTATGGACCCTAGGCCTCATTTTCAAGCATTACAATATTGTTTTTGCTCTGTTTTATCAATTGCTACCTTAGTGTTTTTATTTATTCAGATTATAAAAATATATTTCTACCATCAATATTACATTTTTATCACCATCTCTTCGCCGAACTAGTACACATGTACAATTTTCCATTGTATTGGGTGTGTTGGGGACACAAGAGATTTTTTGTATTTGGTTGCAGGGTTGTTTGAGAGAGACCATCTTCATCGTACACCTCCCACGGATTGATAAACTTTAGGTCACCCACTTGAGGAAAAATTGCTACTGTCCTACAAAACTCTGCGCTTGGAGGCCCAACACGAATCTACAAGAATAAAGTCGTGTAGTACACATCAAGCTCTTTTCTAGCGCCATTGTCGGGGAGGTGAGTGCTTGAAGATATATCTTTAGATGTTGCAATCGAATCTTTTAGTTTCTTGTTTTATCACTAGTTTGGTTTATAAAAGAAAAGTACATAAAAAATGGAATTGAGGTTGCATCATATTATTAATCATATTTATAATATCTTTCTTGAAAATGATGGATCGAAAAATTGTGCTCCATTGTTAGAAGAAGAAGTCAATAAAATGTTTGGCACAAATTTTTTGAAATCATGATTGCAATGTTGTTAGTATGAATTGTTTGAATATCCAAAATGCTAATGACGATTGCACAAGTCATGACAAAAATGTTTCTTATAAGCATGTCAATTTTTGTGGAGTGCATAAAGTTTGTGAAGACGTGCCTTATAGAGAAGATAGATTTTGCAAGAAGCATAAACATGATGGAACTAAATCTTTGCTCAAAGTGATAGATGAATTTGCTACAAAATTATGCTCTCTTTGTCCTATTACTTGTGAACTTTGCAATAAAGTTGGTCACCTTAATTTACAATGCATGCTTTTTCATGATCGAGTCGTGTCCAAATATTGCAATAACTTGATCACCCTTGAACTTTATAATGAACTTTGACTATTTTGGGGGAGTGAAGAATTGACACATAAAAATAGTTGGTTTGAAATATTCATTCTCACGGACGACATTGAAACTAAGCTAAATATATATATATATATATATATATATATATATATATATATATATATATATATATATATATATATATGTAGACACACACACACACATACATACATACATATATACATATATACATATACATATACATCTATCACTCTTTGTCCTATCATCATAATTGCTATCACCAACGGTATATATATGTTTTGCATGGTTAATTGCAATGAGAATGCTTATATTGCCAACTATAGAAAGATGGGAAAACCAATAGAATATGAAAGGAATACTAATGAAAGGGTAAAGATTTCCACTTTCCCTCCTATTATCTCTCATGATGAAATAGGTGACGAGGAGGAGCTCCCTATTCAACCAATCTCATCAATAAGAAGCTTGAAAAAATTAATTAAACCCACACATGATGTGGTGAAGAAGAAGAAAAGAAGAAAGAATAGAGGTTAAAAGGTATCTCTCTCAAATAATATTGCCCCTATTATTGTTGTGCCTCATGAAAATGAATCAAAAATAATTGTGGAAGATGATGCACTTGATGATGATATTGCTTCTATGTCCTATGGCACAATGTCGGAGAGCACTATTGATGATCATTTTGTTATGCCTATTGCTTGTTGTGATGATTATGATTGGGAAGATAATGATACTTCTTATAATCTTGGAAATCTTTTTGGCACCAACTTGGGAAATTATGACGATATCAATTGTTATACCGTTGGTGCTATTCATACTATTAATGATGAGAGTGATTATGCTTATGATATGTTAAGCCACAAGCTTGGGATGCTATGTTTGATGAGAATGACATGTTTGAGAATTTATTTGCTGCAATTAATGTTCGTCCCAAGCTTGGGGATGATATGCTTAATGAAGATAATATTTTTAGCCCCCCTACTTTGAATGATCAATTTTGCTATGATGATTGCATGCCTCCTATCTATGATGAGAACAAAGTTGCTACTTATGATGATTATTGTGATGATACTTATGTTATAAAAAGTAGTGATGATTATAGTTATAAAACTTGTCATAGTTATGATTATTCTTTTACTGAACATTACTCTTTTAATGTGGAAACAATTTTTAGTATTCAAATTTTGTATGATACTCCCACCATTGTGAATGAGAAGAATTTTTCTTATGTGGAGAGTAATAAAATTTCTATGCTTGTGGATCATGAAAAGAATGCTTTATGTGATGGTTATATTGATCTACTGAAATTATTATGAGAGAGGAACTTATGGTTCATGATGCTCTCTTTATGTTTCACTTCTTATCTTTTATGCGAGCATCATTGAAATCATCATGCCTAGCTTAAAGGCATGAATGAAAAGCGCTTGTTGGGAGACAACCAAACACTTTTACCTACTATTTTTGTGTGTTTACATGATTAAGCTACTGTATTAATCATATTTTATTGCTTTTGTTTCAATAAAGTGCCAAGTAAAGCCTTTGGGATAGTGTGGGTGATAGTTGACTTGAATCTGTGCAAAAACAAAAACTTTTGCGCTCAGTCCAGGAATTTTGAAAATTCACTGGAACGTGCTTTTGATCTGAAATTTTTACGGGTGATAGATATACATATTCCCTATGTTTTCCTAATCTTTCAGAATTTTTGGAGTAGCGGAAGTATGGTTGGAGTACAGATTACTTCAGACTGTTCTGTTTTTGACAGATTCTGTTTTTCAATGCATAGTTTGCTTGTTTTCTAGTATCTATGGCTTATATTGCTCAATACAGATTGTGGAAATGATATGCTACAGTAGGCATTGTGTGAAATCAATTATGAATCTTGTCTTTGACAGTACCAAAGTGAAATGGTTTGCTCTTTGTCATACTAACCTATCTCACGAAGTTCCGTTAAGTTTTGTGTGATTGAAGTTTTCCAGTTTTGGGGTGAGATGTCGATATGAGGAGAATAAGGAGTGTCAAGACCCTAAGCTTGGGGATGCCCAAGGCACTCCAAGGTAATATTCAAGGAAGATGCAAGCAACTAAGCTTGGGGATGCCCCGGAAGGCATCCCCTGTTTCGTCTCCAACATTATCGGTAACCTCACTTGGGGCTATATTTTCATTCGTCACATGATATGTGTTTTGCTTGGAGCGTCATTTTATTTTGTTTAGATTTGCTTGCTTCTATCTATGATAATGTTTTGCATCTTTTACTTCAATAAAAATTGCAATGGTAGCCTTTGCCATGCTTATTTTGCAAGTCTACATGTTGTTGTTTTAAAACGGAAAGTTTATCGTTGTTGCAAAAATTTCCGAGAAAAGTAAGAATGTGATAAAATGTTGAAACTTTTTGCACAATAAGATCTGATAAATTTTCTACAGTGTGTTAAATTTTCAGAATTTTTTAAGTTGAATAAGTATGGATCCTATTGCACTCTTTACAGATTGTTTTGTTTAGACAGATTGCTGGTATGTTTGCTTGCATTTGTTTGCTTGTTTAATGATTCTATTTGAGGATAAGACTATTAAATATGCATAGGCATTTAGTATGCAATGTTGAATAATAATTTTAGTGATTTGCTACAGTACATAATGATAAGGTTTTGCATTGATTTATATTAACTTATCTCACGAGTTCTTGTTGAGTTTTGTGTGGATGAAGTTTTTGAGATTTAGGGAAACCGTGATATGAGAGAAATTAAGGAGACACAAAAGCTCAAGCTTGAGTATTCCCAAGGCATCCCAAGTTAATATTCCAAGAAGTCTCAAGCATCTAAGCTTGGGGATGCCCCGATAAGCATCCCACCTTTCTTCTTCAACAATTATCGGTTAGTATCGATTGAGCCTAAGTTTTTGCTTATTCACATGATGTGTGTTATTCTTATAATGTCATTTTATTTTGTTTTGCTTGCTGTTTTAATAAGATACTTAGATCTAAAAGTTTTAAATAAAAGAGAGTTCTCAAATAGCTACCCATTTACATAACTACTCGCTTGATCTTCACTAATATCTTTTTGGAGTAGCCTATTATTTACTCTTGTGCTTCACTTATATCCTATGAGTAAATTGTTGAATGAATTGAAGGTAATGAAGTTGAAATTATATGTTCATATCATTCCTAGTGGTAGCTTCACATTGGGTTTAGAAAGTGAAATCTTTTGAGGCTTGACAATCCCAATATTGGTCATACAAGCAATTCATGAATGATTAGTAGAAGGAAGAGAACTTTCACATGCAAAATACACTATCTTGGAAATCTTTTGTGATTGTGAGCCCCCATAAAAATATTATATGCCAAAATTGTTGACGTTGGACAAGGAAGATAACGTAATGATTTATGTTTGTTCATATTCACATAGAAGTTATATTGTCATAGATCCTTCAACATGTGGTGCTTGCCCCCCATCTTTGCTAGCCAAAAATTCCGCACCAAGTAGAGATACTACTTGTGCATCCAAAAAAACCTTAAACCCAAATCTTATTTTCAAGAGTCCACCATACCTACCTAAGGATTGAGTAAGATCCTTCAAATAAGTTGTCATTGGTGCAATAAGGCAATAAAAATTGCTTCTAAAAGTGTTAGATCATTTAGTCATTTAGTGTAAGAGAAAATTGAGCGTTGTACGAATTTGTGATGGCAAAGAATAAAAGCGACAGACTACATAATAAAGGTTGCTATCATAAGGGACAATATAACATGACGTTCTTTTTGCACTAAGGGGTTGAGCATACAAACAAAAAGCGCATGGCAACCTTTGCTTCCCTCTGCGAAGGGCCTACCTTTTACTTTCATGCAAGAGTCAAAGTTTTTCTCTCTATTCCTTTTTATTTTTCTCTTCTGTCAAGCATCATGTGGTGAGGAAAGATCTAGGCACATATATCCAGTTGGATATGGGTAGCATGAGTTATTATTGTTGACATCACCCTTGAGGTGAATACGTTGGGAGGCGAAATTATAAGCCCCTAACTTTCTATGTGTCCGGTTGAAATGTTTTGCTCATGTGTATGCAGTGAGTGTTAGCAATCATAGAAGACTATATGATGGTTGAGTATGTGGAGCTCTTACTTAGACTCTGTTGAATAAGTTGAATTGCAATTGTTTGGTGACTAAGAATATAGGTTGTTGAGTTTCAAGAGAATTCATTGTTTGAACCTTAACATGTGAATTGGTTGCTAGTTTAACATGAGAAGTTTTATAAGAAAGAATTGTTGTTACGATGCTAGGAAAAGTGATTGAAATTGTCATTAATCAAACTTGTGCACTTTGCTAGCATTCACACTTCATAAATTATTTCTTTTATCATTTACATACTCGAGGACGAGTAGGAATTAAGCTTGGGGTTGCTGATACGTCTCCAACGTATCTATAATTCATAAAGTATTCATGTTGTTATATTATCATTCTTGGATGTTTTACAATCATTTTATAGCAACTTTATAACATTTTTTGGGACTAACATATTGACCCAGTGCCCAGTGCCAGTTGCTGTTTTTTGCTTGTTTTTTACATCGCAGGAAATCAATATCAAACGGAGTCCAAACACCGCGAAACTTTTTGTGGATTTTTTATGGACCAGAAGACATCTAGTGGGCCAGAGAAGCACCTGGGGGGTGCCCCAAGGGGGCACAACCCACCAGGACACGCCTGGGGGCCCAGCCGCGCCCAGGTGGGTTGTGCCCACCTTGGTGGCCTCCCGCACCCCCTCTTTGCCCTATAAATCACCAAATATTCCAAAAAAAACTCAGGGTAACCCTAGATGAGAAGTTCCGCCACCGCAAGCCTCTATAGCCACCAAAAACCAATCTAGACCCCGTTTCGGTACTCCGCCGGAGGGGGAAATCATCACCGGTGGCCATCTTTATCATCCCGGCGGCCACCATGCTGAGGAGGGAGTAGTCCACCCTCGGGGCTGAGGGTTTGTACCAGTAGCTATGTGTTTAATCTCTCTCTCTCTCTCTCGTGTTCTTGAGATGTCATGATCTTGATGTATCGCAGGCTTTGTTAATATAGTCGGATCATATGGTGTTTTCCCCTCTCTACCTTTTGATGAATTGAGTTTTCTCTTTGAGATTTCGTTTTATCGGATTGAATACTTTTATGGATTTGAGAGCACTTGATATATGTCTTGCAAATGAATACTCGTGGTGACAATGGGAATCATATTGATTCACTTGATGTATGTTTTGGCACTCACCTCGCGGATTCCCGAGGTGACATTTGGGTAATCTATGTATAGGGGTTGATGCACGCTCTTGTCTTTGTTTCTCCGGTAGAAATCTTGGGGCACTCTTTGAGGTTCTTTGTGTTGGATTGAGTATTATGAATCTGAAATTATTTGGTGTTATTTTAGTACGAACTCTTGGATAGATCGATCGGAAAGAATAGCTTCGAGGTGGTTTTGTACCCTACAATGATTTCTTATTATGTTCTTCACTAGATAGGAACTTTGGAGTGATTCTTCATCGCACGTTGAGGGATGGTTATATGATCCAATTATATTAGCATTGTTGAGAGATTGCACTAGCAAAAGTATGGACCCTAGGCCTCATTTTCAAGCATTACAATACCCTTTTTGCTCCATTTTATCAATTGCTACCTTGCTGTTTTTATTTATTCAAATTATAAAAATATATTCTACCATCAATATTACACTTTTATCACCATCTCTTCGCCGAATTAGTGCACCTATACAATTTGCTATTGTACTGGGTGTGTTGGGGACACAAGAGATTTCTTGTATTTGGTTGCAGTGTTGTTTGAGAGAGACCATCTTCATCCTACAGCTCCCATGGATTGATAAACCTTAGGTCACCCACTTGAGGGAAAATTGCTACTGTCTTACAAAACTCTGCGCTTGGAGGCCCAACATGAGTCTACAAGAATAAAGTCGCGTAGTAGGCATCACCCTCCTACGGGTCATAGAATCCATGGGCCTCCTACGGGCCTTAAGATCAATGGGCTCCTACAAGCCTTAGGATCCATGGGTTGTACTGATCGTGGGACAAAACCAGACCACAGTATGGGTTGTAAATGGGCCCAAATCTGAATCGTCCGTTTATGGGCTCAGACCATAACGGGCCGTTAGCAGGCCCTAAGACAGCACCTGCTTAATTCTATTAACAAGCATAATGGGTCGTTAATGGGCCGTATTACATGACAGGATGAAAACGACCCAATGTGTTAACGGGACACAAACGGACCGACTGTGACCACGGTCCGGAGTTGGCCCAATAGCTGAACAAGCCAGTTACGGTCCATAATAGTCGTGGACCAGAAATGAGCCCAAGAGTTTATAGGCACTTAGTAGGTCGAAAATTAACACGAGCCGGAAACGACCCGAGTTAATAATGGCCGTTAATGGGTCCAAAGTAGTATACTATTCATTATGGGCCAGAATCACTATGGGCCATTAAAGGCCCAAGATATACAAAAGGTCCCATATTGGCCAAAAGACGTCATTGGCCATATATGGTCCAAAAGTGCTAATGGGCTGGAATCATATTGGACAGCCCACATGATGCTACTGGGCCTAATTCAGATAGGTCATAATGGGCCTTGAGTTTCCGGGCCGTAAATGGGCTATATGCGAACATGCCATTAATAGGCTTTCCATGGGCCGACCCACTAACTTTTGACCAAGTCAAATGGGCCAGCCTTCTAATTAACCTAAATGGGCCACTGTTGGGTTGTGCCCGGTATCGACGTATCATAGGCGCGTCCCATTCATTGGATGGATGACATCTGTCCCAACGTAGAGCTGACACGTGGTTCATTCGGCCAATGAGAATTTTACACATGGAAAATCACCATTGGTAGTTTCTGTTAACATGTTATCGGATCCAAAACTAGACTCGATAGCTTAACGGCGACCCGTTATGGTGGATGTCATGTGTCGGTTACCCTTCACGAAAACACTTCCTTGATGCGACATTTATCGTCATGGAAGTGGACACTTCCGCGATGATAATTTGAGTATTGTCATGGAACACTTCTATGACATCACATGTATGACTATCTTGATTCTGTCACAGAATCATCACAGATATACATGCATGACAGAAAACATGACCTACTGTGACAAACACGTATCGTCACAAAAGTGTTTTTGTTGTAGTGAAGATGGCATTGCATAATTTACATACTCCCTCCGTCCAAAAATACTTGTCGGAGGAATGGATGTATCTAGATGCAATTTAGTTCTAGATACACCCATTTTCATTCATTTCTCCGACAAGTATTTCCGGACGGAGGGAGTATATGATATAGAAACCAAACAGGTGGCATTCACAAAAAGCATGTCTAAACTAATATGATGACATATACGATGTATAAAGTAAGCAATGCAAAGCGCCATATGCATGATATGACCACCGTCAGCATGCCAGGTTAGAGGAAACATCTCAGGGGGGAAATAGGAGTGATCTGCTCCCTCTGAATCCTCCTCTAAATAGTTATCTTCCTCTAGGTGGGGGACAGTGATGATGTCTGCTAGGACTATGTCGGTATTTCCCCCAAGAGGACAGGATGATATAGCACAGCGGCGGTAGGTATTTCCCTCAGTTATGAAACCAAGGTATCGAAACGGTAGGAGAACAAAGCAACAAAACGTAAACAGCCCATGCACACAAATAACAGCCACTCGCAACCCGACGTGTTAAAGGGGTTGTCAATCCCTTTCGGGTAACGGCGCCAGAAATTGGCGAGGAGACGGGAGAAAATTGTAATAGATTGAAATAATAGATCGCAAATAAAATAAAGTGTAGTAAAATATTTTGTGTTTTTGGTTTAATAGATTTGAATAATAACACAAAGGAAAAGTAGCTCGCAAGGAAAATATACGAGAAAGAAGACCCGGGGGTCGTAGGTTTCACTAGTGGCTTCTCTCGAGAAAAATAGCAAACGGTGGGTAAACAAATTACTGTTGGGAAATTGACAGAACTTCAAATAATTATGATGATATCCAGGCAATGATCATTACATAGGCATCACGTCCAAGATTAGTAGACCGACTCTTGTCTGCATCTACTACTATTACTCCACACATCGACCGCTATCCAGCATGCATCTAGTGTATTAAGTTCATGGAAAAATGGAGTAATGCAATAAGAACGATGACATGATGTAGACAAGATCCATTTATCTATTGCGGCAGATATTAGATCTCGTCTTTTTATCCTTAGTAGCAATGATACATACGTGTCGGTTCCCTTTCTGTCACTGGGATCAAGCACTGTAAGATCGAACCCACACTACTACAAGATGCTGCTAACGTGACACTACAATCAGAGACCCTTCGAGAACTGTGTGCGATGCCATAATCGCAAATGGTGGTGTATGAAAACAGTCAGAAATGTATAAAACATTTGCGATGACGGATGCATCAAACACGGTTCAGGTTTTAGTTGTGTGTGCGATGAAGGGCATACAGTTCAGTTCAATTAACTGTTTGCAATGAGGAGGAACAAAAGAAACGGGCAGCCAGATGAAGGCATGTGCAATACACAGTATACGATTCACTCGAATGAACTGTTTGTGATTAGGCAACACAAAAGAAACGGGCATCCAGATGTAGGTGTGTGTGCGATATACAGCATACGGTTCACTCGGATGAACTGTTTGTGATTAGGCAAGAGAACAGAAATGATTCAATATAACAAGATGTGTGTGATACGCGGCAAATAGGTCTGTAATCAGAAATGTGTGCGAAGACCGATAATAACATAGACGATTGCTTATAATAAGACGTGTGTGATATGCTTTGTCTACAAAACATCTATTGGCCATTGTGGGACGGGCGGTCATCCGGATACGCCATAAGGATGTGAAGAGGCATTCCTATTAGCAAGGACTAGTTGTTCCACCAGTAGCTCATGTAAGAAAACTATCAAGTTAAGTGTGCTCAGGCTGGAGCAGCCATCGGATGGGTGAATTGATGGGAAGTTGTGTCGATGTTAAATGATACGTCTCCAACGTATCTATAATTTTTTTTTGTTCCATGCTATTATATTACCTGTTTTGGATGTTTATGGGCTTTATTATACACTTTTATATCATTTTTGGGACTAACCTACTAACCAGAGGCCCAGCCCGAATTGCTGTTTTTTGCTTATTTCATTGTTTCAAAGAAAAGGAATATCAAACGGAGTCCAAACGGAATAAACCTTCGGGAGAGATCTTCTTGGAACAAACGCAATCCAGGAGACTTGGAGTGGATGTCAAGAAGCAGCCGAGGCGGCCACGAGGGTGCAGGGCGCGCCCTAGGGGGGTGGGCGCACCCCCCACCCTCGTGGGCCCCTCGTGGCTCCCCTGACCGACTTCCTTCGCTATATATATCTACGTACCCCGAAAACATCCAGGAGCACCACGGAACCCTATTTCCACCGCCACAACCTTCTGTACCCGTGAGATCCCATCTGGAGCCTTTTCCGGCGCTCTGCCGGAGGGGGAATCGATCATGGAGGGCTTCTACATCATCGCCAAGGCCTCTCCGATGAGTTGTGAGTAGTTTAGCACATACCTTCGGGTCCATAGTTATTAGCTAGATGGCTTCTTCTCTCTCTTTGAATCTCAATACAAAGTTCTCCTTGATCTTCTTGGAGATCTATTCGATGTAACTCTTTTTGCGGTGTGTTTGTCGAGATCTGATGAGTTGTGGGTTTATGATCAAGTTTATCTATGAGAAATATTTGAATCTCCTCTGAATTCTTTTATGTATGATTGGTTATCTTTGCAAGTCTCTTCGAATTATCAGTTTGGTTTGGCCTACTAGATTGATCTTTCTTGCAATGGGAGAAGTGCTTAGCTTTGGGTTCAATCTTGCGGTGTCCTTTCCCAGTGACAGCAGGGGCAGCAAGGCACGTATTGTATTGTTGCCATCGAGGATAAAAAGATGGGGTTTATATCATATTGCTTGAGTTTATCCTTCTACATCATGTCATCTTGCCTAATGCGTTACTCTGTTCTTATGAACTTAATACTCTAGATGCATGCTGGATAGCGGTCGATGTGTGGAGTAATAGTAGTAGATGCTGGCAGGAGTCGGTCTACTTGTTGTGAACGTGATGCCTATATACATGATCATGCCTAGATATTCTCATAACTATGCACTTTTCTATCAATTGCTCGACAGTAATTTGTTCACCCATCGTAATACTTATGCTATCTTGAGAGAAGCTACTAGTGAAACCTATGGCCCCCGGGTCTATTTTCCATCATATAAGTTTCGAATCTACTTTATTTTGCAATCTTTACTTTCCAATATATATCCAAAAAATACCAAAAATATTTATCTTATCTTATTATCTCTATCAGATCTCACTTTCGCAAGTGGCCGTGAAGGGATTGACAACCCCTTTATCGTGTTGGTTGCGAGGTTCTTGTTTGTTTGTGTAGGTACGAGGGACTTACGTGTAGCCTCCTACTGGATTGATACATTGGTTCTCAAAAACGGAGGGAAATACTTATGCTACTTTGCTACATCACCCTTTCCTCTTCACGGGAAAACCATGGCAGTGCTCAAGAGGTAGCAAGAAGGATTTCTGGCGCTGTTTCCGGGGAGGTCTTCGCACAAGTCAAGACATACCAAGTACCCATCACAAACTCATCTCCCTTGCATTACATTATTTGTCATTTGCCTCTCGTTTTCCTCTCCCCCACTTCACCCTTGTCGTTTTCTTCGCCCTCCTTCCGTTCGATCTTGTGTTACCATGTGCCTTCTTTTTGCTTGCATCTTCGCTTGCTAAAAGTTTATGGATCCTCATCCCCTTGCTAATCTTTTTAATAGATCCAATTATGATGAACCAATTTCTAGTGATTTGAGTGCACTAGATTATCTTTATGAGGTTTTGCTTGAAATCCGTGAATCTGAAAACTGTGATGAAGAAATTTATGAAGAGATTCATGATAGCCCCTTGAATAAAAAGCATGATTGGAATGATTTTACTATAAATTCTCTTGATGTCAATTGTGCTAATAATATGCAAAACCCTAAGCTTGGGGATGCTAGTTTTGCTATGTCTACTACTTGTTGCAATGATCATGATTGGGGTGATTCTTCTTATGATCTTGAAAATTTATTTAAGCTCCATGATGAATATGAGATTGATAATAGTGTTTGCAATAATATTGAAAGTGGGTTTGGAAGAGTGTCAACTTTAGATCCCACATATTTGGAGAATGTTCAATCTTATGGTATTTTTGATAACAGTGGGTTTGGAGAGGTCATGACTTTAGTTACTCCCTCCATTCCCTTATACAAGGCCAGTATGGAAAATACATTTTGCATCTATACAAGGCCACTAACAGTAATCGAGGTAAGAATTAATGATGTTTTCTCGTAATAGCAACTTGTCTAACACTTGCATGCATGTGGTCATAATTACACTGTGCTACTTTCTTCTAATTCCTTCCTTGCATGCATGCGAGCGTATTAATGATCCTGGTTAACAAGAAGAAAAGTTAGATTACAAAGCAATCATTAAATTTTACCTTGGTACCTGTAATATGAGTTTGTGGCCTTGTATAAGGGAATGGAGGGAGTAATGTTAATCCCACTATTTTGGAAGAGTGTCAACTTCACGTGCATGTGGATCGTGTTTTATGTGATAGCGATTTTGTTGAATTTTCTTATGACCCCACATGTAATTATTAAGAGAGAGGAAAATATGGTTGTAGAAATTTTCATGTTAGTAAATTACCTCTCTTCATGTTGAGATTGCTATTATTTCTTTCCACTTCCTTGCATATGCTAGTTTTTGCTTGCTGTGATAACTTGTTTGCCTATAAGATGCCTATGCATAGGAAGTATGTTAGAATTATATGTGTTTGTCATATGTTTCATGATGCTCTCTTTGCGTTTCAATTCTTGTCTTTCTTGTGAGCATCATCGAAATCTTAATGCCTAGCTAGGGGCGTTAAACGATAGCGCTTGTTGGGAGGCAACCCAATCTTATTTTTGATCTTTACTTTTTGTTCCTGTTTAATATTAAATAATTCATCTAGCTTCTGTTTAGATGTGGTTTTCTGTTCTAACTAGTGTTTGTGCCAAGTAGAACCTATAGGATCATCTTGGGTGAAAGTTAACTTGATCTTGCTGAAAAACAGAAACTTTTGCACGCACGAGAATAATTTTAATAAATCACAAAAACGTGATTTTTAGTTGATTATTTTTTAAGTAGATCAATAGACAAATTTCCTAGGACTTCCTATTTTTGTAGGATTTTTAGAGTTCTAGAAGTATTCGAAAGTTACAGATTGCTACAGACTGTTCTGTTTTTGACAGATTCTGTTTTTCGTGTGTTGTTTGCTTATTTTGATGAATCTATGGCTAGTATCGGGGGGTATGAACCATAGAGAAGTTGGAATACAGTAGGTTTAACACCAATATAAATAAATAATGAGTTCATTACAGTACCTTAAGTGGTGGTTTTTCTTTCTTGCACTAACGGAGCTCATGAGATTTCCAGTTGAGTTTTGTGTTGTGAAGTTTTCAAGTTTTGGGTAAAGATTTGATAGACTATGGAATAAGGAGTGGAAAGAGCCTAAGCTTGGGGGTTCCCATGGCACCCCAAGATAATTCAAGGACAACCAAAAGCCTAAGCTTGGGGATGCCCCGGAAGGCATCCCCTCTTTCGTCTTCGTTTATCGGTAACTTTACCTGGAGCTATATTTTTATTCACCACATGATATGTGTTTTGCTTGGAGCGTCTTGTATGATATGAGTCTTTGATTTTTAGTTTACCACAATCATACTTTATGTACACACCTTTTGGGAGAGACACACATGATTTGAAATTTTTTAGAATACTCTATGTACTTCACTTATATCTTTGAGCTAGACAGTTTTGCTCTAGTGCTTCATTTATATCTTTTTAGAGCACGGCGGTGGTTTTATTTTGTAGAAAATATTGATCTCTCATGCTTCACTTATATTATTTTGAGAGTCTTTTAGAACAACATGGTATTTGCTATGGTTATAAAATTGGTCCTAGAATGATGGGCATCCAAGTTGGGTATAATAAAAACTATCATAGAAAGTGCATTGAATACTATGAGAAGTTTGATGCTTGATGATTGTTTTGAGATATGAGGATGGTAATATTAGAGTCATGCTAGTTGGGTAATTGTGAATTTGAGGAATACTTATGTTAAAGTTTGTGATTCCCGTAGCATGCACGTATGGTGAACCGTTATGTGATGAAGTTGGAGCATGATTTATTTATTGATTGTCTTCCTTATGTGTGGAGGTCGGGATCGCGCGATGGTTAACTCCTACCAACCCTTCCCCTAGGAGCATGCGTGTAGTACCTTGTTTTGATTACTTGTAGATTTTTGCAATAAGTATATGACTAATGTTGAGTCCATGGATTATACGCACTCTCACCCTTCCACCATTGCTAGCCTCTCTTGTGCCGCGCAACTTTCGCCGATACCATACACCCACCATATACATTCCTCAAAACAGCCACCATACCTACCTATTATGGCATTTCTATAGCCATTCCGAGATATATTGCCATGCAACTTTCCTTCATTCCGTTATTTATGACACGCATCACCATTGTCATATTGCTTTTGCATGATCATGTAGTTGACATCGTATTTGTGGCAAGGCCACCATTCACAATTCTTTCATACACGTCACTCTTGATTCATCGCACATCCCGGTACACCACCGGAGGCATCCACATAGAGTCATATTTTGTTCTAAGTATTGAGTTGTAAGTAAATAAAAGCGTGATGATCTTCATTATTAGAGCATTGTCCCAAGTGAGGAAAGGATGATGGAGACTATGATTCCCCCACAAGTCGGGATGAGACTTTGGAATTTATGAAAATAAAAGAGGCCAAAGAAGCCCAAATAAAAAAAGAGGCCAAAGAAGCCCACCAAAAAAAAAAAGAGAAAATGAGAGAAGGGACAGTGTTACTATCCTTTTTCCACACTTGTGCTTCAAAGTAGCACCATGATCTTCATAATAGAGAGTCTCCTATGTTGTCACTTTCATATACTAGTGGGAATTTTTCATTATAGAACTTGGCTTGTATATTCCAATGATGGGCTTCCTCTAAATGCCCTAGTTCTTCGTGAGCAAGCAAGTTGGATGCACACCCACTTAGTTTCTTTTTGAGCTTTCATACACTTATAGCTCTAGTGCATCCATTGCATGGCAATCCCTACTCACTCACATTGATATCTATTAATGGGCATCTCCATAGCCCATTGATACGCCTAGTTAATGTGAGACTATCTTCTCCTTTTTGTCTTCTCCACAACCACCATTCTATTCCACATATAGTGCTATGTCCATGGCTCACGCTCATGTATTGCGTGAAGATTGTAAAAGTTTGAAAATACTAAAGTATGAAACAATTGCTTGGCTAAAACCGGGATTTTGCATGATTTAAATATTTTGTGTGATGAAGATAGAGCATAGCCAAACTATATGATTTTGTAGGGATAGCTTGCTTTGGCCATGTTATTTTGAGAAGACATGATTACTTTCTTAGTATGCTTGAAGTATTATTACTCTTATGTCAATATGAACTTTTATCTTGAATCATTTGGATCTGAACATTCATGCCACAATAAAGAAAATTACATTGAGAAATATGCTAGGTAGCATTCCACATCAAAAATTCTGTTTTTATCATTTACCTACTCGAGGACGAGCAGGAATTAAGCTTGGGGATGCTTGATATATCTCCAACGTATCTATAATTTTTTATTGTTCCATGCTATTATATTACCTGTTTTGGATGTTTATGGGCTTTATTATACACTTTTATATCATTTTTAGGACTAACCTACTAACCGGAGGCCCAGCCCGAATTGCTGTATTTTTGCCTATTTCAGTGTTTCGAAGAAAAGGAATATCAAACGGAGTCCAAACGGAATGAAAACTTCGGGAGAGATCTTCTTGGAACAAACACAATCCAGGAGACTTGGAGTGGACGTCAAGAAGTAGCCGAAGCGGCCACGAGAGTGCAGGGCGTGCCCTAAGGGGTGGGTGCGCCCCCCACCCTCGTGGGCCCCTCGTGGCTCCCCTGACCAACTTCCTTCGCCTATATATATCTACGTACCCCGAAAACATCCAGGAGCACCACGAAACCCTATTTCCACTGCCGCAACCTTCTGTACCCGTGAGATCCCATCTTGGAGCCTTTTCCGGCGCTCCGCTGGAGGGTGAATCGATCACGAGGGGCTTCTACATCATCGCCAAGGCCTCTTCGATGAGTTGTGAGTAGTTTACCACAGACCTTCGGGCCATAGTTATTAGCTAGATGGCTTCTTCTCTCTCTTTGAATCTCAATACAAAGTTCTCCTCGATCTTCTTGGAGATCTATTCGATGTAACTCTTTTTGCGGTGTGTTTGTCGAGATCGATGAATTGTGGGTTTGTGATCAAGTTTATCTATGAGAAATATTTGAATCTCCTCTGAATTCTTTTATGTATGATTGGTTATCTTTGCGAGTCTCTTCGAGTTATAAGTTTGGTTTGGCCTACTAGATTGATCTTTCTTGCAATGGGAGAAGTGCTTAGCTTTGGGTTCAATCTTGCGGTGTCCTTTCCTAGTGACAGCAGGGGCAGCAAGGCACGTATTGTATTGTTGCCATCGAGGATAAAAAGATGGGGTTTATATCATATTGCTTGAGTTTATCCTTCTACATCATGTCATCTTGCCTAATGCGTTACTCTGTTCTTATGAACTTAATACTCTAGATGCATGCTGGATAGCGGTTGATGTGTGGAGTAATAGTAGTAGATGCAGGCAGGAGTCGGCCTACTTGTTGCGGACGTGATGCCTATATGCATGATCATGCCTAGATATTCTCATAACTATGCACTTTTCTATCAATTGCTCGACAATAATTTGTTCACCCACCGTAATACTTATGCTATCTTGAGAGAAGCCACTAGTGAAACCTATGCCCCTGGGTCTATTTTCCATCATATAAGTTTCCAATCTACTTTATTTTGCAATCTTTACTTTCCAATATATATCATAAAAATACCAAAAATATTTATCTTATCTTATTATCTCTATCAGATCTCACTTTCGCAAGTGTCCGTGAAGGGATTGACAACCCCTTTATCGCGTTGGTTGCGAGGTTCTTGTTTGTTTGTGTAGGCACGAGGGACTTGCGTGTAGCCTCCTACTGGATTGATACCTTGGTTCTCAAAAACTGAGGGAAATACTTATGCTACTTTGCTGCATCACCCTTTCCTCTTCAAGGGAAAACCAACGTAGTGCTCAAGAGGTAGCATTAAATTAGCTGATGGGATGGGTCATTTTGGTCAAATGACCGAAATGCCCCATTCCCTCAGCTAATTTAACCTGAGGTCTTTGTTTTTTATTTTTTAACACATGTTAATTAAAGAAGGTTGATACGTCCATTTTGCATCATGCTTCTATAACAATATTTATTGCATTATGGGCTATTATTACACGTTATGTCACAATACTTATGGCTATTCTCTCTTATTTTACAAGGTTTACATGAAGAGGGAGAATGCCGGTAGCTGGGATTCTGGGCTGGAAAAGGAGCAAATATTGGAGACCTATTCTGCACAGCTCCAAAAGTCCTGAAACTCCCCGAAAGTCTTTTACCCTGAAAAAAATCATAAGTGAGCTTTCGGGATGAAACTCTGCCGCCACGAGGCGGAACCTTGGCGGAACCAATCTAGGGCTCCGGCGGAGCTGTTCTGCCGGGGAAACTTCCCTCTGGGAGGGGGAAATCATCACCATCGATCCTCTCATCGGGAGGGGGTCAATCTCAATCAATATCTTCACCAGCACCATCTCCTCTCAAACCCTAGTTCATCTCTTGTATCCAATATTTGTACCAAAACCTTAGATTGGTACCTGTGGGTTGCTAGTAGTGTTGATTACTCCTTGTAGTTGATGCTAGTTGGTTTATTTGGTGGAAGATCATATGTTCAGATCCTTAATGCATATTAATACCCCTATGATTATGAACATGAATATGTTTTGTGAGTAGTTACGTTTGTTCCTGAGGACATGGGTGAAGTCTTGATATTAGTAGTCATGTGAATTTGGTATTCGTTTGATATTTTGATGAGATGTATGTTGTCTCTCCTCTAGTGGTGTTATGTGAACGTCAACTACATGACACTTCACCATTATTTGGGCCTAGAGGAAGGCATTGGGAAGTAATAAGTAGATGATGGGTTGCTAGTGTGACAAAAGCTTAAACCCTAGTTTATGCGTTGCTTCGTAAGGGGCTGATTTGGATCCACACGTTTCATGCTATGGTTAGGTTTACCTTAATACTTCTTTTGTAGTTGAGGATGCTTGCAATAGGGGTTAATCATAAGTGGGATGCTTGTCCAAGAAAGGGCAGTACCCAAGCACCGGTCCACCCACATATCAAATTATCAAAGTAACGAACACGAATCATATGAGCGTGATGAAAACTAGCTTGATGATAATTCCCATGTGTCCTCGGGAGCTCTTTTCTCATTATAAGAACTTGTCCAGGCTTGTCCTTTGCTACAAAAAGGATTGAGCCATCTTGCTGCACCTTATTTAGTTTCATTGCTTGTTACCTGTTACAAATTATCTTATCACAAAACTATCTGTTACCTACAATTTCAGTGCTTGTAGAGAATACCTTACTGAAAACCGCTTGTCATTTCCTTCTGCTCCTCATTGGGTTCGACGCTCTTACTTATCGAAAGGACTGCGATAGATCCCCTACAGTTGTGGGTCAGCATGACTCTTTTCTAGCACCGTTGCCGGGGAGTGAAGCGCCTTTGGTAAGTGGAACTTGGTAAGGAAACATTTATATAGTGTGCTGAAATTTACTGTCACTTGTTACTATGGAACATAATCCTTTGAGGGGCTTGTTCGGGTATCTTCACCCCGACCACAGCAAAGAGTTGCTCCTCAACCTACTGAACCTACTGAAAATGTTTACTTTAAATTCCTTCGGGTATGGTAGAGAAACTGCTAGCTAATCCCTTTGCAGGAGATGGAACATTGCATCCCGATTTACACCTAATCTATGTGGATGAAGTTTGTGGATTATTTAAGCTTGCAGGTATGTCCGATGATGTTATCAAGAAGAAGGTCTTCCCTTTATCTTTGAAGGGAGATGCATTGACATGGTATAGGCTATGTGATGATATGGGATCCTGGGACTATAAACGATTGAAATTGAAATTTCATCAGAAGTTTTATCCTATGCATCTTGTTCATCGTGATCATAATTATATATATAATTTTTGGCCTCGCGAAGGAGAAAGCATCGCTCAAGCTTGGGGAGGCTTAAGTCAATGTTATATTCATGCCCCAATCATGAGCTCGAGAGAAATGATTATTCAAAAAATTTATGCTCGACTTTCTCTAAACAATCGCTCCATGCTTGATACTTCTTGTGCTGGGTATTTTATGATGAAGACTATTAAATTCAAATGGGATTTATTGGAAAGAATTAAATGCAACTCTAAAGATTGGGATTCCGACGATGGTAAGGAGTCAGGTATGACACCTAAATTTGATTGTGTTAAATCTTTTATGGATACCGATGCTTTTCGTGGATTTAGCACTTAATATGGACTTGACTCTGAGATAGTAGCTTCTTTCTGTGAATCATTTGCTACTCATGTTGATCTCCCTAAGGAGAAGTGGTTTAAATATAATCCTCCCACTGAAGTAAAATTAGTTTCACCCATTACAGTTGAAGAAAAGATTATCACTTATAATGATCCTATTGTTCCTTCCATTTATATTGAGAAACCACCTTTCCCTGTTAGGATAAAGGATCATGCTAAAGCTTCAACTGTGGTTCGTAAGAGTAATACTAGAACATATACACCACCTGAGCAAATTAAAGTTGAACCTAGTATTGCTATGGTTAAAGATCTCTTGGCTGATAATATTGATGGGCATGTTATTTACTTCTGTGATGCAACTGCTAGAATTGCTAGACCCGATGCTAAGAAACATAGACCCATTGTTGGCATGCCTGTTATTTCTGCCAAAATAGGGGATCATTGTTATCATGGCTTATGTGACATGGGTGCTGGTGCTAGTGCAATACCTCATTCCTTATATGAAGAAATCATGCATGATATTGCACCTGCTGAGATAGAAGATATTGATGTTACAATTAAGCTTGCCAATAGAGATACTATTTCACCAGTTGGGATTGTTAGAGATGTTGAAGTCTTGTGTGGGAAAGTTAAATATCCTGCCGATTTTCTTGTTATTGGTTCCGCACAAGATGACTTTTGTCCCATTATATTTGGTAGACCCTTCTTGAACACTGTTAATGCTAAGATAGATTGCTAAAAAGATGTTGTTACTATTGGTTTGGGGGATATGTCTCATGAGTTTAATTTTGCTAAGTTTCATAGACAACTCCATAATAAAGAATTGCCTAGTAAGGATGAAATTATTGGTCTTGCTTCTATTGTTGTGCCTCCTAATGATCCTTTAGAACAATATTTGCTAGACCATGAAAATGATATGTTTATGAATGAAAGAAGGGAAATAGATGAAGTATTATTTAAATAGGGACCTATTTTGAAACACAACTTGCCTGTTGAAATCCTAGGGGATCCTCCTCCACCCAAGGGTGATCCCGTGTTTGAGCTTAAACCATTACCTGATACTCTTAAATATGTTTATCTTGATGAAAAGAAGATATATCCTGTTATTATTAGTGCTAACCTTTCAGAGCAGGAAGAGGAAAGATTATTGAAAACTCTGAAGAAGCACTGTGCTGCTATTGGATATATTCTTGATGATCTTAAGGGCATTAGTCCCACTCTATGCCAACACAAAATAAAATTTGAGGAAGACGCCAAACCAGTTATTGATCACCAACGACGGTTAAATCCTAAAATGAAAGAAGTGGTAAGAAAGGAAATAGTAAAGCTCCTCGAGGTAGGTATAATTTATCCCGTTGCGATAGTCAGTGGGTAAGTCCTGTCCATTGTGTCCCTAAGAAGGGAGGTATTACTGTCGTTCCTAATGATAAAGATGAATTGACCCACGCAAAGAATTATTACAGGTTCTAGGATGGTAATTGATTTCCGCAAATTAAATAAAGCTACTAAAAAAGATCATTACCCTTTACCTTTTATTGATCAAATGCTAGAAAGACTATCCAAACATACACATTTTTGCTTTCTGGATGGTTACTCTGGTTTCTCTCAAATACCTGTGTCAGCGGAGGATCAAGAAAAGACCACTTTTACTTGCCCTTACGGTACTTTTGCTTATAGATGTATGCCTTTTGGTTTATGTAATGCACCTGATACCTTTCAAAGATGCATGATGGCTATATTCTCTGACTTTTGTGAAAAGATTTGTGAGGTATTCATGGATGATTTCTCCATTTATGGATCCTATTTTGATGATTGCTTGAGCAACCTTGAACGAGTTTTGCAGTGATGTGAAGATACTAGTCTCGTCTTGAATTGGGAAAGTGCCACTTTATGGTTAATGAAGGTATTGTCTTGGGGCATAAAATTTCTGAAAGAGGTATTGAAGTTGATAAAGCTAAAGTTGATGCAATTGAAAAGATGTCGTGTCCCAAGGACATTAAAGGTATAAGAAGTTTCCTTGGTCATGCTGGTTTTTATAGGAGGTTCATTAAGGACTTTTCTAAAATTTCTAGGCCTCTGACTAATCTATTACAAAAAGATATTCCTTTTGTCTTCAATGATGATTGTGTAGAAGCATTCGAAATACTTAAGAAAGCTTTAATTTCTGCACCTATTGTTCAGCCACCTGATTGGAATTTACCCTTTGAAATTATGTGTGATGCTAGTGATTATGTTGTAGGTGTTGTTCTAGGACAAAGAGTTGATAAGAAAACTCTAGACACTATATAGAGAAATTATGCTACTACTGAAAAAGAATTCTTAGCAGTTGTATTTGCTTGTGATAAGTTCAGACCTTATATTGTTGATTCTAAAGTAACTATTCACACTGATCATGCTGCTATTAAATATCTTATGGAAAAGAAAGATGCTAAACCTAGACTTATTAGATGGGTTCTCTTGCTACAAGAATTTGATTTGCATATTATTGATAGAAATGGAGCTGAGAACCCCGTTGCAGACAACTTGTCTAGGTTAGAGAATGTTCTTAATGACCCACTACCTATTGATGATAGCTTTCCCGATGAACAATTAGTTGTCATAAATGCTTCTCGTACTGCTCCATGGTATCCTGATTATGCTAATTACATTGTTGTTAAATTCATACCACCTAGTTTCACATACCAGCAAAAGAAAAAGTTTGTCTATGATTTAAGACATTACTTCTGGGATGACCCACACCTTCATACAGAAGGAGTAGATGGTGTTATTAGACGTTGTGTACCTGAGCATGAACAGGAACAGATCCTACGCAAGTGTCACTCCGAGGCATATGGAGGACACCACGCTGGAGATAGAACTGCACATAAGGTATTGCAATCCGGTTTTTATTGGCCTACTCTTTTCAAAGATGCCCGTAAGTTTGTCTTGTCTTGCGATGAATGTCAAAGAATTGGTAATATTAGTAGACGTCAAGAAATGCCTATGAACTATTCTCTTGTTATTGAACCATTTGATGTTTGGGGCTTTGATTATATGGGACCGTTTCCTGCCTCTAATGGATATACACATATTTTAGTTGCTGTTGATTACGTTACTAAGTGGGTAGAAGCTATTCCAACTAGTAGTGTTGATCATAACACCTCTATTAAGATTCTTAAAGAAGTTATTTTTCCGAGGTTTGGAGTCCCTAGATACTTAATGACTGATGGTGGTTCACATTTTATTCATGGTGCTTTTCGTAAAATGCTTGCTAAGTATGATGTTAATCATAAATTGCATCTCCATATCACCCATAGTCTAGTGGCCAAGTAGAATTGAGTAACAAAGAGCTTAAATTAATTTTGCAAAAGACTGTTAATAGATCTAGAAAGAATTGGTCCAAGAAACTTGATGATGCATTATGGGCCTATAGAACTGCATATAAAAGTCCTATGGGTATGTCTCCATATAAAATGGTTTATGGAAAGGCATGTCACTTACCTCTCAAACTAGAACATAAGGCATATTGGGCCATTAAAGAGCCCAATTATGATTTCAAACTTGCCGGTGAGAAGAGGTTATTTAACATTAGCTCACTGGATGAATGGAGAACCCAAGCTTATGAGAATGCCAAACTGTTTAGGGAAAAAGTTAAAAATGGCATGACAAAAGGATACAAAAGCGTGAGTTTAACCTAGGTAATTATGTGTTGCTATTCAACTCTCGTTTAAGATTTTTTGCAGGAAAACTTCTCTCTAAATGGGAAGGCCCTTACGTTATCGAGGAGGTCTATCGTTCCGGTGCCATAAAAATTAATAACTTCGAAGGCACAAATCCGAAGGTGGTGAACGGTCAAAGAATCAAACATTATATCTCAATTAACCCAATAAATGTTGAAACTAATATTATTGAAACCGTAACCCCGGAGGAATACATAAGAGACACTTTCCAGAACGTTTCAGACTCCAAAAAGGAATAGGTATGTGGTACGGTAAGTAAACCGACTCCAAAACAGTTCTAATAGCAATTTTTCTCTGTTTTGGAATATTTAAGAAAATAGGAAAATAAGAAGTAGTCCGGGAAGGACACGAGGCATCCACGAGGGTGGAGGGCGCGCCCTACCCCCCTGGGCGCGCCCCCTGCCTCGTGGGCACCTCGTGTGCTCTCCGGACTCCGTTTTCTTGCACGATACTTCTTTTGGTCGGTAAAAATTCATTATATAATCCCCCGAAGGTTTTGACCACCGTATCATGAAAATATCCTCTGTCTTTGTTTCGAGCTGTTTTCTGTCAGATTTGTCAAGGCCAGGCATCATGACGTCACCCTCCTCCAGCAATGAAGACAAGGATGCTTGGCTATTGAAGATAGAGCTGAAGAGAGAAGAACCTGGGGAGATCAACAAGGATGATGGGATCAAGAAGGCCATGGAGGATCAAGCTCCAACGGTAGAAGAAGAAAACATCCTTCAACCTCTTCCTAACATCTTTATCCCAACTGAGATTGAAGCTTTCAAGATGATTGAGTTAGCTCGGATACAAAACAAGTATCTCACACAGGAAAATATTTTGTTGAAGGATCATATCGTCGCACTCAAGGGCATTATCCGCAAATTGGAAGAGCTCCTACGTTCGATGTGCGACTATCCATCATCATCACCACCTTCTTCACCAGCAAAGGAGACATAATCACATGGGTATGGGCACTCCCCTTGGCAACTGCCAAGCTTGGGGGAGGTGCCCCAGTATCGTATCACCATCACACTCCTATCTTTACCGTTTTTCTTAGTTCGATCCTTTTGGTAATATCTTGATCAAGTAGAATAAAGTTTTGTTATGATTTAGTTTTGAGTTTTGCTTTATGATCCCTCTATGTAATCGAGTCCGTGAGCTATATATAATAAAGATTAGTGTTGAGTTAAGGGCTTTGCTATCTTGCTATGATCTTAAGTGCATAAAAGAGTAAAAAGAAATCAAGAGATCATATTGATCTTATGGAAAGTAATGACTTCACATATAGAGAGCGTGATGATTAAAAGTTGTTGAGAGTTGGCAAACATAGTTTTGGTCATCATTGCAACTAATAGGAAGTAATAAAGAAAGAGAGGTTTTCACATATAAATATACTATCTTGGACATCTTTTATGATTGTGAGCACTCATTAAAGTATGACATGCTAAAGAGTTGATGTTGGACAAGGAAGACAACATAATGGGTTATGTTTTCTCACATCTTAGTTAAAGTATATTGTCATGGATCATCCAAACATGTTGATCTTGCCTTTCCCCCTCATGCTAGCCAAATTCCTTGCACCAAGTAGAGATACTACTTGTGCTTCCAAATATCCTTAAACCCAGTTTTGCCATGAGAGTCCACCATATCTACCTATGGATTGAGTAAGATCCTTCAAGTAAGTTGTCATGTTGCAAGCAATAAAAATTGCTCTCTAAATATGTATGACTTATTAGTGTGGAGAAAATAAGCTTTATACGATCTTGTGATATGGAAGAAATAAAAGCGACATACTGCATAATAAAGGTTCGTATCACAAGTGGCAATATAAAGTGACGTTCTTTTGCATTAAGATTTCGTGCATCCAACCAAAAAGCACATGACAACCTCTGCTTCCCTTTGCGAAGGGCCTATCTTTTACATTATGCAAGAGTCAAGGTGATCTTCACCTTTCCTTTTTACATTTTATCCTTTAGCAAGCACCTCGTGTTGGAAAGATCCTGATATATATATCCAATTGGATGTAAGTTAGCATGAACTATTATTGTTGACATTACCCTTGAGGTAAAAGGTTGGGAGGCAACACTATAAGCCCCTATCTTCCTCTGTGTCCGAGTAAAACTCCATAACCATAAGTATTGCATGAGCGTTAGCAATTGTGAAGGATTAAATGATAGTTGAGTATGTGGACTTGCTGAAAAGCTCTTATATTAACTCTTTCCAATGTTACGATAAATTGAAATTGCTTCAATGACTGAGATTATAGTTTGTTAGTTTTCAATAAAGTTTCTGAATCATACTTGACATTGTGAATAGATTGTTACTTGAGCATAAGAAATCATATGACAAAATATATTTATGTTGTTGTTATAAGAATGATAATGATGCCCTCATGCCCGTATTTTATTTTTATCGACACCTCTATCTTTAAACATGTGGACATATTTTCGATATCGGCTTCTGCTTGAGGACAAGCGAGGTCTAAGCTTGGGGGAGTTGATACGTCCATTTTGCATCATGCTTTTATATCGATATTTATTGCATTATGGGCTGTTATTACACGTTATGTCACAATACGTATGGCTATTCTCTCTTATTTTACAAGGTTTACATGAAGAGGGAGAATGTCGGCAGCTGGGATTCTGGGCTGGAAAAGGAGCAAATATTGGAGATCTATTCTGCACAGCTCCAAATTCCTGAAACTCCACGAAAGTCATTTTGGGAATTAATAAAAAATATTGAGCGGAAGAAATACTTGAGTGGGGCCACCCACCATCCACGAGGGTGGGGGGCGTGCCCTACCCCCCTGGGCGTGCCCCCTGCCTCGTGGGCCACCTGGCAGCCCTCCGGTACCCATCTTCTGCTATATGAAGTCTTTTACCCTAAAAAATCATAAGCAAGCTTTCGGGACGAAACTCCGCCGCCACGAGGCGGAACCTTGACGGAACCAATCTAGGGCTCCGGCGGAGCTGTTCTGCCGGGGTAACTTCCCTCTGGGAGGGGGAAATCATCACCATCGTCATCACCATTGATCCTTGAGGGAGTCCTGGACTAGGGGGTGTCCGGACAGCCGGACTATCATCGTCAGCCGGACTCCAAGACTACGAAGATACAAGATTGAAGACTCCGTCCCGTGTCCGGATGGGACTTTCCTTGGCGTGGAAGGCAAGCTTGGCGATACGGATATGTAGATCTCCTACCATTGTAACCGACTCTGTGTAACCCTAGCCCTCTCCGGTGTCTATATAAACCGGAGGGTTTTAGTCCATAGGACGGACAACCATTACAACAATCATACCATAGGCTAGCTTCTAGGGTTTAGCCTCCTTGATCTCGTGGTAGATCCACTCTTGTACTACCCATATCATCAATATCAATCAAGCAGGAGTCGGGTTTTACCTCCATCGAGAGGGCCCGAACCTGGGTAAAAACATTGTGTTCCTTTTCTCCTGTTACCATCCGCCTAGACGCACAGTTCGGGACCCCCTACCTGAGATCCGCCGGTTTTGACACCGACATTGGTGCTTTCATTGAGAGTTCCTTTGTGTCGTCACCGATAGGCTTGATGGCTTCTTCAATCAACAACAACGCCGTCCAGGGTGAGACTTTTCTCCCCAGACAGATCTTCGTATTCGGCGGCTTCGCACTACGGGCCAATTCACTTGGCCATCTGGAGCAGATCGAAAGCTACGCCCCGGGCCGTCAGGTCAGATTTGGAAGCCTAAACTTCACGGCGGATATCCGCGAAGACTTGATCTTCGACGGATCCAAGCCGCAGCCGAGCGTGCCGCACTGTCACGATGGGTATGATCTAGCTCTGCCGCCGGACAGTACTCTGGAGGCCGCACACGAATCCGCTCCGACACATAATTCGGAGCCGATCGCACAGATCGAGGACGGGTGGCTGGACACCGCCTCGGGAGCTGCAACTTCCACAATGATGGGGCCGAACACAAACCTAGTCCCTTATAAAGCTCGTGACTCCGAGGTGCCGGACTCCCTACTGGACTCCGAACCTCCTGCGCCCCTGCCAATCGAATCCGATCGGGCGCCGATCATGGAGTTCACCGCCGCGGACATCTTTCAGCACTCACCCTTTGGCGACATCCTAAATTCGCTAAAGCATCTCTCGCTATCCGGAGAGCCCTGGCCGGACTATGGCCAGGATGGTTGGGATGCGGACGACAAAGAAATTCAAAGCCCACCCACCACCCACTTTGTAGCAACTGTCGACGATCTAACAGACATGCTAGATTACGACTCTGAAGACATCGACGGTATGGACGACGATGCCGGAGACGATCAAGAACCAGCGCTCACCGAGCACTGGAAGGCCACCCCAACCCATGATGTATATATGGTGGACACCCCAAAAGGAAGCGATAACGAGGACCAACGGGGCGCGGCAAAGGATAATCCCGCCAACAAACAACCAAAACGGCGATGCAGACGCCGCCCTAAGTCCCGCCTCGACAAAAACAGCGCTCCTAATGACCCAACAATAGAGCAGGGCGAACCAGTGGACGACGAACATGCAACCAAGCAACCGTCTGAACAGGACGAATCGGATAATCAATCCATGCCCGGCGAAACCAACAGTCCAGACGACCTCACGCCGGACACACCACCGGAGAATAAGAAACTCCACAAAAGACTCATCGCCACTGCAAGAAGTCTGAAGAAGGAAAAACGGAAGCTCAAAACAGCGGAAGACATACTCAGAATGAGGTGGAGCAAAGTGCTCAAAACCGCAGACAAATACGGCAATGGCCATCAAAGAGCTACCCGAAGCGCAAGCTGCTACCAGAATTTGACGAGGAAGCCATAGAGCCACCACAGTCAAAAATTAAAGAAGCCGCCTGGCCGGATAGACGACCAGATGACAGGCCAAAAGCGACAAGCGGCGCCACACACAAGCCAATTCATGATCCCGGGAAAACAGACGGCCCAGCCAGGTCCATTTACGGGCCAAAACAGAGGGCCCCAGGAAGCAACACAACACGCCAAGTGTTCGAAGACAGCGGTACACCCAAATACAGGGGCGCCGCACACCCACTATGTTTCACCGATGAGGTGCTGGATCATGAATTTCCAGCAGGGTTCAAACCCATAAACATAGAGGCATACGAGGGAACAACAGACCCTGGAGTCTGGATAGAGGATTATATACTACACATACACATGGCTAGAGGAGATGATCTCCATGCCATAAAATATCTACCCCTCAAGCTCAAAGGGCCAGCTCGGCATTGGCTCAAAAGCCTCCCAGAAAACACTGTTGGAAGTTGGGAAGAGCTCGAGCACGCGTTTAGAGCAAATTTTCAAGGGACTTATGTCCGCCCTCTGGATGCAGACGATCTAAGTCATATAACTCAACAGCTCGGAGAGTCAGCGCGCAAATTTTGGAACAGGTTCCTTACCAAAAAGAACCAAATAGTCAACTGTCCGGACGCGGAAGCCCTAGCAGCTTTTAAACACAATGTCCGAGATGAATGGCTCGCCAGACACCTCAGCCAAGAGAAGCCAAGGACAATGGCCG
The DNA here is from genome assembly GCA_963921465.1 of Triticum timopheevii. NCBI lineage: Eukaryota > Viridiplantae > Streptophyta > Magnoliopsida > Poales > Poaceae > Triticum > Triticum timopheevii. The sequence continues at coordinate 130,361,511 of OY997266.1, forward strand.
CGCTAACAAGCCTCATGACCCGCTTTTGCGCGGGGGAAGACAGCTGGCTAGCAAGATGCAGCACCAGCGACCCGAGTACATCCGAGATCAGAGATGGAAACGGAAAATCACGGCGCCGAAAGGATCAGCACCGGAATAAATAAAAAAGCCCAAAGAACACGGCGGTCAACGCTGGATTCAAAAGCTCGCGGCCAAACAACAAAACACTGCCTCTTAAGGACAACAGTGATGAGCTATCCAACTTAAACAAAATTTTGGATCGGATATGTCAAATCCACAGTACCTCCGGAAGGCCTGCAAACCACACCCACCGAGATTGTTGGGTCTTTAAACAGTCCGGCCGACTCAATGCCGAACACAAGGGGCTCGATGCACCAAGCGAAGATGATGATGAACCCCACCAGCAGAGCACCGGAAAACAAAAGACTTTCCCACAAGAAGTCAAAACAATAAACTCACTTCATGTGATATTACGGAAAAGCAATGCGGCACCCGCTAAAATAAGTGCCGCACGGTCCACCCCAGCGGAACCTCGAAGTTGGATGTCAAAACCAATCACTTTCGACCACCTGGATTATTCCAGAAGCATTCGAAACGCAGGATGGACTACTTTGATATTGGATCCTATAATCGACGGACTACAATTTACACAAGTCCTGATGGACGGCGGCAGCGATTTAAACCTGCTATATCCGAACACAATCCGCAAGTTGGGGATAGACCTTACTAAAATTCGACATAGCCACACTTCCTTTAAAGGAGTGACGCCAGGCCCTTACGCCAAGTGCATAGGCTCCTTATTACTAGAAGTTGTGTTCGGGTCACCGGACAACTTCCGACGCGAAAAGCTAATCTTTCATGTCGCCCCATTCGAAAGTAGCTATCAAGCACTATTGGGGCGTGAAGCTTTTGTCCGCTTTAACGCAATACCACATTACGAGTCTCTTACACGTAAAATGCCCGGTCCACGTGGCATCATTTCATTAAGAGGGTCATTCAAAGACCCCGGACACGGTTAGACGAGTCCGGCATAAATAAGCTAGGGGCTCCCTAGCCGCACACCCTTTCACAAGGGGCTGTGCATATAAGAAATAATGAGCTAATATAGACTCAGCTTTATTCATTTATTAATATTTTTTATGCACTTTTTCGCACGATTTCCTTTCAAACTAAGTTCCTCTCTTTTTACAGATGAACAACGTGCACACCCGTCCAGGATAACGACACAACGGGGACGTAGGCGCAGACGTGCAGTAGGGACCCGTTGCAAGGATTCTTTTCAGATTAAGACCCGGCGTAAACCTTTTTTACTGTCTCTTGTTGCTATAATCCCCTGGTTTCTCATTATAACCAGAGTGGAGACTGACGTTTTGGCATCGGCCGCGTCAGAGGACCTCGCCCGTACCTCGACACTAGGGGCTCAGGGCATTGTTCTGCCCATTATTATAAAGACCGAACACCTTAGGGAGTGTTCGGCGTCTCGAGTTAGGCCTTATATGCATCAGCTCCGAATCATGTCTTTGGTCAAATGTTGGGTTTGCCCGGCTCCTGTGTTTTGCTGCCTTACGTTCCGTATCATCGGCTAACGCGGCACCAGGAGAACTACTGCGATTGTGCCCCAGTTCGGCTGGGCGAGCACCTCAGTAGAGAAAGCCGAAAACTGACTATCATGATACAACGAGAGACTGGTCAACCACTCGATCGACCACCGGAATGTTTAGAATTCCTCCGCTTTGACGAAGGACCATTTCCCGGTAAGGCACATACGCGCCCCGAATTCGGAGAGCGCGGTGCCCCCAGGGGCTATATCATAGTCCCACCCTCGAACTCCAATGGCTAAGTGAAAGTGATAAAGCATTATAGTCCGGTTGCCTTGTTTGCTACGCTACCACCTCCTTAACAGGACCGAGACATCGGATTAAGTGTGAAAATGTGCTATTTTTGCGAACACCCCCGCACCTTGTGTGTGGGGGCTGAAGCCGACGACTGCCATCTTTCAGGTTATACATACGTATACATAAACGGCCACACAGGAGATATTTCAATACTTGAACGCACAAGTACAAAAAGCGCCTACATAATAAACATTGTTTTATAAAATTAAAACGTTCATTTGAACGTGACATTTTTTTAGCACTGCGACTCTATTACACGAGCACCACGTAGAACTTCCCCAAAATAGTGCTCGGCGGGTAACCGGCTTTCGTCCGAACCCTGGGTCGCAACAGCGATGGCATCCATCTCTGTCCAATGTGTCTTCACACGGGCGAGGGCCATCCGCGCACCCTCTATGCAGGCCGACCGCTTCATCGCCTTGATATGCGGCACCGCCCCAAGAAACTGCTGCAATAAGCCAAAATAACTCTTTGGCTTGGGCCTACCCGGCCAGACATGAGTCACGATATCCGTCATGGCAAGTCCGGACAACCTATTTAGCTCAGCCCATTCGGCCAACCGATCGGTCAGCGGAAGTGGACGATCCGGACTATGGAATTGAGACCAAAGCAGCTCTTCCGTCTTGTGATCCTTCTGACTTCGGAAGTGCACAATGGCATCCGCCGCACTCGCCGCTAAGTCCATATAAGGATCCTCCGGACCCCACAGCTGGCCAAGCTGGGCATACTTTGGATCCGTAAATCTGCGGCGCAGCAAAAAAGGCTTGCCAGCCACAATGTCTCCGGCCTGGCGCAACTCCTCCTTTATAGCCCGCATTGCAGAACGGGCATCCTTGGCTTCGGCGGTGGCCTTCCCTAGGTCTTCTTGCTCCGATAGGCGCTCCTTTTCAAGAGCCTCATTGCGGTCGGTAGCATCCTTCAACTTAACGGCCATTTCGGCCATCTCTTCCCTGCTTCGGCAGTGTGCAGCCCTTTCGGCTTCTAACTCCTCGGCCGCCCTCGAGGCAGCCGCATCACTCCTTCTGGCTTGCTCCTTGGTTTGAGCAAGTTCTGCCCAAAGGCTCTCCACAGCAGCGGCACCATCTGCGTCATGCACAAATATTGTAAGAGGTGGGCTTTGGCTCCCTTAATAGGTGACTGCGGAGAAACAGCTTACCTTGCGACTCGTCAAGTCGCCTGTGGACTAGCGCGATGTCCGCGTCCGCAACATCGAGTTGCCTCTTTAATTCAGCAACTCCATCAGTCCGGCTAGCCCCCGGACTATCCGCCACCTGCATAGGAAAGGCGACACTCAATACCTGCGATTTTGATCCTCGACACGCTGTCGCTTTCGACAACCTACCGAGTCTCAGGGGCTACTATGTATACAGGGCGCACTTTATGTGCAAAACTGTCAAAAAGGGGTGTCATTTTTACATACCTCAAACCCCGCCAGCAAACTCCTGACGGCATTATGCAATCCGCTTTCGGTGGACGAAATCCTTCCAATCACCATGCTCATCAATGCACGGTGATCTTCTGAGATGGACGCTGTCAGTGTCAAAACCGGCGGATCTCGGGTAGGGGGTCCCGAACTGTGCGTCTAGGCAGATGGTAACAGGAGATAAGGGACACGATGTTTTACCCAGGTTCGGGCCCTCTTGATGGAGGTAAAACCCTACGTTCTGCTTGATTAATATTGATGATATGGGTAGTACAAGAGTGGATCTACCACGAGATCAAGGAGGCTAAACCCTAGAAGCTAGCCTATGGTATGATTGTTGTAATGTATGTTGTGTCCTACGGACTAAAGCCCTTCGGTTTATATAGACACCGGAGAGGGCTAGGGTTACACAGAGTCGGTTACAATGGCAGGAGATCTACATATCCGTATCGCCAAGCTTGCCTTCCACGCCAAGGAAAGTCCCATCCGGACACGGGACGGAGTCTTCAATCTTGCATCTTCGTAGTCTTGGAGTCCGGCGGACGATGATAGTCCGGCTGTCCGGACACCCCCTAGTCCAGGACTCCCTCAGTAGCCCCTGAACTAGGCTTCAATGACGATAAGTCTGGCATGCATAATGTTCGGCATTACAAGGCGGGTTCCTCCTTTGAATAATCCAGAGAAGATCATGAACACCAGGATAGTGTCCGGCTCTGCAAAATAAATTCCACATTCCACTGTAGAGAGAATAAAATGTACACAAGCTCAATCTGCTGACGTATTTTGCGGCATGACATCACACCGCCACCAAGCCTTTACTTGAATCGTTTTTTATTATACCACCTCAGCACGTTTAGCGAAGCGGTTTCCTTGGCACGTCTTGTCGAAGCAGAGATCGTGTTCCCCTTATTTCGGGATTCTCATCAATACGGACGTGGGTAACCCAACCGCGCCATTGATGGTGGCGCTTGGGAGATAAGCGAGTTTTACCAGGCTGGTGGGGGGACGCATAGTCTTCGCCCGCCTATATATATATATAAGGGATAAGGATTCACCTTTTCACCCACGCCTTCTTCCCCCTTTGCTTATCCACCTCCGCGCACTCAAGCTCCAGCGCTCAAGTTCGCGCATCTTGTCTCAACCTTCTCCGACCATGTCCGGAGGGGGAGGCAAATGGCTGGCTTCCACCGTTAAGGAGGAGCATATCACAAAGCTGCGCAGCGCCGGATACCTTTCCGACGACATCGCGCACCGGCTGCCCGACGAGGGGCAGCTCATCCCTACCCCCGGGCCCCATGAGAGGATCGTTTTCCTTCCCCACTTCCTCCGCGGACTGGGCTTTCCGCTTCACCCCTTTGTCCGGGGGCTCATGTTCTACTACGGCCTGGATTTCCACGATCTGGCGCCGAACTTCATCCTCAACATCTCGGCGTTCATCGTCGTGTGCGAGGCCCTCCTCTGCATCCGGCCCCACTTCGGCTTGTGGCTCAAGACCTTCAACGTCAAGCCAAAGGTAGTGAAGGGCACGCAGGCGGAGTGCGGAGGCGCCATGTTGGGCAAGATGCCCAACGTCCTCTGGTTCGAAGGGGCCTTCGTGGACTCCATCAAGGGGTGGCAATCGGGGTGGTTCTACATCACCGAGCCGCGCGACCCTACGTGGGCGGCGGCCCCCGAGTTTAGATCTGGTATCCCTACACAGCTCACCTCCTGGAAAGAGAAGGGCTTGCCGTGGGGTAATTCGACGGAGCTGACGGGACTCCGAGCCTGTATCCAGAAGGTGGTGAACAAGAAGCTCAGGCTCGTCGACGTGGTCCAAATCATGCTCGTCCGCCGGATCCTCCCATGCCAAGAACGGGCATTCAATCTGTAGGAGTTCGATCCGGAACAGCACCAGGCGCTGAGCGGGCTCTTCAACACGACGTACGAAGGCGCCTGGAGGGTGCTGTTTAAGGGCGCCGAAGCCCCCGCATCCGCGACGGAAGATCGCGGATTTCACTCGCAGCATCCGGTTGACGAGGCAAGTGATTCTACCCCTTTACGGGACACTTATTGTAAATAGATTGATTCTAAAAGGGTTTCAATCTCCCTTTTCCTTTGACAGGAATGGATGAAGAAGGCCGAGCAGCTCATCTGCCCGGCTCCCATGCCAGAAGACCCAGTGGGTGCCCGTCTAGCGGGGCTGCTGGTTCCGGCACTGCATGTGGTGCCGGAGAAGAAGGCCAAGAAGGTGGCCACGGGCACTCGAAAGAGTTCCCATTATCAGGCGTCCGACGACGAGGCGGACTCCTCCCCCGAAGACGAGGAGGAGGAAGAAGACTCTCTCCCAGAGGGGGGAGAGAGGAAGAGGAAGGCTTCCCCAACAGGGGAGGCTGAAGGGTCCAAGAGGGGGAGAACTATTCCCCCGGACAGCTCTGCCAACACCGACGTTGGCGATGAGGAATGGCCTTCAAGGGCCAGGCCTCAGGCGAGATCGTAAGTATCCGGATCCCTGATATGCAATTTCTTTAGTGTCACATAGTGTCCTTCTAATGCCGCATTTTGCCCCTAGTCCGGCCGATGATGATCTCCCCGCTTCATCGAGCGGGTCGTTGGCCCCGTCGGATGTGGATTCCCTTCCGACTGCCTCCACCCCCCGCGCCGATGAGGACGCCAAGGTGGGATCCCAGAAAGGGACCCATCAGGAGGAGGCTCCGGAGGCGCCGCAAGGCAGCCTCCCGGACTTTGCGCCGGACTCTACGCTGGAACCTGCAGTGGTTCCAGAGTCCGGCAGGCGGCCCCTACGAAAGAAGGGCAAGACCGTGACGCCGGTGGCCTCCGTCCAACCGGAGGCGCCGGACAACTTGCTGGAGGCGCTCAAAGGCGCTTCCATCGAGGAAGAACACCGCACTGTTATGAGTGCGGTGATTCAGAAGGTTCAGCTTGCCAAGAGCGGGCTGACCGAGGCCTGCAGTAGCCTTCTAACAGGCTTTGAGGTAAGAAGTTAAAGTTAAAATTATGTGATGTAATACCGCATAGACAGTAGCCCCTGATGCTCGGTTCGGTGTTCGGAAAGAAACGCCGGACTGAGGATCTAAAAAGATATTCGCAGGTTGCTAATAAATTATGTCAATATGGGTTTGCAGGCTGTGCTGCTGACCTCTGCCGAACTGACTGCGGAGGTTGGTGCATTAAAGCAAGATCTCGAGCGGTCCGAGCGAGAGCTCGGCCATGCCAAGAGGCAGCGCGAGGACAAAGAAGGTGAGTAACACCACTTTGGATTTTTACCTTACAGAAAAGGATTTTGGTTGCAATAAGATAAACAAGGATAATACGTGTATTGCAGGGGCCACGAACGAGGTGGCAGCCCTGAAGGAGGCTGTGTCCGCGGCCGAACGCAGTGCGGCCGCGGAACGGGCAGAGCGAGAAAAGCAGGAGGCACAGGTGGCGGCAGTGCGGCAAGAGCTCCAGGCTCTCATGGAGAAGCATGAGAGTTTGGAGCGCGACTCCAAGACTCGAGAGTCCGAGCTCGCCTCGGCTCTCGAAAGTGCCAAGTCCGCCAAGGCCGAGGCCCGTAAGGCCCTTCAGGAGGTTGAATATGTGAAGAAGATTGCGACGGGTAAGGCATTTTTCATGCAAAGCAAGCATGTTAATGTAAACTACCTGACACTTACCCGCATTCGGAGCTCTCCAGGGGCGTTTGCAGATCTGCCGCGCAGTGTATCCGATGCCGCCGCGTTCTACCGTGGTGAGGAGGGGAGCTCAACGGAGAAGGTCTTCTGGTCTCAGTACGCTGAGGCCGGCCATCCGGTGCCCCCAAGCGACCAGCTGAAGCAGCTGGTCGAGCTCCACAAGGTAGCCGAGGAGGCCATGAAGGGCCTTATAATCCGGCTGTGGCCTGGACAGGCCATGCCTGGGAGCTACTTCGGCCTTGTGCGGCGGCTGGTGGATGCGTGCCCCTGGGTGGATGTCATCAAGCGCTCCGCCTGTATTGAAGGTGCTCGTCGGGCCCTTGCCCGCGCAAAGGTGCACTGGGGCAGGCTGGATGCGGAGAAGCTTCTTACTGACCCGCCGCCAGCGGGCAAGGAGTATCGTACGCCCGAAATGTACTATAAGACTGTCCTGAAGGGTGCCCGCAATATTGCGGATGAGTGCCCTAGAGATGTAATTATTGAGTGAAAACTTGCTATGTATTATCTTGTGCGCTGAAAACTTTGTTCGTATGCACTTTAAGCAACGCTTGTTTAATTTAAAATATTACCTTCTGTGCGGCCGTTTATAAAATCTGAGAGATGGCAAGTCGTTGGCTTCAGCCCCCGAGCCGCAAGTGCTGGGGTGTTCGGGATAACTTGAGCACTCTTGTTCCCATTTTTGGGTCCATCTAGGGAGGCGCTCAACACAACAAACAAGGCAACCGGACTTATAATGCTTGAACACTCTCACTTAGCCATAGGATTCTATAAGTTTAAATTTCGGCGAAGCCCCTAGTATTCGGAAGACCGAATTCGGGGCGCTATCCACGCCTTCGTCGGACATTATCCGGAACTTTGCTCGAAGCGGCGTGAGTCTTTAAGGACCCGAAAGGACCTCTCGAACAACGACCAGTCTCTCGCCTTATCATGCCGATCAGTTTTAGCTTTCTCCACTGAGGCGCTCGCCCAGCTCAACTGGGGCGCAATCGCAGTGGTTCTCCCAGTGCCACCTTAGCCGACAGAACGGAACGTAAGGCACCAAAACATGGGAGCCGGGCAAACCCAACTATTGACCCAAGACATAATTCGGAGCCGATTCATATAATGCTATAAGTTCGGGGTGCCGCACTTGTGAAAGTGTTCGGACTTATCACACCATAATGCGGGGAACATAAGCCCCTGGTGTATTCGGCCGTACCAATAATATACGGGTGCGAGATGTCATTAATGAACATATGTGTAAAGTAATGCAGTAATAGGCAAAAACGCTGCATTATTTATTAAAGAGTTCTGCTATGAGTGCGGAATGATACAAATAGTGCGGTAAGCAAGGGATTGGACTAATCAAACATGTCCCCCTCCAGGGATGGGCTGCGGACTGGTGGATATAATCAAATTTAATGCTTGTAATGGAGACCACCTGAGTGTTTATCGCAGTCTTCTTTCTTCCCTGGCTGTTGCATCGTGAGTTCGGCGGGTCCACCGCTGGACAGGGCCTCTGGTGAACGGAGTCCTGTGTACATAAAGAAAGAAAATAATAACAAAAAGGAGTGACACACTTATGAGCCCCTGGTGTGGTCGAGCCGTACTCTGGGTCTGTTGTGGTCGTGCCCCTTCCCCTAGGCCCATGGTATCTCCAGAGCGTAATGATGTACGCGGAGGGTTGGTCTTGCAATTATGTGAGGGCTGGGGTTGGGGCCGCATTGCTATGCATGCTCGGAACGTGCCGGGTGGTCTTGCTTGATGTTGCTCCAGGCGCATTCGGCCGTGTCCGGCCGTTTAACGGCCGGACTCGAATATTGCCTTAAAAGGCTACTCTGTACTTCTGCCGCGAGAGCCGCTGTGTGTTCCTCCGTTTGGAGGGAGCGTTCCGTATTTCCATTGACCGTGATGACTCCACGAGGGCCTGGCATCTTGAGCTTGAGGTATGCGTAATGCGGTACCGCGTTGAACTTTGCAAACGCGGTTCGCCGAGCAGGGTGTGATAGCCGCTGCGGAATGGGACTATGTCGAAGATTAACTCCTCGCTCTGGAAATTGTCCGGGGATCCGAAGACCACTTCCAGTGTGACTGAGCCTGTACAATTGGCCTCAACACCTGGTATGACGCCTTTGAAAGTCGTCTTTGTAGGTTTAATCCTTGAGGGATCTATGCCCATCTTGCGAACTGTATCCTGATAAAGCAGGTTCAGGCTACTGCCGCCGTCCATCAGGACTCTCGTGAGGTGAAATCCATCGACGATTGGGTCTAAAACCAATGCGGCGAATCCGCCATGGCGGATACTGGTCGGATGATCTCTTCGATCGAAAGTGATCGGGCAAGAGGACCATGGATTGAACTTAGGGGCGACTGGCTCCATCGCATATACGTCCCTTAGTGCACGCTTTCGCTCCCTCTTGGGTATATGGGTCGCGTATATCATGTTCACCGTCCGCACTTGTGGGGGGAAACCCTTCTGTCCTCTATTGTTCGGCGGTCGGGTCTCTTCCTCGTCGTCGCTGTGCAGCCCCTTGTCATTGTTTTCGGCAATTAACTTGCCTGCCTGCTTGAACACCCAATAATGTCTGTTGGTGTGATTAGCTGGCTTTTCAGGGGTGCCATGTATCTGGCATAAGCGGTCGAGTATTCGGTCCAAATTGGACGGACCCGGAGTGGTTCTTTTGAATGGCTTCTTCTGCTGACCGGGTTTAGAGCCTCGGAATCCGGCGTTGACTGCCGTATCCTCCTTGTTGTCGCCGTTAATGCGGCGTTTATTTTTGCTTCGACGCGACCTGCCATTGTGGTCCTTGGTATCCGTACTGCCAAAATTTTTACTGAGGTTGTTGCTGCGAGCTAGCCAGCTATCCTCTCCCGCACAAAAGCGGGTCATTAATGATGTGAGGGCTGCCATGGATTTCGGCTTTTCCTGTCCTAGGTGCCGGGCTAGCCATTCGTCGCGGATGTTATGTTTGAAGGCTGCGAGGGCCTCTGCGTCCGGACAGTCGACGATTTGATTTTTCTTTGTGAGGAACCGTGTCCAGAATTGTCTGGCCGATTCGTCTGGCTGTTGAATTATGTGGCTTAGGTCATCGGCGTCTGGTGGTCGCACATATGTGCCCTGGAAGTTGTCGAGGAACGCGGCTTCCAGGTCTTCCCAACACCCAATTGACTCTGCGGGCAAGCTGTTAAGCCAATGCCGAGCTGGTCCTTTAAGCTTGAGTGGGAGATACTTGATGGCGTGGAGATTGTCGCCGCGGGCCATATGGATGTGAAGGAGATAATCTTCGATCCAAATGCGGGGTCTGTTGTGCCATCGTAGGATTCGATTGTTTATGGGTTTAAACCCTTCAGGGATTTGATGATCCATTACTTCGTCAGTGAAGCATAGCGGGTGTGCGGCGCCTCTATATTGAGCAATATCACGACGTAGCTCGAGAGCGCGTTGTCTGCTATGTTCGGCCCAACCGGAGTTATTGTATCTGGCGCGACGGTGTTCGTTGTGGATCGTGGGGCGCCCACGTGATCCATAGATGGATCTGGATTGCCTTGCTTTGTCCTCCAATATATCTCGCAAGTCCGGCGCGTTCCCTCTTGGCTTCGTACTTTTGGAGCGATGCCGGGGTACGGTCTTGGTGGAGGGCCTAGATGCCTCTCTGTCTCGGCCACGGGGTGGTCGGTCGGCCGTATTGTGCGCTGGAGATGAAGGTATGTATGTTTCCTCCTCTAATCGGGGGAGCAACTTGCGTCTTGGGTAGCTTTTGGAGGGGCGTTCGAGTTCATACTCTTCGGCCGCGAGGACCTCGGTCCATCGATCGGCCAGCAGGTCCTGATCAGCTTGACTGCTGCTGCTTTTTCTTTAGGCTATTTGCCGTGGCGATAAGCCTGCGTTTAAAACGCTCTTGTTCGACGGGATCCTCGGGCACGACGAATTCGTCGTCGTTGAGGCTTGCCTCGTCTTTGGAGGGAGGTATATAATTATCATCCTCGACCTCTTCGTCTGCCGCCCTCTCGTGAGGGCTTGCTTCTGCATCCTCCTGCGCTGAATCCTGTTGGAGGGGATTATCTTCGGCACTCTCTGGGGTATTATTATCTCCTGTGCCTGAATCTCCATTCTTGATGTGGCGGGATTTAGAGCGGCGCCGCTGACGTCGGCGCTTGGGCTATTTCTTTGAGGAATCTGCCTCCGCTGCTTCATCGTTGTCCCCCTCTTTTGGGGCGTCCACCATGTATATGTCATATGACGAGGTGGTCTTCCAGTGCCCTGTAGGCGCTGGTTCTTGTTCGTCTCCGGCATCGTCGTCCATACCGTCGATGTCCTCGGAGTCGTAGTCTAGCATGTCTGTTAGATCGTCGACTGTGGCTACAAAGTGGGTGGTGGGTGGGCTTTGAATTTCTTCGTTGTCCGTATCCCAACCGTCCTGGCCATAGTCCGGCCAGGTCTCTTCGGATAGCGAGAGATATTTTAGCAAATTTAGGATGTCACCAAAGGGCGAGTGTTGGAAGATGTCTGCGGCGGTGAACTCCATAACCGGCGCCCAATCAGATTCGATTGGTAGGGGCGCGGGAGGTCCGGAGTCCGGCAGGGAGTCCGGCACCTCGGAGTCACGAGCTTCGCAAGGGACAAGGTTAGTGTTCGGCTCCATCGCCGTGGAAGTTGCAGCCACCGAGGCGGTGTCCAACCACCGGTCCTCGATCTGGGCGATCGGCTCCGAACTAAGGGCCGGAGCGGATTCTTGTGCGGCCACCAAGGCACTGTTCGGCGGCAGAGCTAGATCATGCCCATCGTAACAGTGCGGCACGCCTGGCTGTGGCTCGAGCCCGTCGAAGATCAAGTCCCCCCGGATGTCGGCCGTGAAGTTTAGGCTCCCGAACCTGACCTGACGGCCAGGGGCGTAGCTTTTGATCTGCTCCAGATGGCCAAGTGAATTAGCCCGCAGTGCGAAGCCGCCGAATACGAAGATCTGTACGGGGAGAAAAGTCTCACCCTGGACAGCGTTGTCGATTGAAGAAGCCATCGAGCCTATCGGTGACGACACAGAGGAACTCTCAATGAAAGCACCAATGTTGGTGTCAAAACCGGCGGATCTCGTGTAGGGGGTCCCGAACTGTGCGTCTAGGCGGATGGTAACAGGAGACAAGGGACACGATGTTTTACCCAGGTTCGGGCCCTCTTGATGGAGGTAAAACCCTACATCCTGCTTGATTAATATTGATGATATGGGTAGTACAAGAGTGGATCTACCACGAGATCAAGGAGGCTAAACCCTAGAAGCTAGCCTATGGTATGATTGTTGTAATGTATGTTGTGTCCTATGGACTAAAGCCCTTCGGTTTATATAGACACCGGAGAGGGCTAGGGTTACACAGAGTCGGTTACAATGGCGGGAGATCTACATATCCGTATCGCCAAGCTTGCCTTCCACGCCAAGGAAAGTCCCATCCGGACACGGGACGGAGTCTTCAATCTTGCATCTTCGTAGTCTTGGAGTCCGGCGGACGATGATAGTCCGGCTGTCCGGACACCCCCTAGTCCAGGACTCCCTCAGACGCCCTCTCAAGCAGATCCTTCAGCTCCCCCGGCCGAACACTAGTCGGCGCCGAACTCTTCGGCTCTGCCGGGCTCGGGGATACCCTCCGTGATGACACTTCAGGCTCGTCCGCCCTATCCGACGGCGCAGCAGATGGAGGCGTCTCGCTCTCCATCATCTCCGGACGAAGGTCCCCCGAAGACGAGCTCATCTAAGAAGGTCGGAGATCCGAACTACAAGGTAAAAATTTCGGTTATCCTCAGAAGCACAAATAGGGATGTCTCTCATTACCGAACTCCCTTTTTTCTACTCACGGCTCGCTGGAGGGCTGATGCTTTAGGGGAGACTGTGCGGCCGGGGCCTCCCCGGACGCAGGACCCTCTGGTGAAGACTTCTTCCCCCGCTTAGGGGCTTTGGCCTCCGGGTCTCCAGAGGCGGTCCTCTTCTCCCGTTGGAGGGAGGGATTCTCGATCCCCCCTTTTTCAAGAGCCTCCTTGGGCGAGGCGGTAGCTCCCTTGTTTTCCCCTCCGCCTTCTTCTGAAGGCGCAACCTCCAACATCTTGACCAGCACGGGATCCGGCGCGGTCTCTGGAAGGGGGGCCGGACACCGTATCAGCTTTGCTTGCGCTATCCACTCCTGTTGAAGGATAACGGGTTAAAAGGCGAATTGTAGAAAGGCAAACAAACGGTACGTCCGAACACTGAGCTACTTACTTGAGTATCCGGGCGATTGCAGCTTAGGCCAACATCCTCGGTCAATTCCGGACACACCGCCCGTGATCCGAAGAACAAATCGTACATCTCCACGGGTGTCGTACCCATAAAGTGTTGGAGAATCCGTGGTCCCTCCGGATTGAACTCCCATAGCCGGAGAGGACGGCGTTTGCAGGGCAGGAGACGCCTAATCAGCATAACCTGCATCACCACGACCAGATCGATCTCCCTCGCCTGGAGGTCTCGAATCCGGCCCTGCAATAGGGGCACGTCTTTTGACGGCCCCCAGTTGAGCCCTTGGTTGACCTACGACATCAACCGTCGAGGAGGTCCCGAGTGGAATACGGGCGGCGACTTCTGCCTGCTGCCCTTCAGAGTGGTGATATAGAACCACTCCTGCTGCCACAAGCCGAGCTCCTCTTGGAAGGAGCCCTTGGGCCACGGGGCATCGGCCCTCCTGCTTACGGCCGCCCCGCCGCACTCTTCTTGACGCCCCCCGATCATCTTCGGCTCCACATTGAAGGTCTTCAGCCACATGCCGAAGTGGGGGGTAATGCGGAGGAAGGCTTCGCAGATAACAATAAATGCGGAAATATGGAGGATGGACTCCGGAGCCAAGTCGTGGAATTCCAACCCATAGTAGAACATGAGCCCTCTCACAAAAGGATCCATCGGGAAGCCTAAACCCCGATAGAGGTGGGATACAAAGACGACGTACTCGCCGGGCTCGGGGGTAGGGATGGCCTGCCCTTCGGCAGGCAACCTGTGCGAAATCTTGTAGGACAGGTACTTGGCCTCTCGCAGCTTTAGCACGTCCTCCTCCGTGACGGAGGAGGGCATCCACCGGCCCTGAAGGTCGGAGCCGGACATTGTTGAAGGTCCGAAGCGCTCGAATCTGGGGCTCTGGGTGTTGGAACTTGGAGCAAGGAGAAGATTCGATGGAGGATTGAAGAAAAGAAACGAGCCTTGGTCCTATTATAAAGAGGGAGAATACCAAGAGCCGTCTCCGTGACCGTTCGGGACTCGCCTTCGATAGAGGGGGCGTGGCGACGGGCGCGGTTGGGTTACCCACGTCCGTATTGATGAGAATCCCGGAATAAGGGGAACACGATCTCTGCTTCGACAAGACATGCCAAGGAAACCGCTTCGCTAAATGCGCTGAGGTGGTATAATAAGAAATGATTCAAGTAAAGGCTTGGTAGTGGCGTGACGTCATGCTACGGGATACGTCAACAGATTGAACTTGTGTACATAATATTCTCTCTACGGTTGAATGTGGAAATTATTTTGCAGAGCCGGACACTATCCTGGTGTTCACAATCTTCTATGAATTATTCAGAGGAGGAACCCGCCTTGCAATGCCGAACAATATGCGCGTCGGACTCATCGTCATTGAAGCCTGGTTCAGGGGCTACTGAGGGAGTCCTGGACTAGGGAGTGTCCGGACAGCCGGACTATCATCGTCAGCCGAACTCCAAGACTACAAAGATACAAGATTGAAGACTCCGTCCCATGTTCGGATGGGACTTTCCTTGGCGTGGAAGGCAAGCTTGGCGATACGGATATGTAGATCTCCTACCATTGTAACCGACTCTGTGTAACCCTAGCCCTCTCCGGTGTCTATATAAACCGGAGGGTTTTAGTCCATAGGATGGACAACCATTACAACAATCATACCATAGGCTAGCTTCTAGGGTTTAGCCTCCTTGATCTCGTGGTAGATCCACTCTTGTACTACCCATATCATCAATATCAATCAAGCAGGAGTAGGGTTTTACCTCCATCGAGAGGGCCCGAACCTGGGTAAAAACATCGTGTTCCATGTCTCCTGTTACCATCCGCCTAGACGCATAGTTCGGGACCCCCTACCCGAGATCCGCCGGTTTTGAAACCGACAATCCTCTCATCAGGAGGGGGCTAATCTCCATCAACATCTTCACCAGCACCATCTCCTCTCAAATCCTAGTTCATCTCTTGTATCCAATATTTGTACCAAAACCTCAGATTGGTACCTGTGGGTTGCTAGTAGTGTTGATTACTCCTTGTAGTTGATGCTAGTTGGTTTATTTGGTGGAAGATCATATGTTCAGATCCTTAATGCATATTAATACCCCTCTGATTATGAACATGAATATGCTTTGTGAGTAGTTACGTTTGTTCTTGAGGACATGGGTGAAGTCTTGCTATTAGTAGTCATGTGAATTTGGTATTTGTTTGATATTTTGATGAGATGTATGTTGTCTCTCCTCTAGTGGTGTTATGTGAACATCGACTACATGACACTTCACAATTATTTGGGCCTAGAGGAAGGCGTTAGGAAGTAATAAGTAGATGATTGGTTGCTATAGAGTGACAGAAGCTTAAACCCTAGTTTATGCGTTGCTTCGTAAGGGGCTGATTTGGATCCACATGTTTCATGCGATGGTTAGGTTTACCTTAATACTTCTTTTGTAGTTGCGGATGCTTGCAATAGGGGTTAATCATAAGTGGGATGCTTGTCCAAGAAAGGGCAGTACCCAAGCACCGGTCCACCCACATATCAAATTATCAAAGTAATGAACGCGAATCATATGAGCGTGATGAAAACTAGCTTGACGATAATTCCCATGTGTCCTCGGGAGCTTCTTTCTCATTACAAGAACTTGTCCAGGCTTGTCCTTTGCTACAAAAAGGATTGGGCCATCTTGCTGCACCTTATTTATTTTCATTGCTTGTTACCCGTTACAAATTATCTTATCACAAAACTATCTGTTACCTACAATTTCAGTGCTTGCAGAGAATACCTTACTGAAAACCGTTTCTCATTTCCTTCTGCTCCTCGTTGGGTTCGACACTCTTACTTATTGAAAGGACCACGATAGATCCCCTACACTTGTGGGTCATCAAAGGTCTACCGCATTACTTTTTGACAATGTGCGATATGTGGCATACAGTTGATCCATCCAACCTATTTGTGATGGAATAGGCCATGTGTGTTGTGGGCAAACGCTTGCTAGTATTCAACCGTTTGGGATTGATGAATTCATCACCGACGGGTTCCCTAGTGTGGTCCGTGTTCATCTGATCATCATCTACGACTTGTGCTAGCTCCATGCTAAGTTTCCATTAATTGATGGCGTTTTATGAACACGCCACCATTTCCCGCCATTTCCTCACCTGTTTCCCGCCACCCTGCTATATTGCGCATAGGGGCGCGCGATGCACGGAGGCGACCAGCGCAGCCTGTAGCACATCCACCTTTTCCAAGCATGCCAACCCACCAAAGCGCCGCCTCTGCCATCAACCTTGTGGACGAGGAAAACGAGTAGGCGCCACGGCCTGTCGAGGCCAAGGCGCTCCCCGGCAAAGCGATGGACGATGCCGTGATGCACGTCATCGCCAGGGTTGAGCAGACCTTTGGCGCATGGCGCTTGAGCGTCGCGGATCAAGATAGGCATGTCAGCACCGACAGGTTGCAGCTCGCCGCACAACATGATTGATGGCGCGCCGCAGAGCAAGCTAGGCGCGTCCGCGCAGATAGGCTGCGGCTCGCTGCACGGCGAGACCGTTGGAGTGACACAGAGCAAGAGGCGTGGTACGCCGCACAGCAACAGCGGATCCATCGGCGGTTCCCTACTGTTGACACGGCGTCGCAGCTGGCTACACATCCCGTCAGTACCCCCATTCCTTGCCAGGAGTGGGTAGAGGCCCTCGGCACCGTACTTGCACTAGAGGCCGGCCGCGCCGTACTTGCACCGGACGCCCGCCGCGCCGTTTGCGTGGGTGCCACCGTTTGCCTTGTCCGCGACCCGCTGGATGCCAACGCGCTGG
This sequence comes from Triticum timopheevii, assembly GCA_963921465.1. Classification (NCBI taxonomy): domain Eukaryota; kingdom Viridiplantae; phylum Streptophyta; class Magnoliopsida; order Poales; family Poaceae; genus Triticum; species Triticum timopheevii. Next base: position 130,378,528 of record OY997266.1, read on the forward strand.
TCCGTAGGCTCGACCGCCTCCTTGGCCCAGGTGAGGGAGTCCTGAACTAGGGGGTGTCCGGATAGCCGGACTATCATCATCGGCCGGACTCCAAGACTATGAAGATACAAGATTGAAGACTACGTCCCGTGTCCGGATGGGCTTTCCTTGGCGTGGAAGGCAAGCTTGGCGATACGGATATGTAGATCTCCTACCATTGTAACCGACTCTGTGTAACCCTAGCCCTCTCCGGTGTCTATATAAACCGGAGGGTTTTTAGTCCGTAGGACGAACAACCATTACAACAATCATACCATAGGCTAGCTTCTAGGGTTTAGCCTCCTTGATCTCGTGGTAGATCCACTCTTGTACTACCCATATCATCAATATCAATCAAGCAGGAGTAGGGTTTTACCTCCATCGAGAGGGCCCGAACCTGGGTAAAAACATCGTGTCCCTTGTCTCCTGTTACCATCCGCCTAGACGCACAGTTCGGGACCTCCTACCCGAGATCCGCCGGTTTTGACACCGACATTGGTGCTTTCATTGAGAGTTCCTCTGTGTCGTCATCGATAGGCTTGATGGCTTCTTCAATCAACAACAACACAGTCCAGGGTGAGAATTTTCTCCCCGGACAGATCTTCGTGTTCGGCGGCTTTGCACTGCGTGCCAATTCACTTGGCCATTTGGAGCAGATCGAAAGCTACGCCCCTGGCCATCAGGTCAGATTTGGAAGCCTGAACTTCACGGCTGACATCCGCGGAGACTTGATCTTCGATGGATTCGAGCCACAGCCGAGCGTGCCGCACTGTCACGATGGGCATGATTTAGCTCTGCCGCCGGACAGTACCTTGGAGGCCGCACACAAATCCGCTCCGACCCATAGTTCGGAGCCGACCGCGCAGATCGAGGACAAGTGGCTAGACACCGCCTCGGGAGCTGCAACTTCTACGGCAATGGAGCCGAATACCAACCTTGTCCTTTGCAAAGCTCGTGACTCCGAGGTGCCGGACTCCTTGCCGGACTCCGAACCTCCTGCGCCCCTGCCAATCGAATCCGATTGGGCGCCGATCATGGAGTTCACCACTGCGGACATCTTTCAGCACTCGCCCTTTGGCGACATCCTGAACTCGCTAAAGTATCTCTCGTTATCAGGAGAGCCCTGGCCGGACTGCGGTCAGGATGGTTGGGATGCGGACGACGAAGAAATTCAAAACCCACCCACCACCCACTTTGTAGCCACTGTCAATGATCTAACCGACATGCTAGACTACGACTCCGAAGACATCGACGGTATGGACGACGATGCCGGAGACGATCAAGAACCAGCGCCTACAGGGCACTGGAAGACCACCTCGTCATACGACATATACATGGTGGACACCCCAAAGGATGGGGACGGCGAAGAAGCAGTGGAGGCAGATTCCTCTAAAAACAGCCCAAGCGCCGACGTCAGCGGTGCCGCTCTAAATCCCGGCACAGCAAGAATGGAGATTCCGGCACCGGAGATAATAACACCCCAGAGAGTGCCGAAGACAACCCCCTTCAGCAAGATTCAGCACAGGAGGACGGAGAAGCCAACCCCCAAGAGAGAGCGGCAGATGAGGAGGATGAAAATTACATGCCTCCCTCCGGAGACAAGGCAAGCCTCAACGACAACGAATTCGTCGTGCCCGAGGATCCCGTCGAACAAGAGCGTTTTAAACGCAGGCTAATGGCCACGACGAACAACCTAAAGAAAAAGCAGCAACAGCTTCGAGCTGATCAAGACCTGCTGGCCGACAGATGGACCGAGGTCCTCGCGGCCGAAGAGTATGAACTCGAATGCCCCTCCAAAAGCTACCCAAAACGCAAGTTGCTCCCCCGACTAGAGGAGGAAGCATACAAACCTTCATCACCAGCGCACAATACGGCAGACCGACCACCTCGGGGCCGCGATAGAGAGGCATCCAGGCCCTCCGCCAGAACCGTACCTCGGCACCGCTCGAAAAGCGCGAAGCCACGGGGGAATGCATCGGACTTGCGGGATATATTGGAGGATAAGGCAAGACAATCAAGATCTATCTACGGATCACGTGGGCGCCCCACGACCCACGGCGACTACCGTCGCGCCGGATACAGCAACTCCGGCCGGGCCGAACACAGCAGACAAAGCTCTCTTGAGCTACGTCGTGATATTGCTCAATATAGAGTCGCCGCACACCCATTATGCTTCACAAATGAAGTAATGGATCATCAAATCCCTGAAGGGTTTAAACCCGTGAACATTGAATCCTACGATGGCACAACAGACCCCGCGGTTTGGATCGAAGATTATCTCCTTCATATCCATATGGCCCGCGGTGACGATCTCCACGCCATCAAGTATCTCCCACTCAAGCTTAAAGGACCAGCTCGGCATTGGCTTAACAGCTTGCCAGCAGAGTCAATTGGGTGCTGGGAGGACCTGGAAGCCGCATTTCTTGACAACTTCCAGGGCACATATGTGCGACCACCAGATGCCGATGACCTAAGCCATATAATTCAGCAGCCAGACGAATCGGCCAGACAGTTCTGGACACGGTTCTTAACAAAGAAAAATCAAATCATCGACTGTCCGGATGCAGAGGCCCTCGCAGCCTTCAAACATAACATCCGCGACGAGTGGCTGGCCCGGCACCTAGGACAGGAAAAGCCGAAATCCATGGCAGCCCTCACATCACTCATGACCCGCTTCTGTGCGGGGGAGCACAGCTGGCTAGCCCGCAGTAACAATCTCAGCAAAAATTCTGGCAGTCCGGACAACAAGGACCGCAATAGAAGGTCGCGTCGTAACAAAAACAAACGCCGCGTTAACGGCGATAACATTGAGGATACGACAGTCAATGCCGGATTCAGAGGCTCTAAACCCGGTCAGCGGAAAAAGCCATTCAAAAGAACTACTCCGGGTCCGTCCAATTTGGACCGAATACTCGACCGCTCTTGCCAGATACATGGCACCCCCGAAAAGCCAGCTAACCACACCAACAGGGATTGTTGGGTATTCAAGCAGGCAGGCAAGTTAGTTGCCGAAAACAATGACAAGGGGCTGCATAGCGATGACGAGGAGGAGACCCGGCCGCCGAACAGTAGAGGACAAAAGGGTTTCCCCCCACAAGTGCGGACGGTAAACATGATATACGCAACCCACATACCCAAGAGGGAGCGGAAGCGCGCACTTAGGGACGTATATGCGATGGAGCCAGTCGCCCCGAAGTTCAATCCATGGTCCTCTTGCCCGATCACTTTCGATCGAAGGGACCACCCCACCAGTATCCGCCATGGCCGATTCGCCGCACTGGTTTTAGACCCAATCGTTGATGGATTTCACCTCACTAGAGTCCTGACGGACGGCGGTAGCAGCCTGAACCTGCTTTATCAAGATACAGTGCGCAAGATGGGCATAGACCCCTCAAGGATTAAACCTACAAAGATGACCTTCAAAGGCGTCATACCAGGTGTTGAGGCCAATTTTACAGGCTCAGTCACACTGGAAGTGGTCTTCGGATCCCCGGATAATTTCTGAAGCGAGGACTTAATCTTCGACATAGTCCCGTTCCGCAGTAGCTATCACGCTCTGCTCGGACGAACCGCGTTTGCAAAGTTCAACGTGGTGCCGCATTATGCATACCTTAAGCTCAAGATGCCAGGTCCTCGTGGAGTCATCACGGTCAACGGAAACACTGAACGCTCCCTCCGAATGGAGGAACACACAATGGCTCTCGCAGCAGAAGTACAGAGCAGCCTCTTAAGGCAATTTTCCAGTCCGGCCGTTAAACGACCGGACATGGCTAAACGCGCCCGGAGTAACATACATCAAGACCATCTGGCGCGTTCCGAGCACGCGTCGCAATGCGGCCCCAACCCCAGCCCTTGCATGATTGTAAGACGAGCCCTTCGAGTACATCATTACGCTCTGGAGATACCATGGGCATAGGGGGAGGGGCACGACCACGACAGGCCCAGAGTGCGGCTCAACCACACCAGGGGCTCCCAAGTGTGTCACCTTTTTTTTCCTTTTTTTCACAGGACTCCGTTCACTAGAGACCCTGTCCGGCAGTAGATCTACCGAACTCACGATGCAACAGCCAGGGAGGGACAATGGCTACGACGAACACTCAGGTGGTCTCCATTATGAGCATTAAATCTGTTTAATACACCATTGCGCAGCCTACCCCTGGAGGGGGACATGTCTAATAGTCCAAACCCTTGCTTACCGCACTATTTTTATCGTTCTGCACTCATAGCAGAATTCCTTGAATAAACAATGCATCACCTTTTGCTTACAATTGCATTCCCTTTTTTTTACATATATGTTCATTTATGACATCTTGCATCCGTATACTTTGGTACGGCCGAATACACCAGGGGCTTATGTTCCCCGCATTATGGTGTGATAAGTCCGAACACTTTCACAAGTGCGGCACCCCGAACTTATAGCATTATATGCATCGGCTCCGAATCATGTCTTGGGTCAATAGTTGGGTTTGCCCGGCTCCCATGTTTTGGTACCTTACGTTCCATTCTATCGGCTAAGGTAGCACTGGGAGAACCACTGCGATTGCGCCCCGGTTGAGCTGGGCGAGCGCCTCAGTGGAGAAAGCTAAAACTAACCGTCATGATAAGGCGAGAGCTGGTCGCTGTTCGAGAGGTCTTTTCGAGTCCCTAAAGACTTATGCCGCTTAGAGCGAGGAACTGGCTTCGTCCGGCCCAGGCGTGGATAGCGCCCCGAACTCGGTCTTCCAAACACTAGGGGCTTCGCCGAAATTTAAAATTATAGAATTCTATGGCTAAGTGAGAGTGTTCAAGCGTTATAAGTCCGGTTGCCTTGTTCATTGTGTTGAGCTCCTCCCTAGATGGACCCAAAAAATGGGAACAAGAGCGCTCAAGTTTATCCCGAACACCCCAGCACTCGTGGCATGGGGGCTGAAGCCGACGACTTGCCATCTCCCAGATTTTATAAACGGCCGTACAGAAGGTAATATTTTAAATTAATAAGCGTTGCTTAGCGCATATGAACAAAGTTTTCAGTGCACAGGATAGCACATTGCGAGTCTACTAAAAAAATACATCTTTGGGGCACTCATCCGCAATCTTGCGGGCACCCTTCAGGACACTCTTATAGTACATTTCGGGCATACGATACTTCCACCCAGGGGCACGCATCCACCAGCCGCCGCACGAGGCCGAAGTAGCTCCCAGGCATGGCCTCTTCAGGCCACAGCCGGACTATGAGGCCCTTCATGGCCTGCTCGGCTACCTTGTGGAGCTCGACCAGCTGCTTCAGCTGGTCGCTAAGGGGCACCGGATGTCCGGCCTCAGCATACTGAGACCAGAAGACCTTCTCCGTCGAGCTCCCCTCCTTGGCCCGGTAGAATGCGGTGGCATCGGACACGCTGCGAGGCAGATCTGCAAACGCTCCTGGAGAGCTCCGAATTCGGGTAAGTAACAGGTAATTCACATTCACATGCTTGCTTTGCATGAAAAATGCCTTACCCGCCACTATTTTATTCACCGCCTCAATCTCCTGATGGGCCTTATGGGCCTCGGCCTTAGCGGCTTTGGCACTCTCAAGAGCCGAGGCAAGCTCGGACTCTCGAGTCTTCGAGTCACGCTCCAAACTCTCATGCTTTTCCATGAGAGCCTGGAGCTCTTGCCGCACCTCCGCCACCCGCGCCTCCTGCTTCTCTCGCTCCGCACGTTCCGCGACCGCATTACGTTCGGCCGCGGACACGGCCTCCTTCAGGGTTGCCACCTCGTCCGTGGCCCCTGCAGTGCCCACGTTATCCTTGTTATTTCTATTGCAACCAAAATCCTTTTCTGTAAGGTACAAATTTAATATGGTGTTACTCACCTTCTTTGTCCCCGAGCTGCTTCTTGGCAAGGACGAGCTCGTTCTTGGACCGCTCGAGGTCCTGCTTCAAAGCACCGACCTCCGCTGTCAATATGGTAGAGGTCAACCGCGCAGCCTGCAATCCCATATTGACATAATTTTTAGAACTCCTGCGTATATCTTTTTAGATCCTCAGTCCGGCTTTTCTTTCCGAACACCGAACCGAGCATCAGGGGCTACTGTCTATGCGGTATTACATTACATATTAAAAAAAAACTCCTTACCTCAAAGCCTGTTACAAGGCTGCTCCAGGCTTCGGTCAGCCCGCTCTTGGCGAGCTGAACCTTCTGAATCACCGCACTCATGATAGTACGGTGTTCTTCCTCGATGAAAGCGCCGTTGAGCGCCTCCAACAAGTTATCCGGCGCCTCCATTTGGACGGAGGCCGCCGGTGTCACGGTCTTGCCCTTCTTACGAAGGGGCCGCCTGCCGGACTCCGGAACCACTGCGGGTTCCGGTGCGGAGTCCAGCACGAAGTCCGGGAGGTTGCCCTGCGGCACCTCCGGAGCCTCCCCCTCCTGGCGGGTCTCCTCTTGGGATCCCACCTCGGCATCCTCAGCATCACGAGGGGTGGAGGCGGTTGGAATGGAATCCACATCCGACGGAGCCAAGGACCCGCTCGAAGAAGCGGGAAAATCATCCTCGGCCGGACTACAGGATGTATGCGGCATTAGAAGGACACTATGTGGCACAAAAGAGAAATTATAAATCATTCAGGAATCCGAATACTTACGATCTTGCCGGGGGCTTGGCCCTTGAAGGCCACCCCTCGTCGTCGTCGCCGGCGTTGGCGGAGCTGTCCGGAGGAAGGGTCCTTCCCCTCTTGGACACTTCGGCCTCCCCCGTTGGGGAAGCCTTCCTCTTCCGCTCTCCCCCCTCCTAGGAGAGTCCTCTTTCTCCTCCTCGTCTTTGGGGGAGGAGTCCGCCTCGGAGCCATCGGACGACGAGTCCGATACCACCTGGCGCCGGGAACTCCTTCGGGTTCCCGTGGCCTTCTTCTTGGCCTTCTTCTCTGGCACCACGTAAAGGGCCAGAACCAGCAGCCCCATCAAATGGGTGTCCGCTGGGTCTTCGGGAAGGGGAGCCGGACAGTCGACCTGTCCGGACGTCCTCTGCCAGTCCTGTTAAAGGCATTGGGAGTTTTAGATCCCACATAGAGTCAAACTATGAAAGAAATAGGTGTCCCGTAAAGGATAACAAAGCTTACCTCGCCGGCCGGGCGCTTGGTGCTGAATCCGCGATCTTCGGTTGCAGACGCGGGGGCTTCTCCGCCCTTGAACAGCACCCTCCAGGCAGCTTCGTACGTCGTGTCGAAGAGCCCGCTCAGGGTCCGGTGCTGTGCCGGATCGAACTCCCACAAATTGAAGGCCCGCTGCTAGCAGGGGAGAATCCGGCGGACGAGCATGACCTGGATCACGTTGACAAGCTTAAGCTTCTTGTTCACCAGGGTCTGGAGACAGGATTGGAGTCCTGTCAGCTCCTCCGAACTACCCCATAGCAAGCCCTTCTCTTTACAGGAGGTGAGCTACATGGGGATACCAGATCTGAACTCGGGGGCCGCTGCCCATTTAGGGTCACGCAGCTCGGTGATGTAGAACCACCCCGATTGCCACCCTTTGACGAACTCCACGAAGGCACCCTCGAGCCAGATGACGTTGGGCATTTTGCCCACTGAGGGAGTCCTGGACTAGGGGGTGTCCGGACAGCCGGACTATCATCGTCCGCCGGACTCCAAGACTACGAAGATACAAGATTGAAGACTCCGTCCCGTGTCCGGATGGGACTTTCCTTGGCGTGGAAGGCAAGGTTGGCAATACGGATATGTAGATCTCCTACCATTGTAACCGACTCTGTGTAACCCTAGCCTCCTCCGGTGTCTATATAAACCAGAGGGCTTTAGTACGTAGGACACAACATACATTACAACAATCATACCATAGGCTAGCTTTAGGGTTTAGCCTCCTTGATCTCGTGGTAGATCCACTCTTGTACTACCCATATCATCAATATTAATCAAGCAGGACGTAGGGTTGTACCTCCATCGAGAGGGCCCGAACCTGGGTAAAACATCGTGTCCCTTGTCTCATGTTACCATCCGCCTAGACGCACAGTTCCGGACCCCCTACCCAAGATCCGCCGGTTTTGACACCGACATTGGTGCTTTCATTGAGAGTTCCTCTGTGTCATCACCAATAGGCTCGATGGCATCTTCAATCAACAATGCTGCCCAGGGTGAGACTTTTCTCCCCAGACAGATCTTCGTATTCGGCGGCTTCGCACTGCGGGCTAATTCCCTTGGCCATCTGGAGCAGATCGAAAGCTACGCCCCTGGCCATCAGGTCAGATTCGGAAGCCTAAACTTCACGGCCGACATCCGCGGGGACTAGATCTTCGACAGGCTCGAGCCAAAGCCAAGCGCGCTGCACTGTTGCGATGGGCATGATCTAGCTCTGCCGCCGAACAGTGCCTTGGTGGCCACACACGAATCCGCTTCAGCCCTTAGTCCGGAGCCGATCGCCCAGATCGAGGACCGGTGGATGGACACCGCCTCGGGGGCTTCAACTTCCACGGCGATGGAGCCGAACACTAACCTTGTCCCTCGCGAAACTCATGATTCCGAGGTGCCGGACTCCTTGCCGGACTCCGGGCCTCCCACGCCCCTACCCATCGAATCGGATTGGGCGCCGGTTATGGAATTCACCGCCGCGGACATCTTCCAATACTCACCCTTTGGCGACATCCTAAATTTGCTAAAGCATCTCTCGCTATCGGGAGAGTCCTGGCCGGACTATGGCCAGGATGGTTGGGATACGGACGACGAAGAAATTCAGAGCCCACCCACCACCCACTTTGTAGCCACTGTCGACGATCTTACCGACATGGTAGACTACGACTCCGAAGACATCGACGCTATGGACGACGATGCCGGAGACGAACAGGAACCAGCGCCTACAGGGCACTGGAAGACCACCTCGTCATATGACATATACATGGTGGACACCCCAAAGGACGGGGATGGCGAAGAAGTAGCGGAGGCAGATTCCCTAAAGAAACAGCCCAAGCGCCGGCGTGAGCGGCGCCGCTCTAAATCCCGCCACAACAAGAATGGAGATTCCGGCACAGGAGATAATAATACCCCAGAGAGTGCCGAAGATAATCCCCTCCAGCAAGACTCAGCGCAGGAGGACGCAGAAGCAAGCCCCCACGAGAGGGCGGCAGACGAAGAGGTCGAGGATTATAACTATATGCCTCCCTCCGAAGACGAGGCAAGCCTCAACGACGAAGAATTCGTCGTGCCCGAGGATCCCGTCGAACAAGAGCATTTCAAACGCAGGCTTATCGCCACGGCAAATAGCCTAAAGAAAAAGCAGCAACAGCTTCAAGCTGATCAGGATCTGCTGGCCGATCGATGGACCGAGGTCCTCCTCGCGGCCGAAGAGTATAAACTCGAACGCCCCTCCAAAAGTTACCCAAGACGCAAGTTGCTCCCCCGATTAGAGGAGGAAGCATACATACCTGCATCACCAGCGCACGATACGGCTGACCGACCACCACGTGGTCGTGACAGAGAGGCATCCAGGCCCCCAACCAAGACCATACCCCGGCATCGCTCCAAAAGTACGAAGCCAAGAGGGAACGCGCCGGACTTGCGAGATATATTGGAGGACAAAGCAAGGCAATCAAGATCCATCTACGGATCACGTGGGCGCCCCACGACCCATGATGAATACCGTCGCGCCGGATACAATAACCCCGGCCGGGCCGAACACAGCAGACAACGCCCTCTCGAGCTGCGTCGTGATATTGCTCAGTATAGAGGTGCCGCACACCCGCTATGCTTCACTGACGAAGTAATGGATCATCAAATTCCTGAAGGGTTTAAACCCGTAAATATCGAATCCTACGACGGCACAACAGACCCCGCGGTTTGGATTGAAGATTATCTCCTTCACATCCATATGGCCCGCGGCGACGATCTCCATGCCATCAAGTACCTCCCACTCAAGCTTAAAGGACCAGCTCGTCATTGGCTTAACAGCTTGCCCGCAGAGTCAATTGGGTGTTGGGAAGACCTGGAAGCCGCATTCCTCGACAATTTCCAGGGCACGTATGTGCGGCCACCAGACGCCGATGACCTAAGCCACATAATTCAGCAGCCAGAGGAATCGGCCAGACAATTCTGGACACGGTTCTTGACAAAGAAAAACCAAATCATCGACTGTCCGGATGCAGAGGCCCTCGCAGCCTTCAAACATAACATCCGTGATGAGTGGCTAGCCCGGCACCTGGGACAGGAAAAGCCGAAATCCATGGCAGCACTCACATCGTTAATGACCCGCTTTTGCGCGGGAGAGGATAGCTGGCTAGCTCGCAGCAACAACCTCAATAAAAATTCTGGCAGTCCGGATACTAAGGACCACAACGGCAGGTCACGTCGAAACAAAAACAAACACCGTATTAACGGCGACGATAAGGAGGATACGGCAGTCAACGCCGGATTCCGAGGCTCTAAACCCGGTCAGCGGAAGAAGCCATTCAAAAGAACCACTCCGGGTCCGTCCAACTTGGACCGAATACTCGACCGCTTATGCCAGATACATGGCACCCCCAAAAAGCCAGCCAATCACACCAACAGAGATTGCTGGGTGTTCAAGCAGGCAGGCAAGTTAATTGCCGAAAACAATGACAAGGGGCTAAACAGCGACGACGAGGAGGAGACCCGACCGTCGAACAATAGAGGACAGAAGGGCTTCCCCCCACAAGTGCGGACGGTGAACATGATTTATGCAACCCATATACCCAAGAGGGAGAGGAAGCGCGCACTAAGGGACGTCTATGCAATGGAGCCAGTCGCCCCGAAGTTCAATCCATGGTCCTCTTGTCCGATCACTTTCGATCGAAGAGACCATCCGACCAGCATACGCCATGGCGGATTCGCCGCATTGGTTCTAGACCCAATTGTCGATGGATTTCACCTCACGAGAGTCCTGATGGACGGCGGTAGTAGCCTGAACCTGCTTTATCAGGATACAGTGCGCAAGATGGGCATAGACCCCTCAAGGATTAAACCTACAAAGACAACCTTTAAAGGTATCATACCAGGTGTGGAAGCCAATTGTACGGGCTCAGTCACACTGGAAGTGGTCTTCGGATCCCCGGACAATTTCCGGAGCGAAGAGTTAATCTTCGACATAGTCCCATTTCGCAGCGGCTATCACGCTCTGCTCGGACAAACCGCGTTTGCAAAGTGCAACGCGGTGCCGCATTATGCATACCTCAAGCTCAAGATGCCAGGCCCTTGTGGAGTCATCACGGTGAATGAAAATACGGAACGCTCCCTCCGAATGGAGGAACATACAGCGGCTCTCGCGACAGAAGTACAGAGCAGCCTTTTAAGGCAATTCTCGAGTCCGGCCGTCAAACAGCCGGATACAGCAAAACGCGCCCGAAGCAATACCAACCAAGACGACCTGGCACGATCAGAGCACGCGTAGCAATGTTGCCCCAACCCCCGCCCTCGCATGATTGCAAGGACAACTCTCCGCGTACATCATTACGCTTTGGAGATACCATGGGCGCAGGGGAAGGGGCACGATCACAGCGGACCCAGAGTGCGGCTCGACCACACCAGGGGCTCGCAAGTGCGCCACCCCTCTTCTTTTTTTATTATTATTTTCCTTCTTTGTATACACAGGACTCCGCTAACCAGAGGCCCTGTCCGACGGTGAACCTGCCGAACTCATGATGCAATAGCCAGGGAAGAAAGAAGGCTGCGATGAATACTCAGGTGGTCTCAATTACGAGCATTAAATTCGATTATATACACCAAGTCCGCAGCTCATCCCTGGAGGGGGACCTGTTTAATTAGTCCATATCCCTTGCTTACCGCACTATTTGTATCAGTCCGCACTCATAGCAGACTTCCTTTAATAAATAACGCAGCACTTTTCGACTGCAATTACATTCCTTTTTATATATATATGTTCATTACAGGACATCTTGCACCCGTATATTTTGGTACGGTCTAATACACCATGGGCTTACGTTCCCCACATTATGGTGTGATAAGTCCGAACACTTTCATAAGTGCGGCACCCCAAACTTATAGCATTATATGAATCGGCTCCGAATCATGTCTTGGGTCAATAGTTGGGTTTGCCCGGCTCCCACGTTTTGGTGCCTTACGTTCCGTTCTGTCGGCTAAGGTGGCACTGGGAGAACCACTGCGATTGCGCCCCGGTTGAGCCGGGCGAGTGCCTCAGTGGAGAAAGCCAAAACTGACCGGCATGATTAGGCGAGAGACTGGTCGCTGTTCCAGAGGTCCTTTCGAGTCCTTAAAGACTCACGCCGCTTCGAGCGAAGTTCCGGATAAATGTCCGACGAAGGCGTGGATAGCGCCCCGGATTCGGTCTTCCGAATACCAGGGGCTTCGCCGAAATTTAAAATTATAGAATTCTATGGCTAAGTGAGAGTGTTCAAGCATTATAAGTCCGGTTGCCTTGTTCGTTGTGTTGAGCGCCTCCCTAGATGGACCCAAAAATGGGAACAAGAGTGCTCAAGTTTATCCCGAACACCCCAGCACTCGTGGCTCGGGGGCTGAAGCCAACGACTTGCCATCTCTCAGATTTTATAAACGGCCGCACAGAAGGTAATATTTTAAATTAAACAAGCGTTGCTTAATGCGCACATGAACAAAGTTTTCAGCGCACAGGATAATACATAGCAAGTTTACTCAAAAATTACATCTCTGGGGCATTCATCCGCAATATCGCGGGCTCCCTTTAGGATAGTTTTATAATTCATTTCGGGCGTACGATACTCCTTGCCTGGTGGCGGCGGGTCAGTGAGAAGCTTCTCCGCATCCAGCCTGCCCCGGTGCACCTTTGTGCAGGCAAGGGCCCGACGAGCACCTTCAATACAGGTGGAGCGCTTGATGACCTCAACCCAGGGGCACGCATCCACTAGCCGCCGCACGAGGCCGAAGTAGCTCCCAGGCATGGCCTGTCCAGGCCACAGCCGGACTACAAGGCCCTTCATGGCCTTCTCAGCTACCTTGTGGAGTTCGACCAGCTGCTTCAGCTGGTCGCTTGGGTGCACCGGATGGCCGGCCTCAGCGTACTGAGACCAGAAGACCTTCTCCGTCGAGCTCCCCTCCTCACCACGATAGAATGCGGTGGCATCGGACGCACTACGCGGCAGATCTACAAACGCCCCTGGAGAGCTCCGAATGCGGGTAAGTGTCAGGTAGTTTACATTAACATGCTTGCTTTGCATGAAAAATGCCTTACCCGCCGCTATCTTTTTTACACCTTCAACCTCCTGAAGGGCCTTACGGGCCTCGGCCTTGGCGGACTTGGCACTTTCGAGAGCTGAGGCAAGCTCAGACTCTCGAGTCTTGGAGTCACGCTCCAAGCTCTCATGCTTCTCCATGAGAGCCTGGAGCTCTTGCCGTACTTCCGCCACCTGTGCCTCCTACTTTTCTCGCTCGGCCCGTTTAGCGGCCGCACTACGTTCGGCCGCGGACACAGCCTCCTTCAGGGCTGCCACCTCATTCGTGGCCCCTGTAATACCCATATTATCCTTGTTAATTTTATTGCAACCAAAATCCTTTTCTGTAAGGTAACTATTCAAAGTGGTGTTACTCACCTTCTTTGTCCTCGAGCTGCTTCTTGGCATGGCCGAGCTCCTGCTTGGACCGCTCGAGATCCTGCTTCAACGCACCGACCTCCGCAGTCAATGCGGCAGAGGTTAGCAGCGCAGCCTGCAAACCCATATTGACATATTTTAAGCAACCCTGCGTATATCTTCTTAGATCCTCAGTCCGGCTTTTCTTTCCGAACACCGAACCGAGCATCAGGGGCTGCTGTCTATGCGGTATTACATTACATAATTATAACTTCTTACCTCAAAGCCTGTTAGAAGGCTGCCGCAGGCTTCGGTCAGCCCGCTCTTGGCAAGCTAAACCTTCTGAATCACCGCACTCATGATAGTGCGGTGTTCTTCCTCGATGGAAGCGCCTTTAAGCGCCTCCAACAAGTTTTCCGGCGCCTCCGGTTGGACGGAGGCCGCCGGTGTCACAGTCTTGCCCTTCTTTCGAAGGGGCCGCCTGCCGGACTCTGGAACCACTGCGGGTTCTGATGTAGAGTCCGGCGCAAAGTCCAGGAAGCTGCCTGGCGGCGCCTCCGGAGCCTCCTCCTGATGGGTCCCTCTTTGGGATCCCACCTCGATGTCCTCGTCGGCGCGGGGGGTAGAGGCAGTCGGAAGTGAATCCACATCCGACGGGGCCAACGACCCGCTCGATGAAGCGGGGAGATCATCATCGGCCGGACTACAGACAGAATGCGGCATTAGTAGGACACTAGGTGACACGAAAGAAATTGCATATCAGGGATCCAGATACTTACGATCTCGCCGGACGCCTGGCCCTTGAAGGCCACTCCTCCTCACCAACGATGGTGTTGGCGATACTCTCCGGGGGAATAGTTCTCCCCCTCTTGGACCCTTCGGCCTCCCCTATTGGGGAAGCCTTCCTTTTCTTCTCTCCCTCCTCCGGGAGAGAGTCTTCTTCCTCCTCCTCGTCTTCGGGGGAGGAGTCCGCCTCGTCGTCGGACGCCTGATTGCGGGAACTCTTTCGAGTCCCCGCGGCCACCTTCTTGGCCTTCTTCTCCGGCACCACGTGCGGTGCCGGAACCAGCAGCCCTGCTAATCGGGCGTTCACTGGGTCTTCTGGCATGGGAGCCGGACAGATGAGCTGCCCGGCCTTCTCCATCCATTCCTGTCAAAGGAAAAGGGAGATTGAAACCCTCTTAGAATCAATTTGTTTACCACAAGTGTCCCGTAAAGGGGTTGAATCACTTACCTCGTCAGCCGGATGCTGCGAGCGAAATCCGCGATCTTCCGTCGCGGATGCGGGGGCTTCAGCGCCCTTAAACAGCACCCTCCAGGCGCCTTCATATGTCGTGTCGAAGAGCCCGCTTAGCGCCTGGTGCTGTTCCGGATTAAACTCCCACAGATTGAATGCCCGTTCTTGGCATGGGAGAATCCGGCGGATGAGCATGACTTGGATCACGTCGACGAGCCTGAGCTTATTGCTCACCAGCTTCTGGATACAGGCTCGGAGTCCCGTCAGCTCCTTCGGATTGCCCCATAACAAGCCCTTCTCTTTCCAGGAGGTGAGCTGCGTGGGGATGCCAGATCTGAACTCGGGGGCTGCCGCCCACGTGGGTTCGCGCGGCTCAGTGATGTAGAACCACCCCGATTGCCACCCCTTAACGGAGTCCACGAAGGCCCCTTTGAGCCAAAGGACATTGGGCAACTTGCCCAACATGGCGCCTCCGCATTCCGCCTGCGTGCCCTTCACAACCTTCGGCTTGACGTTGAAGGTCTTGAGCCACAGGCCGAAGTGGGGCCGGATGCAGAGGAAGGCCTCGCACACGACGATAAACGCCGAGATGTTGAGGATGAAGTTCGGCGCCAGATCGTGGAAATCCAGGCCGTAATAGAACATGAGCCCCCGGACGAAAGGGTGTAGTGGAAAGCCCAGTCCGCGGAGGAAGTGGTGAAGGAAGACGACCCTCTCATGGGGCCCAGGGGTAGGGATGAGCTGCCCCTCATAGGGCAGCCGATGCGCGATATCGCCAGAAAGGTATCCGGCGCTGCGCAGCTTGGCGATTTGCTCCTCCTTAACGGTGGAGGCCAACCATTTGCCTCCCGCTCCGGACATATTCGGAGAAGGTCGAGGCGAGATGCGTGAGTTTGGGCGTTGGAGCTTGAGTGCGCGGAGATGGATAAGCAAAGGAGGAAGAAGGCGTAGGTGAGAAGGTAAATCCTTATCCCTTATATATAGGCGGGCGAAGACTATGCGTCCCCCGCCAGCCTGGTAAAACTCGCTTATCTCCCAAGCGCCACCATCAATGGCGCGGTTGGGTTACCCACGTCCGTATTGATGAGAATCCCGGAATAAGGGGAACATGATCTCTGATTCGACAAGACGTGCCGAGGAAACCGCTTCGCTAAACGTGCTGAGGTGTTATAATAAAAAACGATTCAAGTAAAGGCCTGATAGCGGTGTGATGTCATGCCGCAAAATACGTCAGCAGATTGGATTTATTGGCATTATTCTCTCTACGGTGGAATGTGGGATTTATTTTGTAGAGTCGGACACTATCCTGGTGTTCATGATCTTCTCTGGATTATTCAAGGGAGGAACCCGCCTTGCAATGCCGAACATTATGCGCGCCGGACTTATCGTCATTGAAGCCTGGTTCAGGGGCTACTGAGGGAGTCCTGGACTAGGGGGTGTCCGGACAGCCGGACTATCATCGTCCGCCGGACTCCAAGACTACGAAGATACAAGATTGAAGACTCCGTCCCGTGTCCGGATGGGACTTTCCTTGGCGTGGGAGGCAAGCTTGGCAATACGGATATGTAGATCTCCTACCATTGTAACCGACTCTGTGTAACCCTAGCCTCCTCCGGTGTCTATATAAACCAGAGGGCTTTAGTCCGTAGGACACAACATACATTACAACAATCATACCATAGGCTAGCTTTAGGGTTTAGCCTCCTTGATCTCGTGGTAGATCCACTCTTGTACTACCCATACCATCAATATTAATCAAGCAGGACGTAGGGTTTTACCTCCATTGAGAGGGCCCGAACCTGGGTAAAACATCGTGTCCCTTGTCTCCTGTTACCATCCGCCTAGACGCACAGTTCGGGACCCCCTACCCGAGATCCGCCGGTTTTGACACCGACACCCACCATGGCGCCTCCGCACTCCGCTCGGACGCCCTTCACCACCTTTGGCTTGACATTGAAGGTTTTTAGCCACAAGCCGAAGTGGTGCTGGATGCAGAGGAAGGCCTCGCACACGAAGATAAATGCCAAGATGTTGAGGATGAAGTTTGGCGCCAGATCGTGGAAGTCCAGGCCGTAGTAGTACATGAGCCCCCGGACAAAGGGATGAAGTGGGAAGCCCAGTCCGCGGAGGAAGTGGGGAAGGAATACGACCCTATCATGAGGCCTGGGGGTGGGGATGAGTTGCCCCTCATCGGGCAGCCGATGTGCGATGTCGCTGGAGAGGTATCCGGCGCCGCGCAGCTTCTCGATGTGCCCCTCCGTAATGGAGGAGTCCATCCACTTGCCTCCCGCTCCGGACATGGCTGGAGAAGGTTGAGACGAGATGTGCGTACTTGGGCGCTGGAGCTCGAGTGCGCGGAGATGGATAAGCAAAGGAGGAAGAAGGCGTAGGTAAAAAAGGTGGATCCTTATCCCCTTATATATGGGCGGACGAAGACTATGCGTCCCCACCGGCCTGGTAAAACTCGCTTATCTCCCAAGTGACACCATCAATGGCGCGGTTGGGTTACCCACGTCCATATTGATGGGAATCCCGGAATAAGGGCAACACGATCTCTGCTTCGACAAGACGTGCCAAGGAAACCGCTTCGCTAAACGCGCTGAGGTGGTATAATAAAAAACGATTCAAGTAAAGGCTTGGTGGTGGTATGATGTCATGCCACAAAATACGTCAGCAGATTGAACTTGTGTACATATTATTCTCTCTACGGTGGAATGTGGAATTTATTTTGCAGAGCCGGACACTATCCTGGTGTTCACAATCTTCTATGAATTATTCGGAGGAGGAACCCGCCTTGCAATGCCGAACAATATGCGCGCCGGACTCATCGTCATTGAAGCCTGGTTCAGGGGCTACTGAGGGAGTCCTGGACTAGGGGGTGTCCGGATAGCCGGACTATCATCATCGGCCGGACTCCAAGACTATGAAGATACAAGATTGAAGACTTCGTCCCGTGTCCGGATGGGACTTTCCTTAGCGTGGAAGGCAAGCTTGGCGATACGGATATGTAGATCTCCTACCATTGTAACCGACTCTGTGTAACCCTAGCCCTCTCCGGTGTCTATATAAACCAGAGGGTTTTTAGTCCGTAGGACGAACAACCATTACAACAATCATACCATAGGCTAGCTTCTAGGGTTTAGCCTCCTTGATCTCGTGGTAGATCCACTCTTGTACTACCCATATCATCAATATCAATCAAGCAGGAGTAGGGTTTTACCTCCATCGAGAGGGCCCGAACCTGGGTAAAAACATCGTGTCCCTTGTCTCCTGTTACCATCCGCCTAGACGCACAGTTCGGGACCCCCTACCCGAGATCCGCCGGTTTTGACACCGACACCAGGTGTCCACCTGGGCGCGGTAGAGGAACATGGCCGTCGCATCCTCGAGCTGGTGATCTCCGATGAAATAGCCAACTTGGAGCTCGAGATCGCGCTCCAGATGTACCGCGAGCGTGTCGACCGCTTGGACGAACGCCTGCACGAGTTCAGGCAGAGCCAAGAGCTACCCTAGGCAAGGGCTGCTGGTCATGGTCTCATGGACGCGTTTTATTTTGGAAAGTCGTTTTGACGTGGATAGCTATGTTTTCACAGCAATCATAGTATTGCTCTGTTTATTGCTCTGTTTCAATGTGTGTACTCTGTTTTCCATTCTTATATGTTCTATTTCAATGTGTGTATACACACTTTCCATTCTGTATATGTGGATGATAACAGCTAGATTCAAATTAGCATACAAAAACCGATAGAAAATGGAATTCATAATACATATATATTAATTGTTCATTAGATCATCACAGAATATATATATATATATATATATATATATATATATATATATATATATAAATATCCACACATATACGCGACGATACTTAACTACTAGGTACAATATGCATTAAATTGAAAACGAACAATACTAAAACTAATAATCCCTCCTGCGGCCAATATTCCGGCAGCCCCTCGCCAGCAACTCCCTGGTGCGCGGCGTCTTCCCAGTGCGGAGGCAGTACTCTGACTCCTCCGCCTCGCAGCGCTTGATGTACCGATCTGCCTCTTGCCGGTGGACGCGCGCAGCCGATCTTGCCATTTCGTTGGGCGCCCACCGGAGCTCCTCATCGGTGGCACGCTGGAGCTTATCGAACCACCTCTACGCAGCGGCAAGGCGCCGAACGCCTATGACCTTCCTTGCGAAGTACCCGTTTTCGTACACCTCATCGGCACGATGACGCGTCCGCCCCCAAAGCTCCTCCGCCTCCTTTTTCCAGGCGACATCACGGGCTTCACAGGCCGCCTGGTACCTGGCTTCCTCCTCCGCCATCTCCTTCTTGAACGCCACTTGCCTGGCTTTCTCAGCCGGCGGCAGTGACTTCCACAGACAAAGATTGTACTGGCCCCAAAACCAATCCAAAGTTGGGGGGTCCAGCGCAACCTCATCAGGCGGTGCGTAGGGGTCCTCATCGCTGCTAATCAGGTGAGTGTCCTTAAGGGGCGGTGACTCCTCGTCAGCGCATGGGTAGACCGGCGGTGCCACGGCAGAGATTTGAGAGAGAGAGAGAGAGAGAGAGAGAGAGGAGGATGTAGATGAGAATGCAGGCGGGACGACGTGAGCAAGGGAGTATTTATTGGCGGCCGGACTAGATCGACGGGGACAGTACACACGCCGGTTGCCGGAATTAACGAGTACTATAGTTTGAATTACACACAATTCCCACAGCAAATCTGTGTGTGAACATAATAGCTGACGGTTTCCAATACAGAACCGTGTCTGATTAATGATCCCTGCCAATCACCTACCCAACCTTGAGCCGCGAGATAGAGTGCCAATCGTGTGGGGGCCGGTTGTCTTGCCAGATCTTTACATTTTCTTTTTTGAACACCAGATATTTACATCATCTGATGATCTTTTTAACTCACACACAAGTACACAAAAATATGATTTTTCAAGCCATTTTGGTTAGGCGTTACATGTAGATGTAGTTCAAATTTGAATTACGGTCATTAGATGGTTAGAAAAACACTTAAATGTCTTTAAAAGGTCAAATGACCCATGAAAATTTCCAAATTTTGACATGACAGTTGTATTAGTGCACGTTAAACATAGGAAAAAATTTGAAGGCCATAAGAGGAAGCTATCTCCCGTCCGCCAGCAAACATGCATTGTTCCCTCTCGGAACCACGAACCTTCTAGTGAGTTGCTCTGGTTTGTGAGGGGTGTGTGTCCAAACTTTCATCAAACATGCCAATTTTTTAACCACATCATCTTGGTGGCATGACATTAAATCAAGCAAGGTTTCATGTTTTTCTGATCATTTTTAAATTTTTTGGAATTAAAATGCCATGGCATGCACTCCATGCATGTGCCCATGCCTTGACACCAATATGTTTGAAAATTCCTTCGAATTTACTGCACATGGAATTAACTCGCACACAAGTACATGCTACGTCTTGAGCTTGCGTTGGTTTTCCTTGAAGAGGAAAGGGTGATGCAGCAATAGTAGCGTAAGTATTTCCCACAGTTTTTGAGAACCAAGGTATCAATCCAGTAGGAGGCTCCTCAAAAGTCCCACGCACCTACACAAACAAACAAAGAACTCGCAACCAACGCAATAACGGGGTTGTCAATCCCTTCACAGCCACTTGCGAAAGTGAGATCTGATAGAGATAATATGATAAGATAAATATATTTTTCATATTTTATAATATAGATTGGAAAAGTAAACATGCAAATAAAAGTAGATTGAAAGCTTATATGATAAGAGATAGACCCGGGGGCCATAGGTTTCACTAGTGGCTTCTCTCAAGATAGCATAAGTATTACGGTGGGTGAACAAATTACTGTCGAGCAATTGATAGAAAAGCGAATAATTATGAGATTATCTAGGCATGATCATGTATATAGGTATCACATCCGTGAGAAGTAGACCGACTACTGCCTGCATCTACTACTATTACTCCACACATCGACCACATAACAACATATGTTGTTCCCTTTGTCATCGGTATGTTACTTGCCCGAGATTCGATCGTCGGTATCTCAATACCTAGTTCAATTTTGTTACCGGGAAGTCTCTTTACTCGTTATGTAATGCATCATCCCGCAACTAACTCATTAGTCACATTGCTTGCAAGGCTTATAGTGATGTGCATTACCGAGAGGGCCCAGAGATACCTCTCCGGCAATCGGAGTGACAAATCCTAATCTCGAAATACGCCAACTCAACAAGTACCTTCGGAGACACCTGTAGAGCACCATTATGATCACCCAGTTACGTTGTGACGTTTGGTAGCACACAAAGTGTTCCTTGATACGTCTCCAACATATAGATAATTTTTGAGTGTTCCATGCTATTATATTACCCCTTTTGGATGTTTATGGGCTTTATTTTACACATTTATATCATTTTTGGGACTAACCTACTAACCGGAGGCCCAGCCCATATTGCTGTTTTTTTGCCTATTTCAGTATCTCGAAGAAAAGGAATATCAAACGGAGTCCAAACGGAATGAAACCTTCGGGAGCGTGATTTTTGGAATCAACGTGATCCGGAGAACTTGGAGTGCAAGTCAAGAAGCTTGCGAGGCGGCCAGGAGACAAGAGGGCGCGCCCACCCCCTCTAGGCGCGCCCCCTATCTCCTGGGCCCCACAGGCGGCCACCGACGTACTTCTTTCTCCTATATATACCTACGTACCCCGAAAACATCCAGGGAGCCAACAAAACAAAATTTCCACCGCCGTAACCTTCTATATCCACGAGATCCCATCTTGGAGCCTTCACCAGCGCTCCACCGGAGGGGGAATCGACCATGGAGGGCTTCTACATCAACACCATAGCCCCTCCGATGAGTTGTGAGTAGTTTACCACAGACCTTCGGGTCCATAGTTATTAGCTAGATGGCTTCTTCTCTCTTTTTGGATCTCAATACAATGTTCTCCCCCTCTCTTGTGGAGATCTATTTGATGTAAACTCTTTTTGCGGTGTGTTTGTCGAGATCCGATGAATTGTGGGTTTATGATCAAGTTTATCTATGAGATATATTTGAATCTCCTCTGAATTCTTTTATGTATGATTGAGTTATCTTTGCAAGTCTCTTCGAATTATCAATTTGGTTTGGCCTACTAGATTGATCTTTCTTGCCATGGGAGAAGTGCTTAGCTTTGGGTTCAATATTGCGGTGTCCTTTCCCAGTGACAGCAGGGGCAACAAGGCACGTATTGTATTGTTGCCATCGAGGATAAAAAGATGGGGTTTATATCATCTTGCATTAGTTTATCCCTTTACATCATGTCATCTTTCTTAATGCGTTACTCTGTTCTTTATGAACTTAATACTCTAGATGCAGGCAGGAGTCGATTGATGTGTGGAGTAATAGTAGTAGATGCAGGCAGGAGTCGGTCTACTTGTTGCGGACGTGGTGCCTATATACATGATCATGCCTAGATAATCTCATAATTATTCGCTTTTCTATCAATTGCTCGACAATAATTTGTTCACCCACCGTAATACTTATGCTATCTTGAGAGAAGCCATTAGTGAAACCTATGGCCCCCGGGTCTATCTTTTATCATATAAGCTTTCAATCTACTTTTATTTGCATATTTACTTTTTGCATCTATATTATAAAATACCAAAAATATATTTATCTTATCATACTATCTCTATCAGATCTCACTTTCGCAAGTGGCCGTGAAGGGATTGACAACCCCTTTATTGCGTTGGTTGCGAGTTCTTTGTTTGTTTTTGTAGGTGCGTGTGACTTTTGAGGAGCCTCCTACTGGATTGATACCTTGGTTCTCAAAAACTGAGGGAAATACTTACGCTACTATTGCTGCATCACCCTTTCCTCTTCAAGTAAAACCAACTCAAGCTCAAGACGTAGCAAGAAGGATTTCTGGCGCCGTTGCCGGGGAGGTCTTCGCTCAAGTCAAGACATACCAAGTACCCATCACAAACTCATCTCCCTTGCATTTACATTATTTTCCATTTGCCTCTCATTTTCCTCTCCCCCACTTCACCCTTGCCGTTTTATTTGCCCTCTCTTTCCCAATCTTCTCCTCTCTTTTTCGCTTGCCTTTTTCCGCTTGCTCGTGTGTTAGATCGTTTATCTTGTCCTTATGGCTTTGCCTAAGAGTACCGACCACCTTCTTAGAAGGTTGGAAGAGATTGAATCAAATATTAGAAGCTTTATGAATTTGCAATTTGAGCATAATAATTTCTTCAGAAAAGAGCTTAAGCAACAAAAAGGTTTTTTGGGGTTTATGAACACAGAGCTTGATGATATGTCTAAGGAATTTTATGGTGTGAACTCTCAAATTACCCGTCTTGAAAATGCTATAGCCAAAATTTCTGATAAGCAAGCTACCTTAGTCAATAAGATGACTGCCAAACCAGAAAAGTTAAATGAAAATAATGATGAAGATCTTAAAGTTATTGATGTGTCTCCTAGTAGATCTTTGTTTTGCAATATGAATCTTGATAATAATGGGACTGGAGATGAGTCAACTTTAGTTAGAAGGCGTCCCAAGAATTCGGAGTTTTTAGATCTTGATGCTAAATTTGGTAAAAGTGGGATTGGAGAGGTCATGACTTTAAATAGAATTAAACCCACTATCTCGGATTTCAAGGAATTTGATTATGATAATTGTTCTTTATAAGGTTGTATTTCCTTGTTGCAATCCGTTGTTAATTCTCCTCATGCTTATAGTCAAAATAAAGCTTTTACCAAACATATCGTTGATGCCTTGATGCAATCTTATGATGAAAAACTTAAGTTTCTATACCTAGAAAACTTAATGATGAGTGGGAACCTACTATAAAGATTAAAATTAAAGATCATGAGTGTTTTTCTTTGTTTGATTTGGGTGCTAGTGTTTCCACGATTCCGAAAACTTTATGTGATATTCTAGGTTTTCATGATCTTGATGATTGCTCCTTAAATTTGCACCTTGCGGATTCCACCATTAAAAATCCAATGGGAAGGATCAATGATGTTCTCATTGTTGCAAATAGAAATTTGGTGCCCGTAGATTTTATCGTTCTTGATATAGATTGCAATCTTTCTTGCCCTATTATTCTAGGTAGACCTTTCCTTAGAACGATTGGTGCAATTATTGATATGAAGGAAGAGAATATTAGATTCCAATTTCCATTAAAGAAAGGCATGGAGCACTTTCCAAGAAAGAAAGTCAAATTACCTTATGAATCTATCATGCGGGCTACTTATGAATTGAGTGCCAAAGATGGCACTACTTAGATCTATCTTTGCTTTTATGCCTAGCTAGGGGCATTAAACGATAGCGCTAGTTGGGAGGCAACCCAATTTTATTTGTGTTTTTTGTTTTTGTTCCTGTTTAGTAATAAATTTTGCATCTACCTTCTGTTTATATGTGTTTTTATGTTTTAATTAGTATTTGTGCCAAGTAGAACCTATAGGATAACCTATGATGATAGTTAATTTGATTCTGCTGAAAAACAGAAACTTTGCACGCACAAAATTAGTTTTGTTAAATCACACAAACATGATTTTGCGTTGATTCTTTTTTCTGCTGATCAATAGACAAATTTTCTAGGACTTCCTATTTTGTTAGGATTTTTAGAGTTCCATAAGTTTGCGTTAGTTACAGATTGCTACAGACTGTTCTGTTTTTGAAAGATTCTATTTTTCGTGTGTTGTTTGCTTATTTTGATGCATCTATGGCTAGTAAAATAGTTTATAAACCATAGAGAAGTTGGAATACAGTAGGTTTAACACCAAAATAAATAAATAATGAGTTCATTACAGTACCTTATGTGGTGGTTTTGTTTTCTTTCACTAACGGAGCTTATAAGATTTCCTGTTGAGTTTTGTGTTGTGAAGTTTTCAAGTTTTGGGTAAAGCTTTGATGGACTATGAAATAAGGAGTGGCAATAGCCTAACCTTGGGGATGCCCATGGCACCCCAAGATATTCAAGAATAGCCAAAAGCCTAAGCTTGGGGATGCCCCGGGAAGGCATCCCCTCTTTCGTCTTCGTTCATTGGTAACTTTACTTGGAGCTATATTTTTATTCGCCACATGATATGTGTTTTGCTTGGAGCGTCGTGTATTATATTAGTCTTTGCTTTTTAGTTTACCACAATCATCCTTGCTGTACACACCTTTTGGGAGAAGCCTACTTGATTAGAATTTTCTAGAATATGCTATGTGCTTCACTTATATCTTTTGAGCTTGATAGTTTTTGCTCTAGTGCTTCACTTATATCTTTTAGAGCACGGCGGTGGCTTAATTTTGTAGAAATTGCTAGTCTCTAATGATTCACTTATATTATTTTGAGAGTCTTTTATAACAGCATGGTATTTGCTATGGTTATAAATTTGGTCCTAGAATGGTAGGCATCCAAGTTGGGTATAATAAAAACTATCATAGGAAGTGAATTGGATGCTATGATCAATTTGATACTTGATAATTGCTTTGAGATATGGAGGTAGTGATATTAAAGTCATGCTAGTTGGGTGATTATGAATTTAAAGAATGCTTGTGTTGAAGTTAGTAAGTCCCATAGCATGCACGTATGGTTAAAGTTGTGTAACAAATTTCAAACATGAAGTGTACCTGGCTTGTGCATCCTTATGAGTGGCGGTCGAGGACGAGCGATGGTCTTTTCCTACCAATCTATCCCTCTAGGAGCATGCACGCAGTGCTTGATTTTTGATGACTTCTAATTTTATACAATAAGTATATGAGTTCTTATGACTAATGTTGAGTCCATGGATTATACGCACTTTTACCTTTCCGTCATTGCTAGCCTCTTCGGCACCGTGCATCGCCCTTTCTCACCTTGAGAGTTGGTGCAAACTTCGCCGGTGCATACAAACCCCGTGATACGATACGCTCTATCACACATAAACCTCCTTATATCTTCCTCAAAACAGCCACCATACCTACCTATTATGGCATTTCCATAGCCATTCCGAGATATATTGCCATGCAACTTTCCACCATTCCGCTCATCATCATCATGACATACATTACTTTTGTCATATTGCCATTGCATGATCATGTAGTTGACATCGTATTTGTGGCAAAGCCACCATGCATAATTTTTCATACATGTCACTCTTGATTCATTGCACCATCCCGGTACACCGCCGGAGGCATTCATATAGAGTCATATCTAGTTCTAGTTTCGAGTTGTAATTCATATGTTGTAATCAATGAAAGTGTGATGATCATCATTATTAGAGCATTGCCCAAAACAAAAAAAAATAAAAAAAAGGAAGGCCAAAAAAAAGGCCAAAGAAAAAAAAAGAAAATAAATAAAGGGGCAATGTTACTATCCCTTTTTCCACACTTGTGCTTCAAAGTAGCACCTTGTTCTTCATATAGTGAGTCCCATATGTTGTCACTTTCATAGACTAGTGGGAATTTTTCATTATAGAACTTGGATTGTATATTCCTACGATGGGCTTCCTCAAATGCCCTAGGTCTTCGTGAGCAAGCAAGTTGGATGCACACACACTAGTTTTCTTTTAATGAGCTTTCATTCATTTATAGCTCTAGTGCATCCGTTGCATGGCAATCCCTACTCCTCATGTTGACATAATTGATGGGCATCTCCATAGCCCGTTGATTATCCTCGTCAATGTGAGACTTTCTCCTTTTTTGTCTTCTCCACACAATCCCCATCATCATATTCTATTCCACCCATAGTGCTATATCCATGGCTCATTCTCATGTATTGCGTGAAGGTTGAAAAAGTTTGAGATTATTTAAGTACGAAATAATTGTTTGGCTTGTCATCGGGGGTATAGAATCTGGGAACATCTTTGTGTGACGAAAATGAATCATAGCCTAACTATATGATTTTGTAGGGATAAACTTTTTTTAGCCAAGTTATTTTGAGAAGACATGATTGCTTTGATTAGTATGCTTGAACTGTTACTATTTCTTTTATCAATATGAACTTTTATTTTGAATCATTTAGATCTGAACATTCATGCCACAATAAATAAAATTACATTGAGAATTATGCTAGGTAGCATTCCACATCAAAAATTCTGTTTTTATCATTTACCTACTCGAGGACGAGCAGGAATTAAGCTTGGGATGCTTGATATGTCTCCAACGTATCTATAATTTTTAATTGTTCCATGCTATTATATTACCCCTTTTGGATGTTTATGGGCTTTATTTTACACATTTATATCATTTTTGGGACTAACCTACTAACCGAAGGCCCAGGCCGTATTGCTGTTTTTTTTCCTATTTCAGTATTTTGAAGAAAAGGAATATCAAACGGAGTCCAAACGGAATGAAACCTTCGGGAGCATGATTATTGGAACGAACATGATCCGGAGAACTTGGAGTGCAAGTCAAGAAGCTTGCAAGGCGGCCAGGAGACAGGAGGGCGTGCCCCTATCTCCTGGGCCCCACAGGCGGCCACCGACGTACTTCTTCCTCCTATATATACCTACGTACCCCGAAAACATCCAAGGAGCCAACGAAACACAATTTCCACCGCCGTAACCTTCTGTATCCACGAGATCCCATCTTGGAGCCTTCGACGGCGCTCCGCCGGAGGGGGAATCGACCATGGAGGGCTTCTACATCAACACCATAGCCCCTCCGATGAGCTGTGAGTAGTTTACCACAGACCTTCGGGTCCATAGTTATTAGCTAGATGGCTTCTTCTCTCTTTTTGGATCTCAATACAATGGCCCCCCCTCTCTTGTGGAGATCTATTCGATGTAAACTCTTTTTGTGGTGTGTTTGTCGAGATCCGATGAATTGTGGGTTTATGATCAAGTTTATCTATGAGAAATATTTGAATCTCCTCTGAATTCTTTTATGTATTATTGAGTTATCTTTGCAAGTCTCTTCGAATTATCAGTTTGGTTTGGCCTACTAGATTGATCTTTCTTGCCATGAGAGAAGTGCTTAGCTTTGGGTTCAATCTTGCGGTGTCCTTTCCTAGTGATAGCAGGGGCAGCAAGGCACGTATTGTATTGTTGCCATCGAGGATAAAAAGATGGGGTTTATATCATATTGCATGAGTTTATCCCTCTACATCATGATATCTTTCTTAATGCGTTACTCTGTTCTTTATGAACTTAATACTCTAGATGCAGGCAGGAGTCGGTCGATGTGTGGAGTAATAGTAGTAGATGCAGGCAGGAGTCGGTCTACTTGTTGCGGACGTGATGCCTATATACATGATCATGCCTAGATAATCTCATAATTATTCTCTTTTCTACCAATTGCTCGACAGTAATTTGTTCACCTACCGTAATACTTATGCTATCTTGAGAGAAGCCACTAGTGAAACCAATGGCCCCCGGGTCTATCTTTTATCATATAAGCTTTCAATCTACTTTTATTTGCATCTTTACTTTTTGCATCTATATTATAAAATACCAAAAATATATTTATCTTATCATACTATCTCTATCAGATCTCACTTTTGCAAGTGGCCGTGAAGGGATTGACAACCCCTTTATTGCGTTGGTTGCGAGTTCTTTGTTTGTTTGTGTAGGTGTGTGGGACTTTTGAGGAGCCTCCTACTGGATTGATACCTTGGTTCTCAAAAACTGAGGGAAATACTTACGCTACTATTGCTGCATCACCCTTTCCTCTTCAAGGAAAACCAACGCAAGCTCAAGACGTAGCATTCCTCTGGTAAACGGGAGTTGCATAATCTCATAGTCATAGGAACTTGTATAAGTCATGAAGAAAGCAATAGCAACATACTAAATGATCAAGTGCTAAGCTAACGGAATGGGTCAAGTCAATCACATCATTCTCTAATGATGTGATCCCGTTAATCAAATGACAACTCATGTCTATGGCTAGGAAACTTAACCATCTTTGATTCAACGAGCTAGTCTAGTAGAGGCATACTAGTGACACTATGTTTGTCTATGTATTCACACACATGTATTATGTTTCTGGTTAATACAATTCTAGCATGAATAATAAACATTTATCATGAAATAAGGAAATAAATAATAACTTTATTATTTCCTCTAGGGCATATTTCCTTCAACATGATGTAGAGGGATAAACTCATGCAATATGATATAAACACCATCTTTTTATCCTCGATGGGAACAATACAATACGTGCCTTGCTACCCCTGCTGTCACTGGGAAAGGACACCACAAGATTGAACCCAAAGCTAAGCACTTCTCCCATTGCAAGAAAGATCAATCTAGTAGGCCAAACCAAACTGATAATTCGAAGAGACTTGCAAAGATAACTTAATCACACATAAAAGAATTCATAGGAGATTCAAATATTTCTCATAGATAAACTAGATCATAAACCCACAATTCATCGAATCTCGACAAACACAGCGCAAATAGAGTTACATCGAATAGATATCCAAGAAGATCGAGGAGAACATGGTATTGAGATCCAAAAAGAGAGAAGAAGACACCTAGCTAATAACTATGGACCCGAAGGTCTGTGGTAAACTACTCACAACTCATCGGAGGGGCTATGGTGTTGATGTAGAAGCCCTCCGTGGTCGATTCCCCCTCCGGCGGAGCGCCGACGAAGGCTCCAAGATGGGATCTCGCGGATACAGAAGGTTACGGTGATGGAAATAGTTTTTCGTGGTCTCTCCTGATGTTCTCGGGGTACGTGGGTATATATAGGAGGAAGAAGTAGGTCGGTGGACGCCCGAGGGGCCCACGAGATAGGGGGGCGCGCCCTCCACCCCCGTGGCCGCCTCGATTGCTTCTTGACTTGCACTCCAAGTCCTCTGGATCACGTTCGTTCCAAAAATCATGCTCCCAAAGGTTTCATTCCATTTGGACTCCGTTTGATATTCCTTTTCTTCGAAACACTGAAATAGGCAAAAAAACAGCAATACGGGCTGGGCCTCCGGTTAGTAGGTTAGTCCCAAAAATGATATAAATGTGTAAAGTAAAGCCCATAAACATCCAAAACGGGTAATATAATAGCATGGAACAATCAAAAATTATAGATACGTGGGAGACGTATCAAGCATCCCCAAGCTTAATTCCTGCTCGTCCTCGAGTAGGTAAATGATAAAAACAGAATTTTTGATGTGGAATGCTACCTAGCATAATTCTCAATGTAATTTTATTTATTGTGGCATGATTGTTCAGATCCAAATGATTCAAGATAAAATCTTATAAAACATAAAAAATAATAATGCTTCGAAGCATACTAACAAATAATCATGTCCTATCAAAATAGCATAGCCAAAGAAAGCTTATCCCTACAAAATCATATAGTTAGGCCATGCTTCATTTTCATTACACAAATTACTCCCATCATGCACAACCCCGGTTTCAGCGAAGCAATTGGTTCATACTTTTTAACGCACTTCAGCTTTTTCAACTCTTACGCAATACATGAGCGCAAGCCATGGACATGGCACTATGGTGGTATATGGTGGTGGTTGTGAGGACAAAAAGGGAGAAGATAGTCTCACATCAACTAGGCGTATCAACGGGCTATGGAGATGCCCATCAATAGATATCAATGTGAGTGAGTAGGGATTGCCATGCAACGGATGCACTAGAGCTATAAATGTATGAAAGCTCAACAAAAGAAACTAAGTGGGTGTGCATCCAACTCGCTTGCTCATGAAGACCTAGAGCATTTTGAGAAAGCCCATCATTGGAATATACAAGCCAAGTTCTATAATGAAAAATTCCCACTTAGTATATGAAAGTGACAACATAAGAGACTCTCTATCATGGTGCTATTTTGAAGCACAAGTGTGGAAAAGAGATAGTAGCATTGTCCCTTATCTCTTTTTCTCTCATTCCTTTTTTTATATTTTTTCTCTTTTTTTTTCTTTTTGGGCCTTCCTCTTTTTTTTGGCCTTTCTCCTTTTTTTCTTTCTCTTTTTTTTCTTTGGTGGGCTCTTTGGCCTCTTTTTTTTTCTTATAAAGTCCGAAGTCTCATCCCGACTTGTGGGGGAATCATAGTCTCCATCATCCTTTCCTCACTGGGACAATGCTCTAATAATGAAGATCATCACACTTTTATTTACATACAACTCAAGATTACAACTCAATACTTAAAACAAGATATGGCTCTATATGAATGCCTCCGGCAGTGTACTAGGATATGCAATGAATCAAGAGTGACATGTATGAAAATTATGAGGGTGGCCTTGCCACAAATACAATGTCAACTACATGATCATGCAAAGAGCAATATGACAATGACGAAGCATGTCATCATAACGGAACGGTGGAAAGTTGCATGGCAATATATCTCGGAATGGTTATGGAAATGCCATAATAGGTAGGTATGGTGGCTGTTTTGAGGAAGGTAAATAATGGGTGCATGATACCGGCGAAAGTTGCGCGGTATAATAGAGGCTAGCAAAGTGGAAGGGTGAGTGTGCGTATATCCATGGACTCACATTAGTCATAAAGAACTCATATACTTATTGCAAAAGTCTACTTGCCCTCGAAGCAAAGTACTACTACGCATGCTCCTAGGGGAAGGGTTGGTAGGAGTTAACCATCGCGCGATCCCGACCTCCACTCATAAGGAAGACAATTAAAAGAGCACCTCATACAACAAATTTGTCACACAACTTTTACCATACGTGCATGCTACGGGACTCGCCAACTTCAACACAAGTATTTATCAATTTCATAATTACCCACTAGCATGAATCTAACATTACCACCTCTATATCTGAAAACAATTATTAAGCATCAAATTGATCCTAGTGTTTTATGCACTTTCTATGATAGTTTTTATTATACCCAACTTGGATGCTCATCATTCTAGGACCAAATTTATAACCATAGCAAATACCATGCTGTTCTAAAAGACTCTCAAAATAATATAAGTAAAGCATGAGAGATCAACAATTTCTTCAAATTAAGCCACCGCCGTGCTCTAAAAGATATAAGTGAAGCACTAGAGCAAAAACTATCTAGCTCAAAAGATATAAGTGAAGCACATAGAGTATTCTAACAAATTCCAGTTAAGTGGGCTTCTCCCAAAAGTGTGTACAACAAGGATGATTGTGGAAAACTAAAAAGCAAAGACTAATATCATACAAGACGCTCCAAGCAAAACACATATCATGTGGCGAATAAAAATATAGCTCCAAGTAAAGTTACCGATAAACGAAGACGAAAGAGGGGATGCCTTCCGGGGGCATCCCCAAGCTTAGGCTTTTGGCTATTCTTGAATATCTTGGGGTGCCTTGGGCATCCCCAAGCTTAGGCTCTTGCCACTCCTTATTCCATAGTCCATCAAATCTTTACCCAAAACTTGAAAACTTCACAACACAAAACTCAACAGGAAATCTCATAAGCTCCGTTAGTGAAAGAAAGCAAAACCACCACATAAGGTACTGTAATGAACTAATTCTTTTTTTTATATTGGTGTTAAACGTACTGTATTTCAAGTTCTCTATGGTTCATACCACTTAATACTAGCCATAGATGCATCAAAATAAGCAAACAACACATGAAGGGTAGAATCTGTCAAAAACATAATAGTCTGTAGCAATCTGTAACCCTCGAATACTTCTGGCACTCTAAAAATCCTACAAAAATAGGAAGTCCTGTAAAAATTTTCTATTGATCTACAGAAAAAATAATCAACGCAAAATCATGTTTCTGTGAATTAACAAAACTAATTTCGTGCATGCAAAGTTTCTGTTTTTCAGCAGAATCAAATTAACTATCACCATAGGTTATCCTATAGGTTCTACTTGGCACAAACACTAATTAAAACATTAAAACACATCTAAACAGAAGGTAGATGCAAAATTTATTACTAAACAGGAACAAAAACAAAAAACACAAATAAAATTGGGTTGCCTCCCAACTAGCGCTATCGTTTAACGCCCCTAGCTAGGCATAAAAGCGAGGATAGATCTAAGTAGTGCCCTCTTTGGCACTCAATTCATAAGTAGCTCGCATGATAGATTCATAAGCTAATTTGACTTTATTTCTTGTAAAGTGCTCCATGCCTTTCCTTAATGGAAATTGGAATCTAATATTCCCTTCCTTCATATCAATAATCGCGCCAATCGTTCTAAGGAAAGGTCTACCAAGAATAATAGGACAAGAAAAAATGTAATCTATATCAAGAACGATAAAATCTACGGGCACCAAATTTCTATTTGCAATAATGAGAATATCATTGATCCTTCCCATTGGCTTTTTAATGGTGGAATCAGCAAGGTGCAAATTTAAAGAGCAATCATCAAGATCATGGAAACCTAGAATATCATATAAAGTTTTCGGAATTGTGGAAACACTAGCACCCAAATCACATAAAGCATAACACTCATGATCTTTAATTTTAATCTTTATAGTAGGTTCCCACTTATCATCAAGTTTTCTAGGTATAGAAACTTCCAAATTAAGTTTTTCATGAAAAGATTGCATCAAGGCATCAACAATACGTTTGGTAAAAGCTTTATTTTGACTATAAGCGTGAGGAGAATTCACAACAGATTGCAACAAGGAAATATAACCTTCTAAAGAACAATTATCATAATTAAGTTCCTTGAAATCCAAGATAGAGGGTTCAATGCTATTTAAAGTCCTGACCTCTCCAATCCCACTTTTACCAAATTTAGCATCAAGATCTAAAAACTCTGAATCATTGGGACGCCTTTTAACTAAAGTTGACTCATCTACAGTCCCATCATTATTAAGATTCATATTGTAAAACAATTATCTAATAGGGGACACATCAATAACTTTAAGATCTTCATCATTATTTTCATGGAAACTAGAAGAACATGCCTTTATAAAGCAATCTTTCTTATTACGCAATCTAGCGGTTCTTTCTTTGCACTCATCAATGGAAATTCTCATAGCTTTGAGAGACTCATTGATATCATGCTTAGGAGGAGTAGATCTAAGTTTCAGAGAATCAACATCAGGCGAAAGTCTATCAACGTTCCTAGCCAAATCATCAATTTTGAGCAATTTTTCTTCAAGCAAGGCATTAAAATTCTTTTGAGAGATCATAAATTCTTTAACACTATTCTCAAAATCAGAGGGCATCTTATTAAAATTACCATAAGAATTATTGTAGGAATTTCCATAATTATTAGAGGAATTACTAGGGAACGTTCTAGGATTAAAGTTTCCTCTATAAGCATTGTTTCCAAAACTATTCCTACCAACAAAATTCACATCCATAGATTCATTATTATTCTCAATCAAAGTAGACAAAGGAATATCATTGGGATCAAGAGGAGCACTCTTAGTAGCAAAAAATTTCATAAGTTCATCCATCTTTCCACTCAAAACATTCATTTCTTCTATAGCATGCACTTTTTTACTAGTAGATCTTTTGGTGTGCCATTGAGAATAATTAGCCATAATATTATCAAGAAGTTTTGTAGCATCTCCTAAAGTGATTTCCATAAACGTTCCTCCCATGGCCGAATCTAAAAGATTTCTAGAAGCAAAATTCAATCCGGCATAGAAATTTTGTATGATCATTCATAAATTCAAACCATGAGTAGGGCAATTGCGAATCATCAATTTCATTCTTTCCCAAGATTGGGCAACATGCTCATGATCAAGTTGTTTAAAATTCATAATATCGTTCCTAAGGGTGATGATCTTAGTGGGAGGAAAATATTTAGAGATAAAAGCATCTTTGCACTTGTTCCAAGAATCAATACTATTTTTAGGCAAAGATGAAAACCAAACTTTAGCACGATCTCTAAGTGAAAACGTAAATAACTTCAATTTAACAATATCATTGTCCGTATCTTTCTTCTTTTGCATATCACACAAATCAACAAAGTTGTTTAGATGGGTAGCGGCATCTTCAGTAGGAAGGCCGGCGAATTGATCTTTCATAACAAGATTAAACAAAGCAGTATTGATTTCACAAGACTCAACATCACTAAGAGGAGCAATCGGAGTACTAAGGAAATCATTATTATTGGTATTGGAGAAATCACACAATTTGGTATTATCTTGCGCCATGGCGACACGTAATACAACACACAAGCAAACAAAAAGGCAAGCGAAAGAGAGAGGAGAAGATTGGGAAAGAGAGGCCGAATAAAACGGCAAGGGTGAAGTGGGGGAGAGGAAAACGAGAGGCAAATGGAAAATAATGTAAATGCGAGGGAGATGAGTTTGTGATGGGTACTTGGTATGTCTTGACTTGAGCGAAGACCTCCCCGGTAACAGTGCCAGAAATCCTTCTTGCTGCATCTTGAGCTTGCGTTGGTTTTCCTTGAAGAGGAAAGGGTGATGCAGCAATAGTAGCGTAAGTATTTTCCTCAGTTTTTGAGAACCAAGGTATCAATCCAGTAGGAGGCTCCTCAAAAGTCTCACACACATACACAAACAAACAAAGAACTCGCAACCAACGCAATAAAGGGGTTGTCAATCTCTTCACGGCCACTTGCGAAAGTGAGATCTGATAGAGATAATATGATAAGATAAATATATTTTTGGTATTTTATAATATAGATTGGAAAAGTAAAGATGCAAATAAAAGTAGATTGAAAGCTTATATGATAAGAGATAGACCCCGGGGGGCATAGGTTTCACTAGTGCCTTCTCTCAAGATAGCATAAGTATTACGGTGGGTGAACAAATTACTGTCGAGCAATTGATAGAAAAGCGAATAATTATGAGATTATCTAGGCATGATCATGTATATAGGCATCACATCCGTGACAAGTAGACCGACTCCTGCCTGCATCTACTACTATTACTCCACACATCAACCGCTATCCAGCATGCATCTAGAGTATTAAGTTCATAAAGAACAGAGTAACGCATTAAGAAAGATGACATGTGTTGGGGAACGTAGTAATTTCAAAAATTTCCTATGCACACGCAAGATCATGGTGATGCATAGCAACGAGAGGGGAGAGTGTTGTCCACGTACCCTCGTAGACCGTAAGCGGAAGCGTTAGCACAACGCGGTTGATGTAGTCGTACATCTTCACGATCCTACCGATCCAAGTACAGAATGTATGGCACCTCCGAGTTCAGCACACGTTCAGCTCGATGATGTCCCACGAACTCCGATCCAGCAGAGCTTCACGGGAGAGTTCCGTCAGCACGACGGCGTGATGACGGTGATGATGTTGCTACCGATGCAGGGCTTCTCCTAAGCACCGCTACGATATGACCAAGGTGGAATATGGTGGAGGGGGCACCACACACGACTGGGAGAGATCAACAGATCAACTTGTGTGTCTAGAGGTGCCCCCCTGCCCCCGTATATAAAGGAGCAAGGGGGGAGGTGGCCGGCCAAGGAGGAGGGCGCGCCAAGGGGGGAGTCCTACTCCCACTGGGAGTAGGACTCCTCCTTTCCTTGTAGGATTAGGAGAAGGGAAGGAAAAAGGAGAAGGAAGGAATGCCCCCCTCCCTAGTCCAATTCGGACAAGTCCATGAGGAGGGGTGCGGCCTTCCTTTGATGCCTTTCTCTCCTTTCC
The DNA here is from genome assembly GCA_963921465.1 of Triticum timopheevii. Lineage (NCBI taxonomy): Eukaryota > Viridiplantae > Streptophyta > Magnoliopsida > Poales > Poaceae > Triticum > Triticum timopheevii. The sequence continues at coordinate 130,414,699 of OY997266.1, forward strand.
CGTATGGCCCATTAAAGCCCAATACGAATTCCCGTAACTCTCCGGTACTCCGAAAAATACCCGAATCGCTTGGAACCTTTCCGATGTCCGAAATAGTCATCCAATATATCAATCTTTACGTCTCGACCATTTCGAGACTCCTCGTCATGTTCCGGATCTCATCCGGGACTCTGAACTATCTTCGGTACATCAAAACACATAACTCATAATATAAATCATCACTGAACGTTAAGCGTGCGGACCCTACGGGTTCGAGAACTATGTAGACATGGCCGAGACATGTCTCCGGTCAATAACCAATAGCGGAACCTGGATGCTCATATTGGCTCCCACATATTCTACGAAGATCTTTATCGGTCAACCCGCATAATAACATAAGTTGTTCCCTTTGTCATCGGTATGTTACTTGCCCGAGATTCGATCGTCGGTATCTCAATACCTAGTTCAATCTCGTTAATGGCAAGTCTCTTTAATCGTTATGTAATGCATCATCCCGCAACTAACTCATTAGTCACATTGCTTGCAAGGCTTATAATGATGTGCATTACTGAGAGGGCCCAGAGATACCTCTCTGACAATCGGAGTGACAAATCCTAATCTCGAAATACGCCAACTCAACAAGTACCTTTGGAGACACCTGTAGAGCACCTTTATAATCACCTAGTTACATTGTGACGTTTGGTAGCACACAAAGTGTTCCTCTGGTAAACGGGAGTTGCATAATCTCATAGTCACAGGAACATGTATAAGTTATGAAGAAAGCAATAGCAACATACTAAACGATCAAGTGCTAAGCTAACGGAATGGGTCAAGTCAATCACATCATTCTCTAATGATGTGATCCCGTTAATCAAATGACAACTCATGTCTATGGCTAGGAAACTTAACCATCTTTGATTCAACGAGCTAGTCTAGTAGAGGCATACTAGTGACACTATGTTTGTCTATGTATTCACACACATGTATTATGTTTCAGGTTAATACAATTCAAGCATGAATAATAAACATTTATCATGAAATCAGGAAATAAATAATAACTTTATTATTTCCTCTAGGGCATATTTCCTTCAACATGATGTAGAGGGATAAACTCATGCAATATGATATAAACACCATCTTTTTATCCTCGATGGGAACAATACAATACGTGCCTTGCTGCCCCTGCTGTCACTGGGAAAGGACACCGCAAGATTGAACCCAAAGCTAAGCACTTCTCCCATTGCAAGAAAGATCAATCTAGTAGACCAAACCAAACTGATAATTCGAAGAGACTTGCAAAGATAACTTAATCACACATAAAAGAATTCAGAGGAGATTCAAATATTTCTCATAGATAAACTTGATCATAGACCCACAATTCATCAGATCTCGACAAGCACACCGCAAAAAGAGTTACATCGAATAGATCTCCAATAAGATCGAGGAGAACATGGTATTGAGATCCAAAAAGAGAGAAGAAGCCATCTAGCTAATACTATGGACCCGAAGGTCTGTGGTAAACTACTCACAACTCATCGGAGGGGCTATGCTGTTGATGTACTCCGTGGTCAATTCCCCCTCTGGTGGAGCACCGGCGAAGGCTCCAAGATGAGATCTCACGGATACAGAAGGTTACGATGGTGGAAATAGTTCTTCGTGGTCTCCCCTGATTTTCTCGGGGTACGTGGGTATATATAGGAGGAACAAGTTGCTCGGTGGACGCCCGAGGGGCCCACGAGATAGGGGGCGCGCCCTGTAGGGGTGGGCATGCCCTCCACCCTCGTGGCCGCCTCGATTGCTTCTTGACTTGCACTCCAAGTCCTCTGAATCACGTTCATTCCAAAAATCATGCTCTCGAAGGTTTCATTCCATTTGGACTCCGTTTGATATTCCTTTTCTTCGAAACACTGAAATAGGCAAAAAAACAGCAATACGGGCTGGGCCTCCGGTTAGTAGGTTAGTCCCAAAAATGATATAAATGTGTAAAGTAAAGCCCATAAACATCCAAAACGGGTAATATAATAGCATGGAACAATCAAAAATTATAGATACGTTGGAGACCTATCAGTACACAAAAATATAATTTTTCAAACCGTTTTGGTTAGGCGTTGCATGTAGATGTAGTTCAAATTTGAATTACGGTCATTAAATCGTTAGAAAATCACTTAAATGTATTTGAAAGGTCAAATGACCCCTGAAATTTTCCAAATTTTCACATGACAGTTGCACGTTAAACGTAGAAAAAAATTTGAAGGTCGTAAGAGGAAGTTATCTCCCGTTCGTCATCAAACATGCATTCTTCCCTCTCGAAACCACGAACCTTCTAGCGAGGTACTCCGTTTTGTGAGGGCGTGTGTCCAAACATTCATCAAACATGCCAATTTCTTTACCACATCATCTTGGTGGCATGACATTACATCAACCAAGGTTTCATATGTTTCTGATCATTTTTCTATTTTTTTGAATTAAAATGTCATGTCACTCCATGCATACGTATGCATGTGTCCATGTCGTGAGACCAATATGTTTGAAAATTCATTCTAATTTACTGCACATGGAATTAACTCTCACACAAGTACATATATATGATTTTTCAAACCGTTTTGGTTAGGCGTTGCATGTAGATGTAGTTCAAATTGAATTGCGGTCATTAAATGGTTAGGAAATCACTTAAATGTCTTTGAAAGGTCAAATGACCCCTAGAATTTTCCAAAATTTACAGTTGTAGTAATGCACGTTAGACGTAGAAAAAATTCAAGGCCGTAAGAGGAAGCTATCTCCCGTTCATCATCAAACATGCATTGTTCCCTCTCGGAACCACAAACCTTCTAGCGAGTTGCTCCGGTTTGGTAGGGGCATGTGTCCAAACTTTCATCAACATGCTAATTTCTTTACCATATCATCTTGGTGGCATGACATTAAATCAAGCAAGGTTTCATGTTTTTTGATAATTTTTTAATTTTTTGGAATTAAAATGCCATGGCATGCACTCCATGCATGTGCCCATGCCTTGACATCAATATGTTTGAAAATTTCTTCTAATTTACTGCACATGGAATTAACTCGCACACAAGTACACAAAAATATTATTTTTCAAATTGTTATGGTTAGGCGTTGCATGTAGATGTAGTTCAAATTTGAATTACGGTCATTAAATGGTTAGAAAATCACTTAAATGTCTTTAAAAGGTCAAATGACCCCTGAAATTTACCAAATTTTCACATGACAGTTGTATTAGTGCACGTTAAATGTAGGAAAAAAATTGAAGGCCGTAAGAGGAAGCTATGTCCTGTTCATCATCAAACATGCATTGTTCCCTCTCGGAACCACGAACCTTCTAGCGAGTTGCTCCGGTTTGTGATGGGTGTGTGTCCAAACGTTCATCAAACATGCCAATTTCTTTAGCACATCATCTTAGTGGCATGACATTACATCAACCAAGGTTTGATGTGTTTCTAACCATTTTTCTAATTTTTGAATTAAAATGTCATGTCACTCCATGCATACGTATGCATGTGTCCATGTCGTGAGACCAATATGTTTGAAAATTCCTTCTAATTTACTGCACATGGAATTAACTCGCACACAAGTACACAGATACGATTTTTCAAACCGTTTCGGTTAGGCGTTGCATGTAGATGTAGTTCAAATTTGAATTACGGTCATTAAATGGTTAGAAAATTACTTAAATGTCTTTAAAAGGTCAAATGACCCCTAGAATTTTTCAAAATTTCACATTACAGTTGTAGTAGTGCATGTTAGACGTAGAAAAAAATTTAAAGGCCGTAAGAGGAAGCTATCTCCCGTTCGTCGTCAAACATGCATTATTCCCTCTCGGAACCACAAACTTTCTAGCGAGTTGCTCCGGTTTGTGAGGGGTGTGTGTTCAAACTTTGGTCAAACATGCCAATTTCTTTACCACATCATATTGGTGGCATGACATTACATCAACCAAGGTTTCATGTGTTTTTGATTTTTTCTGAGTTAAAATGCCACGCCACTCCTTGCATACGTATTCATGCATATGTGTCCATGTCATGATACAAATATGTTTGAATATTCCTTCTAGTTTACTGCACATGGAATTAACTCGCACACAAGTACACAAATATGATTTTTCAAAAACGTTTTGGTTACGCGTTGCATGTAGATGTAGTTCAAATTTGAATTAGGGTCATTAAATGGCTAGAAAATCACTTAAATGTTTTTAAAAGGTCAAATGACCCCTAGAATTTTCAAAAATTTCACACTACAGTTGTAGTAGTGCACGTTAGACGTAGAAAAAAATTTGAAGGTCGTAAGAGGAAGCTATCTCCCGTTCGTCATCAAACATGCATTGTTCCCTCTCGGAACCACGAGCCTTTTAGTGAGTTGCTTTGGTTTGTGAGGGGGGGTGTCCAAACTTTGGTCAAACATGCCAATTTTTTTACCACATTATCTTGGTGGCATGACATTACATCAACCAAGGTTTCATGTGTTTCTGATTTTTTTATTTTTTGGAATTAAAATGCCATGTCACTCCATGCTTAATTGTGTCATAGCCGTTACACCAATATGTTTGAAAATTCCTTCCAATTTACTGCACATGGAATTAAATCGCACACAAGTACACAAAATATGAGTTTTCAAACCGTTATGGTTAGCTGTCGCATGTACATGTAGTTCAAATTTCAATTACGGTCATTAAATGGCTAGAAAATCACTTAAATGTCTTAGAAGGTCAAATGACCCCTGAAATTTTCCAAAATTTGAAATGACAGTTGTATTAGTACTACAAAATTTCTCGTTCATTTAAAACACCATCCGTTGGCACTTTATTCCAAATTCGTCTTTCACAGCTAATAAAAAATATCTACAACATCACACACAATTGTTTTCTAGGAATCGTTTGTGATGAATATATCTGGGTCTATTTAAGTCTCCCTCCTTAAGCTTCGCCGACTCGTCTGCTCTAGTGCCGGCAACCCCCAAATCCACGAATCCCGATCCCCATTACCGCACCCCCTTCTTGCAAAGATGACGCCGTGGAGATGCTTCGTGAAGGCCCGTACGATGGCTGCGGTCCCCCCTCCCCCGAGTGCGGTCGCCTATGTCGAGAGTGCCATCGCATCTGCATTGAGAGCGGCCGCTTCCACTGAGAGGGTGTCTGTGGCAGCCGACAGGGCAGCTGCAGCAGCCGAGACGGCTGTAGCTGCTGCTGTGACGGCGGCTGCAAACGTCGAGAGCGCTCGAGCTGCCGTCCGTGCCGCTGATGTCGCCCTGGCCCGAGTCGAGGCCATCCACGCCAAGATCGAGGATGCACATGCCAAGATATTCCAGGACACCTCGGACTCCAGAATGCAACCCACGTCTGAAGAGCCGACGGTGGCCATGGAGCACCTACTTCCTCATGAGGTCACTGAGCGGGAGCTGGAGATGCAGGAGGCAGTGGAGATCGAGTAGCGCCAGGAGGAGGAGTTGCGTGTGGCCGAGGTCGAGGTAGAGAAGAGTCTTTCCATCGAGGAATCGGTGGTGGATACCAACACGAGCTCTGGCGCAGCGACTACTACGAGTACTACAACCTTGAGGGTGGCGCCGAGGACGAGGACGCGGTCGACTTCAGCAGGGGGGACGCGGAGTCCACCAACGGCGGCATGTCACCAGGACAAGTCATCGACGTCCCATCTCACACTGACGATGCATAGGCTGGCACGGCGGTGGATTTTTAATTATGCGTACTTAGGCTTTGTTTTTAATGCTGGTCTTTTGTTAGAGCAATGTTTAAGTCAACTGGCTCTGTGTAATTACTAAAATTGCTCGATTCAATAAGTGTGGTCTGTCTGCTGTATGCTCTTTTGTGTGCCCAAATTAGCAAGCGATGTTAAATTATGCAATGACGTACCTGAGGAAATTTCCACGAAAATTTGAATTATCAAACTCATCCCATGTGTGTAAAGCAGAAGAATCATTTACGATGCACACGATCGTTCAAAGTGAATGGTCCGGCGGCATTGCGCGCGTTCAAAGTGAATGTGCCCATGCCTTGAGACCAAAATTTGAAATATCAAACTCATCCCATGCGCGTAAAGCAGAAGAATCGTTTGCGATGCACACAATCGTTGAAAGTGAATGGTCCGGCGGCACCGCGCGCAAAGTTTCCAAAATTTTGGCCTACCGCAAAAATATCTACCCCCGCCCCCCTTCCCCACCCCTTTTCTCGCCGACCACAAGTCACATTTCCCCTGTTTCCTCCTTCCTTCCTTCCTTGGTAAGCTATAGCTGCTTCCTCGCTCTCGCCGTCTCACATCCTACCACCGGGGTCGCCATGGTCTTCTTCAAAGATATCTCCAGCGGTTCCTCCAACGACGACTACTCCTTCACCACCCGGGTATGCCTTCCTTCTCTCTCTCGAGCTATGACTTGGAATGAAGGATTTTTACCTGGAGGTCGATTTGAATCATTTCTTCCTCTTGTAGCTCCCTAAGACCATCACTGGCAACGAATGGAGCGGGGTGGTTGAAGATCTATCTGCTTGTTGTCACCATCAATCTCCATGCGTGAAGCTACTTGCGTTTGATTCTGTGGACACTGGGAGGAAGTTTCTGGCATGCACATAGAAGGTTAGACCCTCTTCCATTGTTACAAATCATTTGTTAAATGTGATTCAGACACTGTCACGGTCCCAACACATTCATACCACACCTTCAACCAAATGCATCCTAAGACAGTGTCACAGTTTGTACCTAGTATCTTAAATTGTTGCCATCTCATCAGCGGTGCCATTAGAAAATTATTTGGCACCGCTTCAGCAGTTTGTGCAGCCAACTTTGGTCCACGCATCCGAGCAGCTAAGCAATAAAATACTAAATCTTTATGGCACGAAGGAACTGGGCATCGGAGCAACTACGTGCTCTGGAATCCGGGTCCCTGATTTTTTTTCCGCTGCATCGGCTCACCAGTTCAGGGCACTGGTGTGAGATGTAGCAACTAGCAACAGTTGTCTTTACACCAGTTTTGGCATGTATAGTGGACGGCCTTAGTGCTATTAGTTCTATGTTACTAAATTTGTGGATGTACACACCTGTTAGTATCAATTTGCTGTCATCCAAACACTGTTGCTATGTTGTTGCATTTATATTTACCTTCCTCATAAAATCTTCAATTTGTTATTTATTGTACATGAATAAGAACTTGTAGCGTCATTGTAGTTAATTATAGCTTCTGATGTTCCAGAATTTGGTTGTTGTCTCAGTACCAATTATTTCATTTGCACATTGATCTTTTTGAGAAGATATGTCATAATTAACATGTTTCTTCAGTTTTTCAAAATAAGCATTGGTGATTTTCTATGTTGCTATAAACCCATTTCCCCTACAATTATTATCGATCTAGTTTTAAATATTATAGGATGAACGGAAGTGTTCTTACTTGGAGTGGGTTGATCAAGAGTTGCCATAGTCTTTGAAGATGTTCCTAACGAAGCTCGTATGAGGAAGTGAACACATGTAGGCTTAGAGAAAGTCTTGTCAACGCTGAAGCATATTTCAAGATGCAGGATAAAGAGTTGAAGGTGGAGAATGAGCTCAGATTTTTAAATCAGACTTTGCTAAGATGGTGTTGGCGAAGGAGGAGGCACTTTCCCAGTTGGCCCGTGCAAAATGGGTTCTTACTGAACTGAAAGCAGAGGTGGATAAGACGAGACTGGATGATCTCGATTAGGGAAATGAATATATTGTTCTTATGAAGTTGAACTAGCTATATGGTGTATTGTGTTGTTTTCATGTAGCTACCGTACTGTGATGTTATAATATATTTATGTGCCTGATATGAAATTAGCAAACAGTTGTTCAATATGAAATGTGAATTTGTGTAGTACTGGAATTATTAATTGTAAACTAATAAACCTGCTAAATGTGTCATGGACCTTTGCAAACGGTTCTAGCAGTAAAAGCGCTTGCGATGGATAGCCCAATGCCACACAATTTTCTACATCAAATCGTGTGTGATGTAGTTAATGAAAGCAAACAGTTAACCAAGGCAGAGCATGTGTGATCGTTACACCTTTCACACAGGAGTGTATACATAAAACCGTGTGGGATGTACATAAGAACAGAAACATATTCCTTGGATTGATTGTGTGTGATATACATACGAACGAAAAAGTTTTTCTAGGATTCACCGTGTGGGATGTACATACCTACGGAAATGATTTTCTCGGATTACCGTGTGGGATCTACATACCTATGAAAATGATTTTCTCGGATTACCGCATGGGATGTACATACCTACGAAAATGATTAGGTTTCGATGCCTCGCCCGATCGCACACGGCCCCATCCTGGGTCCCAAGAGGGCCTATCCTCGACGATTTCTGTGTCGTGTGGGAAGGACACCCTATCGCACACACTCACTTGCCGACGGTTCCAAATGTCGTCGCGGAAAGGGGTAAAAAACCGTTTGTTTATGACCGACGCGCACCAGTGCCACTATCGGGCACCTCTTCCCATTGCAAGACAAATAGATCAAGTTGGTCAAACAAAACCCAAATATAGGAGAAGAAATACGAGGCTATAAGAGATCACGCATATAAGAGATCAAAGAAACTCAAATAACTTTCATGGATATAAAAATATATGACTGATCATAAACTCGAAGTTCATCAGATCCCAACAAACACACCACAAAAGGACTTACATCATATGGATCTCCAAGAGACCATTGTATTGAGAATCAAAAGAGAGAGAGGAAGCCATCTAGCTACTAACTACGGACCCGAAGGTCCACAAAGAACTACTCACACATCATGGGAGAGGCACCAATGGAAGTGGTGAACCCCTCCGTGACGGTGTCTAGATTGGATATGGTGGTTCTGGACTCTGCGGTGGCTGGATGAATATTTTGTCAACTCTCTTAGGGTTCTGGTATTTTTTGGGTATTTATAGAGCAAAGAGGCGGTCCGGGGGGCACCCGAGGTGGGCATAACCCACCAGGGCGTGCCTGGGCCTCCTGGCGCGCCCTGGTGGGTTGTCCCCTCCTCGGGACTCCCCCCCAGGTGCAACCAGGGCCCATATTCTTCCTTCTGGCCCATAAAAAATCTTCATAAAGTTTCGGGGCATTTGGACTCCGTTTGATATTGATTTCCTGCGATGTAAAAAACATAGAAAAAACAACAACTGGCACTTGGCACTATGTCAATAGGTTAGTACAAAAAAATGATATAAAATGACTATAAAATGATTATAAAACATCCAAGATTGATAATAAAACAACGTGGACCAATCAAAAATTATAGATACGTTGGAGACATATCAGCACCCCCAAGCTTAACTCCTGCTCGTCCTCGAGTAGGTAAGTGATAAAAACAGAATTTTGATGTGGAGTGCTGTTCATCAAGTCATATCATATTCTTTTCTTTATAGCATGGACATTTGGACTTTTATGTGATTCAAAGCAATAGTCAAGTTTTGACATAATAATTTAGATACTCAAGCATATCAACAAGCAACCATGTCTTTCAAAATATCAACACTAAAATAAGTTATCCCTAGCCCATCATGCTCAAACATTGATCCATTCATGAAACACACTCGCATATTAGCTACACCCAATACTTACTCACGATCATATTGCCTCCTAGTTGGTGCTTTTGTAAGAGAAGATGGAGACTCAAATTCAAAAGTAAAAATTTCATAAAGTAAAAGAAAGGCCCTTCACAGAGGGAAGTAGGGATTTGTAGAGGTGCCAGAGCTCAAAACTAAAAATAGAGATAAAAACATTTTGGGAGGTGTATCCATCCCACCAACAAAAACAACGCAGAGTTCCCAACACCTTCCATGCTAGATATGCCATAGCCGGTTCCCAAACAGAAAATAAAGTTTATTCCTTTTTCCACCATACTTTCACTTTCGATGGCTAGCCGAATCCACGGTTGCCTTCCATACCAACACTTTCCAAGGAATTTATTATTTGACAACATAAAGTAAATTCATTTTTGCATTTCGGGACTGGGCATCCCTAAAACCTTTGCCTTACTCTCGTGCAATGACAAGTGAATAAACACTCATCGTGAGAATAACACATCGTGCATAGAAAATATTAGCCACCCGTTACCGTTTCGTGAGCGAAACAAACACACAAAAGAGAAGTTTATTTTGAAAATTAGAGATGGCACATCCAAATTTGCTTAGAACTGCAAAAGAATACCGCATATAGGTAGATATAGTGGACTCATGTGGCAAAACTAGTTTAAAGGATTTTGGATGCACAATAGAGATCATACTTGGTGAAAAATGAAGGCTAGCAAAAAGATTGAGAAGCGGCCAACCAAGAAACGAATAATTTCATAAAGCAAGAATTAAGCATAATTAACACTGAATAATGCACCACAAGTAGGATATAATTTTCATTGCATGATTATTGACTTTCGTGCATGCATAGGGAATCACAAACCTTAACACCAATATTCTTACTAGAGCACAATTACTCATCAACATAACTCACATATCACATCATCATATCTCAAAACTATTACTAAGAATCAACTTTATTTTGTCCAATGATCTTCATGAATTTTTATTTGATTTATCCTTCTTGGATATCTATCACTTTGGGACTAACTTTTATGTGTTGCTTTTCATAAGCTCAAACAAATATAAGTGAAGATCATGAGCATAACAAATTTTCTTTCTGTCAAAATAATTTAAGTGAAGCAAGAGAGAATTTCTTCAAAATTTTACCAACTCTCAAATAAATCTAAGTGAAGCAAGAGAGCATTTCTTCAAAAATAACAAAGCACACCGTGCTCAAAAAGATATAAGTGAAGCACTAGAGCAAGTCCTAGCTCATAAAAGATTTAAGTGAAGCATAGAGAGCAATTCTAACAAGTCATGATATAATTTTGGCTCTCTCAAATAGGTGTGTCCAGCAAGGATTGATGACTTAAAACACAAAATAACACAAGAAAAGATACATATCATACAAGATGCTCCAAGCAAAACACATATCATGTGACGAATAAAAATATAGCCTCGAGTAAAATACCGATGGTCGTTAGAAGAAAGAGGGGATGCCACTCGGGGGGCATCCCCAAGCTTAGTTGGTTGCTCATTCTTGGATAATAGCTTGGGATGCTGGGGCATCCCCAAGCTTAGGATCTTCTATCCTTCTTTCATCCATCGTAAGACAACCCAAAACTTGAAAAATTCAATCACGCAAAACTCAACAAAACCATCGTGAGATCCGTTAGTAAAAGAAAGCAAACCACTACTATAAGTGTTGTATAAAACCTATTCATATTTTGTTTTTGTATTATATCTACTGTATTCCAACTTTTCTATGGCAAAAACTCATCAAAGAAAACCATAGAGCCATCAAAATAAGCACACAACACAAAGAAAACAGAATCTGTCAAAACAGAACAGTCTGTAGTAATCTGACACTTTCGAATACTTCTGTAACTCCAAAAATTCTGAAAATTTAGGACTACCAGGGTAATTTGTATATTAATATTCTGAAAAAATAATCATGGTATAGTCTCCTTTCTGTGATTTATGAAAATTATTTGCATGAGCATAAAGTTTCTGTCTTTTTCAGCAAGGTCAAACAACTATTACCCAAGAAGATCCTAAAGGTTTTACTTGGCACAAACACAAACTAAGACACAAAAAACGAAATCATACCAGTAGCATAATTGTGCAAACACACAAGAACAGAAAGTAAAAAGCAAAAATAAATTTTATTCATTGGGTTGCCTCCCAACAAGCGCTATAGTTTTACGCCCTTAGCTAGGCGTAAGGCAAGGATCTAGGTTTTGTCATCTTTGGTTCAAGATCCATAAGATGCCCTCATGATTGATTCATAAGGTGGCCTGATTTTTGTTCTAGGAAAGTGTTACATACCCATCCTCAAAGGAAATTGGAATTTGATATTGCCTTCTTTCATATCAATCACGTCACCGGTAGTGCGTAAAAACGGTCTACCAAGAATAATTGGACAAGACGGATTGCAATCAATATCAAGCACAATAAAATCTATGGGCACATAGCTAGCTCGAATTCTCAACATCCTATCCCAAGCATCTTTCAAAGATTCATCAAGTAAATAACGAAAAATTCCGGCATCATCTTCATCACAATGGTTAAGATTTTCCTTAACAACCCTGGTAGGTCCTTTCGTAGCCTCATTGTTTATGAGCTTAGAGAGGACAGAGGGGTTATCCAAAGTATTAAAACTCAGGATAAAACCCTTAGCTCTTTTAAGATCGGACATGGCGAGAAAACGGCGAACGGAAAAGAGAGGCAAATAAAACAAATTTTTTTTTGTGAAGTGGGGGAGAGGAAAACAAAAGGCAAATGGCAAATAATGTAAATTGCGAGGATATGAGATTTGTGATTAGGAACCTGGTTATGTTGAAGATCCTCCCCGGCAACGGCGCCAGAAATTCCCTTGATGATGTCTGCTAGGACTACGTCGGTATTTCCCCCAAGAGGAGAGGATGATGTAGCACAGCGACGGTAGGTATTTCCCTCGGTTATGAAACCAAGGTATCGAACCAGTAGGAGAACCAAGCAACAAAGAGTAAGCAGCCCCTGCACACAAATAACAGCCACTCGCAACCCGACGTGTTAAAGGGGTTATCAATCCCTTTCGGGTAATGGCGCCAGAAATTGGCGAGGAGACGAGAGAAAATTGTAATAGATTGAAATAATAGATCGCAAATAAAATAAAGTGCAACAAAGTATTTTTGTGTTTTTGGTTTAATAGATCTGAATAAAAATGCAAAGGAAAAGTAGATCGCAAGGCAAATATATGAGAAAGAAGACCCGGGGGCCGTAGGTTTCACTAGTGGCTTCTCTCGAGAAAAATAGCAAACGGTGGGTAAACAAATTACTGTTGGGCAATTGATAGAACTTCAAATAATTATGACGATATACAGGCAATGATCATTACATAGGCATCGCGTCCAAGATTAGTAGACCGACTCCTGCCTGCATATACTACTATTACTCCACACATTGACCGCTATCCAGCATGCATCTAGTGTATTAAGTTCATGGAAAAACGGAGTAATGCAATAAGAACGATGACATGATGTAGACAAGATCCATTTATCTATTGCGGCAAATATTAGATCTCGTCTTTTTATCCTTAGTAGCAACGATACATACGTGTCGGTTCCCTTTCTGTCAAGCACCATAAGATCGAACCACTACCGGGCACCTCTTCCCATTGCAAGATAAATAGATCAAGTTGGCCAAACAAAACCCAAATATCGGAGAAGAAATACGAGGCTATAAGAGATCGCGCATATAAGAGATCAAAGAAACTCAAATAACTTTCATGGATATAAAAATATATGACTGATCATAAACTCGAAGTTCATCAGATCCCAACAAACACACCGCAAAAGGACTTACATCATATGGATCTCCAAGAGACCATTGTATTGAGAATCAAAAGAGAGAGAGGAAGCCATCTAGCTACTAACTACGAACCCGAAGGTCCACAAAGAACTACTCACGCATCATTGGAGAGGCACCAATGGAAGTGGTGAACCCCTCCGTGACGGTGTCTAGATTAGATCTGGTGGTTCTGGACTCTGCGGCGGCTGGATTAATATTTCGTCGACTCTCTGAGGGTTCTAGTATTTTGGGGTACTTATAGAGCAAAGAGGCGGTCCGGGGGGCACCCGAGGTGGGCACAACCCACCGGGGTGTCTAGGCCTCCTAGCGCGCCCTAGTGGGTTGTCCCCTCCTCGGGACTCCCCCCAGGTGCAACCAGGGCCCATATTCTTCCTTTTGGCCCATAAAAAATCTCCGTAAAGTTTCGGGGCATTTGGACTCCGTTTGATATTGATTTCCTGCGATGTAAAAAACATAGAAAAAATGGCAACTGGCACTTGGCACTATGTCAATAGGTTAGTACCAAAAAATGATATAAGATGACTATAAAATGATTATAAAACATCCAAGATTGATAATAAAACAGCATGGAACAATCAAAAATTATACATACGTTGGAGACGTATCAGACAGCCACTGCGTCGACCATGGAGCGACGTTTGCATGATATTATATTCCCACGTAATGCTCTTCTCTTTTTCTCTACATGTTCAATACGATTTGTGTACAATAACTGACATGCATAATAAGAAACATAGTCAGATTATATAAGGCCTAAGGGGTGGATCCAGGAATCCAGACTAATGGTAGCAACTTGTGGATAGATCCAAAACTAATGGTAGCAGCCAGATGATAGATTCAGTTAAAAAAGACAAATGATGGCTCCTCTACTATTTGTTGCCCACCCAACATGAACCACATATAATACCCGAGATGAACCAGATAGTAGACAAAGATAATATTCGTTGTTGCCTCGATATGTGCCCCATAAGCATTTTAGAAGTCAAGTTTGAACATTAGTTTGGACCTGACTCAGAGTTTAAGAGGTGAACATGATGATAAAGTAGCAGGTAATATTAATTGATGCATAACGTAAGTAGACACGAAAGAGTGCGACCTCTCTTCCGGAAATGTGTAGTCCTCAGGTTCATCTACTCAGTCAATGATGGTAATGCAGTTGGGTGGCTGCCAACTGCGGGGAAGAAGATCTGAGGCGGCAAAAGATGGTCTGGAGGGGGGAATCTTTGTTGCGGTGGACACTTCCGTCGATGGAGCAGCTCAGGTGCAGTGGACGACGACACGACAGGAGCGGGACAAACCACATCGAGTTTTCTTTGACACCTATATGTAAATGAAGTAAATCTGTAAGGGCTCCTTTGAATTGGAGAATTCTAAAAACACAGGGATAGAAAAAACACAAGAATAGAATAGGGATGCACATGCAAAACAGAGCATTTCCAAACACAAGATTTCTGTTAACCTGAGTGTTTGGTTTACAAGAATTAGAAGAACACAAGAATGCAGAGAAATATGGTCAAATTAAAGTCAAACCACATGAAAATATAAAATTAAATCTTATTATGCCACTAATGCACTTAGTCTTGTTCTTCATGCATGGGAATTTGAGAAGGACGACAAAGTGGATATTAAAATTCCTACGTTTTTCTTTGAAAGAGATACCAAAGGAAAAAATAATCCACCAGTTTTGCTTTGCTCCATTCGTTCTAATCAAATGCATGAATAGTAGTACCATAGGAAACTTTCCAATTCCTATGTTTTCCTTCACTTTTTATTTGAACCAGTGGTGATTCTCATATGCAGTCTTCAACAGGCTGAAGCCTGCCCTTGAAAGATGATTTGTACTACTATTATTTTGGACCCAGCCAACTAGCTCTACTCCGAGGCCCATCTACACATGCAAAGCTCCAACACGCAGACATAAAAAATGATCGCTTCCAAGAGAGTCCAACAAGCTAACTTGTGTACTACCTCACTGCTTGTTAGATGGGATAAACTATCTGTATTTCTCATTACTATGTGTTCTCAGTGGGTCTTCTTGCCTGCATGAACTGATTTTTTTTAAACCCTAAAGTTTTTCAATATATACTACATGTGCTCCGTTGTACTCGGAAAAAAAATGAGCTTATATGGACAACATAATTAGGTCCATCATTCTGGTTAAAAAAATATTTTTTAAAAACCCCAAACAATTCAGCAATAGTACATGTTCCCATTGTAATCTAAAATTTGGTGAGCTTATTTGGTCTGAGAAAATGGCCATCTTACTAAACCAATTTAAATTGTGCTTCAAAAGAGCATTTAGTTTTCTCCCTGTTAATTTTGAGACCACTCTCCATTTCTTTATAGATTTGCAACCGCTTTGAACCAAAGGAACCCAAGGGATCGACATAAATGTAGAGTAAAAAAGCGATGCGACGAGTGTACAACCTCTTTGGCGTAGCTCTGTCGACCTCAACATCATTGGGTTGGTCGTTGAGGATGGTGCGGCTAGTGTGACTGTCGGAGGCGAGGAAGAAGATCTGAGGCGTTTGGTGACGGCGCCGAGGGTACTGCTCCACTGTGATGCTGTGATGGACGGTTCCGTCATTGGAGTAGTCCGGTGAGGTGTACGCCGGCAAGGCTAAAACAGGACAAGACAGACAATGTTATTTGAAAGTGGGATTCTAATAGAATCTGCAATAGGTGACGTAAAATACATCACCAAAAAATGTTAGATGTGAAATGCATCAGCAGCAGTGCGGTAGCCGCTCCAACAGATAATGTAATACCGTTGACTCTCAACTTAACTGACGAAACTGAATTTTATCGCCGAAACTAAATTCTACTGTCGAAACTGATTGCATTAGTAGCAGAGCACTGCACTAGTAGTTTAGTCTGCTCGAGCACTAATAGCAAAGAAGCAGTTATCTAAATCAACAGCCGCTCGAGCAGGAAACACACTAGCAGAGAGCAGCCAAAGCAGTAGCTCGCACAACAGCAGCAGCAACAGCGCCCGGAGCGAGAGGTAGAATTCCCCGTAAGTTTGCGCTTTTTGTTGAACCGATCGGTGCGCGTAGTTCTACACGGTATCAAAGTCAAGAGGTCCGCCCCTCTTATACCTCACGCTCGTGACTACTGTCGCCGCAACACTGTTGCTAGCCGTCATGGGAGAGGTGAGACAATGGGAGGCGAGGGATAGCCGATGGCGGAGAGGAAGATAGGCAGTTTGGCCTGACAACGCCTCATATCGAGAGAGGGATTGTGTCGTGCAAGTCTTGGGAGACCCGTATGGATTGCCAAATGTTGGCATACCAACGTACTCCCTCCATCTGGAAATAATTGTCATCAATTTTTTTTCTCGAATACGCACGAGTGTGCGTATCATATATTATAGAAGGAAAGGGTAGAAACCCTTCACACATGAAAGTGCATTGTTATTTACAGGTAGCCCTCGGCCATCCCACCCGGCTACTCAGCTTAGGGACTACTGCTACTCTCCCACAATGCCAGGCCCAGCACAAACGCCTCGACTTCCCCCCGTAGTAATCCTGCCTGCTTCCATGCCCTGGCCTCGCATTCAATGCTCTTGAGCACCTTGAGTGTGGATGGCGCCGCTCCGTCGAAGACCACTGCGTTTCGGTGAATCCACAGCTCCCATAGGACCAAGATAAAGATTGTCCTAGCCAACTTCCGGTGTTGTCCAATTTCCTCTTGCCTGATGCACCACTCCGGAAGTGACTCCGTCGCCGTTGAAGCACGGTCTGGTCATTCCAAGGCCAGGCACACCTTGCTCCATACCTCTCTAGCGAAGACACATCCGATCATGATGTGGGTGATGGTCTCCTCATGTTGGTCGTAAAATGGACACGAGCTTTGGTGAGGCAGCCCCCTTCTAGCGAGGCGGTCAGAGGTCCAACACCTATTCCTCAAAATGAATAAAAAAAGATGCATCTTTTTTTTTTTGCGGGGGAGGGAGTATATTGGCTAGACAAATTTTATCAGCCAGCCAAGCATGCCCTAGTGACGTAGATTTTATGCCAGATAAATCGTAATACATTAACATACCAACTATTAGTCAAAATCTCGTCTTAGCTAAATTATCACGCGATATGATTAGCCCACGCAGGCCATCTTCCCAGCACATCGTCGTCAGTCCTCCCCGGGCCCACCAACACCTACCTCCGGAGAAAATGGACTGAAAACCGGGCGCGAAATCTTATCATGTCAAACTAACTACAGTAGCCAGACAACTAACTAATCGCCAGATTAAGGTATCTACGGATCTACCAGCACCTCTTTCCAGTCCGTCCGCAACTCAGCGCCCGTCGACGAGTGACGACGCCTCCTCCTAATTTAATCCGCAGGCCGATGACACGCACGCTAAAAAAACTTGCCACGCGACCTGGCCTAACCCGTGCGCGCCTACGTGTGCACCTGACCTGTCCTCGTTCAGATCTCGCGACGTAAACAAAACTTAATCCAGGCTCGGCGTCGTGCCAGCTGAGGCAGGTCTTCCAAAGTTGTCACTTTCGAAAAGAATTAGTGTAATGTCAAAACGACCGTGTGATGCGAAATCGTGGGGCGGAAGGGGCAGTGCGACGACGTACGCGGCGCCTCCGGTTGGCCTGCCGAGATTGTTTAATCACGGGGCCGTTTTGAGCTTGTGGCTGTGAAATTTCGGAGCTGTATTTAGTTTATCTAAAAATTATGGTTCATATATGAGATCAATAGAACATTGATACAACCGGCTGAACGGGCTCACAGACACAAAACCGACTCTAAACAAACGAGGGACTATAACTATGACTATATACCTCGTATTTTTTTTCTCAAAGCCGTAACTAAACTTGTCATCGTCGCGCGATCATTATGCTTCCCCCATAATGAACAACATCGAGAAATGCAATAACTGAGCTACCTATGAAGAATCTCGTTGCAATTGTGCTAAACGTATCGGTGTGGGGATCAACCCGATCTAGGCAAGCATCGACACTAGTATCGCCGGACCAAGCCGACAATTTATCTCGCAAACAGTTGAAAAAAAAGCTTGTTAAAGAAGGTGAAGTTATCGCCGATCAAACACATAGAACCACACCGTTCACGAAAGAATTGGGGCCGAAGAACCTTTATTACAGTGATATTGTCATCGCCTTAAACCTATTACACAAAGGATGAGAGGCAAGAATCCAAGACAGAGGCAGTACTTAGGTAAGCCTAGGTGTACCCTATTTAACCAGCTGTCAAGCTATTTCAAGACATCTGGAAATGGCTTTTTGGAGTTAAAACATCTCAATGTTTTTGGAACGTACTGTCCTCGTTTGATTGCTATGAACTTCTTATAAATTGCATATCATTCTCCTGGGCTAGACTGCTTCAGAACTTCAGATTATGTGCTCATTGAGTCATTGGGAAAAATATCTGGTGCTACGAGAGCACCTCACATTAGGTGCTCACGCGCGACCTCGGTCGTTGATATCACGGATGTGGACCAAAGTGTCATTTCGGAAATGTCTGGGGGATTTTCTGCAAAACATTCATGCTGGATTTGTCTTTCATGTTTCTCAATGTGCATTTGAAATTTTGATTTGAAATTTTTAGGATTGTACATTCATGTCATGGTAACATCCATAATTTTCTCAATTTTTTTGAAACATTTAAATGTGCATTTTGGAAACTGGGAGCACCTAATGTGAGGTGCTCCCGTAGCACCCGAATTCACCCCGAGTCATTGGCCCGCCAACTTTCGTATAAGTATATCAACAATTGATGTATCCTTTCGATCCATAGTAATTGTCGTTTAAGCAAATGTATGTAACATTGAAATACATCTAGATACATCTGTTTGAACGATAAATAATATGAATCGAAGGGAGGGAGTACTAGCACGTGCATCATGTATTCATCTATGTATGACACATCAGTTTGATAGTGATCAGTACATGAAGATTATGTGGCTGTGAGGGTTTGTACAAACAGAAATCAATTGGTTTCATTAATTTCCTTCTCAAAATATACAGTGAATTCATATATCAACAACATCAAACATCTCACACTTAACAGTTAACACACATGACCCCCTAATAATTAATTAACAACCCTCCCATTTCCCCATTTTACCCTTTACACAGTGTCATGGATGGAATGGACCTTTCAAAATAGGCACCATCCATAGCCACTGCACCGCCCCAAAAAATGGTGTATGTATGTACATACTTTTTTGGTACATACATACGTATGTATTTGTGTGCCAGATATGTACGTATGTACGCACAGCCCTACGGCCAACAGGCCAAGTATACGGACGCCGTGTAGACGACTAGTCAGACAGACGTGGGTGCGTGCCTGCATGCATGGGCGGCACGATCACACGCTCCGAGTGAGCTCCTTGGAGCCGCCGCGTGGCGCCGGCTCCTCGGTCATGAGCTCCCGCAGGCTGGGCTTGAGGCGCGCCCGGTAGAACTCCTCGTACTCGGCCGCGCCGCCGGACTTGCGCCGCACCTCCACGACCACCAGCTCCGGCGTCAGCTCGTAGATCTCCGCGGCCACCGCCAGCGCGCCGTTAGCGCCCTCGCGTGTTCCCTCCATGATCACCGACCCGTCCTCCCGAGCCCGCACCGCCATGCCCGCCGCCGCGGCCGTCCGCTCCAGCGCGGCCAGGATCTGCTCCACCGGCGCCGCCGACACGAACCGCGCTGCGTTCTGCTGCTGCTCGCCCTCCCCGCTGCTCCCCTCGCCGCCGCCGTCCTCGAACAGCCCCGAGAGGTCGAACCCCGGGGAGAAGGAGATGAGGTCGAACGCGTTCAGGCTCGACCGCCGCCGCGAGCTCCCGCCCAGCTGCCCGAACCTCCCTTCCAGCAGCGACGGCGCCGATCCGCACGACGTCATCCCTCCCGAGATTTTTTGTTGCTGATCGGTGGCGTCGCCGTAGTCGCTGCCGTCCGCCGTCCGCGGGGTGTCGGGCGGCGAGGTGGGCGCATAGGCATCGCCGTCGTCGAGGTCGAAGCAGGTGAAGGAGCGGTCGTCCTCGATGCGGAAGGAGAAGCGGCGGAATCCGACCTTGAACCATTCGTTGTCCATGATCTCGTCGATGGTGGCGCGGCGCAGCGGCTTGGTGTCGAGCACGCGGTGCATGAGGCGGAGGAGCTCCGGGGAGAACCACTTGGGGCAGCGGAAGTCGCCCCTGTGGATCTTGCGGTACATGCCGACGAGGTTCCGGTCCTGAAATGGGAGGTAGCCGGCGCCGAGGACGAAGAGCACGACGCCGCATGACCAGAGGTCGGCCTTGGCGGCGTCGTAGCCGCGGCGGGAGAGCACCTCGGGGGCGACGTACGCCGGGGTGCCGCAGAAGGTGTGGAAGAGCCCGTCGTGGCGCATCTGCTCGGCGACGGCGGAGAGGCCGAAGTCGGAGACCTTGAGGTCGCCGGCGTCGTCAACGAGGAGGTTCTCAGGCTTGATGTCCCGGTGGTACACCCCGCGCGCGTGGCAGAAGGCGACGGCGGAGACCAGCTGCTGGAAGTAGCGCCGGGCCTCGCCCTCCGGCAGGGGGCCCTTGGCGACCTTGGCGAACAGCTCGCCGCCGCGCACGTACTCCATGACGAAGTAGATGCGGAGCTTGGTGGCCATGACCTCGTAGAGCTGCACGATGTGCGGGTGGCGCACGCGGCGGAGCGCGGCGATCTCGCGCTTGATGTGCGCCGTGAGGCCGGACTTGAAGACCTTCTCCTTCTCGATCACCTTGATGGCCACCTCCTCGCCGGTGGCCACGTTGCGCGCCTGGTACACCTTGGCGAAGTTGCCCTGCCCCAGCATCTTCCCCACCTCGAACCGCCCCAGCAGCAGCGCCTTCTTCCCCTCGCGCTCTCGCTCGCGCCCGCTGGCCCCGCCGCCCATGGCCCTGCCGCTGCTCCCCTTGCTTGCCATCCGCGCCATTGATCGACGAGCAAGAACCCAATAAAGAGAACTTCACTAGCTAGCTAACTGCAAAGAATGGAGCGAGAGGAGAGAATTTCCTTCAAAAAATGAAAATTTCCCTTCGACAAAAGAATGGGGAGAACTGAATGGGAGGAGAGGAGAGAGTAGAATGGAGACATGGGGTGCTGTTTAAATAGATGCCCCAGCCCCCAAAGACTCTGGTGCTTGACAAGAGTTTCAAACAGACAAAACTCTAAAGAAAAGATTGACTTTTTGGTGATGTTTTTTCACTAGTCTCCGTGAACAATTCTTATTGGTGAGATTTTGTATCTATCTACTCCATTGTGGTGAATTAACGCGCAAATAAGTTTTCGTGTTGTGTTCAAAAAAAGAAGTTTTCGTGTTCTCAAGTCAATTGATTTCCCTTTTGCATTGTAGAATTTGCCTTTTTGCACAGTTAGGGTATCTGAATATGTGACAGCCTAGAGCTAATTTGGGCATACATGATGAGAGGCCGATCCGACCGTTCATTTGTGGATTATGATGCTATCTTGGCCGTCGGTTCCGAGTAAGGATCTTGATCTGCAGATGATCAGTTCAGAGTTCTCTTTTCTGCTGTGATGGTACTGTCATTTAGTCGGAAAATAGTTAGATGTCAAATCCTCATTTGACAATTGGATGGAAACTAATATGAGTCCAATTCTGATTGGACCAGATGGTCGGTGCAGTATGACATTTCAACATTTGACAGGCACATTGTTGCTATCCTCCACGTAGGAGGAAGGTTGGTGGGTCACCACTTAAACAACAACAATTTCTTGTGTTAGTCAAGAAACTTTGGCACAGCGTCCTTAGATGCCACCTGTTTGTCCTGGCAACTACTTAACTCTTCTGAGATCTGGAAAGGAAATAGAAACCAAAAATGTGTTACTATTTTGATGAATATGAGTAGTCCTAACTCGGAGTTCATATATTTCTCACGCGTTGCACTTGGAGGAAAAGGGGCAGTGTACATGGGAAAGGATTCTTCGGAGCCTCAGAGGTTGTTTGAAAAATTCCTTTAAAAAGGTTAATATCAGATAACACTACACTCTCTACAAGATCTTTTCAGATAGAGAATAGTGGCCTTTTTGTTGCTCCAAGGTCAGTTGGTCTCAGGAACACAAGCAGAAGGAATGTCCCAGATCGTCGTGTAGTCGTAGCAGCCTCCCAAGGTACCAGGGGACAGTTTACGGTTGAGTATATTCCTTCCCTCTCTCCTTCTCTCCAAACAAAACAAGAAACTACTTTTCCACAGTGCCCTTGTCCATGTTCACTATTTGACTTTGCGATTCTTTTCACAAATCACAAGGGCGCACTGCATGGTCGACACGATGAAACTTTCACGGGCTTAAACAAACGGAAGGAAAATCATTATGGCTACCTCTTGGCACATAGAAAATGCCGAGAGAAAACTTCAAGAATGGATAAACATTTAGGGAAAAATACTTTAAAAATGCAATAATATGGATATATAACTATGGATGGGGCGCCCGGGCCTGGCATTACACGTCAGATCCAACACACGGGCAGGAAAATGACGTGACCACCACTAATATCTGCCAGCCCAACAACACGGAAGGAGGCTACAGAAATTTTCCTGTATGGCCTTTCTGCCATATATAAAACCGGGTGCTTCAGTTTTAGTGTCCTATTGTAGTTCTGGTCAAATGCAATTTGCAAGCTATTTAGGTTAGGTTAGGTTACCCCGTCAGAATTTGCAGGCATGTCGGTGCGTTTCTGGCTACAAGTGTGCGTGAGGGCATCTCCAGCCGCGCCCCCAAGAAGGCCTCCCCAGGCGATTTTTTCGCGCCGGCGCCGAAAAAACGTCCCAGTCGCGCCCCCAGGACGCCGAAAATCGCCGGTTCGGGCCTTTTTTCCGCCCGGCGGTCACAGGCCGAACCCGGCGCGCTGGGGAGCCGTTGGGGGCTCCGGCGCTAGTGAAAAGCGCGCCTGGCCCACGCCGACAGGGGAAAAGTCAAGATTTTCTTCCCCGACTCGCCTCGCACCCCCCGCGCCCTCGGCCACCACTAGCCGTATCCCGGCGACGGTCGCCGGCCTACTCCGCCTAGATAGCCATTCCCCGCCTGAAAATAGCAGCGCTTCGCCGCGGCAACCCCTCCCCGCAACACTAGGCGGTGCCGGCCGCCGTTTCCGGCCGCGGAGGCGCGGTTTAACGGCGGGTACACGCCCACGAGCGCAAGGTGTTCGGCGTTTTGACTGACTCGGCGATGGACTCCGATGAGGAGGAAGAGCTCGCCGCGCTGTTGGAGGAGGAAGCCGCGGCCGACGTCCAGGAAGAAGAGCATCTGATGGTGCTCGCCGCCCTCGCCCAGCTGCTGGCGAGCAATGAAAAGCCGCGTCGAGGTGGCTCGGCGCCGGGGCGGGTGAAAGCAAAGAACCGGCATCGTCTACAAGGCTACTGCATGCTCTACTCCGACTACTTCGCCGATGCTCCACTTCATGGCGAGAGAACATTTCGGCGCCGTTATCGGATGAGCCGAAAGCTCTTCCTCAGGATTGTGAATTCCATCCGGGAGTTCGACAACTACTTCAAGTGCAAGATGGATTGCACTGGCGCTCTTGGATTCACCTCCATCCAGAAGTGCACGACAGCGATGAGGATGCTTGCATATGGAGCTCCCAGTGATTCACTCGACGACTATGGGCGCATGGCCGAGTCCACCAGCAGCTACCGGCAACTTGGACTGCCTATCTCAGTATGCGTCAAGAGATCCGAGACCCACAGGTGCATCATCAACTGCAGAAAGATCTGATTGAGCACCTATGAAGGCTCAAGGGGGACGCCGCGTGATGAAATATGAGTTTTTATTTGTTGAACTATATAATTTGTTGAACTATTTGTTGTTGTACTATTTTGTTGAAGTATTTGATTTTTCTGTGATGAAATATGTGATAAGGAATAATTATGTTGATAAATGAACGCCGAGAAAGAGAGAAACCACGCCGAATATGGGCCTATTCTCGCCCATATGGGCCGTTTATTCGCCGAAATTGGGCTGCCAAGTGGGCCAATTTCGACGCCTGGGGGCGAGCTGGGGGCGGCGACTGGGCGAAAAACCGCCCCCAGCGCCGAGTGTCTCGCCGGCTCGCCCCCAGGGGGCGATTTTTGTGCGTCCTAGGGGGCCAACGGCTGGAGATGCCCTGAGGAGCTAGATTACTGAAATTCAGCCACAGGGTCAGGGCGCACGGACAGTCCATTTGTCCGTGCCCCGTAGCCTTTCTGCCATCCGCTCATTCTTTTCTCCAAGGTGCTAGTGGCCTGGTAGTACTATTATTATTTTGTGCATAGCTGGGCACTACCTACCTGGTATGCTCTGATGGAAGTTGAGAGTACTTGGATTTGAATGCTGATAAATTATAGCTGCAATTGTAAGTAGCATTAAGAAGAAGGGGTACCGTACCAGTAACTGAAATGTCCTGTTGAACTGATAGTGCAGCAAGGCCAGTGGACCTGCACCATCAAAAGAAGCACATGATGAACAATGTAAGACATAACAGTGGCATTTAGGGTTTTCATCGGTGCATGAAGATAAAGAAAATATGAGGCGATGTTTTGAACATTTACCGTAGGCAATTTACGTTTCGGATCTGTAAATGTGGCAGTCCGACATCATGCATTTCATACAGAATAACAGCAGCAAACCAGAAATCATGCAGTACCTAGCATGATCAGCAGCTGGCACAAACATCCACTCTCACATTTCACCGAATGCAGTAGTCGCACACAACAGAACCAACAAAAATGTTTGTATGTGATATGCCAAGACAAATACAACAACAACGAGAATCAACTAACACGTTTTACCCCGCCAAAAAATACATGTCGACACTTGACAAACATAAGGCCTAAACAAATATATACTGAAAAAGGTTGTTTGATGTCCGGCTCCATTGATGAGATGGGTTCAATCCGGTGGTGGCATATCTGCTCCTAACAACTCTA
The DNA here is from genome assembly GCA_963921465.1 of Triticum timopheevii. NCBI lineage: Eukaryota > Viridiplantae > Streptophyta > Magnoliopsida > Poales > Poaceae > Triticum > Triticum timopheevii. The sequence continues at coordinate 130,439,973 of OY997266.1, forward strand.
CTTTCAGCCAAAAGTTACCCAGAAATGATATGATTATTTGTTCTGAAAGACACAAAGAACAATGGTAGCATATAGGCCAAGGAGATAAGTACAGATTTTGTATATCACAACCAACTGCTGGTTTATAGGTACAAAGCAGCTACACTATTATAATTTGTCGACAAGGATAGCATAGCATGGCACTTTAAAGGCCGACACGCTTCTCGACCTTCTGGATCTGATTCAAGAATATCCAAGTCATCTGCATACAAGATGTCATTAGGTAAGTTTGATAGGCATGAAGTTGAAGAGTTGACTATTAAGTAGAGAAACACCGTGTATTAGTTGCATTACCATGACATGTGGAGCAATCCTGACACAGTAGACCGGAAAGCCAGTGTAGAACTTAAATGGACCACCACTCTTCAAGGTCTTCATTGCACAGTCAAGAGACCCAGTGTATGGATACTTTCCAGTAGCATCAGGTTGCATCTTCTGAACCTGTGTCTTAACATAGTCGAAGGGCAAACTGCAAGCAGACGCGAAGAATCCTGAAACAGCACTGGCCCCTACAAGAGAAATTCAATATATCATATAAGGAATGAGTAGAGCAAACATGAGGATAATGGGAGTATCAGGACCATGTAGTTTTAATAACAGAACGAAAAGACAAACATAACACAGTGAAAAACTACAACAAAAAAGTTATTTCGGTAGCAGTGCACTGCTACACATGTGATACAAATCTGTTTATATTTTTATGGACAAATGGCAAGTAAGGTCCATGCAAATCTGTCAACCGGAGCACAAACTAAGCAAATGGAAGGCTAGTTTCAGCATGCCCATCATCATGCAGCTAGCTTCAACAGGTCAGCAGAGCATTGGAACCTATAGGTTTTCTTTTGAAATAAAATTGACTGGAATGCTGCCTCATCTATTAAGGAAGAGTGAGTTACGCATACAGATGGGAAGATGCACCTTGCGACATGAGGTCGGCTAACGAACAAAGCAAAGAACCCTGCTAGAAATCCAGAGATCTTAACTCAAGTTTAGAACATGGCGTGATAGTTGAGGTGTCCATGGTACTTCTACACTGAATCATTTCTCGGGTTCTAACATTTTATTCTTTATTCTCCTCCAGACAATGCACTAAAGATGCCAGAGTCCAAGGCCTATAGATAGCATGACCAGCATGCCACTCTGATTCACGTCTCAAAATGCACAGCTAATTCTCAGAAGAGAAATGATAAAACATAAATATTGCATCAAATTCAATGAAACTAAAATAACCTTACCAAGCATTGTAGAAAGTTCACCAGCACCAAGTTTGTCTCTAAGTACCTCAACACTCTGATCATAGGAGGCAAGCATGCCCATGTTTAGTGACATCGCTCTAGCTACAGTTGGACCTGCGCCCTTCCAAAGTGCCAGAACACCTTCATCAGCAATAATACGATAAAGTGCATGAAAAGCATTCTTATAGTGGCGGCGCTGGGCTGCTGGCAAGGTTGAATCAGCCTGCATCCTAATGAGTGCCAAATCCGCAGGACTACCAAAACACGCTCCAATCGCTCCAGCAGTGAGACCAATAGCAGCCTTCTGGACCAAGGGCAGTGGTTTTCCTTCGTTTGCTTCAACTGCTTTATTTGTTAGAACCCTGAGAAAATACAGCGTGAAGACATAAAATTGAGTCGAACATTGAACAGCAGCTAGTGTAGTTAGGATCTAACTTCTAAGATAAAACAGGATCAAAATAGCTGACAGATTATGTGTAAGTGATTTTCCTGAATACTCTTATAGTAATAACACAACAGATAACATATCATCTGCCTTGCAGTTAGTACAGAGTGATGTAAAAACACAATGGTTGATGTTGTATGATGGCTTCAACTTAAATATTTTATTCCATCTCCAGGAGTGATGAGTCTTGCAGCTTCAACCTTAACTTAATATCAGTATTTTCTCTTGGAAATCTTTTCAATAGAACTCGATAAATCATGAATAAACCATTGTTGATTCAGAAGTTATCCTACAATTGATCGGTCATGCCAAAGTGCGCACTTAGATGGTAAAAATTGCTTATCTATACAACGGCCAACGATAGGTAGCAAGCATTGCCATAAAATGTTATTAAAAATATCTAAACTACTGTTTATGCATGAGACATAATCATTTGATACAAAATGGTATTTCACGCCGTTTATGCATTTTCCATTCACCGGCTTAAAGATCAGAATACTATCAACGTCAAATTCACAAACCTTCATGTGCAAATTATTAGATCTTAAAAAAATGAAAGTTACTGATGAATTCAGTTAATGGTTTACATACAAACCTGAAGGATCCAAGTCGAGCGGTTGTGTATGTCGCTTGCCTTAGCAAGCCAGCAGATAATCCCTGCACAAATGAAATGCCAGTCATAACTGTAATAGACTAATTCTCTAGCAAATGGAGTAACACAGGCTTGTCACCAAATTGCAGTACATGCCACATTCACAAAATCAATAATTCAATCCTCAGCACGATGACCAGAATCTGTATGGCAGAAGACCTAAGAGGCCACACCTTGTAGAAGGAACCAACTCCCTCATTAGCAAGCATCTTCTTGGTGACAGAAGTTGCAGAGCCCTCGCCCAACTGGATCTTCACCTGAAACAAAATAACAACCACCAACTAAGTGTCTGGATCCTAGAGAGTTAGATACCTAGACCAAAAAACACTCCATGAAAGAAAAAGACCTAAGAGCAGGCAGGTCTCATGGAAACCAAGGCTTTAACAACAATGTTACAAGAAAAATCCCCATAAGGTATAGTACAGATGGGCTACATCCTATGATCCTAAGCCATGAACAGAAAGCAGCATCTTCTCGGAACTTGGAAGTAAACTAGATACAAGAATGTGCAATATGAACTAGACCTGATTAACCGGTTCCCCCAAGCTCCACTGTCTTTTTTCTGTTTTGGGGTTTTATCTCGGTTCCCCTAATTAACTGGGATATGTTAGACTTTTGGTTCAGGTTTTCCTTATAAACTGGACCATCTCTATTCTTCTTAATGAACTGCAGGAACCCCTGCCCTCGCAACAAGGTTCTTCCAAAAAAAAAACTAGACCTGATTAATGTACTCATAAATACAAAAACCAATTAGAATCTTGTGAAATCTCATATTCTGATGAAACACATCAGGAATAAATCAACAAAGCCTCAAATCCAGTAGGCAACATTTTTCTTTCTAAGGATAGTCAACTACTTATAACCAAACTCCCAGACGGCCAGACCTGACTCCATAGTTTTGAAACAAACCTAGACCTCACTCCGGTTTCTCAAAATTCCCGTATACATAAGCTGCGACGCGACATTTCCAACCAAATGGAGCAGCACTCTCCTTGGACGCAAAATATCGAACAGCACGCCTACACAGACACAGCCCCCACTCAAATCCTCTGTTCCCTCGCCATGACGCCATTCCGCAAATGAAAGCAGAGCTATAACTGCCCAACTCTCAAGTAGAGCGCGCAGCTCCACTAACCGGCCACCGTGCATGCATACCTTGACCATGTCGATGGGCTGGATGACGCAGGTGGCGAGCATGCCGGAGGCGCCGCCGTTCACGAAGGGCTTCACCGTCTTCCAGACGCCGCTGGCCGCCAACGCCGTCTGCGGCGGCTGCTGCTGCTTCGCATCCGCCATCTCCTCCGCCCCGTATCAACTCCCACCGATCCTGAGCTAGGAGGAGCTCCGGCGCTGCTGCCTGGGCTTCCGGAGAAGCAGAGGTGGTGGGAAACAGGGGGCTAGGAGGCGACGGGGACGTGTGGTATCGTGGCTGGATACCTCGGCGTGAGCCACGAGCCCACGGGCAATTTTCCTCCTCTCGCCTCTCCCTTGGTGTGCGCGAATCATTTCCGGTGAAATGCGATAAGCCGCAGCGCCTCCGCCGTCCGCACCCGCTTCGCATCGGCAGCATGTGGCATGTGGCAATGGTGGGTGGGGCCATGGACTGGGAGGGCAGTGATATGTACTAGGGCGTTTAGGGCATCTCTAAATTAGGCGAACTCCCAGGCATGACCCAAACAGACGCTAGTTTGGTCTGAATTTTTTTTGTTTGGATAGGGCAATAGAACAGCGTCCAGCTGTTTTCTTAAATGCGCTTGTCGTGGGTGGACGCATCTGGTCCGCGACAACTGTTGGATCCCATGTGTTGTATACATTTTATGAACTACACACATTGTAAATAGTTTTTACAGCCAAATAAATTAAACAGTGCAAATAGTTTTACAAACAAATCAAAATTATCTTCGATAGATGAAAAAAAATGAACCGATACATCTACTGGTTGCCAATGTGATTTCACATGAGCTCAACCAAGTCAACTTGGAGCTGCATATGAGTATGTCAATCACGCATTTCACGATGGAATTAGGTGAACTGTTGAAACGTTGTCAGTTCTTGGTGCCCAGGCTCAACATTTTCACCCTAAAAATCCAACCCTTGGTCGTAAATGTTGTCATCACGCTCATGCTCCATGATCATGTTGTGCATGATCACACAAGTAGTCATTACCTCCCAAAGCTTCTCGGTGCTTCATGTCAGTGCAGGGTGTCAAACGACACCCCATCGAGATTGAAGCACACCAAAAGCACCCTCCACATCCTTCCTAGCACCCTTGCATTTGGGCAAACTTCTATTTGTTCTCTCCTTGTGGGTTGGGTATTGTCTTCACAAGAGTTGACCACTGAGGATAAGATACCATCAGCTATGTAGTATCCCTTGTTGTAATGGTGGTCACTGATCTCAAAGTTGACCTCTGGGGAGTGGCCTTCTGCAAACCTTGCGAACACTGGAGAACACTGATGTACGTTGATATCATTGTGAGAACCAGCCATGCCGAAGAAAGAATGACATATTCAAAGATCTTGTGAAGGCACCGCTGTCGGTGTCAAAACCGGCAGATCTCGGGTAGGGGGTCCCGAACTGTGCGTCTAAGGATCGAAGGTAACATGAGGCAGGGGACACGATGTTTACCCAGGTTCGGGCCCTCTTTATGGAGGTAATACCCTACTTCCTGCTTGATTGACTTTGATGAGTATAGGGGTTACAAGAGTTGATCTACCTCGAGATCGTAATGGCTAAACCCCAGATGTCTAGCCTATATGATTGTCCTTGCCTCTACGGACTGAACCCTCCAGTTTATATAGACACCGGAGGGGACTAAGGTCGTACAAAGTCGGTTACAGATGAAGGAAACTACACATCCGGACGCCAAGCTTGCCATCCATGCAAAGGAGAGTCCCGTGTGGACATGGGGAAAGGTCTTTAATCTCATATCTTCACGGCACATTAGTCCGGCCCATATCACATAGCCCGGACGCCCGAGGACCCCTTAGTCCAGGACTCCCTCAATAGCCCCTGAACCGGGCTTCAATGACGATGTATCCGGCGCGCAAATTGTCTTCAGCATTGCAAGGCAGGTTCCTTCTTCGACTCCAAAGCAGTCCTCCGCACATGATAGTTGTATCTGACTTTGTTTAATAATTACAACCTTAAGCTGTAAGGGCAAAAATACTCAAAACAAAGTAAGTCACATCCATAGGCGATTTTTCTGGCGAGGCGTTATGTCCTGGCCTTGTTAGTGTTCTGAACCATTTTACAGCCCCCGCTTCGTGTTTCGAGGCACGATCATAGGCACGTCTTGTCAAAGAAGAGATCGTGCCCCCTTATCACGGGATCCTCATCAATGCGGGTTTGGGTAATCCAACCATTCCTTTTGCATGTATCCTTGGGAATAGGCGAGGTTTAAGGCTTATGAGGGGGTGCTTCATATTCACCACCTCTATAAGAGGACAAGGACCCATCTGTTCACCTCACGCCTTCTTCTTCCTCTGCCTTTCCGCCCCCGAGCTCCAGGCCCCAAGTTCTAAACTTTCCCTTTGCCCCAACTTCTCCAGCAATGGCCGGATCCGGTTCCCAAGGCAAGTGGATGGCCACCTCCTTAACGGAGAAGGACATCAAAGATCTACGCGAGGCGAGGTACCTGACACCAGAGATAAAACACAGGCTTCCAACCCCGGAGTAGATCATCCCCACCCCGGAGCCCGGTGAGAGGGTGGTTTTTATTCCCCACTTCCTCCGAGGACTTGGGTTCACCCTCCATCCCTTCGTCCGAGGTCTCATGTACTACTACGGGCTGGATTTCCATGATCTGGCCATGAATTCCTTCCTCCATATCTCGGCGTTTATCGTCGTGTGTGAGGCATTCCTCCGTGTCCCCCCACACTTCGACTTATGGCTCAAGGTTTTTAATGTGAAGCCGAAGGTGGTTGAAGGCCAACACGCTGAGTGCGGTGGCGCCATGGTGAGCAAGCTCAACCACGTTACCTGGCCCAAAGGGAGATTTGTGGATACTATCAAGGTGTGGCAGCAGGAGTGGTTCTACATCACCGAACCCCGCGGAACCAAGTGGGCTGCTGCTCTTGCTTTCAGATCTGGACCTCTGTTGCGGCTCGCATCTGGACCAACAAGGGTCTAGATTGGGGATCCCCTGACGAAGTGTCAACGCTGCATAAGTGTATCAAGAGTATGATAAAAAAGGACATCACCCTTGCTGATGTGATTCAGGTGATGCTCATCCGCCGAGCTCTCCCTTGCCAATGATGGCCTCTCAAAATGTGGGAGTTCAATCCGGAGGGGCCACGGACTCTGCAACGATTCTTTGGCACAACGCACAAAGGGATCTGGAAGCTGCTCTTCAAGAAGCAGAAGACATGGCCAAAGACGTCCAACGATACCGGCCTCGACTGCAACAATCCGGCATCCCCAGTAAGTATCATATTTCCAAACTTTACTTAGCTTGTTAATCTCAGGGAGGGGTCTTGAAAGTTCCATCTCCTGAATAGGACTGGATAAAGAAGGCCGAGCGGATTAAATGTCCGTTCCCGCTCCCCGAAAACCCAGCCAAGCCTCTGTTAATGGAGATGCTGGTCCCAGCGCCATACCAGGTGCCGGCAAAGAAGGACAAGAAGAAGAAGAGCAAGGAGGCCGAAGGTGGCCTCCCTCATGAAGAAACTTCGGGCGCCGTGTCCGGAGGAACCGAGGCTCCTTCCTCTCACGAGGGAGACGAAGACGAGGACGAGGACGAGGAGGAGCAGGAAGAAGAGAATCCTCCTCCCAAAGGGAAAAAGAGGGCAGCCTCCATAGATCCGGAGGAGGGGGTGTCCAAGAGGGGAAAGATATCCCTCTCGGATGATTCGAATTCGGGCACCAAAGCTGTCCCCAAGCACCGCCCCCGAGCCAAGCCCCTTACCGAATCGTAAGTACCTTAAGATGCCTTACATACATCTAATCTTTTTATAGATTATAAGAATAATATCAAATTTCGCGTTCCAGTCCGGCCCGTGACATCCCTCGAGAATCATCCTCATCGGGGGATCTTTCGCCGGAGAAGGTGGAGAGCAAGACGCCCCCACAAGCTTCCCCGCCTCCTAGGGCGGACGACACAGAGGTGTCATCCCAAAGGATTTCTCCGGGCTCCGTAGAAGTGCGGGAGGGGACTAAGACTGTGCCAGAGGGTAATGCCTTGGCTGCCGAGAACATGAGGGGCGCAACCCTCATGGAGACCGGCGACGGGGGTCCTGGATTATCCGACCCCCGGCCGGATAGTATTCTGGAGACACAAACGGCTTCGGAACCGAATCAGCAGCCCCCTCCGCGGGAGGGAAAGACGGCTATTCCGGCGACGACCTCTATTAATGCAGAGGCGCCGAACATGTTGATGGATGCTCTGCAAAGTGCGTCCGTCTTGGAGGAGCACCGTACCTTGATGGGTATGGTGGTTGAGAAGGTTCAGTCCGCTAAGAGCGGACTGAATGAAGCCTTCACGGGCCTACTAACAAGCTTCGAGGTATGCGATGTAATGCCTTTAGCCGCTTTCCATATAAAAAATCTGCCTGTATATAGATAGTAGCCCCTGAGACTCTGTTTGGCCAATGAAGGAGGACGAACAGAGGGTCTATAGATATCCGCAGGGAATAACATACTTATCTTTTTGATAAAACATGCTTCACTGTTAGCGGCGACCGCGCAGGCCGCCGAAGTTTCCGAACTGAAGCGGAAGCTACAGCTGATCGACGAGGACAATATCCGGATTAATAAGCGGCTCGACGAGGCGCAGGGTATGTTTCAAGTACTCCACATACAATTGAATTAGTTTGCAAATGCTAAGTTGAAGCTTACGCGCTGCTATATACATAATTGCAGATGGCACTGCTGAGGTCGAGACCCTCAGGAGTGACCTTACCCGCGCGAAGGAGCAGGCAAGGGTGAGCGACGCGGACGCTGAGAAAGCGGCTGCTCATTTGAAGGTCGAACAGGTCTCCCGACGCCAGTTCGAGGAGCGGGTGTCCAAAGTTGAGCAAGAGCTCAAGGATGCCACTCGCAAGTGCGAGCTCCTCGAGGAGGAGAATAAAGCTAAGGTGGCCGAACTCGCCAAGGCCCTTCAGGAGGCCCAAGAGGCGAGGTCCGAGTCCCGAGCGGCTCGCGAGGAGATCCGACAGGCCGGGCAGATAACGGCTGGTAAGCCCTTTCTTTTACAGTCTAAGTTTGGCGATTAGAGGTATGCCTTACTTAATCGACTATGGAGTTCTCCAGACACCTTTGCGGATCTTCCGAAGAGCATCGCCGACGCTGCACAATTCTACCGAGCCCAGGAGGGGCATGCGACGGAGTAGCTATTCTGGTCGCAGTTCACGACGCAGGAGCGCTCGACGCTGTTGAACGACCAAATGGCGTAGTGGGCCGAGTTGCATAAGATGTATGGAGCGGCCATGAAGGAGGTCATACTCCAGCTATGGCCGGCCGAACCCGTTCTAAGCAGCTATTTTGGCCTACTGCGGCGACTTATCGATGACGTGCCCCGAAATGATGCAATCAAACGGTCAGTGTGCATAGAAGGTGCGTAGATGGCCTTCGCCTACGTCAAGGTGCATTGGGCGAAGATGAAGGCCGCCGTTATCGCAGTGGAGGGTCCTCCCGAAGGCAAGGAAGACCGCACGCCGAAGCGTTATTTAGACGACGTCCTAGAGGGTGCTCGCTTGATAGAGGGTCAACGCTCAAAGGACATTATATTCAAATGAATGTATCCGAACGACCCGGGCGTGTTTATTATATACATTAAGGCTTTGTAATATATTTGTGCCATTATCTGAAAGTTCTTTCCTCCTGTGCGGCCGTTTTTGTATTCCTGAGAGTTTTCCAGTCGTCGGCTTCGGCCCCCACGTAGATGCTACGGGGATGTTCGAAATAGCACATGAGCACTCTTGACCCAATGTCTTGGTCCGTGACGGAGGTGTTAGTGCGGCGAACCAGGCAATTGGACTATACGGCTTGACCACTCTCACTTAGACATAGGAGTTTGACGATGGGGCTATAAAATAGCCCCTGGTACGTACGCGGCTATCCGAATGCGGATGCATTACGTATATCACTAGAAAAACAATCCTTCATTTAATACGGAAAAATCGTTAAAGATTTAGTAAGTCACCAAGCAGCTGACCAGCTCTCGCCGCATCATGACAGTCAGTTTCCGGCTTTCTCTACTGAGGTGCTTGACTGGATGAACCAAAAACACAATCGCAGTAGTTCTCCCTTTACTACCCTAGGCAAACAAATGGAATGTAAGGTAGCAAACACAAGAGCCAGGCAACCCATCTATTGACCAAAGACATGATTCGGAGCCGATGCATATAATGCCAAGTTCGGGGCGCCAAAGTGTGCTACAAAGCAGTTCAGGCTTTTGTTTAGCGGCACATATGTGGCCGTATAGAGCCCCTGGCAATGGGTGTCAAGGTATGAGAGACAACTGGGGAGACGGAGTATAGTTTTATGAATAAAGTTGATACCAGAAAATTGTCCCTACTAGGATCTGATTGATACATCAAAATGTGATCTTACAAAGGGTACCATCAGCACCAAAGTCATTTTACATGCCGGGGGTCTAATAATAAGGACAAAATCTCAGTATAGGTCCTTTAAATAAGGTTTGGTCCGAAGAGTCCTTTGGACATCCTGGCGCACGTCTGCGCCGCTTTCGCCTTGTAGAGAGGGGTTCCTTGAAGGGAACGGTCTTCGGGTACCCGCACGAAACCGGGCTCAAAGAGAGTCCTTGCAAGTTCGTAGGATATATGGGCTCGAATGCACCTGTGGTAGGAGAGAAAAGCAATTGAAGAAAGGTGGGAGGTCATACAGGGTTGAACCATACTATAGACCTGTCCGTATTGTGCCTCCGTTGATGCCCAAGGTATTTTGAGTGCGTAGTGATGCATGCGCAGTACAAATTCCGTGGGTGTGCGCGGCGATCGATGGAGGCAAAACTACTAGTCTAGCTCCGAAAGTACCGAGCAGTTAGCTTGCGGGACTGACCGGACTCTTTTAACAAAGTCCCGGCTTGATGGCCGATGAGGTGTGCGGCTTGAGGGGGGCGCTCTGTACTTCGCCTGTGAGAGCCGCGGTGTGCTCCTCCATGCAGAGTGAGCGTTCTGTGTTTCCGTTGGCTGTTATGACGCCGCGTGGACTAATAACCCACAAGTATAGGGGATCGCAACAATTTTCGAGGGTAGAGTATTCAACCCAAATTTATTGATTCGGCACAAGGGGAGCCAAAGAATATTCTCAAGTATTAGCAGTTGAGTTGTCAATTCAACCACACCTGGACAACTTAGTATCAGCAGCAAAGTAGTTAGTAGCAAAGTAGTATGGAAGTAACGGTAACAGTAGCAAAAGTAACAGTAGCAGTTTTGTAGTAATCATAACAATGGCAACAACAAAGTAAATAAGCAAAGAACAATATGTGAAAAGCTCGTAGGCATTGGATCAGTGATGGATAATTATGTCGGATGTGATTCCTCATGTAAGGGTTATAACATAGGGTGACACAGAACTAGCTCCAGCTCATCAATGTAATATAGGCATGTATTCCGAATATAGTCATACGTGCTTATGGAAAAGAACTTGCATGACATCTTTTGTCCTACCCTCCCATGGCAGCGGGGTCCTATTGGAAACTAAGGGATATTAAGGCCTCCTTTTAATAGAGTACCGGACCAAAGCATTAACACTTAGTGAATACATGAACTCCTCAAACTACGGTCATCACCGGTAAGTATCCCGATTATTGTCACTTCGGGGTTAACAGATCATAACACATAATAGGTGACTATAGACTTGCAAGATAGGATCAAGAACTCACATATATTCATGAAAACATAATAGGTTCAGATCTGAAATCATGGCACTCGGGTCCTAGTGACAAGCATTAAGCATAGCAAAGTCATAACAGCATCAATCTCAGAACATAGTGGATACTAGGGATCAAACCCTAACAAAACTAACTCGATTACATGGTAAATCTCATCCAACCCATCACTGTCCAGCAAGCCTACGATGGAATTACTCACGCACGGCGGTGAGCATCATGAAATTGGTGATGGAGGATGGTTGATGATGACGGCGGCGACGGATCCCCCTCTCCGGAGCCCCGAACGGACTCCAGATCAGCCCTCCCGAGAGAGTTTAGGGCTTGGCGGTGGCTCCGTATCATAAAACGCGATGAAACTTTCTCTTTGATTTTTTTCTCCGCGAACGTGAATATATGGAGTTGGAGTTGAGGTCGGTGGAGCTTCAGGGGGCCCACGAGGCAGGGGGCGCGCCCTAGGGGGAGGGGGCGCGCCTCCACCCTCATGGACAGAGTGTGGACCCCCTGACGTTGATTATTTCACCAATATTTTTTACTAATTCCAAAAAGTTGCTCCGTGGATTTTCAGGTCATTCCAAGAACTTTTATTTCTGCACAAAAATAACACCATGGCAGTTCTGCTGAAAACAACATCAGTCCGGGATAGTTCCCTTCAAAGCATGCAAGTTAGAGTCCAAAACAAGGGCAAAAGTGTTTGGAAAAGTAGATACGACGGAGACGTATCATGGACCGGGCATCTTGAGCTTTAAATAAGCATAGTGCAGGACCGCGTTGAACCGAGCAAAAGTGGTCCGTCCGAGCAATGTGTGATAGCCACTTCAGAAGGGTATGATATCGAAGATCAAGTATTCACTGCGGAAGTTGTCAGGCGAGCCGAAGACGACTTCCAATGTTATTGAGCCCGAGCAACGGGCCTCTACGCCGGGTATTACTCCTTTAAAGGTAGTTTTAGTGGGCTTGATTCTTGACAGATCAATACCCATTTTGCAGACGGTGTCCTGGTAAAGCAGGTTAAGGCTATTGCCACCGTCCATGAGGACTCGCGTGAGGTGGAATCCATCGATGATTGGGTCGAGGACCAAAGCTGCCGAACCTCCATGACGGATACTGGTCGGGTGGTCCTTTCGATCAAAGGTGATCGGACAAGCCGACCATGGGTTGAATTTTGGGGTGGCCGGCTCTACGGCTTAGATGTCCCTTAATGCGCGCTTGCGCTCCCGTTTGGGGATGTGGGTGACATAGATCATATTCACTGTTTTGACCTCAGGGGGAAATTTCTTCTGCCCCCCTATGTTCGGTGGGCGAGGCTCTTCTTCGTCGTCCTTGCTGGGCGGTCTTTTCCCCTTGTGTTTGGTGTTGAGCTTGCTGGCCTGTTTAAAGACCCAACAGTTTCTATTTGTGTGATTGGCAGGTTTATCGGGGGTGCCATGAATCTGGCAAGGCCGATCAAGTATTCTGTCTAAACTGGATGGATCATCTTTGTTTCCTTTGAATGGCTTCTTCTGCTGACCGGATTTGGAGCCACTGAATTCGGCGTTGACTGCTGTGTTTTCGTTATTGTTTCGACGCTTGTGCTTGTCGCGTCGTGGCTTGCCATTGCCGTCCCTGGCTTCAGAGGTGCCTGGGTTGCTGGTGCTATTGCTTCTACGAGCTAGCCATCTATCTTCTCCCGTGCAAAAGCGGGTCATAAGTGTGGTAAGGGCTGCCATGGACTTCGGCTTCTCTTGGCCGAGGTGTCGGTGAGCCACTCATCTTGGACGTTGTGTTTGAAGGCCGCGAGGGCTTCGGCGTCTGGACAATCCACAATCTGGTTCTTTTTGATTAAGAACCTGGTCCAGAGCTTCCGGACTGATTTGCCGGGTTGCTGGATTATGTGAATAAGGTCATCGGTGTCCGGGGGCCGAACATAGGTACCTTGGAAGTTGTCTCTGAAGGCATCCTTCAAGTCTTCCCAGCTACCAATAGAGTTTTCTGGGAGGCTGTTCAGCCAATGCCGTGCTGGTCCCTTAAGTTTTAGAGGGAGATATTTGATGGCATGTAAGTCGTTTCCGCGGGCCATGTGGATGTGGAGAAGAAAATCTTCAATCCATACTGCAGGATCTATTGTGTAATTGTATGATTCAATGTTCACGGGTTTAAACCCTTCTGGGAACTGGTGCTCCATTACCTCATCGGTGAAGCATAGGGGTTGTGCGGCGCCTCTGTATCGGGCGACATCACGACGCAATTCAGATGAAGTCTGTATGCGGTTTTCAACCCTAGTGAGGTTGTGGTTGTCGCGCCAGGCTTGATGGCCGTCTTCTCGCGCTGGTGCACGCCTCCTTGATCCATAGATTGATATGGTATGACCGGCTCTATTGTCCAGGTCTTGTCGCAGGTCGTACGCGTATTTTGCAGTCATTGTCTCTCTGCCTCGAGGGCGAGGTGGTGCCATCCGGTGTTCGGTTTGAGTTGCCGCTCTATCCCTGCCACGAGGTGGTTGGTCAGGTCTGTCCGTGGCGTTACGTGTTGTCGGTATATGTTCCGGGACCTCATCGTCAAATTGGGATAGTAGCCTGCACTTTGGGTAACTCTTAGTTGGGCGCTCGAGGCCGTATTCCTCGGCTGCCAGGACATTAGTCCATATGTCATTGAGCAAATCTTGGTCAGCTTGAAGTTGCTGCCGCTTCTTTTTCAGGCTTCTTGCCGTGGGTATTAGTCGATGCTTAAAGCGCTCGTGTTCAAGGGGTTCCTTTGGCACGATGAAATCTTCGTCGCCGAGGCTCTCGTCTTCTTCGGAGATCAGTAAATAGTTACTATCCTCCAAGCCCTCGTTCCCGATAGGATCGTCGGGTTTGACTTGCCCATCCTCCCAATCATCATGCTCGGATGTTGGTTCGATAGGGGCTTCTTGGTCTTCGGTGTTATCCGGAGTATTATTGTCTCCGGTGCCGGTATTGCTGTCTTTTTTGCGATGCGATTTTGAGTGGCGCCACTGATGTCGACGCTTTGGTGGTGCCATGGGAGGCTTGTCCTCGACTGGATCCTTCCCACCTTCGTCATCATCCTCTTTGGGTGGTGTCCAACATGTACACGTCATATGTGGAAGTGGCCGTCCAGTGTCCGATAAACGGCGGGTTCTGGCTTTGCTCTTCTCCGGCATCGTCGTCCATGTCGTCGATGTCTTCAGAAGCGTAATCGAGCATGTCGGTTAAGTCCTCGGCAGTGGCTATGAAGTGGGTGGTGGGTGGGATGTAAAATTCCCCACTCTTAGCCCCTAGTGTGGGTTGGGCGTAGTTTGGCAATGATTCTTCTACATTGGTGGGAGATCGCATTAAGTCCAGGGCCTCGTTTAAGAATGAGGTTTGGAAAGGGAACCGAGAGTCCGTGGAGCAGGGCGGGACAGAAGTTCACTGGCCAAGCTCATATAACATGGATCTCGAGAGTTTGGAGTTGGTGTTTGGAGGCGAGTCCGGCTCGATGAGGATAGAGGGAGCCTGGCGTGACTCCAGGCCTGCCGGTGATGCAATCCCCTCCGATTCTCTGGTGTCAGGCTCTATAGCTGCAGGGAGTCCGGCGGGCTTTAAACTCCCGTCTTTGGACCTGGTGGTGCACGCCGGATCTAAGGCCAGAGCAGTGATTGGGGCCGCGAACACTTGGATGATCAAGTCTCCTCGGATATCAGCGATGTAGTTTAGATTTCCAAAACTGATCTGATGACCAGGGGCGTAGCTGTCGATCTGCTCCAGATGGCCAATCGAATTGGCACGCAGTGTGAAGCCGCCGAATACAAATATTTGGTCAGGGAGAAAGGGCTCCCTCAAGGTGGTGTTGTTGTAGATGATCGATGGAGCCATCGAGCTTCTAGCGACGGCACAGTGGAACTCTCAATGAAAGCACCAATGTCGGTGTCAAAACCAGCAGATCTCGGGTAGGGGGTCCCGAACTATGCGTCTAAGGATCGAAGGTAACAGGAGGCAGGGGACACGATGTTTACCCAGGTTCGGGCCCTCTTTATGGAGGTAATACCCTACTTCCTGCTTGATTGACTTTGATGAGTATAGGGGTTACAAGAGTTGATCTACCTCGAGATCGTAATGGCTAAACCCTAGATGTCTAACTTGTATGATTGTCCTTGCCTCCACAGACTAAACCCTCCGGTTTATATAGACACTGGAGGGGATTAAGGTCGTACAAAGTCGGTTACAGATGAAGGAAACTACACATCCGGACGCCAAGCTTGCCATCCACGCAAAGAAGAGTCCCGTCCGGACATGGGGAAAGGTCTTTAATCTCATATCTTCACGACCCATTAGTCTGGCCCATATCACATAGCCCAGACGCCCGAGGACCCCTTAGTCCAGGACTCCCTCAACCGCTTCTAGCATGACAGTGGCACCTTTCTGGATAGTTTTTCCACTTTCAGTGCATACAATCTATATTACCAAGCATACCTGCCCCTATAGGCATTGATCGCCAACAACAATTCTGTATCAGCGGCAGTTGGCTCTCTCAGGTACTTAGAACAAAACACTGCCACCACGGCCTTCTAGAAACTGTACATTGATTGTAGACATGTGGACTCACTCATACGTACATACTCATCCACAAGATCGCACGGATTTCCATATGCAAGCATGCGAATAGCCGATGTGCATTTCTAGTAAGAGGAGAAGCCAAGCTTGCCAAGGGCATCCTCTTTGCACTCAAAGTAAGAATCATATACTAATACTCCCTCCCGAATACGACCGAACACATGTCTCACCATACGAAAGTGGCGGCATTATTGATTTGGTTTGAAGAGCGCGGCATTATCAAAGTAATTGACATAGAGTAGGGCGTGGCCGCTCTCCCTATTGCGGTTCAAGGCTGGAGCAGCCCCGAGATTGATCCCCTGAACTAAGGCCACTACCTAGCAATGTGGTCATTGACAACCAATGCAGCCATCACAAGCTCTTCATCATCCGATGAACAAATGAAGTTGTGGAAAAACTACGCGTCCCCACTATCCATGGTACCTTGTGAGTGAAGTGTCGAACACCTTGCAGTCATAGTGGAGACACGACCGGAAGAGCACCTCGGTCTTCCCTCACAGGAAACAGGCAAGGTTGGCATTGGCGGTCGGCGACCGGTGGCTATGCAGCGCATGCCAAAAGGTGTTGGGGTCGATGGGCATCGCCGGCGGCCGTAGCTTCCCTGGTTTCGGATGCGGCGACAAAGAGTCACAAATGCTGGCAAATACTCCTCCGAAAGGTGGGCGTGGGTGGCTATGGTGAGGGGTGGCCGTGGTTTGGGCGGCCTGGCTGAAAAGCAAGGAGGCGACTGTCATGGCAGGGAGCGGCGGGAGGGACAGGGTAAGAGAAAAGGGGGCTTGTGTCCCCGGCGAGCGGGCCAGGGGAGGACATAGGCGTGCATCTTGCCCGTCCGCGCGCTATCCATTTCGGCGCAAACGCGACCCAAATTTGGGTCGGAAATGGATCGATAGCGGATAAAAAAATGAAAATGTGTCCCTTTTCTCCCGCACGTTGGGACCTGATTTCTGTCTGTTTAGCCCCAACGGACACGGCCATATCATTTGGGGTCGTGCGTTGGAGTTGGCCTTAGACACGACATTCATCCACAGACAGTGTTACGGGAACCTACTATCCAAACGTGTATCTTAAATGTCCACACGCATTTCAAACTGAATTTAAACAAACCACACAATTTTATTTAAACCAGACCTAAATCATTATATTTTCAACATATTTCAGCCAAACAAATGGAGAACACTCTTTTAACCTAGGCTAAATCTTTGCCGACCGTGGCGGTGTCCGTGTTCCACGTCTTGTCTTCCCCGTGTCTGACATGCTCAACGGTCGAAGCTCTGGGAAGTGACTGATGACCCACAAGTATAGGGGATCAACCGTAGTCCCTTCGATAAGTAAGAGTGTTGAACCCAATGAGGAGCAGAAGGAAATGACAAGCGGTTTTCAGCAAGGTATTTTGTTCAAGCACTGAAATTATTGGTAACGAGTAGTTTGATAACAAGGTAATCTATAATGAGAAACAAGTAGCAATTGTAACAAAGGTACAACAAGGTAGCCCAATCCTTTTTGTAGCAAAGAACAGGCTGGAACGGTCTCTTATAATAAGCAAAGTGTTCTTGAGGACACACGGGAATTTCATCGAATCACTTTCATCATGTTTGTTTGATTTGCTTTCGCTACTTTGATATTTGATATGTGGGTGGACCGGTGCTTGGGTGTTGTTCTTACTTGAACAAGCCTCCCACTTATGATTACCCCCTCTCACAAGCATCCGCAGCTATGAAAGAAGAATTAAGATAAATGTAACCATAGCATGATGTTGGGAAATGTAGCATGCAATTTCAAAAAAAAATCCTACACTCACGCAAGATCTATCTAGGACATGCATAGCAACGAGAGGGGGAGAGTGTGTCCACGTACCTGATGTTTGCTTGAACTATGTCGGTATTTCCCCAAAGAGGAAGGGATGATGCAGCACAACAACGGAAGGTATTTCCCTCAGTGATGAGACCAAGGTTATCGAACCAGTAGGAGAACCACGCAATACCATGTAAACAGCTCCTGCACACAAAGAACAAATACTTGCAACCCGACGTAAGAGAGGGGTTGTCAATCCCTCACGGGTAAAAACATAGATAAAATTGTAGTAGACTGGATAAATAGATCTCGCGGGGACGCAACATAAAATAAATTACTAAAAATTGCGGCAAGGTATTTTTGTATTTTTGGTTTAATAGATCCAAAAATAAAAGCAAATAAAATAGATTGCGAAGGCAAATATATTAAAGAAGAGACCCGGGGGCCGTATGTTTCACTAGAGGCTTCTCTCGAGAAAAATAGCAAACGGTGGGAAAACAATTACTATTGGGCAATTGATAGAACTTCAAATAATCATGATGATATCTAGGCAATGATCATTATATAGGCATCACGTCCAAGATTAGTAGACCGACTCCTTCCTGCATCTACTACTATTACTCCACACATCGACCGCTATCTAGCATGCATCTAGTGTATTAAGTTCATGGAAAAATTGAGTAATGCAATAAGAACGATGACATGATGTAGACAAGACCTATTCATGTAGAAATAGACCCCATCTTGTTATCCTTAATAGCAACGATACATACGTGTCATTTCCCCTTCTGTCACTGGGATCAAGCACCGTAAGATCGAACCCATCACAAAGCACCTCTTCCCATTGCAAGAGAAATAGATCAAGTTGGCCAAACAAAACCCAAATATCAAAGAAGAAATACGAGGCTATAAGCAATCATGCATATAAGAGATCAAAAGAAGACTCAAATAACTTTCATGGATAAAAACATAGATCTAATCATAAAATCAAAGTTCACCGGATCCCAACAAATACACCGCAAAAAGAGTTACATCATACGGATCTCCAAGAGACCATTGTATTGAGAAACAAAGAGAGAGAGAGAGAGAGAGGAAGCCATCTAGCTACTAACTACGGACCCGTAGGCCTACAATGAATTACTCATGCATCATCGGAGAGGCACCAATGGACATGATGAACCCCTCCGTGATGGTGTCTGGATTGGATCTGGTGTTTCTAGAACTTGCGGCGGCTGGAATTGATTTTCGTCGACTCCCCGAGGGTTTCTGGAATATTGGGGTATTTATAGAGCAAAGAGGCGGTGCGGGAGGCCACCGAGGTGGGCATAACCCATCTGGGTGCGCCTGGGCTCCCAGGCGCGCCTGGGCTCCCAGGCGCGCCCTGGTGGGTTGTGCCCCCCTTGGGGAACCCCTCTGGTACTTCTTTGGCCCATCTTGTGTCTTATGGTCCAGAAAAAATCCACAAAAAGTTTCGCTGCATTTGGACTCCGTTTGGTATTGATTTCCTGCGATGTAAAAAACAAGTAAAAAACAACAACTGGCACTGGGCACTATGTCAATAGGTTAGTGCCAAAAAATGATATAAAATGATTATAAAATAATTGTAAAACATTCAAGAATGATAATATAACAACATGGAACAATAAAAAATTATAGATACATTGGAGACGTATCAGCATCCCCAAGCTTAATTCCTACTCGTCCTCAAGTAGGTAAATGATAAAAATAGAATTTTTGATGTGCAATGCTGCCTAACATGTTCATCACATATTATTTTATTTGTGGCATGGACATTTGGACTTTTATATGGTTCAAAGCAATAGTCTAATTTTGACATGAAGACTTAAATACTCAAGCATATCAACAAGCAACCATGTCTTTCAAAATATCAAAACTAAAGCAAGTTATCCCTAGCCCATTATGCTCAACCATTGATCCATTCATGAAACACACTCGAATACTAGCTATACCCAATGCTCAAGTACGATCATAGTGCCCCTTAGTTGGTGCTTTATAAGAGAAGATGGAGAATCAAGAAATAAAAATTGCATAAAGTAAAAGAAAGGCCCTTCGCAGAGGGAAGTAGGGATTTGTAGAGGTGCCGGAGCTCGAAGAGAAAATTGAGAAATAAAAACATTTTGGGAGGCATACTTTTCCCACCAACGAAAATGACTTAGAGTTCCCAACACTTTCCAAGCTAGAAATATCATAGGTGGTTCCCAAACAGAAAATAAAGTTTATTCATGTTTCCACCATACTTTCACTTTCCATGGCTAACCGTATCCACGGGTGCCCTCCGTACCAACACTCTCCAAGGAATTTATTATTTGACAACATAAAGTAAATTCACTTTTCATTTCTGGACTAGGCATCCCTAATACCTTTGTCATACTCTCGTGCAATGACAAGTGAATAAACACTCATCGTGAGAATAACACATCTAGCATGGAAAACATCGGCCGCCCCTCACCGCCTTGCGAGCGGTACGAACACACAAAAGAGAAATTTATTTTGAAAACTAGAGATGGCACATACAAATTTGCTTAGAAAGACACGGGAATACCACATATACGTCGATATAGTGGACTCATATGGCAAAACTGGTTTAAAGGGTTTTGGATGCACAAGTAGTGATCATACTTAGTGCAAATGAAGGCTAGCAAAAAGACTGAGAAGCGTCCAACCAAGAAACGAAAAATCTCATAAGCAAGCATTAAGCATAACTAACACCGAATAATGCACCACAAGTAGGATGTAATTTTCATTGCATAACTATTGACTTTCGTGCTTGCATAGGGAATCACAAACCTTAGCACCAATATTCTTACTAAAGCATAATTACTCATCAACATGACTCACATATCATATCATCATATCTCAAAACCATTACAAAGAACCAAGTTTATTTTGTCCAATGATCTTCATGAAAGTTTTTATTATATCCTCCTTGGATATCTATCACTTTGGGACTAATTTCATATGTTGCTTTTAGTAAGCTCAAACAAATATAAGTGAAGAACATGAGCATAACATTTCTTTCTCTCAAAATAATTTAAGTGAAGAAAGAGAGAATTTCTAAAAAAATACTAACCCCCAAATAAATTTAAGTGAAGCATGAGATCATTTCTTCAAAAATAACAAAGCACACCCTGCTCAAAAAGATATAAGTGAAGCACTAGGGCAATTCCATGGTTCTAAAAATTTAAGTGAAGCATAGGAGCAAGCATAGCATAATTTTTGGCTCTCTCAAAAAGGTGTGTCCAGCAAGGATTCAAGACTTAAAACACAAAGCAAAACAACCAAAGACTCATATCATACAATACGCTCCAAGCAAAACTCATAATATGTGACGAATAAAAATATAGCTCCAAGTAAAATATCAATGGTTGTTAGAAGAAAGAGGGGATGCCACTTGGGGGCATCTCCAAGCTTAGTTGCTTGCTAATTCTTGATATTATCCTGGGATGCCTCGAGCATCCCCAATCTTAGCTTTTTGCTAATCCTTATTCCTTCATCCATCGTAATATCATCCAGAACTTGAAAACTTCAATCACACAAAACTCAACAAAACCTTCGTGAGATCCATTAGTATAAGAAAGCAAACCACTACTATAAGTACTGTTGAAAACCCATTCATATTTTATTCTTGCATTATATATACTGTATTCCAACTTTTCTAAGGCAAAAACTCTTCAAAGAAAACCATAGAATCATCAAAACAAGCACACAACGCAAAGAAAACAGAATCTGTCAAAAACAGAACAGTCTGTAGCAATCTGGAAACTTCGAATACTTACGTAAATCCAAAAATTCTGAAAAATTAGGAAAACGTGATAAATTTGTTTATTAATCTTCTTCAAAAAGAATTAGCTCAAAATCACTCTCCTGTTAAAAATGGGAATTAGTTTCATGAGCACAAGAGTTTCTGTTTTTTCAGCAAGATCAAATCAAGTCTCACCCAAATCATCCCAAAGGCCTTGCTTGGCACAAACACTAATTTAAAGCACAAAAACACATCTAATCAGATGCATAATTGGGTATTTTATTGAAAACATCAAGAAAACAAAAAGCAAAAATATACAAGTTGGGTTGGCTCCCAACGAGCGCTTTCATTTTACGCCCCTAGCTAGGCATAATGCGAAGGATCTAAGTGTTGTCATTTTTAGTTCTAGATCCATAAGATGCCCTCATGATTGAGTCATATGGTGGCCTAATTATTGTTCTAGGGAAGTGTTTCATACCCTTCCTTAGTGGAAATTGAATTTTAATATTGCCTTCTTTCATATCAATCACGGCACCAATAGTACGTAAAAACGGTCTACCAAGTATAATTGGACAAGATGGATTGCAATCAATATCAATAACAATAAAAATCTATGGGCACATAATTCATATTTTCAAGAATAATAACATCATTAATTCTTCCCATATGCCTTTTAATAGTAGAATCTGCCATGTGTAAATTTAAAGAGCATTCTTCAATATCGGTAAGACCAAGCACATCACATAAAGATTTCAGAATTGTAGAAACACTAGCACCCAAGTCACATAAAGCAAAACACTCATAATTTTTAATATTGAATTTGATAGTAGGTTCCCATTCATCATGTAATTTTCTAGGAATTGAAACTTCTAATTCCAACTTTTCTTCAAAAGCTTTCATCATAGCATCAACAATATGTTTAGTAAAAGCTTTATTTTGTTCATAAGCATGAGGTGAATCTATCATGGGTTGCAACAAAGAAATACAATCAACCAAAGAGCAACTATCATAATTAAAGTCTTTGTAATCCAAAATAGTGGGCACATCACTAGTTAAAGTTTTGACCTCTTCAAACCCACTTTTATCAATTTTCTCAACAAGATTTTCACCCTCCAAATTATCGTGACGCATTCTAGCTAAAGTTGACTCTTCTCTAGTCCCTTTTTAATCAATCTTAATTTTACTAAACAAAGAATCAATAGAAGGAACATCAATTATTTTAAGATCTTCATCACTTTTATGAAAGCAATCCCTAGAAAATGCTTTTTCTAAAAAATTCTCTTTTAGCTCTAAGCATAGCGGTTCTTTTCTTACTTTCATCCCTAGAAACATAAAGAGCTTTAATTGATTCTTCAACCTTAGGCAAAAAAAAATCATCTTGAGAGTTTCTACATCATGAGAAATTCTATCAATACTTCTAGACATATCATCAACTTTATTCAGCTTTTCTTCTATCGTAGCATTGAAAACTTTTTGAGTATTGATAAATTCTTTAATATTATTCTCAAGATCAGAGGTGTTCCTATTATTATTATAAGAAGGATTACCATAGGAATTACCATAATTATTAGAGGAATTACTAGGAAAAGGCCTAGGATTAAAATTGCCTCTATAAGCATTGTTTTTGAAATTGTTTCCCGCAATAAAATTCACATCTATGGCATCACTATTTTGCTCAATTAAAGTAGACAAAGGCACATCATTAAAATCAATAGGAGAAATTTTATTAGCAACCAACTTCATAAGAGCATCAACTTTTTCACTCAAAGAATTTATTTTTTCTACCGAATTGACTTTTTTTACTAGTAGGAGCTCCTTTGGTATGCCATTGTGAGTAATTTGCGATAATATTGTCTAGCAATTTAGTAGCTTCACCCAAAGTAATTTCCACAAAAGTACCCCCCGCGGCTGAATCTAAAAGATTACGAGAAACAAAATTCAACCCCGCATAAATTTTTTGTATGATCATCCAAAGATTTAACCCATGAGTTGGGCAAATCCTTAGCATCAATTTCATCCTTTCCCAAGATTGTGCAACATGCTCATGTTCAAGTTGCTTGAAATTCATGATCTGGGTTCTAAGGGAAATGATTTTTGCGGGCGGAAAATACTTAGTAATAAAAGCATCCTTGCACTTGTTCCAAGAATCGATACTATTGCGAGGCAAAGAAGAAAACCAATTTTTTGCACGATCTCACAAAGAAAATGGAAATAATTTCAACTTCACAACATCATTGTCCACATCTTTTTTCTTTTGCATATCGCATAGTTGCATGAATGTTTTAAGATGGGACACGACATCCTCATTAAGAGTACCGAAAAATTGATCTTTCATGACAAGATTAAGCAAAGCATTATTAATATCACAAGACTCAACATTAGTGGCGGGAGGAGAAATCAGAGTGCTAATAAAATCATTGTTGTTGGTATTTGAGAAATCACACAACTTGGTGTTCTATTGAGTCATGATGACTACACAACAAGATTACACTCAAAAACAGATCTGACGAGAAAACGGCGAACAAAAAAGTGGGGGCGAATAAAACGACAAATTTTTGTGAAGTGGGGGAGAGGAAAATGAGAAGAAAATGGCAAATAATGTAAATTGCAAGGAGATGAGATTTGTGATTAGGAACCTAGTTGACGTTGATGACGTATCCCCAGCAACGACGCCAGAAATTTCTTTTGATGTTTGCTTGAACTACGTCAATATTTCCCCAAAGTGGAAGGGATGATGTGATAAGTCTCCAACGTATTTATAATTTTTATTGTTCCATGCTATTTATCTGTTTTGGATGTTTTGTATGCATTTATATGCTACTTTATATTATTTTTGGAACTAACCTATTAACCTAGAGCTCAGTGCCAGTTTTTTTTGCCTGTTTTAGAGTTTCGCAGAAAAGGAATACCAAACGGAGTCCAAACGAATAAAACTTCCACGATGATCTTTCTTGGACCAAAAGCAAACCAGGAGATTTGGAGATGAAGTTGGAGACGCAACAAGGCGGCCACGAGGGTGGAGGGGGCCCTACCTCGTGGGCCCCTCGGAGCTCTCCTGACCTAATTATTTTGCCTATATATACTCTTATACCCCAAAACCATCAGGGGGAGCCACTAAAACACTTATCCACCACCACAACCTTCTGTACCCGTGAGATCCCATCTAGGGACCTTTTTCGGTGTCCTGTCGAAGGGGGATTCAATCATAGAGGGCTTCTACATCAACACCATTTCCCTTCTGATGAAGCGTGAGTAGTTTACCACAAACCTACGGGTCCATAGCTAGTAGCTAGATTGCTTCTTCTCTCTCTCTCTCTCTTTGATTCTCAATACCATGTTCTCCTCGTTGTTCTTGGAGATCTATTTGATGTAATATTCTTTTGCGGTGTGTTTGCCGAGATTCAATGAATTGTGGATTTATGATCAAATTATCTATGAATATTATTTGAGTCTTCTCTGAATTCTTATATGCATGATTTGATATCTTTGCAAGTCTCTTCGAATTATCAGTTTAATTTGGCCTACTAGATTGGTTTTTCTTGCAATGGGAGAAGTGCTTAGCTTTGGGTTCAATCTTGCGGTGTCCTTTCCCAGTGACAGTAGGGGCAGCAAGGCACGTATTGCATTGTTGCCATCGAGGATAAAAAGATGGGGTTTTGATCATATTGCTTGAGTTAATTCCTCTACATCATGTCATCTTACTTAGTGTGTTACTCTGTTCTTCATGAACTTAATACTCTGATGTAGGCAGGAGTCGGTCGATGTGTGGAGTAATAGTAGTAGATGTAGAATCATTTTGGTCTACTTGATACTTGATACAGACGTGATGCCTATGTACATGATCATTGCCTTAGATATCGTCATAATTATGCGCTCTTCTATCAATTGCTCGGCAGTAATTTGTTCACCCACCGTATTATTTGCTATCTTGAGAGAAGCCACAGGTGAAACCTATGCCCCCGGGTCTCTTTTACATCATACAAGTTCTATTTTCCATCATACTAGTTTCCGATCTATTATTTTGCAATCTTTTACTTTCCAATCTATAAACCAAAAATACCAAAAATATTTACTTCACCGCTTATCTATCTCTATCAGATCTCATTTTTGCAAGTAACCACGAAGGGATTGACAACCCCTTTATCGTGTTGGGTGCAAGTTGTTGATTGTTTGTGCAGGTATTCGGTGACTTGTGCGTTGTCTCCTACTGGATTGATACCTTGGTTCTCAAACTGAGGGAAATACTTACTCTAGTTTGCTGCATCACCCTTTCCTCTTCAAGGGAAAAACCAATGCAAGCTCAAGAGGTAGCAGGAAGAATTTTTGACGCCGTTGCCAGGGAGATTTACGCCAACTCAAGTCAAGATTTGTCTCCCATCAACTTGCCAATTTCTGGCGCTGTTGTCGGGGAGATCTACGTCAAGTCAAGCCATACCTAGTACCCATCATAAACTCTCCTCTCTTGCATTACATTATTTGCCATTTGCCTCTCGTTTTCCTCTCCCCCACCTCTAAAACAATTTTGAAAAGATTTGCCTTTTCTTCGCCTTCTTCCCGTATGTCTTTTTGTGTGTGTTTCCACGTGCCTTCTATTTGCTCGCATCTTTGATTGCTAAAAATCTATTGATATGGATCCACTAAAAGTGTTCTACTTGGATCACCTTCGATCTATATGTGCTCGTGCTGAAACCCCAACTAGTTTAGTTGAGGGAAAACCTTTAGATGAGCATGCTAATTTTGTGCGTCACCATTTGTTTGAAAAAGGGAGACTCTTATGGAATCAAATAAATAGTTTGTTGTGTTATGCTTGGAATCTTTGTGAAATTTATGATTTTACTTGTTGCTCTAAGAACCCTTGAAAACACCTTCCCTACCTATGTGAGTTGATAATGAAATCTTATCTTCTTATGCAAAGGGTGTTTATAGTTACTATGATATCGAACAAATTGAGGAATTTGTTGCTTTTAAGGGTGCTTATGAAGTTTCTTCTTTGATTGAAAAGTATGATATTACTCTCTAAAACTCTAAAAAAAATTACATACTTAAATATTGCTATGAAAACTATGCTCATAATGTCTATGTCAAAGAATTTATTGAGAGAATGGTCGTTGCTTTGGAAGAAAATAATGATATGCATGAATCTATAGATAATTATGATTCTGATGATTTGATTGAAATATCCCTCGATGAACATGATGCTTGCTATTCTTGTGGCCATGATGCCGATATTTATGGAGATGAATTTGCTATAGTCCCTTATGTTAAACATGAGATTGTTGCTATTGCACCATACTTGATAGTTCCTTCGATGAAAAGCATGATTGCAATGATGTTATTATAAATTCTATTAATTTCAGTTGTGCTAGTAATATGCAAAACCCTAAGCTTGGGGATACTAGTTTTGCTATGTCTACTAGTTGTTGCAATGATCATGATTGGGGTGATTCTTTTTATGATCTTGAAAACTTATTTAAGCCCCATGATGAATATGAGATTGATAATAGTGTTTGAAATATTATTTAAAGTGGGTTTGGAAGACTGTCAACTTTAGATCCCACATATTTGGAGAATGTTCAATCTTATGAATTTTTTTGATAAAAGTGGGTTTGGAGAGGTCATGACTTTAGTTAATTTTAATCCCACTATTTTGGAAGAGTGTCAGCTTCACATGCATGTGAATCATGTTGATAATATGTTACGTGATAGCTATTTTGTTGAATTTTCTTATGATCCTACATTTAATTATTATGATAGAGGAAAATATGGCTGTAGAAATTTTCATGTTACTAAATTACCTCTCTTCATGTTGAGATTGCTATCGTCTCTTTCTTCTTCCTTGCATATGCTAGTTTTTGCTTGCCTTGATAATTTGTTTGCTTATAAAAATGCATAGGAATTATGTAAGACTTAGATGTGTTTGTCACGTGTTTTATGATGCTCTCCTTGCGCTTCAATTCTTGTCTTTCATATGAGTATCATTGAAATCTCAATGCCTAGCTAAGAGACTTTAAAGAAAAGTGCTTGTTGGGAGGCAACCCAATTTTATTTTTGTTCTTTGCTTTTTGTTCCTATTTAGTAATAAATAATTCATCTATCCTCTGGTTAGATGTGGTTTTATGTTTTAATTAGCGTTTGTGCCAAGTTAAATCTTTAGGATAGCTTACAATGATAGTTGTGTTGATCCTGCTGAAAAACAGAAACTTTTGCGCCCAGTAAATAATTTCCAGAATTTTATTGGAACGTGATTCTGATCTGATTATTTTTGATCTGGATTGGTGCATAAATATTTCTGGTCTTTCTAATTTTACAGAATTTTTGGAGTTACAGAAGTATTCAAGAGTTACATATTACTACAGACTGTTCTGTTTTTGACAGATTCCGTCTTCTGCGTGTTGTTTGCTTATTTTGATGAATCTATGGGTAGTATCAGGGGGTATGAACCATGGAAAAGTTGGAATACAGTATATATTACACCAATACAAATAAATAATGAGTTTTCAACAGTACCTTAAAGTGGTGATTTATTTTCTTATACTAATGGAGGTCATGAGATTTTCTGTTGAGTTTTGTGTTGTGAAGTTTTCAAGTTTTGGGTAAGGATTTGATGGACTATGGAATAAGGAGTGGCAAGAGTCTAAGCTTGGGGATGCTCATGGTACCTCAAGGTAATATTCAAGGACAACCAGAAGCCTAAGCTTGGGGATGCCCCGGAAGGCATCCCCTCTTTCGTCTTCGTCTATCTATAACTTTACTTGAGGCTATATTTTTATTCACCACATGATATGTGTTTTGCTTGGAGCGTCTTGTATGATTTGAGTCTTTGATTTTTAGTTTACCACAATCATCCTTGTTGTACACACCTTTTGGGAGATACACGCATGAATCGTGATTTATTAGAATACTCTATGTGCTTCACTTATATCTTTTGAGCTAGGCAATATTGCTCTAGTACTTCACTTACATCTTTTTAGAGCACGGCGGTGGCTTTATTTTATAGAAATTTATGAACTCTCTTGGTTCACTTATATTATTTTGAGAGTCTTTTAGAATAGCATGGTAATTTGCTTTGGTTATAAATTTAGTCCTAATATGATAGGCATCCAAGAGGGATATAATAAAACTTTCATATAAAGTGCATTGAATACTATGAGAAGTTTGATTCTTTATGATTGTTTTGAGATATGAAGCTGGTGATATTAGAGTCATGCTAGTGGGGTAATTGTGAATTTGAGAAATACTTGTGTTGAGGTTTGTCAGTCCCGTAGCATGCACATATGGTGAACCGTTGTGTAACGAAGTTGGAGCATGAAGTATTTATTGATTAACATCTTACTTTGATTCGGCGGTATTGTTGGAGGAAGCGGTCCGGACCGACATTACATGACCGCGTTCATGAGACTGGTTCTATCGACGTGCTTTTGCACATAGGTGGCTGGCGGGTGTCTGTTTCTCCAACTTTAGTTGAATCAAGTTTGACTACGGTCGGTCCTTGTTGAAGGTTAAAACAACACACTTGACAAAAAATCGTTGTGGTTTTGATGCGTAGGTAAGAATGATTCTTGCTAGAAGCCCATAGCATCCACGTGAAACTTGCAACAACAAAGTAGAGAACATCTAACTTGTTTTTGCAGGGCTTGTTGTGATGTGATATGGTCAAGACATGATGAGATATAAATTTTTGTATGAGATGATCATGTTTTGTAACAGAGTTATCGGCAACTAGCATGAGCCTTATGGTTGTCGCTTTATTGTATGAAATGCAATCGCCATGTAATTTCTTTACTTTATCACTAAGCGGTAGCGATAGTCGTAGTAGCAATAGTTGGCGAGACGACAACGATACTTCGATGGAGATCAAGGTGTCAAGACGGTGATGATGGAGATCATGACGATGCTTCGGTGATGGAGATCATGAGCACAAGATGATGACGGCCATATCATGTCACATATTTTGATTGCATGTGATGTTCATCTTTTATGCATCTTATTTTGCTTAGTACAGCGATAGCATTATAAGATGATCCCTTACTAAATTGCAAGGTATAAGTGTTCTCCCTGAGTATGCACCGTTGCTACAGTTCGTCGTGCTGAGACACCACGTGATGATCGGGTGTGATAAGCTCTACGTTCACATACAATGGGTGCAAGCCAGTTTTGCACACACAAAAACTCGGGTTAAACTTGACGAGCCTAGCATATGCAGATATGGCCTCGGAACACTGGAGACTGAAAGATCAAGCGTGAATCATATGGTAGATA
Organism: Triticum timopheevii; assembly: GCA_963921465.1. Taxonomy (NCBI): domain Eukaryota; kingdom Viridiplantae; phylum Streptophyta; class Magnoliopsida; order Poales; family Poaceae; genus Triticum; species Triticum timopheevii. Next base: position 130,469,582 of record OY997266.1, read on the forward strand.
TGATCAACATAGTGATATTCACCGTTAAAAACTACTCCATCTCACGTGATGATCGGACATGGTTTAGTTGATTTTGATCCCGTGATCATTTAGATGACTAAAGGGATGTCTATCTAAGTGGGAGTTCTTAAGTAATATGATTAATTGAACTTTAATTTACCATGAACTTAGTCTTGATAGTATTTTGCAAATTATGTTGTAGATCAATAGCTCGAGTTGTAGCTTCCCTATGTTTTTGATATGTTCCTAGAGAAAACTAAGTTGAAAGATGATAGTAGCAATGATGCGGACTGGGTCTGTGATATGAGGTTTATCCTCATTGCTGCACAGAAGAATTATGTCCTTGATGCACCGCTAGGTGACAGACCTATTGCAGGAGCAGATGCAGATGTTATGAACGTTTGACTAGATCAATATGATGACTAGTTGATAGTTTTGTGCACCATGCTTTACGGCTTAGAACCGGGACTTCAAAAATGTTTTGAACGCTGAGGGAGTCCTGGACTAGGGGGTGTCCGGACAGCCAGACTATCATCGTCAGCCAGACTCCAAGACTATGAAGATACAAGATTGAAGACTCCGTCCCGTGTCCGGATGGGACTTTCCTTGGCGTGGAAGGCAAGCTTGGCGATACGGATATGTAGATCTCCTACCATTGTAACCGACTCTGTGTAACCCTAGCCCTCTCCGATGTCTATATAAACCGGAGGGTTTTAGTCCGTAGGACAACACAAACATTACAACAATCATACCATAGGCTAGCTTCTAGGGTTTAGCCTCCTTGATCTCGTGGTAGATCCACTCTTGTACTACCCATATCATCAATATCAATCAAGCAGGAGTAGGGTTTTACCTCCATCGAGAGGGCCCGAACCTGGGTAAAAACATCGTGTCCCTTGTCTCCTATTACCATCCGCCTAGACGCACAGTCCGGGACCCCCTACCCGAGATCCGCCGGTTTTGACACCGACATTGGTGCTTTCATTGAGAGTTCCTCTGTGCCGTCGCCGATAGGAAGGATGCCTCTTCCCGTCTTCAAAGACGGTATCTTCGCCAAAGGAGCCTTGGCCGCCGGCCAAACTATCCGGTTGGGTGGTTTTCTCATGACCGCCTGTTCGGTCACCGCTTCGATGATGACCTCTTGGGTCATCAAAAGTAATCTTCACGTCAGCTCGGAATTCGCCGAGCAGATGGATCCGACAGAGCTGTCGTCCGTAAACGATTGGATCGCATCGCCGCCCTGGGAGTCGCTACAGACTACAATCAGATTGGGCTTAAAACCGATCTGAGAGAGATTAACTCTCCCCAGGTTACCCACCATGTTGCGGTGGTGGAGGAACAACGCGGTGACTCTTCTCCTATATTGAAAACTAGTCATGTCCGGGCTTCCGAACCCTCCATGCCGGATTCCCGCAGGGGGACGGACTTCGGTCAAGCACTGAACCTAAAGTCAGGCGTCGAACCGGACTCGTTGGACGACGTCCAACGATCCAAGCTTCCAAATTCGGAAACTTCTCGGCCCTCGAGCCTCGAGATGGGTAGGGTTCCGGACTTAATTCCACCCACCCACCCAAACATATGCGATCTATCTCAAATCCGGCAAGAGCCCGCTGAAACAGTACATCATTACTGGGCCAGATTCCTCCTGGTTATGGATAGGATAAAGGACTGCCGAGAGGAAAACGCAATTTCAATTTTCTGCAATAATTGCATGGACGAGGGAATCTTGAATGCCGTCAGTCGCCGTGAAATTACACGGTTCGCCGACCTGGCGTCCATAGTACGAAAGTACTATGCGATGGAGAGTTTCCGGAAAACCGAAACTAGATTTTGGGACAATCCGGCCCCGAATACAACCCTAGTCCGTAGCAAAAGGGTGCATCACACTCAGGCACCGGGTACAAAAACCAAAAAGCAAAAACCCCATAAAGGGCAAGGAACCGTACTGGAGGGATGGCTCAGCGGACCCTGTAAAATTCACAGTACAGAAGGCGCCACCCCAACACATAGCCTTCGAGCATGTTGGATATTGCGGCAGGTGGCCAAAAGTGGCGAGGAGCTTATAGCCCCGGAAAACCACTCCAATAGTACCAGTACGGTGTCAACAGTCTTCGAGACTTTCGCATCAAATAATGTGCGAAAACGAATAATCCGCAGCCTCGCCGAAGTCTACCAAGTAGCAACAACAAATCCATGGAGCGACACGGCCATCACCTTCAACGCCAGCGACGAACCTAAATTCGGAACAGCCCGAGCGCCAGCCGCATTGGTCCTCAGTCCAAAAGTGGACGACTTTCGTCTCACCAAGGTACTCATGGATGGCGGCAGCGGACTAAACCTCATCTACGAGGAAACTCTTCAAAAAATGGAAATAGACTGGAGCCGCATTGAGCGAAGCAGCACAACCTTTAGAGGAATAATTCCCAGCCGGGAAGCGCGCTGCACAGGAAAAATCACACTTGATGTGGTGTTCGGCTCACCGAACAATTACAGGTCCGAAGAGGTCACGTTCCAAGTGGCCCCGTTCAGCAGCGGATATCACGCTATATTAGGACGGGAGACATTCACATTTCAAGCCATACCCCATTACGGGTACATGAAGCTTAAGATGCCCGGGCCCGGCGGAACAATCACTCTCGCTAGTGATCCGGACATAGCACTCCGCGCCGAAAACAAGACAGCCGCATTAGCCCTGGAGGCACTATCCGAAGCCCTAGCGGCAGAAGAACTCACCGCGCTGCGCTCTACGGTGAATAGGGACGATGTGATACTTGATAAGAGATCCAAGTCCACCTCTTTCAAACCAGCGGATGAAATAGTCAAATTCCAGGTCCACCCAACGGACCCAACAAAGACGGCCTCCATCGGGGCACAGTTGAACCCTGATGTAGATGCCGCACTGCGAGAATTCCTTCGGGAAAATTGGGACATCTTTGCCTGGCACCCTTCAGATATGCCAGGAATCCCACACAGATGGCAGAACACAGCCTAAACATCCTAAAAGGATTCAAGCCAGTCAAACAGGCTCTTCGGCGATTTTCCGAACCCAAAAGATAGGCAATGGGAGAAGAGCTGGCCAAACCACTGGAAGACGGATTCATCAGAGACATCAAACATCCGGACTGGCTAGCAAACCTGGTAATGGTACCAAAGAAGGACAAATCCTGGCGCCTATGTGTCGATTTTAAAGACCTCAACAAGGCCTGCCCAAAGGATCCCTTCCCCCTCCCCCTCATCAACCAAATAATCGATGCTACTTCAGGGCACGATTCATTGTGCTTCCTTGACGCATATTCCGGCTACCATCAAATCAAGATGGCGGAAGCGGACCAAGCTGCAACGGCATTCATTACTCCATATGGACCATTCTGCTTCAACACGATGCCCTTCGGACTCAAAAACGCCGGCGCAACATATCAGCGCATGATTCAGACATGTCTGGCTACCCAGATCGGCAGAACAGTAGAGGCATACGTAGACGACGTAGTCGTCAAAACTAAACACGTCGAGACTCTAGTAGACGATTTGAGGCTAACATTCGACAACCTCCGAGCATATGACATCAAGCTGAATCCGGAAAAATGTGTTTTCGGCGTACCAGCCGGAAAGTTCCTGGGCTTCATTGTAGAGGAATTGAAGCAAACCCAGCCAAGATCCGAGCTCTGTCACAGCTAGATATTCCAAAAGACCTCAAACAAATACAAAAATTGACCGGATGTGTGGCGGCCCTAAGCCGCTTTATCTCCCGTTTGGGAGAAAAGGCATTGCCCCTCTATCGCCTCCTCAGGCGCACCGAACACTTCGAGTGGACGGATGCTGCCACGGCCGGACTCGAAGAAATCAAAGCCATATTGGCAACAAATCCGGTCCTGGCTGCGCCTAACCTGGGCGAACCAATGTTGTTATACATCGCGGCAACACATCAAGTTGTAAGCGCGGTACTCGTCGTCGAACGAGAAACAGAAGGGCACAAATTCCCTCTTCAAAAACCAGTGTACTACGTATCCACTGTCTTAACTCCCTGCAAGTCCCGTTACCCGCACTATCAAAAGATAGCCTATGCGGTGTTCATGGCATCCCGGAAGCTCCGACACTACTTTCAAGAGTGTTCGATAACAGTGGCCTCCGAAGTGCCCCTCAATGACATTATAAATAACCGCAACGCAACGGGCAGGATTGCAAAATGGGCCGAGCTCTTACCATTCGATATAACTTATAAACCTCGGCGAGCTATAAAGTCACAAGTCTTGGCTGACTTTGTCGCCGAATGGACTGAAGCCGAACTCCCGAAAGAGTACGGCGCATACTCCAACTGGATTATGCATTTCGACGGCTCCAAAATGTTGGCCGGCTTGGGGCCTGGCGTCGTATTGACGTCCCCAACCGGGGACACAGTCCAATACGTACTTCAGATAATGTACACGGACTCCAACAACGCAGCTGAATACGAGGCCCTCCTACATGGCCTCCGGATGGCAATCTCCATGGGCATTCAACGCCTAGAGGTGCGCGGGGATTCAAACCTCGCAATATCCCAAGTAAACGGAGACTTTGACGCCAAGGATCCGAAAATGACAGCCTATCGTAACGCTGTCCTAAAAATGTCAGCTCGGTTCGAAGGACTCAAATTCCATCACGTAGCCCGAGATAATAACCAAGCAGCCGACGTATTGGCACGCATCGGCGCGAAACACGACGCTGTCCCTCCAAACATCTTCCTGGAACGGCTCTTTAAGTCATCCGTACTATGGGAAGAAGAGTCCGGAAATAACAACCCGGAGGCAGCCGCACCACCCAATACAGAACAACCTGACATAATCGGCGATTCAGCCGATGAAATAACACCCTCAGCCGACGAAATAATGGCAGTAATCGCCCCGTGGACAGAGCCATTCCTAGCCTACTTACTCAAGCAGGAACTTCCCGAAGACCAAAATGAGGCCCGCTGCATAGTCCGGCGATCTAAAGCCTACAAGGTCCACGAGGGAGAACTCTATAAGAAAAGCACAACCGGAGTCCTTCAACGGTGTATCTTCGAAGAGGAAGGGCGAAACCTCCTGGCTGAAATTCATGCCGGGCTAGGCGGACACCACGCCGTAGCTCGGGCCCTTGTAGGCAAGGCATTTCGTACAGGATTTTATTGGCCGACTGCCCTGGCAGATGCTCAGGACTTAGTCCAAAGATGCGTCGGTTGTCAGCTCTTTGCTAATCAGAGCCACATGCCACCCACCGCCCTCAAAACTATACCCATTACCTGGCCGTTCACGGTCTGGGGGCTTGACATGGTTGGACCCCTTAAAGGGGGAACCCACAAGCAAAGTTACCTATTGGTCATGGTGGACAAATTCACCAAATGGATAGAGGCCAAGCCAGTTAAAATGGCAGAGTCCGGACCAGTGATAGACTTCATATCCGGGGTAGTACACCGTTATGGTGTCCCCCATAGCATCATTACCGATAACGGCACGAACTTCACGGCCGACGAGGTTAAATTATGGTGCAAAAATATGGGCATTAAGCTCGATTACGCTTCAGTCTATCATCCTCAAACCAACGGTCAAGTGGAACGAGCAAATGGTCTAATAATGAGCGGCATCAAACCCAGACTAGTGCGGTCCCTCATGAAATCTGACATGCACTGGGTAGAGGAGCTCGACTCCGTACTCTGGGGGCTGCGAACAACGCCTAACCGTACTACTGGATTCACACCATTTTTTATGGTATACGGCGCAGAGGTAGTTTTGCCCTGCGACATCATTCATGACTCACCTCGAGTGCGCATGTACGAAGAAAGAGAAGCCGAGCTGGATCGGCAGGACAGCTTGGACGCATTGGAGGAAGAACGCGATGTCGCCAAGGCTCGTTCCGCATTCTATCAGCAGCAGGCTCGAAGATATCAAAGCAGAGAAGTACGGGCTAAGACTTACAATGTTGGCGAACTAGTTCTACGCCTGCCGGACAAGAAAAAGGACAAGCTCAAACCCAAATGGGAAGGCCCCTTCATTATCGATCAAGTCCTGACCGGCGGAGCGTACCGTCTGCGAAATGCGTCGGACAACCGACTCGAGCCGAACCCATGGAACGCAGCCCGCCTCCGAAGATTCTATGCCTAGAGCCGGACTAAGAGTTCGTCCCCTCCCCCCGCCCAAACTCTTACACTTCAGCTGTCTTTTGTTTCTCTTTTTTCTCTCACCCCTTTTCATAAAAGCCCTTAAAGGCCAACTTGCGCATTGTTCGCACACACTTGATGTGCTAGCCGCACTCATTATACCTGGGGGCTTCTCTACCAGAAGCTTACTTATAGGGGCTTCATGCCCAGAACATGTGTCAAACTTCCACATGTACCTTTTATTCACCATTATATGCATCGATATGACTTAAGTTTTGGCCAAGCTGGGTTGCCTGGCTCCTGTGCTTACCCCTACGTTCCCAATTGTTCGGCTAGGAGGTAAAGGGAGCACCTCTGCGATTGTTACTGCCGGGTCAGCCGGATGTGTACCTCAGACTGGGTGAAGCCGAAAGCTAGCGTTCTTAAGGAAATATTCGGTCGGTGACTTGAAAGATGATTTTTTACCTATTTATTTATCTGCCCCCAGATGTTTTACTACTCTTTTCGCAGTTCGGACATGCACTTTAGGGCATGCCTCCCAGGGAAAGGAACCCTTAACGGAACTATTCTCCCTGGAAGATGTTTCTTACTAACCATGTAATATAACATAACTAGTTGGGCACTTGTCTGATAAAGCACTAATGACCCCTACGCCTGGTCTCCATGCATGTCCCGGTTGTTTCTTAACCGAGAAGGTATTCGAACACACTCCGGACTCTAGGGTCCCGAGGTTGAAGCGAAAAGGTCGGCAAAGACAAACGATCTACAATCCGGCTAGAAGGCATTTTACATGTCATTTTACAATACATTGTCAAATCGACTGACTGTATTCCTCCTCAATCCCGTCTAACAGGCTGTCTAATTTACAGTCCCGTTGGGAGTATTTAGCGGCCAACTCTACTTGGCCGTACACTAAACTCACAGGGATCTCCTTCCCATCGGGTCCCACAGGTCCGACCTCGGCCATGTGGTTGGGATCCGCCTTCTTGTACCGCGTCTTCACCATGGCCTAGGCCTCCCGGGCACCTTGGCGGTAGGCCGATATCTTCCATAAACGGAAGCGCTGCCGCGCTCCCTGAAGCTTCTCCGCAAGCTCCCCAAGGCCCTCGGGCAGGGAGAGGGACGGCCATAAAGCCTGGACGACACCGCTCATCGCCTGCCGAACTCGTTCGAGCAGTGGCACCAGCTCGGGAAGTTGATCACCCGTTGATACGGGCATCTCCTCTGCAGGGCGACCTGTGAGCACACCTACAGACATATTTCTGTCAATTGACTTCCTCGCCGAACTCTTCTTTTCAAAGGAGTTCGCTCAAGCACTTACTATAGATGCCGCGATGAAGCCGCTGATTCTCCTTTATGGAGCCAGACAGCTCGGCCCGAACACCCTTCAGCTCCTCTCCAAGCTGGGCGTGGGCATCCTGGAGTTTGTTCCTCTCCTGCTGCACCTTCGTCAGCACCCTCTCGTCGGCCTTTAGCTGGCGCAGTAGTTTTTGCTTGTCCGGATCCAGTCCGGCAACATCTGCAATATCATTGTCAGACTCACACGCACGCCGCACACCGATTATCTTTTTGAAATAATGTGTTACCAGGAGGGGTCTCTTTGCTTCCTCCTGCGGCAGCTAGTGCGGCCTCGAGTTGGGCCTTGCACTCTTGTAGCTCCTGGGACAATCGGGTATTCTTCTCTGTAAGATCCTGCACATCAAATGATCCTTAAATCAGTTATTCCAACTACTTTAAGTCTCGGGGGCTACTGGCATATACAACTATTAAAATCTCTTACCCGTATGTCTTTTACATACTGCTCTGTGGCTCTGGTCAAACCATCTTGAGCAGCACAGAGGTGCGTGTCCCCCGCGTTAAAGGCATTCAACGCCTCGGGGGAGAAGCACGCTTCACGAAAAACTGTCCGGCGGTGCCTATGGTTCATGGCGCTCTCCACCTCAGACCTGGTGGCGGACAGTCTGTCGGTATCCTCCGTTGGAGGAGTATCCGGCTCGCGCCTTGCGCTCGCCTCCCCCTCCAGACCAGGTGTTGGAGCCTGGCTGGCAGAGGCCAGGTTGGCAACCTCTACGCCCACAGTCCGGCGGGCGCTCTTTCTCCTGCAAAGGTCATGAGCATTCAAACACTTCCTAGGAACTTTGTCCTAAAATAAAACCGCGAGCTATACCGTTGCGGCGACGTTTCGATCCGCGCCGCACTCCTCTTCCACCTGCTGGGCCGGACTGACCCTTGTTGGCCAGCCGCCGCGGGTTCGGCTTCCTGCCTTGAAGGTACCTCCTGCGAGACACCATTGTATACGGTGGTCAGAAATACACAAGGACAAAAATAATGGTGTCGGGACTTCGGTCACAATCACCTGGGGAGCCGGAGATAGGCCGGGGTAGTCAGCCGTAATGGCGACTAGAGCATTATCCATGCTGAGCTGGTGAAACACCCCATCAATTAGCTCTACCTTTATATCCGGATCCTCTTCGGAGGATGGATCAAGGGATCTTTCTGGATCCTCGGGCTGTGGAGCCGGGCTATGTATGCTCTCCACAGTCCGGCGCAGATCCTGCGTAAAAACCGTAAAGTAAGGTACTTAATTTTGGAAGCGTGGGTCGGATAAATAAACGTCTGCTTACCCAGCTTCGAGGGTTGTTCATGGAGAACCCATTCAATGGGCTCGTCTGGAGGAAGTCCTCCTTCTCCCCCTTGTACAGGCCGGACAGAATCTTCACCAGGTCTTCGACCGATCCCGGCCCTTGGCAGCCATGATGAGTGCCATCATTCTCTCCGTTGAAATCCCACAAGGGGTGGCCCCTGTATTGCAGCAGCTGCACCCCCCGCATGATGCATGTGGCCATGACTCCAATCATGGTCAGTACGGAATGGGCCAGTAACCTTATCCGGCCCATCAAATAATGGATGCTCTTGTCCTCCTCCAGCTGGGGGCTCCGCGGACGCCAACTCAGGCGTTTCCTCAGAGGAGCATTGCTGAACTCCGGGAGGCCGATCCGAACAGGGTCCGGCAGCAGAGCGTCTTCTACGTAAAACCATTCGGAAGGCTAGTCTTCGGACGCCTTCTTAGGGGTTCCGGATGGATATCCGGTCCCGGCGATGCACCATATTTCGGCACCGCCCACTTGATATATGGACCCCTCGTGAGAGCGGGGTACGAGGCAAAATAACCTCTTCCACAGCGCAAAATGGGGCTCGATGCCCAGAAATAGCTCGCATAGAGCTACGAAGCCCGCGATATGTAGAATCGAGGCCGGCGTGAGGTGATGGAGCTGGAGTCCGTAGAACTCCAGAAGCCCGCGGAGGAACGGATGTACAGGAACTCCGAGCCCCCTTATCAGATAGGGGACGAAGCATACCTGCTCCCCTTTGTTGGGACTTGGGGTAGCCTCCGCTTGCTTCCCACCTTTGTAGGTGGCCAGCCCGGCTCGAACCGGAACCATAAAGGCCGGAGGAAGATATCCCTCCGCTTGGAGCATCACTAGCTCGCTGTGAGGGACAGAACATCTCCTCCAATCTCCTGGCAGAGGGCTGGGAGCGCGAGAGGAGGATCCACGTCGACAGTCCATGATGGAATGGATTTTTTGTCAGAGGCGCTCCGATGAGTACTCGCGGAAGGAAGATGGTGTGATTTGGATCTGGATTCTTGCCTCTCTTATAGGCAGATTATTTGCGCAGCTAGGGGGTAAAACATAAAAGATACCCTGGCTTTTCGCATTCGTGCGACGCGTGGAAGAAGGCCATTATTGGGCGTGGAAGCCAAGGAACGCAACGTTTACAAAAGAGCCGGACACTGTTCGGCAGGTACATGGAGCTTAAAGGAGAACCCGCCTTGCAACGTCGAAGACTATATACGCGCTGGACTTATCATCATTGAAGCCCGGTTCGGGGTCTACTGAGGGAGTGCTAGACTAGGGGGTGTCTGGACAGCCGGACTATCATCGTCAGCCGGACTCCAAGACTATGAAGATACAAGATTGAAGACTCCGTCCCGTGTCCGGATGGGACTTTCCTTGGCGTGGAAGGCAAGCTTGGCGATATGGATATGTAGATCTCCTACCATTGTAACCGACTCTGTGTAACCCTAGCCCTCTCCGGTGTCTATATAAACCGGAGGGTTTTAGTCCGTAGGACAACACAACCATTACAACAATCATACCATAGGCTAGCTTCTAGGGTTTAGCCTCCTTGATCTCGTGGTAGATCCACTCTTGTACTACCCATATCATCAATATCAATCAAGCAGGAGTAGGGTTTTACCTCCATCGAGAGGGCCCGAACCTGGGTAAAAACATCGTGTCCCTTGTCTGCTGTTACCATCCGCCTAGACGCACAGTCCGGGACCCCCTACCCGAGATCCGCCGGTTTTGACACCGACAAACACCATGAAGCATATGAGATGTTCCAAGAGCTGAAATTGGTATTTCTGACTCATGCCCGTGTCAAGAGGTATGAGACCTCTGACAAGTACTTCGCCTCAAAAGATGGAGGAGAATTTCTTAGCTAGTGAGCATGTGCTCAGAATGTCTGGGTACTACAATCGCTTGAATCAAGTGGGAGTTAATCTTCCAGATAAGATAATGATTAACAGAGTTCTCTAGTCACCATCACCAAGTTACTGGAACTTCGTGATGAACTATAATATGCAAGGGATGACGAAAATGATTCCCTAGCTCTTCGTAATGTTGAAATCAACGAAGGTAGAAATCAAGAAAAAGCATCAAGTGTTGATGATTAAACAAGACCACTAGTTTCAAGAAAAAGGGCAAAGGAAATAAGGGGAACTTCAAGAAGAATAGCAAGCAAGTTGCTACTCCCGGGAAGAAGCCCAAGTCTGGACCTAAGCCTGAAACTGAGTGCTTCTACTGCAAAGGGACTGGTCACTAGAAGCGGAACTACCCCAGATATTTGGCGGATAAGAAGGATGGCAAAGTGAACAAAGATATATTCTGATATACATGTTATTGATGTGTACCTTACTAGTGCTCGTAGTAGCCCCTATGTATTTGATACATGTTCAGTTGCTATGATTAGTAACTCGAAACAGGAGTTGCAGAATAAATAGAGACTAGCTGAGGATGAAGTGATGATGTATGTTGGAAGTGGTTCCAAGATTGATATGATCAACATCGCACAACCCCTATACTTTCGGGATTAGTGTTGAACCTAAATAAATGTTATTTGGTGTTTGCATTAAGCATGAACATGAGTAGATCATGTCTATTGCAATACGGTTATTCATTTAAGACAGACAATAATTGTTATTCTATTTACATGAATAAAACCTTCTATGGTCATACACACAATGTTGATGGTTTATTGAATCTCGATCGTAGTGATACACATATTCATAACATTGATGCCAAAAGATGCAAAGTTGATAATGATAGTGCAACATACTTGTGGCACTGCCGTTTAGGTCATATTGGTGTAAAGCGCATGAAGAAACTCCGTGCTGATGGGCTTTTGGAATCACTTGATTATGAATCACTTGGTGCTTGCGAACCATGCTTCATGGGCAAAATGACTAAAACTTCGTTCTTCGGAACAATGGAACGAGCTACTAACTTATTGGAAATAATACATGCTGATGTATGCGGTCCATTGAGTGTTGAGGCTCGTGGCGGGTATCGTTATTTTCTTACCTTCACACATGATTTGAGCAGATATGGGTATATCTACTTAATGAAGCATAAGTCTGAAACGTTTGAAAAGTTCAAAGAATTTCAGAGTGAAGTGGTAAATCATCGTAACAAGAAAATAAAGTTTTTATGATCTGATTGTGGAGGCGAATATTTGAGTTGCGAGTTTGGTCTTCATTTGAAACAATGTGGAATAGTTTTGCAACTCACGCCACCTGGAACACCATAGTGTAATGGTGTGTCCGAAGTCCGAACATCGTAACCGTACTTTATTGGATATGGTGCGATCTATGATGTCTCTTACCGATTTACCACTGTCATTTTAGGGTTATGCATTAGAGACAACTGCATTCACTTTAAATAGGGAACCATCAAATCCGTTGAGACGACGCCTTATGAACTATGGTCTGGTAAGAAACCAAAGTTGTCGTTTCTTAAAGTTTGGGGCTGCGATGCTTATGTGAAAAAACTTCAACCTGATAAGCTCAAACCCAAATCAAAGAAGTGTGTCTTCATAGGATACCCAAAGGAAATTGTTGGGTACTGTCGGTGTACTAAAGTAGGGGGTACCTTAGTACCCCGAACTTGTGCACGGGCAGCCGCAGCACCCCGCGACAAGGCTTGCCGGGCGCCCGCCAAGACCCTCCATCATTTCCTACTACTGCCGTTCAAGAACAAAGTATTAACTGAGAAGACAAAGGCCCCGGCAAGAGGAGCTTGCCGGGAAGGCCAACCAAGGCATTTCCAGAAGACTTGCCGCGACGCCCCGCGCGTCCCGGCAAGGCCCGACGGCCGGCAAGCTTGCCGGCACGACAAGAGAAGGGCCGCGGCCAGGCACTTGCCGCGGCAAGGCTGCCACCCAAAGTCCAGCGCACCCAGCGACGTGTCACCCCAGGGCCGTCCCAGGAGCACGTGGCGAGGCGTTGCGCAGCCATGCAGAGCGAGGTGGCAAGCGGAGCTGACAGAGACGCCATCGTGGCAACCGGTGGCTCACCTAACGGTCGTTTCTTTGCACTGTTGGGGCGACCAGACGGGCATTAAATGCCCTTGTCCCCTGCCGTCAGAGTTAGGTAGGGGACACTGTTGGTCACTGTTGTACCAACCTGCGTTTTTACCTTTTTACCCCCTCTTCCTACGCTGCCACCTGTTGGCGCCCCCTTCAGACTATAAAAGGGAGGCCCATGCGCACGTAGAAGGGGTTCGGTCCATTCGACACCCACAACACCACCATACGCTCGCGCTCTCGAGCAAGATCAAATACAAGCACAAAAGCAGCGGTAGGGGTTTTATCTCTCCGGAGAGCCCCGAAGCTGGGTAAAAATCGCCCGCTCTCCCCCGCGCGCCCGACCTCGATCTGCTCTGCGCACGACCTCCGCTCCCTTGCCGGACTAGAAGGGGCCCACGTGCCCCATAGGTGTTCGTGGCCGCACAGAGCTCGCCGTCGACATCTTTGGCGCGCCAGGTAGGGGCTGCATCGAGGTCGTGAGCATCTGATCCGGTCTCCGCGCGCGCTACATCAACGTCTTCATCAACATGCCACCGAAGAAGAAGCCTTCGGAGGTGGCCGCTCCGTCTACATCGATTCTGCCACCACCGCCGGAGCAAGCGGGCGGTGGAGTGGACGCCGGCGAAGGAGCGGGCGCCGACGGTGGGACTCACGTCGTCACCCGGTCCAAAAACAAGGCCCCGCAAGCGTCAGCGACCGTGCAGACACCACACCCTTCCCAGGAGGTGCAAGGTCGACAACGCCCCGGTGCTCCTAGCACCGTGCTCGCATTGGAGCAAGGCTAAGCTGGTGGGTCGCGGGACGTTCGAGGTCAGCATGCACGCCAGCATGCTGGCGCGAGTGAGGTATGGTCGCCCGGACGGGGTGTGGCACCTCCCAATCCAGTTGGGAGTCCGAGCAAATCCCGCTCCTCGCACCGTTCGTCGCCACCGCCACCCAAGACAGCAGAGGAAGCGCTGGCCCGAGCCCAGCTGCTTCTAGATTACCCTCCGGCGCCACACAAGATTGACGACTGGAGGATGACCATATACAGCCTCATCGGCTTCGCCAACGGCGACAAGCCCCGGCAGCCGAGCGCATCGAAGCCCCGGCAAGGCGCCCAGACACAAGCCGACGCCGACAAGACCACTGGGGGTGCCACCTCCGTGAACTCCAGCCCCGAAGGCCAAGATCGCCAGCTCGCCGGACCAACCCCGACGCCGACTCCACCGCGTCGTCGGACCCGCGAACTCGCCGTGACCAACGCCAAGTTCTCCAAGAACGGCAACACGAAGACGCTCGCACTCACATCGAGCGCCGGAGAGAAGCGCGACGTCAATCTGACCAGCGCGCCGGGCCCACCGTCGACGTGCACGCACCAGGGGAACCAGGCGACTTGCCGTACGCGGCAGGTTGCCCTGCGTTCACCCGCGAGCTGCGGCAAGTCCGGTGGCCCAAAACCAAGAACTTCAAGCCAGACGTGCCCGAGAAGTACGATGGCAGGATACATCCGTCAGAGTTCCTCAACATCTACACCATCGCGGTGCAGGCTGCCGGAGGGCGCGACGAGAAGATCCTCGCCAACTACTTCCCGCTGGTGCTCAAACCCAACGTCAGATCTTGGCTCATGCACTTGCCGGACGGCTCCATCTCTTCATGGGCGGACCTGTGTCATTAGTTTGTCGGCGCCTTCACAGGCGGCCACAAACCCCATGGCCAGGAGAGCGATCTGCATCTGCTTGTCCAGAAGGAGGGAGAGCCCCTGCGCAAGTACATACAGAGATTCAGCCAGGTGCAGCGCAACATCCCAGACGTCCACCCTGCCGCAGTTATCAGCGCGTTTCATCAGAACGTGCGTAACCGCAGGATGAGGAAGGAGATGGCGATGTGCAAGATCAGAGATGTCAGCGAGCTCTATGCTCTGGCTGACAAGTGTGCACCGGCTGAGGAGGGGAGGAAAATCCCCAGAGAGATTGCGGGAGCAGAAGGATCTGACAGTGAGGATGCCGCCCCGGCAAGGAAGAACCGGAGGCGGAACAACAGGAAGAGAAAGGCTAAGGATGTGCTAGCTATTGAGCATTCCGGCAACGGAGGCGGCTCCGACAAGGCCAAAGCTGATGACTCCGGCGAGGCTGTGGTAGCTGCCGACAAGCAGGATAGCTCCGGCAAGAGGTATTGCAAGATTCACCACACCAAGGGCCATGACCTCCAAACCTGTAAGAAAGTGGAGCAGATGGCAGAGCTACAGAAGGCTGAGTACGAGCGCCGCGACAAGGAGAGAGCCCAGGGAGGTGGCGGTGGATCCGGCAAGAAGCTTCCCGCCCGGGGAGGGCACCGCGGCAAGGCCAAGCCGCGGCAAGGAGACAGGCCTCCTCGTGGCCGCGACAAGGACGAAGATGAAGATGAGGATGATGAGATGGAGGAAGATGAGACTGATGAACAAGAGTTTCAGAAGGCAACAGAGGTGTTGTGCATCGACGGCGGCGCCTCTCTGCACACCTCGCACCGCCAACTCAAACAGTGGGTGCGAGAAGTGAACGCAGCGGAGCCGTCCGTCGAGTCGCGCAAGCCTCTGAAGTGGTCCAGCACGCCCATCATCTTCGATGTTGAGGACCACCCCGATCGCATCACTGCGGTCGGGTGCTTGCCGATGTTGGTCTCACCAACAATCCGCAACCTCAAGGTCACGAAGATGCTGGTTGACGGTGGGGCCGGCCTGAACCTGATTTCCTCCGCAGTGCTCAAGAAACTCCAGATCCCTGACAGCGAGCTTGAAGAAACTGGTACCTTCCAAGGGATAAATCCGGGAAGGAGCAAGCCGAAGGGGAAGATCACGCTGCCAGTGACGTTTGGCAGCGAGCTGAACTTCAGACAGAGAGGGTCACGTTTGATGTTGCTGATATCCCATTACCCTACAATGGGATACTCGGCCGACCAGCGCTTGCCAAGTTCATGGCAGCCTCTCACTACGCATACAATGTGCTCAAGATGCCTGGTCCGATAAGTGTCATTTCTGTCCAAGGTGACAAAAAGGATGCACTTATCTGCACCGACAAGATCTACCGGGAAGCAGCGGCCGCGGCAGAGTGCAAGCCGCTCACCACTGAAGCTCCCCGGGGGAAGAAGAAAGCCAAGTCCGGCAAGAGTAGCTCTGATGCCCACTCCGGCAAGCGCACCTCCCTGGAGTGCTGCGCTGCCGTCGAGGACGCACCATCGAGCTCCACCGGCAAGTACAAGAAGGCAAAGACAGCTTCACCAGAGACCAAGAAAGTGGCCGCCAAGGAGGACGGCACCGGTGGTACCTTCACCATGAGTGCCACGCTTGATCCTAAATAGGAAAGCGCGCTCGTTGCTTTCCTGCGGGCGAATGTCGATGTGTTTGCATGGCAACCATCTGACATCCCCGGTGTTCACAGGGAAGTAATTGAGCACCACCTTGCCGTCTGCCCTCACGCGCGGCCCATCAAGCAAAAGGTCAGAAAGCAAGCAATAGAGCGTCAAGAGTTCATAGCAGAGGAGATCAGGAAGTTGGAAGCAGCAGGCCTGGTCCGAGGAGTACTCCATCCGACGTGGCTAGCCAATCTAGTAGTCGTGCGCAAGGCAAACGGGAAGTGGAGGCCTTGCATCGACTTCACTGATGTCAATAAGGCCTGTCCCAAGGATCCATTCCCCTTGCCGCGCATTGACCAGATTGTAGACTCCACAGCAGGATGTGATCTGCTTTCTTTCCTTGATGCTTACTCAGGATATCATCAGATCTTCATGGCGGAAGAGGATGAGGAGAAAACCGCATTCATTACCCCATGTGGCACGTACTGCTTCGTACGAATGCCTTTCGGATTAAAGAATGCTGGTTTGACATTTGCAAGGGTAGTCAGCCATGCTTTTGAGCCACAGTTGCACAGAAATGTAGAAGCTTACATGGATGACATAGTGGTCAAGAGCAAGGACAAAGAGACCCTGATCCAAGATTTGGATGAGACCTTTGCGAATCTGCGCAAGGTCAACCTGAAGTTGAACCCCGAGAAGTGTGTGTTCGGAGTTCCTTCCGGCAAGCTTCTCGGGTTCTTTGTGTCTCAGAGGGGAATTGAAGCCAATCCCGACAAGATCAAGGCCATTGAGCAAATTGAAGCGCCAAAGCGCGTCAAGGATGTGCGAAAGCTTGCCGGCTGCGTTGCTGCTCTCAGTAGATTCATTTCCAAATCTGCCGAACGTGCCTTGCCATTTTTCAAAATCTTGAAAAAGGCAGGTCCCATGAAATGGACTCCGGAAGCGGAGGCTGCGCTGCAAGACTTGAAGAAATATTTGTCCTCCACTCTGACACTCGTCGCACCTAAGCCACAAGAGAAGTTACCGCTATACCTAGCGGCAACCAATCAAGTGGTTAGTGCTGCGTTAGTGGCGGAGAGGGAGGCGGACGATGAGCCAGCAGCCACAGCAAGCAAGTCCAGCGACAAGCAGAGGGTTTCTCCGACAAGCTCTGGCCCGGCAAGCCCTGATCCGACGAGTTCTGGCTCCGCCGAGGATGGATCTGTGCAGTTGCCGGAAGAAAAACAGAAGAAGAAGGTGCAGCGCCCAGTTTACTTTGTCAGCTCCCTTTTGCAGGGGGCTAGATCAAGGTACTCTGGCGTGCAGAAGCTGCTCTTCGGCCTACTCATGGCCTCAAGGAAGCTGCGCCATTATTTTCAAGCACATGAGATCACGGTTGTCACTCGCTTTCCGCTGAAGAGGATACTACAGAATCCAGAAGCAACAGGCAGGATTGTCGAGTGGGCACTGGAATTGTCAAGCTTTGGCCTCAAGTTTGAAAGCACTTCAACTATTCAGAGCCGGGCTTTGGCAGAATTTATAGCGGAATGGACGCCAACACCGGACGAAGAAACTCCGAAGAAGAGTATCCCCGTCAAGGAAGCTAGCAAAGAATGGGTCATGTACTTTGATGGTGCCTTTTCGCTGCAAGGCGCCGGAGCAGGCGTGCTACTTGTCGCTCCTACCGGAGAACACCTCAAGTATGTGGTCCAGATGCACTTTCCCAAAGAGCAAGCAACAAACAATACTGCAGAGTACGAGGGTTTGCTTGCCGGACTCAGGATCGCAGCTGAACTTGGGATCAAAAAACTTATTGTCAGGGGTGACTCACAACTTGTCGTCCGCCAAGTTAACAAAGATTATCAGAGTCCGCTGATGGAAGCATACATTGATGAAGTGAGAAAGCTAGAGGAACATTTTGACGGCCTACAAATGGAACATGTTCCAAGAGCGCAGAATGACATCGCAGATGGCCTGTCGAAATGTGCCGCACTTAAGTTGCCTGTGGAACCAGGGATTTTTGTGCTCAAGCTAACTCAGCCATCCGTCACACCATCAACTGGACAGAACAAGAAGAGGAAGTTGCCTGCCGGCGACCACTTTCCGGCCGAGCTCCCCGGAGCCGCCGCCAAGAAGGTTCCCAGGATCAACACAGAGGACGCTGAGGGGCAGTCCGCTCCGACAAGCCCCGGAGCTTGTTTCATCGAAGCAGACACTCCCGACAAGCTGTGTCCCGACACGCTTGCCGGGGAACATCTCGCTCCGGCAGGATCCCCGACCCTTGCCGTAGAAGCGGATGTTCCCGCAGCCGCGTTTGTGCCTTTAGTCCTTACTGTCGAGCCACAAGCTCCAGCCTGGGCACAGCCGATAGTCCATTTCCTTCAGACAGGAGAACTTCCCGAAGAGTAGGAAGAAGCGGAAAGAGTAGCCCGGCAATCCAGTATGTACCAGTTTGTCGATGACATACTGTACAGAAGAAGATTCAATGGAGTGAAGTTGAAGTGCATTTCCCGGGAAGATGGACAAGAGCTGCTGGCGGAAATACATGGAGGCATATGTGGTCACCACATTGGCGCAAGAGCACTTGCCGGCAAGGCTTTCCGGCAAGGATTCTTCTGGCCGACAGCCCTCCAGGATGCAACTGCACAAGTAACCAAGTGTGAAGCGTGCCAGTTCCATTCCAAACAGATTCATCAACCAGCTTAAGCTCTCCAAACAATCCCCTTGTCCTGGCCATTTTCGGTCTGGGGGCTCGACATCCTCGGCCCCTTTCCCTAAGCTGTCGGGGGCTTTGAGTACTTGTACGTTGCAATCGACAAGTTCACAAAGTGGCCTGAAGTGGAACCAGTGAGGAAGGTGACAGCACAATCAGCAGTCAAGTTCTTTAGGTCGATTGTTTGCCGTTTCGGGATCCCTAACAGGATCATCACCGACAATGGCACACAGTTTACGAGCCACACCTTCATGCAGTACGTCCAAGATCTTGGCACCAAGATCTGCTTCGCTTCTGTTGCTCACCCAAGAAGCAACGATCAAGCGGAGAGGGCAAACGCTGAAGTGCTGCGCGGGCTCAAGACCAGAACTTTCGATAGGCTGCATAAGTGCGGAAAGAATTGGATCGAGCAGTAGCCGGTGGTTCTCTGGTCGATCAGGATGACACCGAATCGAGCCACTGGCCAGACACCTTTTGCTCTTGTTTATGGAGCAGAGGCAGTTCTCCCCATGGAACTCGTATACGGATCGCCACGAGTGCTCGCTTATGATGAGCTTGAGCAAGAGCAGCTGCGGCAAGATGACGCGCTGCTCCTCGAGGAGGATCGTCTTCAGGCTGCTGTGCGAGCTGCTCGCTACCAGCAAGCTTTGCGCCGCTATCATAGCCGCAAGGTTAACGCCAGAAGCTTCGAGGAAGGCGACCTTGTTCTTCGGCGCGTTCAATCTGCCAGGAATTCAAACAAGTTGACGCCGAAGTGGGAGGGCCCTTATCGGGTGAAACGAGTCACTAGGCCCGGCGCTGTCCGCCTTGAGACCGAAGATGGCATTCCGGTGAGCAATTCCTGGAACATAGAACATCTTCGCAAGTTTTACCCATAAGGCGCGGTTGCCGGACCCGTTCCGGCAACCACCTTTTGTACAAGCCTTGCCGCTGTCGCATGTAACACTTTGTACAAAGCCGGGCGCAGCTCCCGTGCGTAAATAAAGTTTATGTGCACTGCACATCTTGTCAAATTTATTGCATCTTTATTTTTCTTGCATATATATCTGACACTTTGTGCAGTACTTACCCCCGGTAAGCAATAAAGAACCTCAGGGTCCTATATCATTATTTTCTCTTCTTTCTTCTCAAAAAGAAGATTCCTCCGCCCACAAGTTCACCGGGGGGGGGGGGGAGAGGAGACGATAAAAGTCGGGACCGGGCGCCGTTCAAAGGAATCTAGCCTTGCCGGGATGAAGAAGGCAGAAAAGCTAAGTAGCCAAAGTTTGAGCTTAGTCAATTTTGAATTTTTCGAGTTATATTCCTTGAACGTTTGTACCTTGTATGGAAAACCTGTGCGCGGAGGAATCGTCTCGCGGCTAAGTTGCGCCCTTGCGTTGTTTTCGAGCCCGCTCAACAATACAAGTGAGCCGCAACTAGCCCCGACAAGATTTCTTGCCGGAGGCAGCACCGCCAGCAGGCTGCTGACGTTCCGCACTCAGCAAGTGTGCTTGCGCCGGCAAGGTTCCTCAAAGCATAGGGTAAAAGCATACAAGGGATGCAACAGAGCAAAGGGAATAACATAGCAAGCAGTACCCAGAATAAAGTTATATTACAAGAATGACTTATTGTGGCACTGACCAAATTGTTCTCATAACCAAAATGGCAGCAGCAAGAAAAAGGGAGAAGAAGGGCGGCCTAGTCCGCGCGCCCGCTGTCGACCCTCCTGACCTCGTTCACCTTATCCATGATGGGTGCGACGATGGCCTTGAGCTCCTCAAGATCGGCGCCCTCCGGCAGCTTCTTGGTGACTCAGGAGAGGTCGATGCCCGGGTTGCGGAAGAGGACCTTCACCAACACCTTCTCCAGGACCCCGGCGCAGATCGCGCGCGACTCGTCGGCCAGTTGCTTCGGGATCCTCTCCCAGAGCTGCCGGAGAGCCGTCACCACATCCTTGAAGAAGAGCGTGAGCTTGGCGCTGGGCTGGAGATTCTCTTCAGTAGAGTACCCGAAGCCCGTCAAGTTCAGCTCCGCCAACTCCTCGTCAATAAGCGCGGCAATGTCGACGAGGCCCTCCGTCCAGAGCTCCACCGTGGTCTTGAAGGTGTTCCGGGTCTCGGCAGCCCTCGTCAGCAGCTCCTCGTTACCCTTGAGATCTTTCCTCAGGATATCTTCCCGCTTCTTGGCGGCGTCCAGCGTCTCCATCAAGGTGGACAATTTCAGCTCTAGATCAGCGCTCGAATCCTTGGCGGCGTTCAGCTCCTTGATCTTCTCGGAGAGCTGAGCTTGCAGGTCGCCGTGGGCGCGTGCATCCTTCTCGCAATCGCGCTGGAGTGCGGCAAGCTCCTCATTCTTCCTTGTCGCGTCCGCCTCCAGCTGCGTCACCTTCTCCTCTAGCTCCTTCCTGGCGGCTTCAGCAGCCGCAGCGGCATCCTTTGCCTCCTTGAGCGCCCCGCCAAGTGATTGTTCCCGGACGGCGAGCTCCTCGTCATGGCTGTCCAAGTACGCCTTCCTCTGTATCAGCTCACCGTCCCGCTTGGACAGCTCCTCGGCGGCGAGCCTCTGTTGCTCCTCGGCTTCAGCCTTCTCCAGGATGAACGCCTTCTTCGCCTCATCGAGCTGCGCCCTCTCCTCAGCAATGGACCGGAGGGCGTCCTGGTTGCGGCTCTTGAGCTCTTGCGCGTGTTTCTCTATATCAACTCCCGCCTGCGCGACAAGCGCTTCCCGGGACTCAAGCTTCGCTTGCCGGGCGCGGTAGAGTGACACCAGCTTTCGGAGCAGCTGCTCCTCCTCGAACTCGCCGCTGCTGCTGCTTGGCCTGTCAACCACTGCCAGCCTAGCAGAGGCAAGTACTTCTCCGTCGAACTCCTCCCCTTCAACCGGCGCCCTGGAGATCGATGCCCAGGGGAGCTTGATATACACGCCCTCGCCGGCTTTCAAGTAAGCGCCGGGCTGGGGCTCCTCGGAACCCAGCGCTGCGTCAGCGGCGGAGGGGTCGGCAGTTGGTGCAGCGCCTCGCGCTCCTGCGTCCTCCGGGTCGTCAGTGCGGTCGCCGGACCCCTCGCCAGCCCCTGTGCCAGCGGCCTTGGCGGCCTCTTCGCCGGCGGGCTCCTCCGCGCCTGCCTCTTCCTCATCAACGACGGCGTCCCCAGTGTTGCCGCGCCCGCCCTCCTCGCCGGTGGCCTCAGCTTCCATCGGGTCCCCAAGGGGAGGATCTGAGGGCAGGGAGAGGAAGGGGGAAGTCAAGCAAATACCCAAAAGAAAGAAAAGGGAGATCGGCAGAACCCAAGGGAGAATCCCCGACGAGGAGGGTCACCTGTGCTGGGCTCTGTGATCGTGGGCTCCACCACCGGGGGCTCACTGGTTCCACCCCTTGCCGGAGATCCCTCCCTTGCCGGAGAGGGCTCCCGTATCGGGGAATCGGCCCTTGGTGGTGTAGTCGAAGCCGACGACACCTCCGGGTCGGCCTCCGACTGCTCCTGGTGGGCCTGTTCTCCTCCTGTATACAAAAGAGTCAACAATCAAGATGTTGGCAGAAGAAGAAGCAACCATGCGCGCCCCACGACGGGAAGTGAATCAAGGCACTCACGCTGGGGGTTGTGCTGGGAGCTGCTGCGAGGGGAAGGGACTGGGTCCGTCAAAGTGGTCTCGGACGTACCTTCTGTCGCAGCAGCAGGATCGTCCTCGATGTTAACCACGGGGACCCTGGCCCTCTTCGCCGCCCTCTCCGCCAAAGTCCTGAGACGGAACAGAGGTTTGGAGAGAAACAGATTAGATACAAGACAAACAACAACCAGAATCAAGAGAAAGACGAGTACAGTATGGAGAGGGCCTTACTCATCCTCCTCCTCCTCTTCTTCATCATCATCGGAGCTCAGCGCGGAGAGGTCGAACTCCGGTACCCTCTCAGCGCGACGCGGCGGAGGAGTAGCCTCCCTCCGGCGCTTGCCGAGGGCTGCGGCAGGATCAGGCGTGGCGGCCCGGGAAGACCCCGCCTCAGTTGCCGGCGCGGCCTGGGACCCTCCCGCGGCAACGGTACTTGCCGCAGTGGAACGTGTCCCACGGTGCCGCGGCTGCTGGGCGGCCTGCTCCTCTGCCAGCTCTCCGACTCGACGGAGGAGCCTCCTCGGTCGGAATTGGGGCTGCGCTATGGGCTCCGCCTGCGGCAAGCTGCTCGAAGACGGCTAGCCGCTCGCGCCCTCGACGGGTTCGCCCGTTCCGGCCTCGACCTCCCCTTCGCCATCGCCTTCTCCGGCAAGTTCTTCCCGGGTGGCAAGGCTTGCCGCCGCAGCTGCATCCGCCTCCGCCAACGTGAAGCCAAACTCGCCCGCTGCGGCGGCTGCCGCTGCCTCTTCGGCCCTGCTAGCGATATACGCCAGCTCATCGGCTGTGGTGGCGCGGGTGAGGAATTTCTGCTCGTCGGAATTGACCGCCACCTCCGACAAGTCATCGAAGAATTGCTGCACGACCTCGGGAGCAGGTTCTATCCAGTTTGCACTTATCCCATGCGAGTCGCACTCTGGCATCATTGCGCAGATACGATCGCGCTGGGAATTATTGCACAAGGGGACGACGCCCTACGCCAACTGGAACCACTCTGGATGATTGGGGTCATGCTTGAACATCTCCCTCAGCATCGCGCCAAGCTCCATGACCGTGAAGTTGAAGTTGAGGCCTGGGCGCAGCCTCATGAAATCTGCCGGGCCGCTGAACTGCCAGGCGGGCCTCCCCCTCGCCTGCAGAGGGGCGATACGGCAACGAAGAAAATCCGCGCCAACCGCCCCTGTTGTAAGTCCGGCATGCCTGAGCCGGAGGATTCGGGTGGTAGCGATCGTCAGCTTGGCGTCATCCGACGACAGAGCACTCCAGTCGTTGCCACGCACCACCCGGGTCTTGCGCAGCTTAGTGAACGACGGCGGATTGGCATCACAGATCCAGCACCACTCCGCCCTCCACTCGTCCCACTTGCTACGGAGTTCGCCCGACAAGTACACCTCCTTCATGCCCATCCGGGAGGTCCAGGCGATTCCACCAGCCAGTGGCTCCCCTTTCTCGGCCCGAGGAGAGAAATAATGACGAAAAAGAGCCACATTGGGGAGGATACCAACGAAGTTCTCGCAGAGGTGTGCGAAAACCGCCATTGTCAGGACGGCGTTGGGGGTGAAATCAAGCAGATGAAACCCGTAGGTGTTCATGATATCGCAAAAGAAATCGGAAAAAGGTGGGCAGAGCCCGCAATAGAAGAACACAGGGAAGAAGTAGTACCCTTTGGGGCACTTTTTCGATTTGGAGGCCTCCGCGGAAAGCACCGGCGTGCGCGGATGCGCCCGCGTCTCCGTCGACCAGAAGAGGTAGAACTCCGCCCGCAATGCCTCCGGAGTGAGCTCGGGGGGGAAAAGCACCTGCTTCTTGCGCAGCGCCTCGAGCTCCAACGCCTCGGCCGACTTCACGGCCTTCGCAGCCTTCGCGGCCTTCGTAGCCTTCCCAGCCTTCGGAGCCATAGCGGAGGCAGTGGGAGGAGGCGAAAGCGACGGCGGCGACGGCGACGGCGGGCGGCAGAGCGCTGCTTTCTTCTCGATTCAGGAGACGGAGGAGAGCGGCGGAGCTTTCGGAGGAAGGAACCGCAAGTGGCGAAAGTGGGGGAACGGCCCCGTTTCCTCTGCTTATAAACGGGGGATGCGAACGTTACGCATTTCCTGGAGTTAAGTATTGGCCACGTTCTCTCCCACGACACCGCAATCGACGCGTGCCGTTGCGAGAGGACGCGGTGGACACGGAGTCCGATTTTGCGTGGGCCCAGGCCGCGCGTGCCCGTCCACTGTTTTGGGCCTGGCCCAACAACGCTCGGCACCGTGTATGGCCCAGGCCCGGGGGCTCCTGTCGGTGTACTAAAGTAGGGGGTACCTTAGTACCCCGAACTTGTGCACGGGCAGCCGCAGCACCCCGCGGCAAGGCTTGCCGGGCGCCCGCCAAGACCCTCCATCATTTCCTACTACTACCGTTCAAGAACAAAGTATTAACTGAGAAGACAAAGGCCCCGGCAAGAGGAGCTTGCCGGGAAGGCCAACCAAGGCATTTCCAGAAGACTTGCCGCGACGCCCCGCGCGTCCCGGCAAGGCCCGACGGCCGGCAAGCTTGCCGGCACGACAAGAGAAGGGCCGCGGTCAGGCACTTGCCGCGGCAAGGCTGCCACCCAAAGTCCAGCGCACCCAGCGACGTGTCACCCCAGGGCCATCCCAGGAGCACGTGGCGAGGCGTTGCGCAGCCATGCGGAGCGAGGTGGCAAGCGGAGCTGACAGAGACGCCATCGTGGCAACCGATGGCTCACCTAACGGTCGTTTCTTTGCACTGTTGGGGCGACCGGACGGGCATTAAATGCCCTTGTCCCCTGCCGTCAGAGTCAGGTAGGGGACACTGTTGGTCACTGTTGTACCAACCTGCGTTTTTACCTTTTTACCCCCTCTTCCTACGCTGCCACCTGTTGGCGCCCCCTTCAGACTATAAAAGGGAGGCCCATGTGCATGTAGAAGGGGTTCGGTCCATTCGACACCCACAACACCACCATACGCTCGCGCTCTCGAGCAAGATCAAATACAAGCACAAAAGCAGCAGTAGGGGTTTTATCTCTCCGGAGAGCCCCGAAGCTGGGTAAAAATCGCCCGCTCTCCCCCGCGCGCCCGACCTCGATCTGCTCTGCGCACGACCTCCGCTCCCTTGCCGGACTAGAAGGGGCCCCCGTGCCCCATAGGTGTTCGTGGCCGCACAGAGCTCGCCGCCGACAGGTACACCTTCTATCACAGATCCGAAAGGCAAAATATTTGTTGCTAAAAATGGATCCTTTCTAGAGAAGGAGTTTCTGTGGAAAGAAGAGAGTGGGAGGAAAGTAGAACTTGATGAGGTAATTGTACCTTCTCCCGAATTGGAAAGTAGTTCATCACAGAAATTAGTTCCGGTGATTCCTACACCAATTAGTGAGGAAGCTAATGATGATGATCATGAAACTTCATATCAAGTTACTACCAAACCTTGTAGGTCTTCCAGAGTACGGTCCGCACCAGAGTGGTATGGTAATCCTATTCTGTAAGTCATGTTACTAGACCATGATGAACCTACGAACTATGAGGAAGCGATGATGAGCCCAGATTCCACGAAATGGCTCGAGGCCATGAAATCCGATATGGGATCCATGTATTAGAACAAAGTGTGGACTCTGGGCTCATCATCACTGATAGAAAATAAATGGATCTTCAAGAGGAAGACAGATGCTGATAGTAGTATTACTATCCATGAACCTCGACTTGTTGATACGTCTCCGTCATATCTATAATTTTTGATTGTTCCATGCCAATATTATTCACTTTCATATACTTTTTGGCAATTTTTATATTATTTTTGGGACTAAGTTATTGATCCAGTGCCCAGTGCCAGTTACTGTCTGTTGCATGTTTTTTGTTTCGCAGAAACCCAATATCAAACAGAGTCCAAACGGGATAAAAACGGATGGAGATTTTTTTTGGAATATTTTGATTTTCGGGAAGTAAAATCAACGCGAAACGGTGTCCGAGGTGGTCACGAGGTAGGGGGGCGCACCCTACCCCCCCAGGCACGCCCCTGACCCTCCTGGTCCACCCGTAAGGTGGTTGACGCTCTTCTTCTGGCACAAGAAAGCTAATTTTATGAGAAAGATCTGGGCGAAAGATTAACCCCGATCGGAGTTACGGATCTCTAGATATTTAAGAAACGGTGAAGGGGTAGAATCTGGGAACGCAGAAACAGAGAGATAGATCCAATCTCGGAGGGGCTCTCGCCCCTCCCAAGCTAAGGGAGCCAAGGACCAGAAGGGAAACCCTTCTCCCATCTAGGAAGAAGGTCAAGGAAGAATAAGAAGAAGGGGGGACCTCTCCCCCTTGCTTCCGGTGGCACCGGAACGCCGCCGGGGGCCATCATCATCACCGCGATCTTCACCAACACCGCCGTCATCTTCACCAACATCTCCATCACCTTCCCCCTCTACACAGCAGTGTAACCTCTCTCTTACCTGCTGTAATCTCTACTTAAACATGGTGCTCAATGCTATATATATTATTTCCAAATGATGTATGGCTATCCTATGATGTTTGAGAAGATCTGTTTTGTCCTAATGGCTATTTGATGATCGTGATTGGTTTGAGTTGTATGTTTTATTATTGGTGCTGTCCTATGGTGTCCTCCGTGTCGCGGAAGCGTGAGGGATTCCCGCTGTAGGGTGTTGCGATACGTTCATGATTTGCTTATAGTGGGTTGGTGAGTGGCTGAAACACAAACCCGAGTAAGAGGGATTGTTGCGTATGGGATAAGGGGACTTGATGCTTTAATGCTATGGTTGGGTTTTACCTTAATGAATCTTTACTAGTTGCGGATGCTTGCTAGAGTTCCAATCATAAGTGCATATGATCCAAGTAGAGAAAGTATGTTAGCTTATGCCTCTCCCTCAAATAAAATTGCAATAATGATTACCGGTCTAGTTATCGATTGCCTAGGGACAAATAACTTTCTTGTAATAAAAAGCTCTGTACTAATACTTACTTTATTGCATCTTTATCTAAACAGCCCCTAGTTTATATTTATGCATTCTTTACTTTCTTGCAAACCTATCCTATCACACCTACAAAGTACTTCTAGATTCATACTTGTTCTAGGTAAAGCGAATGTTAAGCGTGCGTAGAGTCGTATCAGTGGCCGATATGACTTGAGAGAGTATTTGTTCTACCTTTAGCTCCTCGTTGGGTTCGACACTCTTACTTATCGAAAGAGGCTACAACTATCCCCTATACTTGTGGGTTATCAAGACCTTTTTCTAGCGCCGTTGCCGGGAAGTCATAGCGTGGGGTGAATATTCTCGTGTGTGCTTGTTTGCTTTATCACTAAGTAATTTTTATTTGTTGTTCTTAGTTGTTCTTTATCTTTAGTTATGGATATGGAACACAAAATACCAAAAAACTTAGAGGTACTTGCTACTCATGTAGATGAAGTAACTCCTAAAAACCCCGATTCTTATTATGTGAGAGATATTATGTACTACTTTGATAATCCTGAGAAAACCCCATTCAATTTTATAATGGGAGACACGTTGGATCAACGTGAATACTTTAGGGATTATCGCTCGACACAAAAAGGGAAACTATTATGGGATCAATTTATTATGTTGCGTTGGTATGCCTGGAATCTATGCTTGAGATATGATATTACTTGTTGCTCTAGGATGGAGGCTCCACACCTCCCCTTTTCATGCAAATTTAACGATAATGAAACCTTAGCTTCTTATGCTAATGGTATATATGATTACTATGATGTGGAACAAATAGAAGAATTTGTTGCTTTTAAGGCTGCCTATGATATTGAAGCTTTGTTTGAAAAGTATGAAGCTTTAGATGATGATGCTGATAGGCCTGAAAATCTTGCTATACTTAGATATTGCTATGTAAATTATGAATACTATTACTATATTAATGCATTTATGAAAAAATTCTCCGCTGTCCAAGAAGAGAATAATACTTTACAGGAATCTATGGAAGAAGAAATTGATGAAACTGTGAGCTCATTGGATGAAAAAGATGATGAGAGCGAAGAACAAAAGGAGGAAGAGCGGATTGATCACCCGTGCCCACCTTCCAATGAGAGTAACTCTTCAACTCATACAATGTTTAATTCCCCTTCGTGCTTACCAAAGGATGATTGCTATGATGGCTATTATGATCCCTTGAATTTGTTTGAAATATCCCTTTTTGATGATGCTTGCTATGCTTGTGGCCAAGATGCCAATATGAATTATGCTTATGGAGATGAACTTGCTATAGTTCCTGTCGTGGAATTGTCATGTCAGATGTCCTCATGAAAGGACTTAGTTGTGGAGCCATCGCAATTAGGAAGCTTGAAGGGGTTAATCGGGACAAAGGACACGAGAGGTTTATACTAGTTCGGCCCCTTACGGTGAAGGTAAGGCCTACGTCTAGTTGGGTTGGTATTGATGTTTCAATGACCAGGGAGCGAGATACGCTATGCCCGGCTCTTGATCAGTTGTTTCTTGCCCTAAGCCGCCAGCAGGTCATCCCCTTATATACACGGGTTGACGCCCTCTGGCTTACAGAGTCCCGGCCGACTTATAAACAGTGTCCGGCTCGGTGACTAGTTAAATCTACCTTATGATACAAGTCATGCCACTATGGCGGTTTACTACAGCGGGCCTTAAGTCGCCTGTGGGCCTTAAGCCCTTTATTGAACCGCCATCTTCATTCTTGGTCTTGGGCTTCTTTCTGGTGAGTCTTCTTTGCGTAACTCGGCCCCTCCTGGGTGGCTTACACAAATAGTTATATCCCCAACATTAGGCCCCAGATTGATTTGAACCGGTTCATGTCAATCTTAAAATACCTTAAGAAATAAATCTTCAGTCTTCTGACTATGCAAAAGGTTTTCTTTAACCCGCCATGACGTCATCTTTTGGATCCGTGTTAACCCGCCGTGACGTCATCTTTTCTTAAATTCTTTTTTTATTCCACCGTATCCTCCAACGGATCTCTGCCTTTATTGACTGTTCCGAAAACCGAGGCGTCAGGGACATTGGATAATAACTTTTATCTCCTTGTTTCCTGCGCCGTCTCAGTTATCCTTTCCTTATAAATAGGCGCGACCTAGGTCTTCCCATTCTCCTCCTTCAGTCGTCTTCTTCCTCTCGCAGCTTCTCTGTCGCTCGAGCTCTGCCGCCGCCGCCGTCGCAAATGTTCTCGTCTTCACCAACTCAGGACGCTACATCAACCTGGTTTGACCAAAGAAACGCGACGACCCTCCGCTGCAACCCTGCATCCGTAAGTCTCCTCTTTCCTGCTTCTTAGATCCACATTAGGACCTTCGAGTTCTTCGCGTTCTTCGCTGTTCAGTAGTTTCCTTTCATTGATTTCATCACCCCCGCTCTTCTTGACCTTGAAGATGGTAAAAAACTGATGCAGTAGATTTTCCGCACCTATTTTGAATGCAAATAGATCCCTTTCTGTCACACAGAGGCCCCATTCAAGCCATTGAGCTTCATCTACACCGGTCTTAGGTCTATAAATATTTCTTGCTAGAACAGCTTTTTGATCTCAAATAACAGTGGCAGATTATGAAACCTGTTTGTATCACCCGGGAAACTACTTCTGTCAAATACCCTTAAACACAACTGTCCATGTAGCCGGCTTAAATAAATGACGCTGATCTGTGAGCCTTGCTTGCTTCTCATGACCTTAAGAAGTTTGAACTGCTTTTGATACATGTAGCGGCTTAAATACTGTTGCATAGTTATCCTTATATCATTAGGCCCCTTCTTAAGCCGCCTCCTTGAATAATTAAGATATTTTCTCTCAGGTTAAAATTAAACCGGAACCTCTTATTTTGTCGTAGGCCAACTGTTGTCATGGCACCTAAGGCAACCAAGGCCCCTGTGACCTGCAATTGGGTCCCATCCATAGTCACTAAGAGTAAACTGTCTGAATTTGTGAAGTCTGGCCATCTGCCATAAAAGGAGGTCATGTCTTATCATGCCCCTGACCCGTCTGAAGAGAGGCCTCAACCCAAAGAAGGGGAGGTAATAATTTTCACGGATCACATGAACCGGGGATTTGCCCCTCCCGGCTCAAGATTGTTCAGGGAGGTTTTGAATTTCTTTGATCTTAGACCTCAAGACATTGGACCCAATTCTGTGTCAAATATTTGCAATTTCCAAGTCTTCTACGAGGTGTACCTGGGAGAGGAGCCAAGTCTGCTTTTGTTCAGAGAGCTTTTCTACTTGAACCGGCAGAATGAACGTGCCAACGGGCCTAGTCTTGATCTTGGCGGCATCTTGATTCATCGGCGGAGGGATTGCCTTTTTCCTTACGCTGAACTGCCGAGTCATCCAAAAGATTGGAATTATACGTGGTTCTATTGTCAGGACACTTCACCGGCTGATGAGAGCCCTCTGCCCGACTTCCGCGCCCTGCGGCTTGAGTCCAACCATCCGCTGGCGGATAAACTGACTGTTGTCGAGCGTCTGCCTCTCAATCCCACCATCAAGAAGATCAAAGCTCTTTTGGGAAACGGCTTAAACGACATCGATCTAGTCCGAGTCTGGGTCACTTGGCGAGTACTTCCATTAAGCCGCCGTTCCGGCTTAATGTGTACTTACACAGGCGAGAAGGATGATCCACTGCATCATAGTCCTGACGACTTACCAGATGATGTGGTGGATGCTACAACCCAGTCACCGCTGAAGGAGGGCACTGTAACTAGTAATGCCTTCGGCTTACTCCCTTCTGCAAGAAGAACCCGGCCCGTGCAGTGAGTTATCAATCTTAATAAATACTCTTTGCTATGTTATACCTTATTTGTACTCATAGTTCCTTATCCTTTTCCACAGGCCGATGACAACTTCTGGAAGGTCAAGTATGACCATGAGGCTGCCAAACAAGCCAGGACAGCCAAGAAAACCGAAAGGAAAGCCGCCAAGATGGGAACCTCAAAGAAGAAGAAACCCAGCGCCTCCGATTTATTCAAATTGGATGATACTTCTTCGGATGATGAAGAGGTAATCCTTTAATTTTCTTAACTCCTTTGTCGTTATTTTACTGACATTCTATCCTTTCAGGAGGATACGGGGAACAGTCAAGCAGTTGACGAAGAGGTAACTATAATCTCCTCCGACTCAGAGCCTTTGCCAAAGCAAAAAATCCAAAGGGTGACCCGGAAAGTAAGATTTTCACATCCTCTAGCTTATCAAGATCCTCAATTTCTTTTGAAGCAACAACAGCTTAAAAACCGGAGGCAGACCTGGACCAACAAGGATGCAGAACTCTCCTCTGTCTTACCTGATGTAACTAGGAAGCGTCGGACCGAGGTTATCTCCGATTTATGTTCTGTTTTACCTTTGGCGGGTTTAATTCGCCAACCTCTCAATTCATCTGACTCTAATTATCAGGATACCTCTCCTTCCTCTGGCGAGTCTATGCAATAAAACATGCCGGCTTCCAAAACTGCTCCCGGGTAATGTAACCTTATTTACTTTAGGCTTTACCTTACTTATGCTTTAGTATTCATCCTTCTACCTTTATTGACAGCATGCAAGTGAAGCCCAGCAAGAGGGAAATGAAGAATAAGCCGTCCCAAGACCCGATTGTTACTGAACCGGCGCTTGACATGTCTGCTCCTGACAGCTCCACCCATCACCCACCACCTGAACCGTCTTCTGACATACCGGTGCCAACCTCTGACCCGCCTGCCGAAGATGCTATCAACAGCTCTGATAATCCGGAAGCTCCTAGCCCGGTCAAGACGACTGACCCGAAAGTTGAATTTCTGAAAAGTCAATTTGTTGAACTGGGGCGGCCTACTGTCCTTGCCAAATGTACTGCCAAGGAAGAACTTGCCGAACGCCGAAAGGCCAAGTAGGACATTACTGATTATACTCACTTAAGCATTGGTGATATAGTCTCGGGCTATCAGAATCAAGTCATAATAGTCGTGACCTAGAAATTGACATGGTGAAACAAATACAGCACAAATCTGAGGTATAACTTATGCTATTTCCTAAATCTTACTTACTGTACCAGCCCCCAAGTCTATTGCTTATGAATGAATGTGCTGTAGACTTAAAAATCTTCTTACTGTTGGTTTGTCCGGTTTAAAGAGAATATATTTAACCCGGTGATAGCATGATACTTTGAACTTGCGATACACATTAGCCCCCAAGTGCCAAGTATCTTTACTTGTAAAATGCTTGGGACTTAATATGCATGACCCGGATTTGTAGGTTAAAAAATTCTTTAACATACATTAGCCCCCAAGTGCCAAGTATCTTACTTGTAAAATGCTTGGGACTTGAATGTTACCTTACCATGATCCTTACCATAACCTGGTATCAATGCAGGCCACCATAAGTCAATTTGAGTCGGAGCTTGCTGACCTGAAGAGCCGGCTGAAAACTCAAGAACTTGAAACTCAGAAGGCCAACTCCAAATTTGAATTCAGTGTCTCTGAACAAGAGAAGTTGAAGAAAAAATTTGAGTCAGAGAAGAAAATCTAGGCTGATGAGAAGGCTTCACTGGTGACTCGGGCCGAGACGGCAGAAGCATCTCTTGCAGAGGCAACAACTGAGCTGTCTGACTTAAAACGGCAGATATCCCAAATGGTCTCAGCCATCTTTGGTAAGTTACTGTACAAAACCTCAAACATTGTAATCTTTCAGTGACTATTGTAATCGTTATCTCCGAATCACTGTTATACTTGTGAACACACAGGCCCCAGGAGCACCAACCTCAAGCAGAGCATGCTGATCAAAATTAAGGCGGTTTACACTTTAGTGGAACAACTGTACTCCGGGTCACAACGTGCCTTGGCCGTTGTAGCCTTATCAAATACCACTCCCCACCTTCTGCAAGACGTGCTGAAGCATCTCGTTGTGCTACCTCAGCGAATTCAGGATTTAAGGCGGGCATCTTCAAGAGCCGGGGCCGTGGCCGCATTGAGCCGGGCAAAGGCATGGATGCCAGAGCTAGACCCGGCTGACCTCGCTCTTGGATACCCGAGCCTGAAGGAGGACGGTACTGTATTTGATGATCACGATTTCACTGCCTGTGTCAAAGTCATACGTCCCGTGGCTACCCTTATTGGGAATGATACTAATCTTACCAAGTATTCGCCGGGCTATGATAGTGAGAACCGGAGAATTCCAAACATTCCATATGATCAAGTCAGCCTGATCCCTCCAATGCGTAAGCATACTTTTGCCCCTGAAGTGGACCCAGTCGGTTTAATAGATGATGAGGCTGAGTTTGAAGCCTTGAGTGGCATTGACTGGGCCTCGTCAACCTTCCAGGACAAAGCAACCGACGGAGAGGTGGAGAAGGATAACCCGGAGTCATCGAGCCCGCCGAAGGAATGAACCGCCAGGCGTTTTATAACTTTGCAAAAAACAATGCTTCATTTATTCAGACCCAGGAAGTCTTGTAATAGGGTAGTAAAAACTTCTCAATGTTTGTAATGCCTTTGTGCATGTTCCTGGTGCTTAATACTTTCGTAAGCCGCCATCGCTATATGTTTCTGGCTTATGTTGACCGTTTATTTCCTTGACGTTTAACTTTGCTTTGCCTTATCCTGCACATAAAACAAGCAAAATTTCCTTGGCGGTTTATCGCGTCGGGGGTTACATAAAGTATTGATAACCCAGAACATGACCCAACGACATCATATACAGGCCGGTTTATGATTATATTTGTTAAATATAATCACAATAGCATACCTGCGATCCCTTTGATAATCTTCCCTGCTCATATGATGTTTACCTGGCACTTATCAACCTGGGGTAATCAATATTAAACCGGAAGAAAAAACCATCTCATAATGTTTTCAAGAAGGTCTCAAGAT
Source organism: Triticum timopheevii (assembly GCA_963921465.1). Classification (NCBI taxonomy): domain Eukaryota; kingdom Viridiplantae; phylum Streptophyta; class Magnoliopsida; order Poales; family Poaceae; genus Triticum; species Triticum timopheevii. Next base: position 130,503,727 of record OY997266.1, read on the forward strand.
AGTCAAAATAATTTATCCTTTTGTTGGATGATAAACACCATTTACAGGCTTCTGATTCGAATACGATCAGTAAACCATTCCAAAGGGGTTAAGCTAAGATTCGGATACGATCATATAGCCCCCAGTGGCTTTGGCGATGCCGATCAAGTGGGTATCGACAACTATGTTCTCTTTGGTTCAAATACGACCTATGTTTGAACAGGAAGCCCCCAAGTGACCATAAGAGTTGTTTAATGACGCTGATTCAAATACAATCCACGTCAGACCCAAAGGGGTTAAGCTGTGATTCAAATATGATCAAGAAGCCCCCAAGTGGGTTTGGCAATATGCCGATCAAGTGGGTATCGACAGTTATGTTCTCTTTGGTTCGAATACGACCTATGTTTGAACAGGAAGCCCCCAAGTGACCATGGCTAGATTCAGACATGATCATAAGCCAGACCAAAGGGAAAGCCGGATTCAAATGTGATCCGCTCCCTGTTGGTTGTTTCCACCACCTGATAAAGAAGACACATAAACCTTTGAGTGTAAAAAGGATAGAGGTCCTGCTTTATTTCTTTATATAATATATACATTGTCAAAATATATATATCTTGAGAACCGGTGGCTTAAGTATAGTAAGGCCAGAGATGAGCAGTATTCCACGGCTGGTGGGTCTCCTCCTCCGACTTACATGAGTCTTTGTGCTCTCGAACATCGATGAGGTAATATGATCCGTTGTGCAAATTCTTGCTGACCACAAAGGGTCCTTACCAAGGTGGGGATAGCTTGTGCATGTCAGACTGATCCTGGATGAGCCGGAGCACCAAATCGCCTTCCTGAAAGGTCCTGCTCCTAACCCGGCGGCTGTGATAGCGGCGCAGGTCTTGTTGATAAATCGTTGAGTGGGCTATTGCCAAGTCTCGCTCCTCATCCAACAAGTCAAGCGCATCCTGACGAGCTTTTTCGTTGTCAGCCTCAACATAAGCCGCCATGCGGGGTGAATCGTGCCGGATGTCACTTGGCAGGACCGCCTCTGCACCATACACCATAAAGAAAGGTATGTAGCCTGTAGATCTATTAGGCGTAGTGTTGATGCTCCATAACACAGAAGGTAACTCCTCCACCCAACAACCCGGAGTCCGCTGTAAGGGGACAAAGAGCCGGGGATTGATACCCTTCAGGATCTCTTGATTAGCTCTTTCTGCTTGACCATTCGATTGAGGATGAGCAACAGCCGAAACATCAAGCCGGATATGTTCTCATTGACATAACTCTTCCATGGCACCCTTGGAGAGATTAGTGCCATTATCAGTTATAATTCTATGTGGGAAACCAAAACGAATGATCACCTTTTTCATGAATTGAACCGCCATGGCTGCATCACACTTACTGACTGGCTCTGCCTCAACCCACTTTGTAAACTTATCCATTGCCACCAGGAGATGTGTATTTTTATCCTTAGACCTCTTGAAAGGTCCAACCATGTCAAGCCTCCAGACTGCAAACGGCCAAGTGATTGGGATCATCCTCAACTCTTGAGCCGGCACATGAGCTCGTCGTGAGAACTTTTGACAACCGTCACATTTACTGACCAGATCCTCCGCATCAGCATGAGCCATCAGCCAGTAGAAACCATGACGGAAAGCTTTGGCTACAAGAGATTTTGACCCGGCATGATGGCCACAATCCCCTTCATGGATCTCACGAAGTATTTCTTGGCCTTCTGCAGGTGACACACATCGTTGAAACGCCCTAGTGACGCTTAGGTGATGTAACTCGCCGTTAACAATCGTCATAGATTTGGAGCGCCTGACGATTTGTCTTGACAAGGTCTCATCCTCAGGTAATTCTCCCCAGGTCATATAAGCCAAATATGGCACTGTCCAATCCGGGATAATGTGAAGAGCTGCCACCAGCTGTGTCTCCGGTTCTGGCACCGCTAGTTCTTCCTCGGTAGGCACCTTGACAGAAGGGTTATGTAAAATATCGAGAAAGGTGTTAGGCGGCACTGGCTTACGTTGAGATCCCAACCGGCTTAAAGCATCAGCCGCCTCATTCTTCCTTCGATCAATGTGCTCCACTTGATAACCCTTGAAGTGACCAGCCATAGCATCTACTTCACGACGATAAGCCGCCATAAGGGGATCCTTGGAATCGCACTTGCCTGACACCTGTTAAGCCACGAGATCTGAGTCGCCCAAACACCTTACCCGGCTTAAGTTCATCTCCTTGGCCATCCGGAGACCATGGAGTAAGGCCTCGTACTCAGCTGCATTGTTAGTACACGGAAACATAAGCCGGAGTACATAACAAAATTTGTCACCTCGAGGGGAAGTTAAAACAACTCCAGCCCCCGAGCCTTCTAGCTGCCTGGACCCGTCAAAGTGAATAGTCCAATATGTGTTATCTGGCTTCTCCTCAGGTGCCTGCAACTCTGTCCAATCATTGATAAAGTCCACCAAGGCCTGAGACTTAATAGCAGTACGTGGCATGTACTTCAAACCATGAGGCCCAAGCTCGATAGCCCACTTGGCGACTCGCCCTATGGCCTCCCTATTCTGGATGATGTCTCCCAAAGGGGCAGAACTTACCACAGTTATAGGATGACTTTGAAAGTACCGCTTCAACTTCCGGTTGGCCATAAACACTCCGTAAACGAGTTTCTGCCAATGTGGATACCTTTGTTTAGATTCAATGCGCACCTCACTGATGTAGTAAACCGGCCGTTGAACCGAATGCTCCTTGCCAGCTTCCTTACGCTCCACCACGATGGCAACACTGACGGCTCGTGAATTGGCAGCCACGTATAACAGCAACGGCTCTTTATCAATGGGAGCCGCAAGAACCGGTGGTTCAGACAACTGTCTCTTCAAGTCTTCAAAGGCAGCATCAGCAGCATCACTCCAGACAAAAGTGTCTGTTTTCTTCATCATCTAATATAGCGGTAGGGCCTTCTCACCTAACCGGCTTATGATCCGGCTTAAAGCGGCAACACGACCCGCCAGTCGCTGAACATCATTGATGCACGCCGGTTTAGCCAGAGAGGTAATTGCCTTAATCTTCTCCGGATTAGCTTCAATGCCTCTGTTTGATACCAGAAAACCCAAAAGCTTGCCTGCAGGTACACCAAATACACACTTGGTCGGGTTAAGCATCATCTTATAAACCCGGAGATTATCAAAGGTTTCTTTCAAGTCGGATATCAAGGTTTCCTTCTCTCTGGACTTTACCACGATGTCATCTACATAAGCGTGAACATTACGCCCGATTTGATCGTGTAAACAGTTTTGCACACATCGCTGATAAGTCGCCTGAGCACTCTTGAGTCCAAATGGCATAGATACATAACAGAAGGCTCCAAACGGAGTGATGAAAGCCGTCTTCTCCTGGTCCTTAACTGCCATTTTGATCTGATGATAACCAGAGTAAGCATCCAAGAAGCTCAAACGTTCACAACCCGCCATAGCATCAATGATTTGATCAATACGGGGGAGAGCAAAGGGATCAGCCGGACAAGCCTTGTTTAAGTCCATGTAATCCACACACATCCGCCAAGTGCCGTTCTTTTTAAGCACAAGCACCGGGTTAGCCAACCACTCCGGGTGAAAAACTTCAATAATGAACCCAGCCGCTAAGAACCGGGCAACTTCCTCTCCAATAGCTTTCCGTCTCTCTTCGTTAAAACTTTGAAGAAACTGCCTGACCGGCTTATACTTCGGATCAATATTGAGAGTGTGCTCAGGAGTTCCCTCGGTACACTCGGCATGTTAGAAGGTTTCCATGCAAAGATGTCCCGGTTCTCACGGATGAACTCGATGAGCGCGCTTTCCTATTTGGGATCCAAATTGCTGCTGATGCTGAATTGCTTAGAAGAGTCACCTGGGGTAAAGTCAACAAGCTTCGTCTCGGTGGCCGATTTAAACTTCAACGCCGGGTCATGCTCTGTAGTTGGTTTCTTCAGGGAGGTCATATCCGCTAGGTCAACATTATCTTGATAAAATTTGAGCTCTTCTGTTGCACATGCAGACTTAGCATAAGCCACGTCGCCTTCTTCACATTCCAACGTTACCTTCCGACTTCCATGCACAGTGATGGTGCCCTTGTGACCCAGCATCTTAAGCTGCAAATAAACATAACACGGCCATGCCATGAACTTAGCATAAGCCGGCCGCCCAAACAGAGCATGATATGGGCTCCTAATTTTGACCACCTCAAACGTCAATTTCTCAGCCCTGGAGTCATATTCATCTCCAAAGGCCACCTCCAGCTCAATCTTGCCAACGGGGTAAGCCGACTTACCAGGAACCACCCCATGGAAAACAGTGTTGGATGTCCTCAGATTCTTATCAGTTAACCCCATGCATCGAAAGGTCTCATAATAGAGGATATTGATGGTACTACCTCCGTCCATGAGTACCTTAGTGAATTTATATCCACCAACCTGAGGTGCTACCACCAAGGCCAACTGACCCGGATTATCGACCCGTGGAGGGTGATCTTCTCTGCTCCATACAATGGGCTATTCTGACCACCTCAAGTAACGAGGAACTGCCGGCTTAACAGAATTCATGGCCCTCTTATGAACCTTATGGTCGCGTTTTCATAAGCTAGTGGTAAACACGTGGTACTGCCCACTATTCAACTGCTACGGATTGCTTTGATAACCCGACTGCTGCTGCTGCTGCTCTCCTTGACCAGACTGCTGTTGATTATAACCGCCTTGACGTCCCTGGAAGCCGGAACCTGAACCACCACCCGGGCCATGAAAACCGCCAGCCCCTGAGCCGCCACCAGACCCATTATTGCCATAAAAGGTGTTAGAATTCTTAAACGCTTTCATGATCGCGCAATCTTTCCACAGGTGTGTGGCGGGCTGCTCCCAGGTGTCGTGTCTCGGGCAGGGCTCATTGAGTAGCTGCTCAAGAGATGGGCCTGACCCGCCGGATCGAGGCGGCTTACCCTTACGTCTCTGATTGTTACCTTGCGCATTGGCATTGGCCAAAAATTCCGGGTTACCATCCGCCTTACGCTTATTGCCTCCTTGATTCATCGTGTTATGCTGCTGACCCTTTCCATTGCCGTTCTTATTTCCCTTCCCGGTCTTTTCCTCATCAGACGCGGGATCCTTGGTACTATCAAAATCGGCATATTTGACTAAAGCCGCCATCAGCGTACCCATATCATTGCAATCACGCTTAAGGCGCCCTAGTTTCTGCCTCAGCGGCTCAAAAAGGCAATTCTTCTCCAACATGAGGACTGCAGAGCCAGCATCCATCTTGTCAGATGAATGTATTATCTCCTTGACCCGGCGTACCCAATGAGTCTAGATTCACCTTCCTCCTGTTTACAATTTGTCAAATCCACAATCGACATAGACTGCTTGCAAGTGTCTTTGAAGTTCTGGATAAAACGGGCTTTTAGTTCTGTCCATGAATCAATGGAATTGGGTGGCAAACCCTTTAACCAGGATCGGGCTGTTCCATCTAACATCATGGTGAAGTACTTAGCCATCACCGCGTCGCTGACTTCCAATAACTCCATAGCCATCTCATAACTTTCGATCCAAGCTCCGGGCTGCAAGTCGGCCGTGTAATTCGGCACCTTTTGAGGTCCCTTGAAGTCCTTGGGTAAACGCACATTACGCAAAGCCGGTACCAGACAAGGAACGCCGCCAGTTCTACTGGCCACTCCCGTCTCAACGGAAGTCGTTGGATACTCTGGGAAATCTTGATGTGCCGTTTGTTGAGCTGCTAGCTGAGCCGCCCACTCGTTCTCCTGGCGTACTCGGTCTTGCACCGGGTTATAGCCACTGGGCTGGTTACAGCATTGGGCGTTGCTTGACAAAGCTTCAGACTCCATGTGCCTACTGTAACTCGGGCTCCGGTTCTGACGAGGCGGGGCTAACCAAGGCGGAGGAGTTGAATGAATCATGTCCCGGCTGTAAGAATAGGTCTCTTGCTGAGCTAAGGCCGTCTAGAGAAGTTCTCTGACCCTCCGGGTCTCCACCGCTGTTGGGTCATCACCATCCACGGGAAGAGCCGCCAAACGCGCTGAAGCCGTGATTAAGTTCTCCATGGGGTTGGAAAAGTGACCCGGCGGTATCGGCACATAACGCGGCGGTGCTATGCTCACATGAGGAGGTGCCATCTCCCGAGGCTGAGCTGGCCCTCCTGTTCTGGCTGTCATAAACTGATTGGTCTCTAGCGGGTTTCTTGGGCCGGCTCCGGGTGTAGCAAAAAGAACCCGAGGGTCGTAATTCGGAGGTAAACGGGACTGGGTTTTCTGATGTCTCCTCCTCATCACCTCATTGGACGCGTTTAAGCTCATCATGAGCTGGTAAGCTTCTGACTGTAGCCACTGCGCTCGGGCATCTAGAGCCGCCTGCTCTGTGGCTAATCTAGTGTCCTCAGCTGCCAAGGCCTCCTTGGCCTGAGCTATTTCCTCACGCACCCGTGCCACCTCCGCGTCATGCTCATCTTTATTCGCAAGAATAACCGTTGCAGTTAACAGGGTCGTAAGCTTGTCCATGAGATCTATCAGCACCTGAGCCGGCGGGCGCACGGGGCCACCTGCCTCGGCTGCTCCTATCCCGGACGTTATTGCTGCAGCAACTGTAGAGTTTGAGCCAGGCTGAGTCCCGGCCATAAAGACTCTTGCCCATCTTGGCGGCTCACAGGGGTCCGGAATACTGGTGCCATCGAAACAGCCCCCGAGCACACCGTCTTGCACTTGGTACAACGAATCTGTTGAGCTGGCAGACGAATCACCATCTGAGAGGACGGCCGTCTCACCACCATCTCCAGATCCTTCAGAGAGTTCCTCTCCGTGGATGCAGCCCATGAAGGCACGCTTCATAACAGGTTGAATTCGGGTCTTCCTCGCACGCTGAGCCGTCTCGACGAGGTCGGTGCAGTTGTCCGGCTCAGGGCCCGGCTCACCGATCGGCCGATGAAGACGTGGATTCCGCCGAAGGGGACCCGGTACCCGTACTCAATTGAGTCGGCGTCGGGACCCCAGCCTTCGCCGTCGATGTAGATCTTGCCGCGACGACTCTTGGTCATCCGGCCCACTACGTATCCCCTGAGCCCTTCGAAGTTGCCCTTCAAGTACTCAAATCCACCGTGCGCTGGCCCCATGGTGGGCGCCAAGTGTCGTGGAATTGTCACGTCAGATGTCCTAATGAAAGGACTTAGTTGTGGAGCCATCACAACTAGGAAGCTTGAAGGGGTTAATCGGGACAAAGGACACGAGAGGTTTATACTAGTTCGGCCCCTTACGGTGAAGGTAAGGCCTACATCTAGTTGGGTTGGTATTGATGTTTCGATGACCAGGGAGCGAGATATGCTATGCCCGGCTCTCGATCAGTTGTTTCTTGCCCTAAGCCGCCAGCAGGTCATCCCCTTATATACACGGGTTGACGCCCTCTGGCTTACAGAGTCCCGGCCGACTTATAAACAGTGTCTGGCTCGGTGACTAGTTAAATCTACCTTATGATACAAGTCATGCCATTATGGCGGTTTACTACAGCGGGCCTTAAGTTGCCTGTGGGCCTTAAGCCCTTTATTGAACCGCCATCTTCATGCTTGGTCTTGGGCTTCTTTCTGGTGAGTCTTCTTTGCGTAACCCGGCCCCTCCTGGGTGGCTTACACAAATATTTATATCCCCAACAGTTCCTTATGTTAAACATGAAATTGTTGCTATTGCACCCATGCATGATAGTCCTATTATCTTTTTGAATTCTCCAAACTACACTATATCAGAGAAGTTTGTGCTTATTAAGGATTATATTGATGGGTTGCCTTTTACCATTGCACATGATGATTTTGATGAATGTAATATGCATGTGCTTGCTGCTCCTACTTGCAATTATTATGAGAGAGGAACTATATCTCCACCTCTCTATGTTTCCGATATGATAAAATTGCAAGAAAATGCTTATGCTATGCATTGGCCTTTACTTGGTGTGCATGAATTGTTATTTTATGACATGCCGATGCATAGGAAGAGAGTTAGACTTCGTCATGACATGATATATGTTATTTTGTGCTCACTACTAAATTACAAATCATTGTTAATTAAAATTGGCTTTGATATACCTTGGGATCCGGGTGGATTCACTACCTGAGCACTAAATGCCTAGCTTAATGGCTTTAAAGAAAGCGCTGCCAGGGAGACAACCCGAAAGTTTTAGAGAGTCATTTATTTCTGTTGAGTGCTTTCATATAGTTTAAAAACAACAAAAATAAAGAGGGGAACCCAAAACTCTTCAAAAAGAGAAGTGAAAGCGAGAGAGACGAGCATTGTGAAAGTGGGGGACGTCCTTAAACTTGTTCAGGCCCATGGGAACTTTGTGAATCTTAATTACAGAAACTTTTGAATAAAAATAATTATCCCCTTGTACAATTCCATTGTATTATAAAAATAATGTGCCAAGGTTTGCCTTTAGGATGTTTACAATGCTTGTTGGTTTGTATGGTGCAGGACAGAAACTTTGGCTGTAGTGCGCAATTTTACATTTTTAACTGGAACGTCAATTGGTTCTGATTCCTTTTGCACTGTCTTGCTATACAACTTGTTTATTTTTCCTAATTTGGGTAGAATTTTTGGGGTACCATAAGTATGGTGGATGTTCAGATTGCTACAGACTGTTCTGTTTTAGACAGATTCTGTTTTTGATGCATAGTTTGCTTATTTTGATGAAACTATCAATTTATATCAGTGGATTAAGCCATGGAAAAGTTATATTACAGTAGACACAATGCAAAAACAAAATATGGATTGGTTTGCAACAGTACTTAGAGTGGTGATTTGCTTTATTATACTAACGGATCTTACCGAGTTTTCTGTTGAAGTTTTGTGTGGATGTAGTGTCTAATCGAGGATGTTTCGATGTGAGAAGAAGGAAGAGAGGCAAGAGCTCAAGCTTGGGGATGCCCGAGGCACCCCAAGTAAATATTCAAGGAAACTCAAGCGTCTAAGCTTGGGGATGCTAGGGAGGCATCCCCTCTTTCTTCAACAAGCATCGGTATGTTTCAGACTCGTTTCGTTCATGCATTATGTGCAAGTCTTGGAGCGTCTTTTGCAATTAGGTTTTTATTTTTATTTTATGCACCATGCTGGTATGAGATAATCCTTGGTTGATTTATAGAATGATCATTGCACTTCACTTAAATCTTTTGAGTATGGCTTTATAGAATGCTTCATGTGCTTCACTTATATCATTTGAAGTTTGGATTGCCTGTTTCCCTTTACATAGAAAACCGCCGTTTGTAGAATGCTCTTTTTCTTCACTTATACTTGTTAGAGCATGGGCATACCTTTTTCAGAAAGAATTAAACTCTCTTGCTTCACTTATATCTATTTAGAGAGATGACAGGAATTGGTCATTCACATGGTTAGTCATAAAATCCTACATAAACTTGTAGATCGCTGGATATGATATGTTTGATTCCTTGCAATAGTTTTGCGATATAAAGATGGTGATATTAGAGTCATGCTAGTGGGTGGTTGTGGATTGTAGAGACACTTGTGTTGAGGTTCGTGATTCCCGTAGCATGCACGTATGGTGAACCGCTTTGTGATGAAGTTGGAGCACAATTTTATTTATTGATTGTCTTCCTTATGAGTGGCGGTCGGGGACGAGCGATGGTCTTTTCCTACCAATCTATCCCCTTAGGAGCATGCGCGTAGTACTTTGTTTTCAATGTCTTGTAGATTTTTGCAATAAGTATATGAGTTCTTTATGACTAATGTTGAGTCCATGGATTATACGCACTCTCACCCTTCCACCATTGCTAGCCTCTCTAGTACCGCGCAACTCTCACCGGTGCATTACACCCACCATATGCCTTCCTCAAAATAGCCACCATACCTACCTATTATGGCATTTCCATAGCCATTCCGAGATATATTGCCATGCAACTTCCATCATCATCATATACATGACTTGAGCGTCCATTGTCATATTGCTTTGCATGATCGTAAGATAGCTAGCATGATGTTTTCATGGCTTGTCCATTTTTTGATGTCATTGCTACGCTAGATCATTGCACATCCCGGTACACCGCCGGAGGCATTCATATAGAGTCCTATCTTTGTTCTAGATATCGAGTTGTAATATTGAGTTGTAAGTAAATAGAAGTGTGATGATCATCATTATTAGAGCATTGCCCCAGTGAGGAAAGGATGATGGAGACAATGATTCCCCCACAAGTCGGGATGAGACTCCGGACTTTACAAAAAAAAGAGGCCAAAGAAGCCCAAATAAAAAAAAGAGGCCAAAGAAGCCCACCAAAAAAAAGAAAATAAAAAAATGAGAGAAAAAGAGAGAAGGGGCAACGTTACTATCCTTTTACCACACTTGTGCTTCAGAGTAGCACCATGTTCTTCATATAGAGAGTCTCCTATGCTTTCACTTTCATATACTACTGGGAATTTTCATTAAAGAATTTGGCTTGTATATTCCGATGATGGGCTTCCCCAAATGCCCGAGGTCTTCATGAGCAAGAAAGTTGGATGCACACCCACTTAGTTTTCAGTTTGAGCTTTCATACACTTATAGCTCTAGTGCATCCATTGCATGGCAATCCCTACTCACTCACATTGATATCTATTGATGGGCATCTCCATAGCCCGTTGATACGCCTAGTTGATGTGAGACTTTCTCCCTTTTTGTCTTCTCCACATAACCTCCACCATCATATTCTATTCCACCTATAGTGCTATGTCCATGGCTCACGCTCATGTATTGCGTGAAAGTTGAAAAAGTTTGAGATTATTAAAGTATGAAACAATTGCTTGGCTTGTCATCGGGGTTGTGCATGATTAAATACTTTGTGTGATGAAGACAGAGCAATAGCTAGACTATATGATTTTGTAGGGATAACTTTCTTTGGCCATGTTGTTTTGAAAAGACATGATCGCTTTATTAGTACTAGCAAGCATGCACGTGCAACGCACGTCTATATAAATATTACAACCAGATTTGTGAGGCTATTTGTGGAGGTTCGTGCTCAAAGAAGATAAGGCAGATGTGTCAGTCATGGAAGTTTCTTCTCGAGAAAGAAAAGGCCCCCATGTCGCTTGCTCGAGTGACATGAGTGGCGACCCTAGCGCCTCCCTTCCTTCCCTCCTATCTTCCTCGTTTTCCTTCCCTCCTATCTTCCTCTTTGTCATTGGAGGAAACTGTTGGGCAAATTGGTGTATGTGGTGAATTTGATATGTCATAAAACATAGTAAGGGACAACATGTAATGTGGATCAACATTTTACAACATGTGGTACAATCTCTCTGTTTCATATAACAAAACCTGATAAGTCTGTTCAGTTGTAAACTTGAAGATGCTTTCAAGACACTCTCCATTGGCACCATTTTCTTCAAATGCTTGGTGATAACCAGCAAGGTTTATCCCTTCCAACCGTAACCCCACACCCCACATCCTGCAAGTGAACAACTACTTTATCAAGACAACAAAGAGTATTTTGAATTATAAGCAGCAATCTAGAGCTTGCACTATTATAATTCTCTTGCTTGAAAATGATCTATGTTGATCTAAGTGAAGAAAGAAAATAGAATAGCTCGTTTGAATAAAAATAGCAAAGCACCATTGTTTTTTTGCAACTCCAGAGTGCTATTTCTTGAAATCTTGAAAATGCTTCTATTGCACATTAACAACATTGGACAATTCGTCATAAAAATGCATTATTTAAAAGAGAATGATTCAGTTCCATACAATCCTATACTAAAAAATGCACTCTTTCGACTCATTTCCAAACCATACTGGGTAACATCAACATTTCAGTTAAAGAGTTACCACACCTTTCTCATTTGAAAATGTATCTCTTGATTCAGTATCACCACCGAGGCACCCACCATTTATACCGAATTTTTTTAGTACCTATGAATAATGTAAACATAATATTGCTAGGGAGTTGGAGGGCTTAATGCGATATCTCAGATGCCGCAGTACCTAGCCCTGATCCTAGTAAAGAGGGGGGGGGGTCAAATTAGGCATTTCAATTAAAGAGTTACCACACCTTTCTCATTAGAAGCTATATCTCTTGATTCAGTATCACCACCGAGGCATCCATCGTTTATACTTTTTTGTAGTACCTACGAATAATGTAAACATAATTTTGCTAGAGAGTTGGAGGGCTTAATGCGATATCTCAAATGCCACAATACCTAGCCCTGAACCTAGCAAAGAGGAGACAAAGAAGGCATCACACACTCAGAACCTCCTCCATTACACCACGTGTGCATTTTTAAAGAAACTCATGTGTGTGAAATATAGGAGTGTGCAAGTTTTAAGGGGAGTGTGCAAGTTTTAAGGGCAGAAATGGCACCAGCATGTTTGATTCAAACTTGGAAAACAATAAAACTTAGCCTACAATGGACACCATCAAACAATTTCCAGAAAGGACAGTTAGAATTGTTTTTCATCTTCACTATTACAGGAACAATGATTCCGAGCTGAGGAGGTGGAGAGAGAGGGATTTGCATTACCATAATCTAAAGCCTAGCGCGATATGGCAGAGGAATGATTGAAAGTCATGGATCGAGGATAATCCTAATCCACTGTCAGTAGAATGTAGTGTACTGTGGAAAGCCCAAACTTACCGAGGCAAATCGCCTAAAGGCAAATGAAACTCACCATGGGATGGAAGTTCATCACCATCTGCCGACCTACGGCGAGGGAGGAGTGAGCAGATGGCGGCGTGTTCATACTTGTGGTGCATCCGATTCTGTGGTGAGCAGTTCTGTTTGGCACGCTGATGAATGACACAAATTGTGGTGGTGACCATCCATCTAGGTCCGTGGACGTCAGGCCAAGACATTGAAGCCCTCGTCCACCTGACAACATAACAAATAAAGATTTTCAGTTCAGTTGTTGATCTCGATTCTCGACAGGTGAGTATGATACTTGTATTAACACTTGAATGGCACCTATTTGTTTAATGTAAGGATAAACACACTTTACTTCTCTAACCATATCACTCGATACAGTAAGAAAAGAAAAAAGCAAAAAATACAGTGCACTCAGTAGAAATTAGTGAAAAAAAGCTGGTAGAAAACCTTGTGAATTACAATAGCTTCACAGTCGTAGCCATAAGAGAATGGAGGGAGTAGATGGCCACACGGACGAAAAAACAACAAACACCAGCAGCATTAGAACCCAAATCTGAGCCAAACCGGGCCACCCGAGGGCCATGCGACAAGAGATCACCTATGAGATAAACACGATGGTTGACAAATATGCATATTGGTAATGAAAATCATGACATGGCATCAGGAAAATCAACGCATATAAATTGGGCAGCTTGCTTTCATAATGATGTTTGACTCTACTTATAAATGGAGAACTACCATTCATTGAGGTGTACATATCAAGCTATTGCATGATTTTAGTTAAATCGAAGACGACGAATTTTGCCTCACGTGAACAAGCATCCCTTAGTAGCGATACTCATCATAGATGCCGCCACATAGCCTAGCTCACAAAGAGCTGCAAGATGGAAAAAGTAATGGATTAGTTATGGTACTCAACAATCCTTGACTCAAATAAAATATATAGTTCACACTTTGTTATCCATTGCTCCATAAATCAGGCTACACACACAATTTCAGTTTACACAAACCCATATACATCAACGGATTAATCAAACTTCACTGATAGGCAGAATATCTAAATAGCAAGGTATTATGTGTGAACCATAGCACACATCCTGTAATTCAGTCTTTAAAGATGCATCGAATCAGTCTAAACTTTTAAGTACATAGCCTTATAAAATTTCAGTTCTAATATCATTTACATTTGTTCACGAGGAGAACACATCAAAAGCAGTTTATAAGTACCTATCAGATTTACACCAAGTGGTTAAGTGGATATAACAAAATTCCGAATTATATAAGTTGTCACCTGCCACTTGCATTGCAAACTTTTTGCTGACATCCAAAACGTACAGACATCAGCTAGAGCAAGAACTTACAAAAAGCAGGTACAACAAGCAGCGCCAGTAGAAACAGAGCAAGCAGCGCTGCCTAGCCACCTCGCCGCCTCCAAGCTAGACTCGAGGCCAGTGCACACACGCGCACTGCATCTGCCGACGGGGCAAAGCAAAGCACGGTGCAGAATTGCACTGACCACCGTCGCTGAAACGGGAACCTGACGTAGTAGGCAGCCGGACGCCAGGGTAAAGGGTGGATAGGCAGTGTCCGGGATGTCACAGCCGGCGGGGAGAGAGTCACGGGGGAGGGGTGGACGTCGATTTGCAGAGGAACAATGAGCCCGCGACAATGTCTTGGTAAACAGAGCTTGGGCGGCGGATTCCGCATGCTCGTCAACGGCATGTGCGGCTCCGTTGGGTTGTATGCCTAAGGGTTCAGCGACGGGCGGTCACAGTGGGATGACGCGGCGTCCGACAACGGCGGGGAAGATGGGGCGTTTGGGTTGGAGGGTGGGCGCGATCTGGGTGATGACGATGTGCGTGGGGCGAGGGCCAAGAGGAGGAGCGGCGGTGGAGGGTCAGGCGGCAGCGCGGACTGGGATTGGGGTGAGAAATTTCATCCGCTCAGCCTCATCAATCAGGTCGGCAGCCACGCGCTTGATGGGGGAGGGAGGCGTCGGCGTACCTGCGGTAGCAGAGGAGGAGAGGCAGGCGCGCGATGGGCGGCGGCTCTGGCTCTCCCATGGCGAAGGGCGGCGACCTGGGGCGGCTCTTCCCCGGCGTGCGACGGGATGCGACTTGTCGGTGACTCCCGCAGAGAAGGGCGGCGGCTCTGGCTCTCCCGCGGCGAAGGGCGGCGACCTACGACGGGCTCCCCCGGCGCGCGACAGGCGGCGGCTCCGGCTCTCCCGCGGCGAAGGGCGGCGACCTGTGGCGGGTCTCCCCCGGTGGGGCAGCTCCCGGGGCAACGGGCGCGGCAGGGCGGCTCCTGCGGCTAAGGCGGTGCGAGGCTGCGGGAGTAACGGCGGGGGAGGAAGAGGAGGGGGCAAGAGAGGTCGTGCGGTCGTGTGAGGGCAGCGGTTTTTGTTTAACGATGGGCAGATTAGCGATCGATGGATTATAGTGGCGTAATGCGTGGTTGGT
Source organism: Triticum timopheevii (assembly GCA_963921465.1). Lineage (NCBI taxonomy): Eukaryota > Viridiplantae > Streptophyta > Magnoliopsida > Poales > Poaceae > Triticum > Triticum timopheevii. Next base: position 130,518,798 of record OY997266.1, read on the forward strand.
AGCGTTAAACACCGGAGGATTAAGAGCCATTAGATGTTAATGATGGATGGATGTGATTGTTTGGATCTGCCCCTCTCTTCTTTTTATAGTGGTAGTAGATGCTCGAAGTATTATTGCTTTTATGTCAAATGATAGACTATTGCTTTGAATCACTCGTGTCTTAATATTCATGCCATGATTAGACATCTGATCAAGATTATGCTAGGTAGCATTCCACATCAAAAATTATTCTTTTTTATCATTTACCTACTCGAGGACGAGCAGGAATTAAGCTTGGGGATGTTGATACGTCTCCGTCGTATCTATAATTATTGATTGTTCCATGCCGATATTATTCACTTTCATATACTTTTTGGCAACTTTATATATTATTTTTGGGACTAACTTATTGATCCAGTGCCCAGTGCCAGTTCCTGTCTGTTGCATGTTTTTTGTTTCGCAGAAACCCAATATCAAACGGAGTCCAAACGGGATAAAAACGGACGAAGATTTTTTTTGGAATATTAATGATTTTCGGGAAGTAAAATCAACGCGAAACGGTGTCCGAGGTGGTCACGAGGTAGGGGGGCACGCCCTACACCCCCCCAGGCGCCCCCCTGACCCTCGTGGTCCACCCGTAAGGTGGTTGACGCTTTTGTTCTGGCACAAGAAAGCTAATTTTATGAGAAAGATCTGGGCGAAAGATTCACCCCAATCGGAGTTACGGATCTCCGGATATTTAAGAAACAATGAAGGGGTAGAATCTGGGAACGCAGAAAGAGAGAGATATGTGAAGTGGTTTGAGTTGTATGTTTTATTATTGGTGCTGCCCTATGGTGCCCTCCATGTCGCGCAAGCGTGAGGGATTCCCGCTGTAGGGTGTTGCAATACGTTCATGATTCGCTTATAGTGGGTTGGTGAGTGACTGAAACACAAACCCGAGTAAGAAGGATTGTTGTGTATGGGAAAGGGGACTTGATGCTTTAATGCTATGGTTGGGTTTTACCTTAATGAATCTTTAGTAGTTGTGGATGCTTGCTAGAGTTCCAATCATAAGTGCATATGATCCAAGTAGAGAAAGTATGTTAGCTTATGCCTCTCCCTCAAATAAAATTGCAATAATGATTACCGGTCTAGTTATCGATTGCCTAGGGACAAATAACTTTCTTGTAACAAAAAGCTCTGTACTAATACTTACTTTATTGCATCTTTATCTAAACAGCCCCTAGTTTATATTTATGCGTTCTTTACTTTCTTGCAAACCTATCATATCACACCTACAAAGTACTTCTAGTTTCATACTTGTTCTAGGTAAAGCGAACGTTAAGCGTGCGTAGAGTCGTATCAGTGGCCGATAGTACTTGAGAGAGTATTTGTTCTACCTTTAGCTCCTCGTTGGGTTCGACACTCTTACTTATCGAAAGAGGCTACAACTATCCCTATACTTGTGGGTTATCACTTGTCGCAAAAGGTTTTCAACAAGTTCAAAGTGTTGACTACAATGAGATTTTCTCAACTGTAGCGATGCTTAAATCTGTCCAAATCATGTTAGCAATTGCCATATTTTATGAAATCTGGCAAATGGATATCAAAACTGCATTCCTTAAATGGATATTTCTTAAAGAAAAGTTGTATATGATGCAACCGGAAGATTTTGTCAATCCTAAAGGTGCTAACAAAGTGTGCAAGCTCCAGCGATCCATCTGTGAACTGGTGCAAGCATCTCGGAGTTGGAATATATGCTTTGATAAGGTGATCAAAGTATATGGTTTTATACAGACTTATGGAGAAGCATGTATTTACAAGAAAGTGAGTGGGAGCACTACAGCCTTTCTGATAAGTATATGTGAATGACATATTGTTGATCGGAAATGATGTATAATTTTCTGGAAAGCATAAAGGAGAGTTTGAAAGGAGATTTTCAAAGAAAGACCTCGGTAAATCTGCTTACATATTGGGCATCAAGATCTATAGAGATAGATCAAGACACTTGATAAAGATTTTTCAATAAGTACATACCTTGACAAGTTTTTGAAAGAGTTCAAAATGGATCAGTCAAAGAAGGAGTTCTTGTCTGTATTACAAGGAGTGAAGTTGAGTAAGACTCAAAGCCCGACCACGGCAGAAAATAGAAAGAGAATGAAAGTCATTCCCTATGCCTCAGTCATAGGTTCTATAAATTATGCTATGATGTGTACTAGACCTATTGTGTACCTTGCCATGAGTTTGGCAAGGGGGTGCAATAGTGATCTAGGAGTAGATCACTAGACAATGGTCAAAATTATCCTTAGTGAGGACTAAGGAAATGTTTCTCGGTTATGGGGATGATAAAGAGTTCATCACAAAAATTTACGTCGATGCAAGCTTTTACAGCGATCCAGATGACTCTAAATCTCAATCTGGATACATATTGAAAGTGGGAGCAATTAGCTAGAGTAGCTCCATGGAGAGCATTGTAGACATAGAAAATTTGCAAAATACATACGGCTCTGAATTTAGCAAACCCGTTGGCTAAACTTCTCTCACAAGCAAAACATGATCACACCTTAGTACTCTTTGGGTGTTAATCACATAGCGATGTGAACTAGATTATTGACTCTAATAAACCCTTTGGTTGTTCGTTACAAGGCAATGTGAACTATGGGTGTTAATCACATACAGATGTGAAATATTGGTGTTAAATCACATGGCGATGTGAACTAGATTATTGACTCTAGTGCAAGTGGGAGACTGAAGGAAATATGCCCTAGAGGCAATAATAAAGTTGTTTTTTATATTTCCTTATATCATGATAAATGTTTATTATTCATGCTAGAATTGTATTAACCGGAAACTTAGTACATGTGTGAATACATAGACAAAATAAAGTGTCCCTAGTATGCCTCTACTTGACTAGCTCGTTAATCAAAGATAGTTATGTTTCCTGACCATAGACATGTGTTGTCATTTGATGAACGGGATCACATCATTAGAGAATGATGTGATGGACAAGACCCATCCGTTAGCTTAGCATTATGATCATTACAGTTTCATTGCTACTGCTTTCTTCATGACTTATACATGTTCCTCAGACTATGAGATTATGCAACTCTCGAATACCTGAGTGAAAGATCGTGGATGTCGCCTAGAGGGGGGGTGAATAGGCGTTTTAAAATAATTAAGGTAGAGGCTTGAACAAATGCGGAATAAACCTAGCGGTTAATTTGTCAAGCACAAAACCTACATCAACTAGGCTCACCTATGTGCACCAACAACTTATGCTAAGCAAGATAAGCAACTATGTCATAGCAAGATATATGACAAAGAACAATATGGCTATCACAAAGTAAAGTGCATAAGTAAAGGGCTCGGGTAAGAGATAACCGAGGCACGCGGAGATGACGATCTATCCCGAAGTTCACACCCTTGCGGATGCCAATCTCCGTTTGGAGCGGTGTGGAGGCACAATGCTCCCCAAGAAGCCACTAGGGCCACCGTAATCTCCTCACGCCCTCACACAATGCAAGATGCCGTGATTCCTCTAAGGGACCCTTGAGGGCGGTCGCCGAACCCATACAAATGGCGACCCTTGGGGGCGGTCACCGGACCCGTACACTTTCGCAATCCTTGGGGGGCACTCACCGGTACCCGTCAAATTGCTCGGGGCGATCTCCACAACCTAATTGGAGACCCCGACGCTTGCCTGGAGCTTTACACCACAATCATTGAGCTCCGAACACCACCAACCGTCTAGGGCGCCAAGGCACCCTAGAGGAACAAGCTCTAGGGTGTCCAAACACCCAAGAGTAACAAGCTCAAGGGTACCAAGCACCCAAGAGTAATAAGTTTCTCAACTTGTGACTTCCACGTATCACGTGGAGAACTCAAACCGATGCACCAAATGCAATGGCAAGGGCACACGGAGTGCCGAAATCCTTCTCTCTCAAATCCCACCGAAGCAACTAATGCTAGGGAGGAAGATGAGAGGAAGAACAAGAAGGAGAACACCAAGAACTCCAAGATCTAGATCCAATGGGTTCCCCTCACATAGAGGAGAAAGTGATTGGTGGAAATGTGGATCTAGATCTCCTCTCTCTTTTCCCTCAAAAACTAGCAAGAATCCATGGAGGGATTGAGAGTTAGCAAGCTCGAAGAAGGTCAACAATGGGGGAAGAACATGAGCTCAAAGGATAAGGTTCAATGGGGAATAAGACCCCCTTTTATAGGTGGGGGAAAATCCAACCGTTATGCTCACAGCCTGCACAGAGCGGTACTGCCGCTCGTCCTCATGGTACTACCGCTAGGGATCGCGGTACAACTGCTTGCGAGCGGTACAAAAAAATACTTCCATACCTACCTCCACAGGACTTGGGACAAGTTTTTTTGGTCTGGAGCGGTACTACCGATGTAGGAGCCACGGTAGTACCGCTCTGGAGCGGTAGTAAAGAATTACATCCGCTCCAATTCGCGGTAGTACCGCTGCAGCCTTTTAAGAACACCAAAGCTGCCACAACTTTTGCAAACGGACTCCGAATTCGATGAAACCAAGTTTGTTGGAAAGCTAGCGACAAGGGCTAACAAAATCTTGAAAGAAATATCAATAAGAAGCAAAATATAAAAGGCCCATAAGAAAAAGGTGAGAACCCTTCCTTGGATAAGACCGGTAAAACCTCCAACACCGAAAACATCATAGAAGATGCATGCAAACTCTGTTTTCGATGAACTAAAGCTTGTCATCAAGATGACCATAAGCTCTAAGACTCACAAAGAGAACCAAAAAATAACCAAGAAACATGATGCAAGTATGCAATGGTTTGAGCTCTCTACTAACGATACGATCAAGCTACCAACTTGAGAGCCCCCTTGATAGTACGGCAAATGATCCTATAACCCAGTCTCCCAACTACAACCACAAGACCGGTAAAATAGAAAACCTATCAAGGGCAAACCTTTGCCTTGCACATGGTCCACTTGAGCTAGACGATGACGATCTTGACTCCCTCAAGTTGGACCACCTTTCTTGATTGCGTTGGCTCGATGAGGACTAGATGATTTCTCCCTCATAGTCCACTATGGGTGAGCCAGTCTTTAGCACATCTTCACAAGTCCATTGACACCACAATGGATGGAAAGATTCAAGCACTTGATCTCTTTGTGATGCTTCACTTGAACTTGCACATGGCAATCTTGATTACGATCACCACTTGATGTCATCCTTTCCATGGGTTGTATGATATGTTCCTCTTGACGCAAGCCCATGGACACGTACCTAACCCCACATAGAACTCTCACATAGACCATGGGTTAGTACACAAAGTGCAATGGACAATGCTTACCATACCATGGGATCACTTGATCCCTCTCAGTACATCTCCTATGCTTTGTGAGTTGATCAACTTGATTCACTCTTGACTTAGTCTTGATCAACCTTGAATCTTTGCAACTCTCTTCATTTGGATGATCTCTTGAAGGTAAACATGAATGATCACACAACCTTCTTCTTCAAGACATGCTTGCAATAAGCTCAACACTCACATGACCAATCTTTGGATAATTCCTTAATAGCACCTTGGTCAACTCATAAACTCCTTGAAACCAACACATGGACTTCAAGAAAATCCTATGGACAAATCCTTCAAATATAACTCAAGACAACCATTAGTCCATAGAGATTGTCATCAATTACCAAAACCAAACATGGGGGCACCGCATGTTCTTTCAATCTCCCCCATTTTGGTAATTGATGACAATCACTTTCAAGAGAGTTTATATAAGGAATTATGCATCACCATGCAATGCAACAACCAAGTGCATGCGAATGAGATGCAAATGCTAGGGAACAAAACCAAAGCAAGAGGAGATAACTCTCTAAACTTCTCCACAAAACTCTCTGAAACTTCTCCCCCATTGGCATCGATTGCCAAAATGGGCAAAAATCTAAGAAGGGCAATATAAATTGTGGTCCTCCATAAAATGTGTATTTCTCAACAAGAGAGTGGAATGCAATACACATACCCAAAGGTAAATACTTGGAGGAACACAAACTATATTGAGGCACAAAGATTGCTAAAGAATGATATGCCACAAAGACATAACAAAGAGAGACACAAGCAATGAAGCAGTCAAAATATACCAATTGAAACAAGCAATCAAAGGATATCAACTGAACGAACTAGATCAAGGATCCTATGATCCACAAGAATAAATGATATTATGATATTAGCAGAGGAGTGTTCTAAAGAAACTAGGAGAAGCTCCCCATGATTTGTGCACAAATAAGAATATTTGTATTGGATACAAAGTGCACAAGATAGGATCATAGCTCCCCCAAAATCAATAGAAACTCACATCCAGTGCAAGTGAGCATATAGGAAACAAAGCCTAGCGCTTGCAACAAGCACATGGTTGAGCAACATGTAAAAGAGGCAACTTAAGAATAGGCTCAACCAAAATGATGTGTGTGAGTCATGGCGAAGCACTTGAGAATACTAAAATTAGTATGAGCATTAAGCATCAACATAGTCTTGAAAGAATGAGGCACACGGTGCAAGGCCTATCATTCCCACACACAACTGCAAATGGGTTCACAAGCTTACTAATAAGCAAATAGAGAACCTATGCTTGTGGCAACCCATGGTGAAGATAGACAATGAGGGGCTCATCAAGACGAGGGATACCAATTAAAATGGCAAGCCTCGTAAAGATAAGCAAGAGGAAAATAATCTTCACCACACTAGAGTGCATCAAGATGCAACGATAGAGGACACGCACTCAAAGGCAAAAGCTTTCATGGAGCCACCAAAGAAATAACATAAGAAAGACAAGGTGGACGTGAAAGAAAGGATATCAACTAGAGATGTAATTTCTCTCAAGTGTATAAGGTTCTAGGTAGACGAAATCAATATCTACAAAGAAGGATGTACACCCAAAATAGTTACAACACGAAGGAACAAGATATCCACAAGGAAGTCATAAATATACCAATAAGATATTTGCTTGAAAGCATAGCACTTGGCTAGATATGGTCTTATTGTATATAAATGAAGTCCAATCACACATCCATCAAAAACATCACAACCAGCAACAAGAGATCATCGTTGGGATGCTTTGAGAAAGGAAACAAGTATCACAAGATATGAAATGAATATCATGCCAAGATGCAACCTACACAAGGTTGAATGCAAGAGAGGAAAGCATGAATAGATACTTGTTACCGAGATATCATTGGAAGGATGTAGTAGATACCAATTGAAGGTAGATAGTAGTTCATTGGTCATCCTAGCTTGACTCCAATATGCACATGGTGACAACACCTTCCTTGTGAGTGAGCCGAGCATCCAATGCATCTCCAAAATTTTCCTATAACAACACAAACAAAATGGTACCCAAACTCATTGGGACCAAAGAGTTAGAAACCCCAACAATACATAGGACAAACTCCACATAAATATGTGCATATAGATATGGAAATGAAATTCATGCACATCTCATCAATTTGAGACTTGGTGGAGTTTCCCCTATATATTGGGTCAAAGATAGAAAGCATGCCAAGGAAACTACATGAAGTTAATATGCATGCTCAAGACTTTCAAGAACCGATACCAAAATACAAGGAAAAGCCAAGTGAAAAAGGATACCAAATGGAGAAATCATCACTTGGAAGATATCATTAAAGATACATCAAGGAATGAGATATCCATTGGAACCCACAAAATGATATCAAACTCCCAAAAGAGAGGATGGTTCCAAACAAACCAAGCTCTCTACAAAGTTTCACGATGGCACAAGTACCAAAAAGAAACGGCTTACCGTCCACCAACACACACTTAAAATGGATTACAAGTTCAGTGTTTTATAGAAAAAAGGATAGCTCCCCCACGAGCTATGAATTATAGAGAATTTGCATTTGAATACAAAATGCACAAGGTAGGATCACCACGTTCACTATATCAAGTAAAACACTAGACAAGATCAAGAAAACAACAAGATCCTCAAGTGGCACAGAAGGCAATGGGAGTTGACACAAACTTGGCAAGAGATAAGGCAAAAAAAGCAAACACCAACATGAAGATGATCAATAATTTCTACCACACATAAGTGAGTACCAATTGTCAAAAGACAAGAAGTATTTGGAAATAATTCCTGGTGGTAGATAGCAAGGATATCCGACATCATCTTCACACCAAACACAAGCAAATTCCAACTTGTAGAGCTAACATGCCACCTAGGAACAAGATAGTTTACAATATCAATTCTTGGTGACAATATCTCAAATCTACACATTTTCTAGGCTAGTAATATACACATAGCATATTACTCCCCCATAATGTGATACCAATGAAAGATAAACAAGAGGCAAAATATCCAACAAGAGATAATTAATGGACAATTTAGAATTTGAATTTCTCATGAGAAGACATACCACATAGCGACTAGATAATCTTGTAATATCAATACTAGATGGTATTCCTCATGTACACACATTTATAGGATTGTGAGGTGTACAAAGCACATCACTACCCCATAATGGGATATTCCATTAATCTCTCACAAGAGCCAACTAAGATACAAACAAGATGCATAAAGGCTCAACGTACGACACACATGTACATGATGTGCAAACCAACACACACATACTTGATTACTCAAGATAAGCAATTGGAGGCACAACATATACAAACACATGCAAGGAACAAAACCAAAACATGCAGAGGGGCAAGTAACTTTCAAGGTAAACAATTTAAGTACGAGTTACCGCAAGGAAGAACATTGGATATAACATAACTTGAGAGTCCTAATGACTTGGATTGAGAAAATATGAATGATGAAGACCCCTCAAATCTTCATAATGTAGCCAAGTCTCCAATGCCCTCCAAAACACCTATTTATCAAGTTTGAGCTTGTAGGTCCCCAACCAAGTTGGGTCCTAAGAGGTTAGTCACAATAGGCTTGGCTACCCAAATGGTTCTTTGCTTGACACCACTTTGAGTACCAACAAACTTGGCAAACACCTTGCCAACCTTATCCTTCCCAAGAGAATAGATATTATCAATAATAATTGGGTTGGATAAGTTACCACTAGTGCATGAAGAAGCGACGTGACCTTTCTCACGACATAAGTAGCAACGTCTACTCTTCATTTTCTTCTCACTTGATTTCTCAACAAGAGAGGCATTAACTTGAATCTTCTTGGGAAGTGGCCTTTCTTCAACTTGAGGTTGAGCATGAGATTGAACTTGTGGCCTCTTCCCTTGTTGCTTGTCACCAATGGCATTCTTCTTCAATGGGCAATATCTAACATGATGCCCTTCAGTTTTGCACTTGAAGCAAATAATCTTGGCTGAATTCTTGACTTGTTTTCGGCCCTTCTTCTTGTTGCTCTTGGACTTCTTCTTATTGGAGTTGAATCCAAGTCCACCTTTGTCATTGGGGGATTTTTTCACACTCAAGATATTGTTGAGTGTGGATTTCCCTTCATGGCTCTTTTCCAAGTCTTTCTTCAAAGAAGTGACTTGGGCCTTGAGCTCTTTGATTTCCTCTACATGGTTAGTCTCAATACAAGTACTAGAGGAAGTATAAGCTTCATCGTTAGAGCAACAAGGCAAGGAAAGCAATTCATCACAAGATGTACCAACATTGTGAGTAGATGAATTACAAGGACTAGCACATGGCAATATAGTATTTTGACTAGAAGTGGTGCTAGTATCCACATGAGGCTCACTAGATGTTACCTTAGCAATCATGGCCTCATGAGCTATCTTTAGCACATTATGGGATACTAGAAGATCATCATGAGAGCTTGAGAGCTTTTCGTGGCTTTCTTCCAATTTCCCATAATTGCTAGATAGCAATTCAAGTTGAGCATGTAGCTCAACAATCTCCTTCAAAATGGATGCTTCACAAGTAATAGAGTTAGTAGCACAAGCATCATCATTAACAACAATAGGAGGGGGCAACTTGGCAAGCTCTTTTAAATAAGAAGCTTCAAGTTGAGCATGAGACTCAGTGAGTATGATGAGCTCACCCTTGACGACCCTTGTCGGTGTCAAAACCGGCGGATCTCGGGTAGGGGGTCCCGAACTGTGCGTCTAGGCGGATGGTAACAGGAGACAAGGGACACGATGTTTTTACCCAGGTTCGGGCCCTCTCGATGGAGGTAAAACCCTACTCCTGCTTGATTGATATTGATGATATGGGTAGTACAAGAGTGGATCTACCATGAGATCAAGGATGCTAAACCCTAGAAGCTAGCCTATGGTATGATTGTTATAATGGTTGTTCGTCCTACGGACTAAAACCCTCTGGTTTATATAGACACCGGGGAGGGCTAGGGACTAGGGTTACACAGAGTCGGTTACAATGGTAGGAGATCTACATATCCGTATCGCCAAGCTTGCCTTCCACGCCAAGGAAAGTCCCATCCGGACACGGGACGAAGTCTTCAATCTTGTATCTTCATAGTCTTGGAGTCCGGCTGACGATGATAGTACGGCTGTCCGGACACCCCCTAGTCCAGGACTCCCTCAGTAGCCCCTGAACCAGGCTTCAATGACGATGAGTCCGGCGCGCATATTGTTCGGCATTGCAAGGCGGGTTCCTCCTCCAAATAATTCATAGAAGATTGCGAACACCAGGATGTGTCCGGCTCTGCAAAATAATTTCCACATTCCACCGTAGAGAGAATATTATGTACACAAGTTCAATCCGCTGACGTGTTTTGTGGCACGGCGTCACGCCACTACCAAGCCTTTACTTGAATCGTTTTTTATTATACCATCTCAGCGCGTTTAGCGAAGCGGTTCCCTTGGCACGTCTTGTCGAAGCAGAGATCGTGTTCCCCTTATTCCAGGATTCTCATCAATACGGATGTGGGTAACCCAACCGCGCCCGTCGCCACGCCCCCTCTATCGAAGGCGAGTCCCGAACGGTCACAGAGACGGCTCTTGGTATTCTCCCTCTTTATAATAGGACCAAGGCCCGTTTCTTTTCTTCAATCTTCCATCGAATCTTCTCCTCGCTCCAAGTTCCAACACCCAGAGCCCCAGATTCGAGCACTTCGGACCTTCAACAATGTCCGGCTCCGACCTTCAGGGCCGGTGGACGGAGGAGGACGTGCTAAAGCTGCGAGAGGCCAAGTACCTGTCTTACGAGATTTCGCACAGGTTGCCTGCCGAAGGGCAGGCCATCCCTACCCTCGAGCCCGGCGAGTACGTCGTCTTTGTATCCCACCTCCGTCGGGGTTTAGGCTTCCCGATGGATCCTTTTGTGAGAGGGCTCATGTTCTACTATGGGTTGGAATTCCACGACTTGGCTCCGGAGTCCATCCTCCATATTTCCGCATTTATTGTCGTCTGCGAGGCCTTCCTCCGCTTCACCCCCCACTTTGGTCTGTGGCTGAAGACCTTCAATGTGGAGCCGAAGATGATCGGGGGGCGTCAAGCAGAGTGCGGCGGGGCGGCCGTAAGCAGGAGGGCCGATGCCCCGTGGCCCGAGGGCTCCTTCCAAGAGGAGCTCGACTTGTGGCAGCGGGAGTGGTTCTATATCACCGCTCCGAAGGGCAGCAGGCAGAAACCGCCGCCCTTATTCCGCTCGGGACCTCCACGACGGTTGATGTCGTGGGTCAACCAAGGGCTCAACTAGGGGCCGTCAAAAGACGTGCCCCTATTGCAGGGCCGGATTCGAGACCTCCAAGCGAGGGATATCGATCTGGTCGTGTTGATGCAGCTTATGCTGATTAGGCGTCTCCTGCCCTGCAAACACCGTCCTCTCCGGCTATGGGAGTTCAATCCGGAGGGACCACGGATTCTCCAACACTTTATGGGTACGACACCCGTGGAGATGTACGAATTGTTCTTCGGATCACGGGCGGTGTGTCTGGAATTGACCGAGGACGCCGGCCTATGCTGCAATCGCCCGGATACTCAAGTAAGTAGCTCAGTGTTCGGACGTACCGTTTGTTTGCCTTTCTACAATTCGCCTTTTAACCCGTTATCCTTCAACAGGAGTGGATAGCGCAAGCAAAGCTGATACGGTGTCCGGCCCACCTCCCAGAGACCGCGCCGGATCCCGTGCTGGTCAAGATGCTGGAGGTTGCGCCTTCAGAAGAAGGCGGAGGGGAAAATAAGGGAGCTACCGCCTCGCCCAAGGAGGCTCTTGAAAAAGGGGGGATCGAGAATCCCTCCCTCCAGGGGGAGAAGAGGACCGCCTTCGGAGACCCGGAGGCCAAAGCCCCTAAGCGGGGGAAGAAGTCTTCACCAGAGGGTCCTGCGTCCGGGGAGGCCCCGGCCGCACAGTCTCCCCTAAAGCATCAGCCCTCCAGCGAGCCGTAAGTAGAAAAAAGAGAGCTCGGTAATAAGAGACATCCCTATTTGTGCTTCTGAGGATAACCAAATTTTTACCTTGTAGTTCAGATCTCCGACCTTCTCAGATGAGCTCATCTTTGGGGGATCTTCGTCCGGAGATGGTGGAGAGCGAGACGCCTCCGTCCGCTGCGCCGTCAGATAGGGCGGACGATCCTGAAGTGTCATCACGGAGGGTATCCCCGAGCCCGGCAGAGCTGAAGAGTTCGGTGCCGACTATGTTCGGCCGGGGGAGCTGAAGGATCTGCTTGAGAGGGCGTCCATCTCAGAAGATCACCATGCATTGATGAGTATGGTGATTGGAAGGATTTCGTCCGCCGAAAGCGGATTACATAATGCCGTCAGGAGTTTGCTGGCGGGGTTTGAGGTATGTAAAAATGACACCCCTTTTTGACAGTTTTGCACATAAAGTGTGCCCTGTATAGATAGTAGCCCCTGAGACTCGGTAGGTTGTCGAAAGCGACAGCGTGCCGAGGATCAAAATCGCAGGTATTGAGTGTCGCCTTTCCTATGCAGGTGGCGGATAGTCCGGGGGCTAGCCGGACTGATGGAGTTGCTGAATTAAAGCGGCAACTCGATGTTGCGGATGCGGACATCGCGCTAGTCAACAAGCGACTTGACGAGTCGCAAGGTAAGTTGTTTCTCCGCAGTCACCTATTAAGGGAGCCAAAGCCCACCTCTTACAATATTTGTGCTTGACGCAGATGGTGCCGCTGCTATGGAGAGCCTTCGGGCAGAACTTGCTCAATCCAAGGAGCAAGTCAGAAGGAGTGATGCGGCTGCCTCGAGGGCGGCCGAGGAGTTAGAAGCCGAAAGGGCTGCACACTGCCGAAGCAGGGAAGAGATGGCCAAAATGGCCGTTAAGTTGAAGGATGCTACCGACCGCAATGAGGCTCCTGAAAAGGAGCGCCTATCGGAGCGAGAAGACCTGGGGAAGGCCACCGCCGAAGCCAAGGATGCCCGCTCTGCAATGCGGGCTATAAAGGAGGAGCTGCGCCAGGCCAGAGACATTGTGGCTGGCAAGCCTTTTCTGCTGCGCCGCAGGTTTACAGATCCAAAGTATGCCCAGCTTGGCCAGCTGTGGGGTCTGGAGGATCCTTATATGGACTTAGCGGCGAGTGCGGCGGATGCCGTTGTGCACTTCCGAAGTCAGAAGGATCACAAGACGGAAGAGCTGTTTTGGTCTCAATTCCATAGTCCGGATCATTCACTTCCGCTGACTGATCGGTTGGCCGAATGGGCTGAGCTGAATAGGTTGTCCGGACTTGCCATGACGGATATCGTGACTCATGTCTGGCCGGATAGGCCCAAGCCGAAGAGCTATTTTGGCTTATTGCAGCAATTTCTTGGGGCGGTGCCGCATATCAAGGCGATGAAGCGGTCGGCCTGCATAGAGGGTGCACGGATGGCCCTCGCCCGTGTGAAGACACATTGGACAGAGATGGATGCCACCGCTGTTGCGACCCAGGGTTCGGACGAAAGCCGGTTACCCGCCGAGCACTATTTTGGGGAAGTTCTGCGTGGTGCTCGTGTAATAGAGTCGCAGTGCTCAAAAAATGTCACGTTCAAATGAACGTTTAATTTTATTAAACAATGTTTATGATGTAGGCGCTTTTTGTACTTGTGCGTTCAAGTATTGAAATATCTCCTGTGCGGCCGTTTATGTATACGTATGTATAACCTGAAAGATGGCAGTCGTCGGCTTCAGCCCCCACGCACAAGGTGCGGGGGTGTTCGCAAAAATAGCGCATTTTCACACTTAATCCGACGTGTCGGTCCTGTTAAGGAGGTGGTAGCGTAGCAAACGAGGCAACCGGACTATAATGCTTTATCACTTTCACTTAGCCATTGGAGTTCGAGGGTGGGACTACAATATAGCCCCTGGGGGCACTGCGCTCTCCGAATTCGGGGCGCGTATGTGCCTGACCGGGAAACGGTCCTTCGTCAAAGCGGAGGAATTCTAAACATTCCGATGGTCGATCGAGTGGTTGACCAGTCTCTCGCTGTATCATGACAGTCAGTTTTCGGCTTTCTCTACTGAGGTGCTCGCCCAGCCGAACTGGGGCACAATCGCAGTAGTTCTCCTGGTGCCGCGTTAGCCGATGATGCGGAACGTAAGGCAGCAAAACACAGGAGCCGGGCAAACCCAACATTTGACCAAAGACATGATTCGAAGCTGATGCATATAAGGCCTAACTCGAGACACCGAACACTCCCTAAGGTGTTCGGTCTTTATAATAATGGGCAGAACAATGCCCTGAGTCCCTAGTGTCCAGGTACGGGCGAGGTCCTCTGACGCGGCCGATGCCAAAACGTCAGTCTCCACTCTGGTTATAATGAGAAACCAGGGGATTATACCAACAAGAGACAGTAAAAAAGGTTTACGCAGGGTCTTAATCTGAAAAGAATCCTTGCAACGGGTCCCTACTGCATGTCTGCGCCTGTGTCTCCGTTGTGCCGTTATCCTGGACGGGTGTGCACGTTGTTCATCTATAAAAAGAGAGGAACTTAGTTTGAAAGGAAATCGTGCGAAAAAGTGCATAAAAATATTAATAAATGAATAAAGCTGAGTCTATACTAGCTCATTATTGCTTATATGCACAACCCCTTGTGAAGGGGTGCGGCTAGGGAGCCCCTAGCTTATTTATGCCGGACTCGTCTAGCCGTGTCCGGGGTCTTTGAATGACCCTCTTAATGAAATGATGCCACGTGGACCGGGCATTTTAAGTGTAAGAGACGCGTAATGTGGTATTGCGTTAAAGCGGACAAAAGCTTCACGTCCCAATAGTGCTTGATGGCTACTTTTGAATGGGGCGACATGGAAGATTAGCTTTTCGTGTCGGAAGTTGTCCGGTGACCCGAAAACAACTTCTAGTAATAAGGAGCCTGTGCACTTGGCGTAAGGGCCTGGCATCACTCCTTTAAAGGAAGTGCGGCTATGTCGAATTTTAGTAAGTTCTATCCCCAACTTGCGGATTGTGTTCGGATATAGCAGGTTTAAATCGCTGCCGCCGTCCATCAGGACTTGTGTAAATTGTAGTTCGTCGATTATAGGATCCAATATCAGAGCAGTCCATCCTGGATTTCGAACACTTCTAGAATGATCCAGGTGGTCAAAAGTGATTGGTTTTGACATCCAATCTCGAGGTTCTGCTGGGGTGGACCGTGCGACACCTATCTTAGCGGGTGCCGCATTGTTTTTCCGTACTATCACATGAAGTGAGTTTACTGCTTTGACTTCTTGTGGGAAAGTCTTTTGTTTTCCGGTGCTCTGCTGGTGGGGTTCGTCATCGTCCTCGCTTGGTGCGTCGAGCCCCTTGTGTTCGGCGTTGAGTCGGCCGGACTGTTTGAAAACCCAACAATCTCGGTGGGTGTGGTTTGCAGGCCTTCCGGAGGTACTGTGGATTTGACATATCCGATCCAAATTTTTGTTTAAGTTGGATAGCTCGTCACTCTTGTCCTTAAGAGGCAGTGTTTTGTTGTTTGGCCACGAGCTTTTGAATCCGGCGTTGACCGCCATGTTCTTTGGGCTTTTCTCTTTATTCCGGCGCTGATCTTTTCTGCACCGTGATTTCCCATTTCCATCTCTGATCTCGGATGTACTTGGGTCGCTGGTGTTGCATCTTGCTAGCTAGCTGTCTTCCCCCGCGCAAAAGCGGGTCATGAGGCTTGTTAGCGCGGCCATTGTCCTCGGCTTCTCTTGGCCGAGGTGTCTGGCGAGCCATTCATCTCGGACGTTGTGTTTAAAAGCTGCTAAGGCTTCAGCGTCCGGACAGTCGACTATTTGGTTCTTTTTAGTAAGGAACCTGTTCCAGAATTTGCGCGCTGACTCTCCGGGCTGTTGAGTTATATGACTTAGATCGTCTGCATCCGGAGGGCGGACATAAGTCCCTTGAAAATTTGCTCTAAACGCGTCCTCAAGCTCTTCCCAACTTCCAACAGTGTTTTCTGGGAGGCTTTTGAGCCAATGCCGAGCTGGCCCTTTGAGCTTGAGGGGTAGATATTTTATGGCGTGGAGATCATCTCCTCTAGCCATGTGTATGTGTAGTATATAATCCTCTATCCAGACTCCAGGGTCTGTTGTTCCGTCGTAAGCCTCTATGTTTATGGGTTTAAACCCTGCTGGAAATTCGTGATCCAGCACCTCATTGGTGAAACATAGTGGGTGTGCGGCGCCCCTGTATTTCGGTGTGCCGCTGTCTTCGAACACTTGGTGTGTTGTGTTGCTTCCTGGGGCCCTCTTTTTTGGCCCGTAAATGGTCCTGACTGGGCCATTTGTTTTCCGAGGATCATGAGTCGGTTTGTGCGCGGCGCCGCTTGTCACTTTTGGCCTGTCATCTGGTCGTCTATCCGGCCAGGCGGCTTCTTTAATTTTTGACTGTGGTGGCTCTATGGCTTCCTCGTCAAATTCTGGCAGCAGCTTGCGCTTCGGGTAGCTCTTTGATTGATGGCCATTGCCGTATTTGTCTGCGGTTTTGAGCACTTTGCTCCACCTCATTCTGAGTATGTCTTCCGCTGTTTTGAGCTTCCGTTTTTCCTTCTTCAGACTTCTTGCAGTGGCGACGAGTCTTTTGTGAAGGTTCTTATGCTCCGGTGGTGTGTCCGGCGTGAGGTCGTCTGGACTGTTGGTTTCGCCGGGCATGGATTGATTATCCGATTCGTCCTGTTCGGACGGTTGCTTGGTTGCATGTTCGTCGTCCACTGGTTTGCCCTGCTCTATTGCTGGGTCATTAGGAGCGCTGTTTTTGTCGAGGCGGGACTTAGGGCGGCGTCTGCATCGCCATTTTGGTTGTTTGTCGGCGGGATTATCCTTTGCCGCGCCCCGTTGGTCCTCGTTATCGCTTCCTTTTGGGGTGTCCACCATATATACATCATGGGTTGGGGTGGCTTTCCAGTGCTCAGTGAGCGCTTGTTCTTGATCGTCTCCGGCATCGTCGTCCATACCGTCGATGTCTTCGGAGTCGTAATCTAGTATGTCTGTTAGATCGTCGACACTTGCTACAAAGTGGGTGGTGGGTGGGCTTTGAATTTCTTCGTCGTCAGCATCCCAACCATCCTGGCCATAGTCCGGCCAGGGCTCTCCGGATAGCGAGAGATGCTTTAGCGAATTTAAGATGTCGCCAAAGGGTGAGTGCTGAAAGATGTCCGCAGCGGTGAACTCCATGATCGGCGCCCAATCAGATTCGATTGGCAGGGGCGCAGGAGGTTCGGAGTCCGGCAGGGAGTCCGGCACCTCGGAGTCGCGAGCTTTATAAGGGACAAGGTCAGTGTTCGGCTCCATCGCCGTGGAAGTTGCAGCTCCCGAGGCGGTGTCCAGCCACCCGTCCTCGATCTGCGCGATCGGCTCCGAATTATGGGTCGGTGCGGATTCGTGTGCGGCCTCCAAAGTACTGTCCGGCGGCAGAGCTAGATCATACCCATCATGACAGTACGGCACGCTCGGCTGCGGCTTGGATCCGTCGAAGATCAAGTCTCCGCGGATATCCGCCGTGAAGTTTAGGCTTCCAAATCTGACCTGACGGCCAGGGGCGTAGCTTTCGATCTGCTCCATATGGCCAAGTGAATTGGCCCGCAGTGCGAAGCCGCCGAATACGAAGATCTATCCGGGGAGAAAAGTCTCACCCTGGACGGCGTTGTTGTTGATTGAAGAAGCCATCAAGCCTATTGGTGACGACACAGAGGAACTCTCAATGAAAGCACCAATGTCGGTGTCAAACCGGCGGATCTCGGGTAGGGGGTCCCGAACTATGCGTCTAGGCGGATGGTAACAGGAGACAAGGGACACGATGTTTTTACCCAGGTTCGGGCCCTCTCGATGGAGGTAAAACCCTACTCCTGCTTGATTGATATTGATGATATGGGTAGTACAAGAGTGGATCTACCACGAGATCAAGGAGGCTAAACCCTAGAAGCTAGCCTATGGTATGATTGTTATAATGGTTGTTCGTCCTACGGACTAAAACCCTCTGGTTTATATAGACACCGGGGAGGGCTAGGTTTACACAGAGTCGGTTACAATGGTAGGAGATCTACATATCCGTATCGCCAAGCTTGCCTTCCACGCCAAGGAAAGTCCCATCCGGACACGGGACGGAGTCTTCAATCTTGTATCTTCATAGTCTTGGAGTCCGGCTGACGATGATAGTCCGGCTGTCCGGACACCCCCTAGTCCAGGACTCCCTCAACCCTTGAGCCATTTTTGAGGTGCTCAAAATCCTCAAGGAGTCTAGCATGAGCAACTTCAAGCTTAGCATTTTTAGTTTTAAATCATTGGCCACCTCAAGATTTCTATCATGAGATTCCCTCACTCTAGATAATTCTAGAGCAAAAGTCTCCTCAAGAGATTCGGAGGTGGTTTGTTCATGTTCAAGAGCTTGAGATAGCTCCGCGATCTCATTTGCGTAATCACGCTCATGAGCTTCCATTTTCTCAATGGTGACCTCATGCTCCTCTAGATGAGTTTCCAACTCCTCAATGTATTTATTGCCTTCAATGGCAATGGATATATTTCCATGAAGTTGGAACGAGCAATTTTATTTTTGTGAAGAGCTTTAAAAATCATTTCCCTCTTTGTTTTTAAGGAGGCAACATTACCATTCTCTTCATCATTATCATCATCATCATTAGCATCAACATCATCATCAAGAGACATATTGGGGTTCAAAGTAGGAGATACCTTTGACACCTTAGCCATAAGGCAAAAAGCTATAGATGATGATGTAGGATCTCTTGGGGCACCATTAAACACCACATCTTGTTCCATGGAGTGTTGGGTTTCCTCTACGTTGTTAGCACAACAATTCGAGGAAATAGATGCATTTTTTATCATGGCAACAAGACATAGCAAGCATATCATCATGAGATTTAGTCAAGCACTTTCTACATGATATGCAAGGACTATCAACACAAGCATGTGAAACATTTGGAGTGCTCGAAGTGCTAAAGTCCAAAGATGAAGCATTGCAATAAGAAAGTGATGAAGGATTATCAACAATAAGCCCACTATCATCATTGCAATGAACACCACTACTCACCATGTCATTACCTTGTGGAAAACCACATGTAGGTGAAGTAGAAGAAGTTGAGAACGCAACACGGTCGGAGGTGGAGGGAGAACGATCATCCTTACAAATTTTGGACACACCATATTTATCTTGAAGCTTTGTCCACAACTCATGAGCATCCCGGAACGGCATGAGTTCAAATATAACTACATTGCTCAAAGCATCGAAAAGCACATTAGAAGCTTGAGCATTGAGATAAGAGTTTTTCTCATCCACTAAAGATAAGCTTTGGGGATCCTTTGGAGGAGAAAAACCCATATCTACAATTCGCTCTAAATTTGGGTCCATGACCCTAAAGAGATTAAGCATGCAAATTACCCAAACATCAAAATTTGTGCCATCGAAACTAAGAGTGTCAGAGAATCCTAATCCCCTAGTCGACATCTTTACTCTCTAGGCGGTTAAGCCCAACAAAGAGAGACGAGGCTCTGATACCAATTGAAAGATCGTGGATGTCGCCTAGAGGGGGGTGAATAGGCGTTTTAAAATAATTATGGTAGAGGCTTGAACAAATGCGGAATAAACCTAGCGATTAATTTGTCAAGCACAAAATCTACAACAACCAGGCTCACCTATGTGCACCAACAACTTATGCTAAGCAAGATAAGCAACTATGTGGTAGCAAGATATATGACAAAGAACAATATGGCTATCACAAAGCAAAGTGCATAAGTAAAGGGCTCGGGTAAGAGATAACCGAGGCACGCGGAGACGATGATGTATCCCGAAGTTCACACCCTTGCGGATGCTAATCTCCGTTTGGAGTGGTGTGGAGGCACAGTGCTCCCCAAGAAGCCACTAGGGCCACTGTAATCTCCTCACACCCTCGCACAATGCAAAATGCCGTGATTCCTCTAAGGGACCCTTGAGGGCGGTCACCGAACCCGTACAAATGGCGACCCTTGGGGGCGGTCACCGAACCCGTACACTTTGCCAACCCTTGGGGGAGGTCACCGGTACCCGTCAAATTGCTCGGGGCGATCTCCACAACCTAATTGGAGACCCCGACGCTTGCCCGGAGCTTTACACCACAATGATTGAGCTCTGAACACCACCAGCCGTCTAGGATGTCAAGGCACCCAAGAGGAACAAGCTCTAGGGTGTCCAAACACCCAAGAGTAACAAGCTCAAGGGTACAAGCACCCAAGAGTAATAAGCTTCTCAACTTGTAACTTCCACGTATCACGTGGAGAACTCAAACCAATGCACCAAATGCAATGGCAAGGGCACACGGAGTGCCCAAATCCTTCTCTCTCAAATCCCACCGAAGCAACTAATGCTAGGGAGGAAGATGAGAGGAAGAACAAGAAGGAGAACACCAAGAACTCCAAGATCTAGATCCAATGGGTTCCCCTCACATAGAGGAGAAAGTGATTGGTGAAAATGTGGATCTAGATCTCCTCTCTCTTTTCCCTCAAAAACTAGCAAGAATCCATGGAGGGATTGAGAGTTAGCAAGCTCGAAGAAGGTCAACAATAGGGGAAGAACACGAGCTCAAAGGATAAGGTTCAATGGGGAAGAAGACCCCCTTTTATAGGTGGGGGAAAATCCAACCGTTATGCTCATAGCCCGCACAGAGCGGTACTACCGCTCGTCCTCACGGTACTACCACTAGGGATCGCGGTACTACTGCTTGCGAGCGGTACAAAAAAAATACTTCCGTACCTACTTCCACAGGACTTGGGACGAGTTTTTTGGTCCGGAGCGGTACTACCGCTGTAGGAGCCACGGTAGTACCACTCTGGAGCGTTAGTAAAAAATTGCATTCGCTCCAATTCGCGGTAGTACCTCTGCAGCCTTTTCAGAACACCAAAACTGCCACAACTTTTGCAAACGGACTCCGAATTTGATGAAACCAAGTTTGTTGGAAAGCTAGCAACAAGGGCTAACACAATCTTGAAAGAAATATCAATAAGAAGCAAAATAGAAAAGGCCCATAAGAAAAAGGTGAGAACCCTTCCTCGGATAAGAATGGTAAAACCTCCAACACCGAAAACATCATAGAAGACGCATGCGAACTCCGTTTTCGATGAACTAAAGCTTGTCATCAAGATGACCTTAAGATCTAAGACTCACAAAGAGAACCAAACAAGAACCAAGAAACATGATGCAAGGATGTAATGGTTTGAGCTCTCTACTAACAATACGATCAAGCTACCAACTTGAGTGCCCCCCCCTTGATAGTACGGCAAACGATCCTATAACCCGGTCTCCCAACTACCACCACGAGACCGGTAAAATAGAAACCCTGTCAAGGGCAAACCTTTTCCTTGCACATGGTCCACTTGAGCTAGATGATGACGATCTTGACTCCCTCAAGTTGGACCACCTTTCTTGCTTGCGTTGGCTCGATGAGGACTAGATGATTGCTCCCTCATAGTCCACTATGGGTGAGCCAGTCTTTAGCACATCTTCACAAGTCCATTGACACCACAATGGATGGCAAGATTCAAGCACTTGATCTCTTCGTGATGCTCCACTTGAACTTGCACATGGCAATCTTGATGACGATCACCACTTGATGTCATCCTTTCCATGGGTTGTATGATATCTTCCTCTTGACGCAAGCCTATGGACATGTACCTAACCCCACATAGAACTCTCACATAGAGCATGGGTTAGTACACAAAGTGCAATGGACAATGCTTACCATACCATGGGATCACTTGATCCCTCTCGGTACATCTTCTACGCTTTGTGAGTTGATCAATTTGATTCACTCTTGACTTAGTCTTGATAAATCTTGAATCTTTGCAACTCTCTTCATTTGGATGATCTCTTGAAGGTAAACATGAATGATCACACAACCTTCTTCTTCAAGACATGCTTGCAATAAGCTCAACACTCACATGACCAATCTTTGGATAATTCCTTAATAGCACCTTGGTCAACTCATAAACTCCTTGAAACCAACACATGGACTAAGAAAAGCCTATGGACAAATCCTTCAAATATAACTGAAGACAACCATTAGTCCATAGAGATTGTCATCAATTACCAAAACCAAACATGGGGGCACCGCATGTTTTTTCACGGAGGAACATCTTGTGTGCTATCAAACGTTGCAGCATAACTGGTTGACTGTAAATATGCTCTACAGGTGTCTTCGAAGGTGTTTGTTGGGTTGGCATAGATCGAAATTAGGATTTGTCACTCCATGTATCAGAGAGGTATCTTTGGGCCCTCTCGGTAATTCTCATCACTATAAGCCTTGCAAGCAATGTGACTAATGAGTTAGTTGCAGGATGAAGCATTACGGAACGAGTAAAGAGACTTGCCAGTAACGATATTGAACTAGGTATGATGATACCGACGATCGGATCTCGGGCAAGTAACATACCGATGACAAAGGGAACAACATATGTTGTTGTACGGTTTGACCGATAAAGATCTTCATAGAATATGTAGGATCCAATATGAGCATCCAGGTTCCACTATTGGTTATTGATCGGAGATGTGTATCGATCATGTCTACATAGTTCTCAAACCCGCAGGGTCCGCACGCTTAATCGTTCGATGACGATTTGTATTATGAGTTATGTGTTTGTGATGACCGAAGTTTGTTCGGAGTCCCGGATGAGATCACAAATGTGACGAGGAGTCTCGAAATGGTCGAGGCATAAAGATTGATATATTGGACGACATTATTCGGACACCGGAAGAGTTCCGAATGGTTTCGGGTAAAAACGGAGTGCCGGAGGTGTTACCGGAACCCCCCTGGGAAGCAATGGGCCAACATGGGCCATAGGGGAGAGAGAGGACAGCCCACATAGGGGAGGCGCACGGCCCCTTCCCCCATGGGTAGTCCAAATAGGACAAGGGAAGGGGGCGCGGCCCCCCTTTCCCTCTCCCTCTCTCTCCCCCTTCCTTCCCCTCTTCCACCAGGTGGAATCCTACTAGGACTTGGAGTCCTAGTAGGACTCCCTTCTCCTGGCACGCCCTGCAAGGGCGGGCTGGCCTCCCCCTCTCCTCCTTTATATAGGGGGCAGGAGGGCACCCCAAAGCACATCAAGTTCTCTTAACCGTGTGCGGTGCCCCCTCCACAATTAAACACCTCGGTCATATCGCCATAGCGCTTAGGCGAAGCCCTGCGCCGGTAACATCATCAACACCGTCGCCACGCCATCTTGCTGATGGAACTCTCCCTCGTCCTCAACTGGATCAAGAGCTCGAGGGATGTCATTGGGTTGAACGTGTGCTGAAGCGGAGGAGTCGTACATTCGGTGCTTGGGTCGGTCGTGAAGACGTTCGACTACATCAACCGCGTCAACTAAACGCTTCCGCTTTTGGTCTACGAGGGTACGTGGACACACTCTCCCGTTTTGTTGCTATGCATCTCCTATATAGATCTTGCGTGATCATAGGAAGTTTTTTGAATTACTACGTTCCCTAACAAAATCCATGTCTCTTGGCCAGCCATTGCCTCAAGAATGTCATTTGAATTTCCCATGACATGTTGTAGGGCAGTTCTTTCCCTTCCAGTGCATGCAATCAATGGTGCCAGGCATACTTGAAAATCCAAGGGTTTTGTTCATCTCAAAATGCCTTGTTGTGTCATGAGCATTGGGTGCTCTCAAATACTCTGGCCCGAACACCTTAAGCATCGCCTTTGCAAATTTCTTGATAAAAGATTGAAGTCCTCTCTCCCATTGCCGTTATCATCAATGAAATTAGACAGAAAAGCATATGCCATCATCTGCAATGCAGAAGTCGCCTTTTGGATGGTGCTATGTCCAAAGTTTCCGGTGCAATTCCTCCTCTGCTCCAAGGTCCAATCATGCTGCTTCACACAATTGGCAATGTGATGGAACAAATCTGTAAAATCCAAACCAGCGGTCGCTCGGGATACACGGAAGATGGACAAAAATAGTTGCGCATCAATCTATTGTGTGCCTCTCTCCTACCACTCTGAATCAACTCATGCCCGAAAACCAAACCACCATCTACTCATTTCTCTACAATCCACAAGAATAAAGAAAGAAGCAAAGATAAATTACATTCTACACAGTTCCTCAAACACCTGGAGTGTGACTGTGTGAGGAGGAGGAAACGGCCAGCGGCGCGTCGAAACCTATGTGGTTGCCGTGCCAGGACGAATTGGTTGCATAGACGTCGGAAGGGCCTCGTAGCCGCAAACAAGTGAACTTCACGGCCAAAAAACGGCCATGCCACTCCATTGATGATGGCCAAAGCAGCAGGGACTATACTCGGTGGCGGCGGTCCCGAGGTCATCGGAGGTCTTTCGATAGCCACTAGTGCGTGTTTCTGGCCTGCTGCGGGATGGTGAATGCCATTACATGCGGTGGAGTGCAGCGACCGACCGGTATCGCGCTTGAATCCAGTGCGGCGGCGGATCACAAATCAGCGCACTAGCGGACTGCCCACGGCCAGTCAGACCAGCAGGGGTCGGTCCACGGAGTCGCGACAGGGCCGGGGCCGGGCGTAGGAACATGACGGCGGTGGCTATGGCCGAAATCGACCAACGGTGGTCGGAGGCAGAAGCGGGCCAGCTGCACGCGTGAATTTTCATCTGACGGTTGGAGCGTCACACACTTGGGAGCAACTAATTAACGAGCGCTCCTTCAGGAGCCTCGCAACGATCAGCGCCACTTGGGGCGCTCTCAGCCATTTGCCACGTGTCGCGCTCTGGGCGCTTCCTCCGGATTTTATTTTTTTTTATTTTTCCGCACACGTTTTCGGCTTTTTGAACGGTTTTTTCCCCGGTTTTTTTGACGTTTCGGTTTTCTACCGGTCTTTCCTAGCTTTTCGACAAAAGAAATCGGAAAAAAATAATTTTTTTTGTGCAAAAAAGCGCATTTTTTTCGCGAGAGTCAGGGTTTTGTTTTCACGAGAGGCACGGCCGTGGCTCTTGGAAATGAAAAAAAACGTGTTTTCTATTTTTTTCTTTCATGAGAGGCACGGTTTTGCTTCCGTGAGAGGCACGGTTGTGCTTTCGCGAGAGGCACGGGCGTGCCTCTTTCGGAAAGGGAAAAAACGTGTTTTCTATTTTTTTTTTCTTTCGCGAGAGGCTTGGTTTTGCTTCCGTGAGAGGCAAGGTTGTGCTTTTGCGAGAGGCACGGGCGTGCCTCTTTCGAAAAGGAAAAAAAACGCGTTTTCTGTTTTTTTTTTCTTTCGCGAGAGGCACGGTTTTGCTTCCGCGAGAGGCACGGTTGTGCTTTCGTGAGAGGCACGGGCGTGCCTCTTTCGGAAAGGGGGAAAACACATTTTCTTTTTTTTTATTTCGCGAGAGGCACGGTTTTGCTTCCGCGAGAGGCACGGTTGTGATTTCGTCAGAGGCACGGGCGTGCCTCTTTCGGAAAGGAAAAAAACCGTGTTACCGGTTTGGTTTTTTAGTATGTTTTTTCGTCTGGTTTTTTCGTGAAAAAAAAGTTCGTCAAAACCTATCAACATGGGATCTAGTTTTGAAGATCGCGACGCGAGGAATCCAACGGCGAAAGCGGTTCGAGATTTGGACGCACGGTTTAAGAGATAAAACATTTTGAATAAACGGATCTATGAAAAAGGGAAAACTCCCAGGTTGCGACAAGTGACGCACATGCAGCGCGCCACTTGTCGCAACCTGGGAAAGTTGGAGTGACCTCCGCAAGGAGTACTCCTTAACTAATGATTTCGCACACACTGTCTTTTTTGCGTTTGGGCAGCCACCATGTAAATTCATTTGGGGCTTTTGGGCAGCCCAAAAATGGCACCACATAATTTTGTGCTTAGGGCAGCGGTTGGAGCTCATACCCTAAAAAAAGGTGTTGGAGCTCATTTTTACGTTCAACTGATGCCAAAAAAAAGATTTCGGGGGCTGAAATGACTGTTAATCAAACATGAAGGCCGATAGACATATGTAAAGTAGAGTGAGCCAATCATGTGTCTCGACGCACGTTCAAAGCTCTGTTTTCATGCATGAAAGATATCTTTTAGAAGGATTTTTCCTACTCCCTCACGTCAACAATAACATGCCTATAAGAGTTGGTGTCGGAAGACTTTTTTTACAAACACATGTACCTTTATTTGTACTCACAAAAATTACAGGTACACTGACTTGGACCTAAGATCCAAGAAATACAAAGTAATTCTTATGACTAAGAATTACAATGAAATCTCTTGAAAATACCTTCTTCGCTGTATTAATCTCTGCTCGAAGAAATATCCCAAACACTTAGATAAAGAGGTTGCGGTTGGACTGAAGCAATGATGTTATCACTCTTTCACCCGCATGGACATTACCAATAATGGTTTTTGACAGCGCCTTGAGTCGCCCCTCCAAAAAGATGAGAAGCCTTGATCGATGAACGTACTTGGACCGGGGATGATTCCCTAGAAGTGTGGGTCGTTGAATCACTATATCTTCACCATGTGTCGGTGAAAGATTTCACATTCACAAAGAATCAGACCAACAGAAAAAGCTTGGCACAACAACATAAACTCGTCAGATCCGAATAATTGGATCTGCAAGGACAAAAGAACTCTCTAACTGTCTTGGTTCTAAGTCTGACAGTAGAATAGGGGGGTAGGAATGGAGAGGCAAAATCCTAGCTATGGAGTAGTTGTATACGCAAGATGTTTACGAGTTCAGGCCCTTCTCGAAGGAAGTAACAGCCCTACGTCTCGGAGCCCGGAGGCGGTCGACTGTATTATGTGCGTATGAGGTGCGAACCCTTTACACCGAGGAGGGGGTGGCTTATATAGAGTCCGCCAGACCCCTCCAGCCCTCAGTTATGTAGGGTTTAAGGTACATTAAGATCTGGCGTTACTGGTAACGCCATACATAAAGTGCTATGATGACCATAAAGACTACTTAATGACCGACCGTTTGTGTGCAGAGTGACTCTAGATCTCCTGGTGGTCGAGTGAGTGGCTTCATGGTCGAGTGTCTTTGAGTCCGTCGAGTGGAATCCTTCGAGGTCGACTGAAAGGTAGTTTCTTCTAGAGATGTCCTTGGGGAGGATATCTTGGATAGGTCCATGACCCTACCCTAGGTACATGGCTTCATCACTAACCTCATGGCATCGCCAAAAGAATGAGAGAAAATTTATTCTTGCAGAACTATGGGTCATGAAGGGAAGTCCACACTCAACAATATCCTGAGTGTGCAAAAATCCCCCAATGGCAAAGGTGGACTTGGATCCAACTCCAATAAAAAGAAGAAGTCCAAGATCAACAAGAAGAAGGGCCAGGAACAAGTCAAGAATTCAGTCAAGATTATTTGCTTCAAGTGCAAAATTGAAGGGCATCATGTTAGATCTTACCCAGTGAAGAAGAAGCCCATTAGTGACAAGCGACAAGGGAAGCGGGCACATTTCACTCTCATGCTCAACCTCAAGTTGAAGAAAGGCCTCTTCCCAAGAAGACTCAAGCTAATGCTTCTCAAATTGAGAAATCAAGTGAGAAGAAAGTGAAGAGTAGAGGTTGCTACCTATGTCGTGAGAAAAGTCAAGCTGCTTATTCATGCACGAATGGTACCTTATCCAACCATATTCTAATTAATGATATCTATTCTCTTGGGAAGGATAAGGTTGGCAATGTGTTTGCCAAATTTGTTGGTACTCAAAGTGGTGTCAAGAAAAGAACCAATTGGGTAGCCAAGCCTATTGTGACTAATCTCTTAGGACCCAACTTGGTTGGGGACCAACTAGCTCAAACTTGATCAATAGGTGTTGGTGGAGGGCATTGGGGACTTGGATACATTATGAAGAATTAAGGGGACTTCATCATTCTTATTGTCTCAAGCCAAGTCAATTGGGTTATCAAGTTTCTATCTTATATCCAATGTGCCTCCTTGAGGCAACTTGTACTTAAATTGTCTACATTGAAAGTTACTTGCTCCTTTTGCATGTTTTGGTTTTGTACCTTGCATGTGTTTGTATATGTTGTGCTTCCAATTTGCTTATCTTGAGAAATCAAGTATGTGTGTGTGTGTGTGTGTGTGTGTGTGTGTGTGTGTGTGTGTGTTGGTTTGCACATCATGTACGTGTGTGTCATGCGTTGAGCCTTTATGCTTCTTGTTTTTATCTTAGTTGGCTCTTGTGAAAGATTAATGGAACATCCCACATTGATGTAGTGATGTGCCTTGGGCATTTCACGATCCTACAAATGTGTGTATATGAGGAATACCACCTAGTATTGATATTACAAGATTATCTAGTGTCTATGTGGTATGTCTTCTCATGAGAAATTCAAATTCTAAACAGTCTATTAATTATCTCTTATTGGTTCCTTATTGCCTCTTGTTAAGGTTTATTTGGTATCACATTATGGGGGAGTAATATGCTATGTGCATATTACAAGCCTACAAAATGTGTACATTTGATACATTGTCACCTAGAATTGATATTGTAAATTATCTTGTTCCTAGGTGGCATGTTAGCTCTACAAGTTGCAATTTGCTTATGTTTGGTGTGAAGATGATGTTGCATATCCTTGCTATCTACCATCGGGAATTATTTCCAAATACTTCTTGTCTTTGACAATTGGTACTCACTTACGTGTGGTAGAAATTATTGATCATCTTTACATTGGCTTTTGCTTTTATTTGCCTTATCTCTTGCCTAGGATTGTGTCAACTCCCTTGTCTTCCATACCAATTGTGGATCTTGTTAATTTCTTGATCTTGTCTAGTGTTTTTATTGATATAGTGAAAGTGGTGATCCCA
The DNA here is from genome assembly GCA_963921465.1 of Triticum timopheevii. Classification (NCBI taxonomy): domain Eukaryota; kingdom Viridiplantae; phylum Streptophyta; class Magnoliopsida; order Poales; family Poaceae; genus Triticum; species Triticum timopheevii. The sequence continues at coordinate 130,547,843 of OY997266.1, forward strand.
TCTTGTGCATTTTGTATTCAAATGCAATTTTTCTATAATGCACAACTCTTGGGGGAGCTATCCTATTTCCTTTAGAACACTCACCTTGTGATCCTTATCAAGTGTGTGTTGGTGGAATGCAAACCATTTCGTTTTGGTACTTTGTGCCATCATGAAACTATGTAGAGGGCTTGGTTTGTTTGGAACCATTCTCTCTTTTGGTAGTTCGATATCTTTCATTTTGCGTGTATCAATGGATATCTCATGCCCTGATGTATCTTTTAATTGATATCTTCCAAGTGATGATTTCTCCTTTTGGTATCCTTTTCACTTCATATTTATTTTTCATTTTGTGTTGTTCTTGAAAGTCTTTAGCATGCATATTTACTTCATGTATTTTCTTTGGCATGCTTTCTTTCTTTGAACCAATATATAGGGTAAACTCCACCAAGTCTCAATTTAGATGAGAAGTGCATGAAATTTATTTTCACACACACACACACACACACACACACACACACACACACACATATATATATATATAGTATATATATATATATGTATATATATAGTATATATATATAGTATATATATATTATATATATAGTATATATAGGGTGGGTCTATTATGGTAACACCCCCTTAAGACCTTATTCTGCACACCCGGGGCTTATTCTGCTAACACCCGTCACCCACCCCGAAGCTACAAACTAACCACCAACTCCCGTCTCTTCCCGTGCCCCTCCCCACTTAACCCACCTTTTAAATTTAAAAATTGTAGTCCCCAGCCTGGATCCGATCGACAAGCCCGCCACTGCCCCCCTTCCCCCCCCCCCCCCGGCTACCTTCTGCTCCTGACCGCCGCTACGCCCATGACGCATGGGGCCAGGCTGTGACGCCCCCCGGCGACATCCCACTGCTGGAGCCAGGCCGCGGCAGCCCCCTGGGACGCCCCGCTGTCACATCCGGCCGGTGCAGTTCCGCGTCGGCCACCATGCCACCGACCAGCTCCACATCGAGCTCCGATCTGGTAGTACCAGACTCGGATCCGGCCATCCCTGGCTGCGTTGCCCTTTCCCGTCTCATTGAGCTCCGCCTCTATTCTGGGGAGAGGTCATTATCTCCCTCCCCAAGCGCCACAAGAGGCTGACGGCGAGCCACCACCAGCGACCACTACAGTTCGGCGCCAACAAGAAATCGTACATAGGTGTGGGCATGCAGTTCAACAGCGATCCGCTAGTGGTTGGAGCAGCACGATGCGTTTTTTTTTTATTTTTTGTGCTTCAAGGTGATCGCGGCCACGGCTGATCCTTGTACTCACTATTGCGTTGGTTTGGCCGCAACACACACCCCGTGCGCTGGTGACCACTTTGTTGCAGGATGCATCACACATCAGGGGTGTGAGCATCGGCCGGGAGGAAGAGGTCGCGCAGCGGTGCTCAACTCTCCCCCAGATCGAGGAGCATCGGGGCAAGAAGGAATCCTCGCCGCCGCCGCTCCCCTGCAACCGAAGCAGTTCGCCGGCGCCACCCCCGCAGCCTAATCCGTAAGTTGTGGCCAGTGCGGATCCAGGCGCGCAGCAGTGCCTACGCTCCACCTTGTAGTTCGCTACCCCCCTCCTCTGACCTCGCACATCACCACCGGACCCAGCTCCTCTCCTCGCACATCTTGGCTGCTCGCTACCCATGGTGCTTTTTCTGAAGTTTGTTTTATAGTTTGAGAAAACACAGACATAATGCTGGAGTGTGATACGAGTTGGCTGTGTTGTAATTTCTGTTGAGAGGTTCACTTTCGTTCGTCGAGAGGTTCACGTTCGTTAGTCGAGAGGTTCGCTTTAATTCCTTGGTGAAAAATGCTAAGAAAAACTAACGTGGTAGTTTACTATATACAACCTTTTCATTTGCTCTGTGAAAAAACCGACTAGGAAGTTCACTACATTCATCTTTTTCATTTTTTTGGAAAAGTAATTTGTTCTGCACTTGGTAACGAGGGTGAAGAGAGCATCGATGTTCCTTTAAAAAGAAGTTCATTTTGTTGTTTGAGAAAATGAAGAGAGGAAATGAGTAAAAAAATGGATGTGGATGAATGCTTGTGTGTAAAGTGTAGCGTGCAAACAACTCCACTCGCGTCGTCCCCGCAATGCATATTTCATTGACCAAAAAAATAAAAAGGAAACAACAGTGCACTCCAGTCTTAAAAGAAGTCCACTCCGAAGGACTTTGGAGTACACTTCACTTGGAAAAATGAATTTTAAAAATTTATGTTGTGTTTGTTGAAAGACATTTAAACTAGTAAAAGAAAATAATGAGGTTCACTATCAAGAGTGTTGTGGATCACTTTCAAGAGTGTTGGGGTTCACTTGCCGTCCTCTATGTGGTTCACTCGTTCATATTTTTTTATAAAAAAGATAAAAGAATCCATGCAGCTCGCTTGACCCTTGTATGAGGTGCGGTTTTTCGTCTGAATCAGTGTGATTTTATGTTGGATGAAGCTCACTCGTTGATTTGAGTGTCGCAAAAAACCGAGTGTCGCAAAAATGTTTTCGTGTGTCTCAGAATTCAGTCAACTACATCAACACTTGCAGTGCCTTTGGTCTTCGAATGTTGTTCACTTTTGAGAGTGATGCTGTCCACTTGCGTATGAGAAAAAAACGTTCGAAAAAACAAATTATGCAGCTCGCTTGCCCATCCGACGCAGTGCGGTTTTCATTCAGAAGCAGTGTGGTCGGCCGTATGATGTTGTTCATCCTGTAAGTGCAAAAAAGTTGTTACGAAAGCGAAAAAAGTAATGTGGTTCACTTCTTGATAGTGTTGTGGTTCATTTACACCTGATGTGAAGTGCACTCTACTTTCTCGTTCCTGAAAAAAATACATTTGAATAAAAAGAAATCATGCAGTTCTCTTACCCGTTTGATGCAGTGCGGTTTTTCATTCGTTGCAGTGCGGTTTTCAGTCGGATGAAGTACCCACGTCGATTTGGGTGTCGCGAAAAATGGAGTGTCCGCATTTTGGTAAATTCAAAATTCCTCTTAAATCGTAAAGAATTAGAGAGAGTGTTCTACATGAAAGAGTTGCGTCTCATTGATATCTTTCCACAGCGTATAGTTTGAATCATTCCGACCAGCGGTTTGCAAAAATTTCGAAAAAACGGCCGCTGCCACTCGTTATCCGCCGCACGATTTTCAAAATCAACTTAAAACCGTAAGGAATCTCAAAAATATTTCAACATATGAAAGTTGCGCCTCGTTCGTAGCTTTGCAACGGCGTATCACACGTCTCGTTTCGACAAACGGTTCAAAAACTGGAGCGAAAACAATACCGAAAATTTGGAAAAATTTGAAAAACAGAATTCCGCGATTTAGTAAATTTGAAACTGCTCTTAACCTGCAACGAATTAGTGAAAAATTTATCTATGAAAAAGATGCACCTCGATGATATCTATCCAACGGCGTATCATTTGCTTCATTCCGACGAGTGGTTTAGAAAAAAAACGCGAAAAAACGTTCTCTGCCACTCGTCATCCGCCGCACCATTTTCAAAACTGCTCTTAAACCGTGAGAAATCTCGAAAAGTGTTCAACATGGCGAAGTTGCGCCTAATCCGTAGCTTTCCAACGATATATTATATGCGTCGTTCCGATAAACGGTTAAAAAACTAGAGCGAAAACAGTAACGAAAAAACAATGCGTGCAGTTTTTTCCGACGAGAAGTTCACTCGTGTGAGTACTGCAGCACACTTGGTTCAAAGAATGACGTGCACTTGCATTGAGCGTGCAGTGCGGAAATGTTATCAGAATAGTTATTCTGCTAATATTAGCAGAATAGACCGGTTGTGTGTGTGTGTGTGTGTGTGTATATATATATATATATATATATATATATATATATATATATATATATATATGGAGTTTGGGTACCATGTTGTTTGTGTTGTTGTTCTAGGAACAACTGGAGATGCATTGGATGCTCGGCTCACTCACAAGGAAGGTGTTGTCACCATGTGCTTATCGGAGTCAAGCTAGGATTATCAATGAACTACTATCTATTACATTCAATTGGTATCTACTACATCTTCCAATGCTATCTCGGTAACAAGTATCATCATCTAGTTCATGCACATATTTCTTGCATCAACCTTGTGCAGGTTGCATCATGGCATGTAATTCATTCATTCTTGTGTTACTTGTTTCCTTTCTCAAAGCATCCCAAAAGTAATCTCTTGTTGCTAGTTGTGATTTCTTTGATGGTCGTGTGGTTGGAATTCATTTATATACCATAAGACCATATCTAGCCATGTGCTATGCTTCCAAGGAAATATCTTATTGGTATATTCATGATTTTTTTGTGGATATCTTGTTCTTTCATTTTTTGTAACTATTTCGTGTGTACATCCTTCTTTGTGGACTGATATCATGCTCTTCATCTACCTAGAATCTTAGACGCTTGAGAGAAGTTGCATATCTAGTTGACATCCCTTTCTTTCGCAACCACTATTTCTTTCTCATGTTATTTCTTTGGTGGCTCCATGAAGGTGTGTGCCTTGAGTGTGGGTCTTATCTCATTGCATTTTGATGCACTCTTTTGTGGTGAAGATCATTTTCCTCATGCTTGTCTTGACGAGGCCTTTGCCATCTTAATTGGTATCCCTCGTCTTGATGAGGCTTTCATTTTCTATCTTCACCATGGGTTGTCATAAGCATTGGTTCTTTTTTTGCTAGTAGTGAGCTTGTGAACCCATTTTCCTGTTGTGTGTGTGGGAAGGACGTGTGATGCACCTTCTATCTCAACTATTCAAGACTATGTTGATGCTTAATGCTCATCCTTATATTAGTCTTCTCAAGTGCTTTGCCATGACTCGCACATATCTTTTTGGTTGAGCATATTCTTAAGTTGCCTCTTTGACATGTTTCTCAACCATTTGTTTGTTGCAAGTGATAGGATTAGATTCATTTATGCTCTCTTACACTAGTTGTGAGTTTATATTGATTTTGGGGGAGTGATAATCCTATTTTGTGCACAAATCATGGGGAGCTTCTCCAGTCTCTTTAGAACACACTTTTGCTCATATCATAATATCATTTTTTTCATGTGGCTCATAGGATCTTTGCTCTAGTTGGTTCAATTAATATCTTTTGATTGCTTTCTTCAATTGGTATCTTTTGATTGCTTGATTGCTTGTGTATCTCTTTGTTATGTCTTTATGGCATATCATTCTTTAGCAATCTTTGAGCCTCAATATAGTTTATCTTCCTCCAAGTATTTACCTTTGGATATGTGTATTGCTTTCCCCTCTCTTGTTGAGAAATACACAATTTATGGAGGAACGCAATTTATATTGGCCCTCTAAGCTTTTCTCCCATTTCGGCAATCGATGCCAATGGGGGAGAAGTTTTAGAGAGTTCTGTGGAGAATTTTAGAGAGTCAATTCTTCTTGCTTTGGTTTTGTTCCTAAAGCATTTGCATATCATACACATGCATTATTGGTTGTTACATTGCATTGCGATGCATAATTCCTTATATAAACTCTCTTGAAATTGGTTGTCATCAATTACCAAAATGGGGGAGATTGAAAGAACATGCGGTGCCCCCATGTTTGGTTTTGGTAATTGATGACATTCTCTATGGACTAATGGTTGCCTTGAGTTTTATTTGAAGGATTTGTCCATAAGCTTGTATTGAAGTCCATGTGTTGGTTTCAAGGAGTTTATGTGTTGATCAAGTTGCTATTCAAGGAATTATATAAAAATTGGTCATGATATGGTTGATCAAGACTATTTCAAGGAGTTTATGTGTTGACCAAGTGGCTATTCAAGGAATTATATAAAGATTGGTCATGATATGGTTGATCAAGACTAAGTACAAGAGTGATTCAAGTTGATCAACACACAAAGCATAGAAGATGTACCGAGTGGGATCAAGTGGTCTCATGGTATGGTAAGCATTGTCCATTACACTTTGTGTACTAATCCATGGTATACATGAGAGTTCTATGTGGGGTTAGGTATGTTTCCATGGGCTTGCGTCAAGAGGAAGATATCATACAACCCATGGAGAGGATGACATCAAGTGGTGATCATCATCAAGTTTGCCGTGTGCAATCTCAAGTGGAGCATCACGAAGAGATCATGCTTGAAGCTTGCCGTCCATTTTGGTGACAATGGACTTGTGAAGATGTGCCAAAGAGTGGCTCACCCATAGTGGAGTATGGGAGAGCAATCATCTAGTCTTCATCAAGCCAACGCAATCAATAAAGGTGGTCCAACTTGAGGAAGTCAAGATCGTCATCATCTAGCTCAAGTAGACTATGTGCAAGGCAAAGGTTTGCCCTTGATAGTTTTTCTATTTTACCGGTCTCATGGTGGTAGTTTGGAGACCGGGTTATAGGATCGATTGTCGTACTATCAAGGAGGGCTCTCAAGTGAGTAGCTTGATCCTTTCGTTCGTAGAGAGCTTAAACCATTGCATCCTTACATCATCTTTCTTGGTTCTTGTTTGTTTTTTCTCCTTGTGAGATTTGGAGCTTTTGGTCATCCATGACAAGCTCGAGTTCATTGAAAATGGAGTTCACATGCATCTTCTATGATGTTTTCGATGTTGGAGGTTATGAAAGTTCTTCTGATGGAGATTTCACTCCTATATATCTTAGGCATACCTCCCCTGCCTCTTCTTACTATAACCAACAAGTTGTTTTGATGCTACTCGTCTTCCTCTATCCAACAAGCTTGAGTTTGCTCAATTCGGAGTTCATTTGCAGAAGTTGTGGAAGTTTAGGCTTTATTGCATCCTCTGTTTTCTCTGTTGTGTTCCTGAAAGCCTCAAGCGGTAGTACTGCCCTCTCGAGCAGTAGTACCGCTTGTAAGCAGCAGCACCACGACCCTGTGCCGCGCATAGTACCGCTGCTTTTGGGGATGCGTTTTTTCGTGTCGGGTTTTGCGGTAGTACCTCTTATAAGCGGTAAGCGGTACTACCTCTCCACCTAAGCGGTACTACCTCTCCACCTAAGAGGTAGTACCTCTTATAAGCGATAAGCGGTACTACCTCTCCACCCGAGCGGTACTACCTCTCTGGTAGAACTCCAGCTCGTGTTTTTCTCTCTCGTTGGGCTGTTTTGACCGTGCTAAGCGGTAGTACCGCTCCTCCGAGCGGTAGTACCGCTTGTGTGCGACCTGCGTGCATAATGGTTGGATTCGGGGGTGTCTATAAAAGGGGGTCTTCTTCCCCAATGAATCTTATCTCTTTAGCTCGTGTTCTTCCCCCATTGTTGACCTTCTTCGATCTTGCTATTTATCAATCTCTTTGTGGATTCTTGCTAGTTTTGGGGGGAAAGGAGAGAGGAGATCTAGATCCATATTTCAACCAACCACTTTCTCCTCTATGTGAGGGGAACCCCTTGGATCTAGATCTTGGAGTTCTTGGTGTTCTCCTTCTGGTTCTTCCTCTCTTTTTCCTCCATAGCTTTTGTTGCTTTGGTGGGATTTGAGAGTGAGGGACTTGGGCACTCCATGTGCCCTTGCCATTGCATTAGTTGCATCAGATTGAGTTCACCACGCTGATACTTGGAAGTTACAAATTGACAAGCTTATTACTCTTGGGGTGCTTGGTACCCTAGAGCTTATTCCTCTTGGGTGTTTGGGCGCCCTAGACGGTTCGGAGCTCAATCATGTTGGAAATATGCCCTAGAGGCAATAATAAAACGGTTATTATTATATTTCCTCGTTCATGATAATTGTCTATTATTCATGCTATAATTGTGTTATCCGGAAATCGTAATACATGTGTGAATACATAGACCACAACATGTCCCTAGTGAGCCTCTAGTTGACTAGCTCGTTTATCAATAGATGGTCACGGTTTCCTGACCATGGACATTGGATGTCATTGATAACGGGATCACATCATTGGGAGAATGATGTGATGGACAAGACCCAATCCTAAGCATAGCACAAGATCGTGTAGTTCGTTTGCTAGAGCTTTTCCAATGTCAAGTATCATTTCCTTAGACATGAGATCGTGTAACTCCCGGATGCTGTAGGAGTGCTTTGGGTGTACCAAACGTCACAACATAACTGGGTGGCTATAAAGGTATACTACAGGTATCTCCGAAAGTGCCTGTTGGGTTGACACGGATTGAGACTGGGATTTGTCACTCCGTATGACGGAGAGGTATCTCTGAGCCCACTCGGTAATGCATCATCATAATGAGATCAATGTGACCAAGTGTTTGGTCACGGGATCATGCATTACGGTACGAGTAAAGTGACTTGCCGGTAACGAGATTGAACGAGGTATTGGGATACCGACGATCGAATCTTGGGCAAGTAACGTACCGATTGACAAAGGGAATTGTATACAGGATTACTTGAATCCTCGACATCATGGTTCATTCGATGAGATCATCATGGAACATGTGGGAGCCAACATGGGTATCCAGATCCCGCTGTTGGTTATTGGCCGGAGAGTCGTCTCGGTCATGTCTGCATGTCTCCCGAACCCGTAGGGTCTACACACTTAAGGTTCGGTGACGCTAGGGTTGTAGAGATACTGGTATGCGGTAACCCGAAAGTTGTTCGGAGTCCCGGATGAGATCCCGGATATCACGAGGAGTTCCGGAATGGTCCGGAGGTGAAGAATTATATATAGGAAGTCCAGTTTCGGCCATCGGGAAAGTTTCGGGGGTCACCGGTATTGTACCGGGACCACCGGAAGGGTCCCGGGGGTCCACTGGGTGGGGCCACCTATCCCGGAGGGCCCCATGGGCTGAAGTGGGAAAGGGAACCAGCCCCTAGTGGGCTGGTGCGCCCCACCTTGGGCCTTCCCTGCGCCTAGGGTTGGAAACCCTAGGGGTGGGGGGCGCCCCACTTGACTTGGGGGGCAAGTTCCCCCCACCCTTGGCCGCCCCCCCCCCCCCCCTTGAGATGGGATCTCCAGGGGGCCGGCGCCCCCAGGACCCCTATATAAAGAGGGGGGAGGGAGGGCTGCGCACCCCTGCTCCTGGCGCCTCCCTCTCCCTCCGCAACACCTCTCCCTCTCGTAGAGCTTGGCGAAGCCCTGCCGAGATCGCCGCTACTTCCACCACCACGCCGTCGTGCTGCTGGATCTCCATCAACCTCTCCCTCCCCCTTGCTGGATCAAGAAGGAGGAGACGTCTTCCCCAACCGTACGTGTGTTGGACGCGGAGGTGCCGTCCGCTTGGCACTAGGATCTTCGGTGATTTGGATCACGACGAGTACGACTCCCTCAACCCCGTTCTCTTGAACGCTTCCGCGCGTGATCTACAAGGGTATGTAGATGCACTCCTCTCTCTCGTTGCTCGATGACTCCATATATTGATCTTGGTGAAGCGTAGAATTTTTTTATTTTCTGCAACGTTCCCCAACAGTGGCATCATGAGCTAGGTCTATGCGTAGTTTCTATGCACGAGTAGAACACAAACTTGTTGTGGGAGTAGATGTTTTCAATTTTCTCGCCACTACTAGTCTTATCTTGTTTCGGCGGCATTGTGGGATGAAGCGGCCTAGACCGACCTTACACGTACGCTTACGTGAGACAGGTTCCACCGACTGACATGCACTAGTTGCATAAGGTGGCTAGCGGGTGTCTGTCTCTCCCACTTTAGTCGGATCAGATTCGATGAAAAGGGTCCTTATGAAGGGTAAATAGAAATTGGCATATCATGTTGTGGTTTTACGTAGGTAAGAAACGTTCTTGCTAGAAACCCATAGAAGCCACATAAAAACATGCAACAACAATTAGAGGACGTCTAACTTGTTTTTGCAGCATATGCCTTGTGATGTGATATGGCCAAAAGGATGTGATGAATGAAATATATGTGATGTATGAGATTGATCATGTTCTTGTAATAGGAATCACGACTTGCATGTCGATGAGTATGACAACCGACAGTGGTGGCAGAACCAGCCCCAAGGGGGAGAGGGAGGGGGCGAGGTCGTGGGCGAGGTCGAGGGCGAGGTCGTGGCGCGCGGGGAAGAGGCGGACGGGGCGGCGCGTCGGCCTCGCCTCCGCCGGCGGCTCCCCTGCTCCTGGCGGTCCACATGGGGGACGACCCTTGGGAGTTCTTCGTCAAGCTGCGCCGGGCACCCCGTCGTCGCCTCCGGCTCCCGGCTCCGTTTGCGAGCACGATGGAGCCGGACCCGCCCGAGGCGCTGGGATTGCGCATGAGGGGCTGCGGGATCAGCGGCACGCGAGTCAGCGTCGTATCCCCAGCCCCTGGCGTGATGTATCTTGATCGAGGGTGGAAGACGTTCGCCCGCATCCACAGCTTGACGGCGGGGTTTACCCTCCATTTTAAGTTAATGGAGGGCGACCTCCTTTCCGTCAAGGTCTTCGGGGACTCCGGCACCCGGGCGAGATGCTGCGTGGACAGCTCCTCCGATAGCGAAGACTCCTCCTCGAGCGAGAGTGACGAGGAGGGGAGCGACAGCGACGACGAGGACGGCGGGTCCGACTAGGGTCGGGCGTCACTTCGCGCGCCACCGGTGACCCGATCATCCGGGTTGCCGGCCTCCTGAACTCCTCGGGGACGTCTCCTTGGGCGGCTGGCATAGGGAGGCTGCGGAAGAGGAAGAGGGTTGGCGGCAAGTCCGTCAAGTCAGAGTACGAGGGCGTGGTGCCCTCGACAGCGTGCTGACGTCCTGCCACCCCGTCTTCGAGCTCTGCCTCCGGCGCCTCCGTCTCCGCCAAGCTCCTGGCCGGCCCCCGGGATGTTCTCTTGGTGTCTTCTGGCACCCGTAGTTCGCCTAGGCGCCTCTTTTGCCCTCTTCGCCTCCTTGACCTACCTCCTGAAAAGGGGGGCAGGAAACGGGATTACGGGCATCTTATCTTTTTAGCTTGTAAGCCTTCGGGCCTTAGCTGCATTTAAAACTTGTAATCCTCTCTTTCATGTTTTTCATCCTCTATGGACTGTACTCAAATGGGATGTTTTTTAATGAAAAAGGGGAAGCTTGCTACATTACAGCCTTTACTGGTTTCTGTGCCTTGTATGTTTTTACCCTACGCTTTGAGGGAACTTGCCGGCGCGAACACGCTTGCTGAGTGCGGGACGTCAGCAGCCCGCTGGCGGTGCTGCCTCCGACAAGAAACCTTGTCGGGGCTAGTTGCAGCTCGCTTGTATTGTTGAGCGGACTCGAAAAAAAATCAAGGGCGCAAACTAGCCACGAGTCGATTCCTCCGCGCACAGGCTTTCCACACAAGGCACAGACGTTCAAGGGATATAACTTCGCGCTCCTCAGTCCATAAAAGGATGCATGATGAGGGATGAAAAACTTATCTGATATCGCAGCCCCCGGCAACTCCGGCTCGCCGGGGATGAGTCTTGGTACTTGCAGCCCCCAGCGACGTTGGCTCGTCGGGGCCCAGGCGCCGGCGCACCTTTCTTTTCTTTCCTTGTTCTCGCCGCTGCTAGATGTGTCATAGGAACAATCTCTTAGAGCGCGGCGAGTTATTTACCGTAATATATAACTTTATTCTAAGCAAAACTTGCTATGTCATGCCCTTTTCTTGATCCAGTGCCTTGTATATTTTTACCCTACGCTTTGAGGGAACTTGCCGGCGCGAGCACGCTTGCTGAGTGCGGAACATCAGCAGCCCGCTGGCGGTGCTGCCTCCGGCAAGAAACCTCGTCGGGCTAGTTGCAGCTCACTTGTATTGTTGAGCGGACTCGAAAACAAATCAAGGGCGCAACTTAGCCGCGAGTCGATTCCTCCGCGCACAGGTTTTTCATACAAGGCACGGTCGTTCAAGGAACATAACCTTAAAGATTTGAAACTGATTGCGCTCTATGGCAATGATTGCTATGTTATATCCTGCATCATGTCGCTTCCCTTGTATGTCTCTACCCTACGCTTTTAGGGAACTTGCCGGCGCAAGCACGCTTGTTGAGTGCGGAACATCAGCAGCCCGCTGGCGGTGCTGCCTCCGGCAAGAAACCTCGTCGGGCTAGTTGCAGCTCACTTGTATTGTTGAGCGGACTCGAAAACAAATCAAGGGCGCAACTTAGCCACGAGCCGGTTCCTCCGTGCACAGATTTTCCATACAAAGCGCGGCAGTTCAAGGAATATAACATAAGAATTTGAAACTGGCTGGGCTTTGCGCTTAGGCTTGGGCAACTTAGCTTTTCTGTCGTCCGTGTCCCGGCAAGGCTGCACTTCTTTGAACGACACCAACTGCAATGTCATGCCCTTTACTTGACCCCATGCCTTTGTATGTTTTTTTACCCTACGCTTTGAGGGAACTTGCCGGCGCTAGCACGCTTGCTGAGTGCGGAACATCAGCAGCCCACTGGCGGTGCTGCCTCCGGCAAGGAACCTCATCGGGGCTAGTTGCAGCTCACTTGTATTTTTGAGCGGACTCGAAAACAAATCAAGGGCGCAACTTAGCCACGAGTCGATTCCTCTGCGCACAGGTTTTTCATACAAGGCACAGTCGTTCAAGGAACATAACCTAGAAATATAAGAACGGCTGCGCTTCTAGCTCGATGGTGCGTCCTCGACGGCAGCGCAGCACTCCGAGGAGGCGCGCTTGCCGGAGTGAGCATCAGAGCTACGCTTGCCGGACATGGTCTCCTGTGAAGCTGTCTTTGCCTTCTTGCACTTGCCGGAGGAGCTCGATGGTGCGTCCTCGACAGCAGTGCAGCACTCCGAAGAGGTGCGCTTGCCGGAGTGGGCATCAGAGCTGCACTTGCCGGACTTGGTCTTTTTCCTCCCCCGGGGAGTTTCAGCGGCGAGTGGCTGGCGCTCTGCTGCGGCTGCTGCTTCCCGGTAGATCTTGTCGGTGCAGATAAGTGCGCCCTTCTTGTTTCCTTGGACAGAAATGACACTTATCGGATGAGGCATCTTGAGCACATTGTAGGCGTAGTGAGAGGCTGCCATGAACTTGGCAAGCGCTGGTCGGCCGAGTATCCCATTGTAGGGCAATGGGAAATCTGCGACATCGAACGTGACCCTCTCTGTCCTGAAATTCAGCTCGCTGCCAAAGGTCATTGGCAGTGTGATCTTCCCCTTCGGCTTGCTCCTTCCCGGGTTTATTCCTTGAAAGGTACCGGTCTCTTCGAGCTCGCTGTCGGGGATCTGGAGCTTCTTGAGCACTGCGGAGGAGATCAGATTCAGGCCGGCCCCGCCGTCAACCAACATCTTCGTGACCTTGAGGTTGCGGATTGTTGGCGAGACCAACATCGGCAAGCACCCGACCGCAGTGATGCGATCAGGGTGATCCTCAACATCGAAGATGATGGGCGTGCTGGACCACTTCAGAGGCTTGCGCGACTCGACGGACGGCTCCGCTGCGCTCACTTCTCGCACCCACTGCTTGAGTTGGCGGTGCGAGGTGTGCAGAGAGGCACCGCCGTCGATGCACAACACCTCCGTTGCCTTCTGAAACTCTTGGTCATCAGTCTCATCTTCCTCCATCTCATCATCCTCATCTTCTTCTTCGTCCTTGTCGCGGCCCCGGGGAGGTCTGTCACCTTGCCGCTGCTTGGGTTTGCCGTGGCGCCCTCCCCGGGCGGGAAGCTTCTCGCCGGATCCCCCGCCACCTTTCTGGGCCTTCTCCTTGTCGCGGCGCTCGTACTCAGCTTTCTGTAGCTCCGCCATCTGCTCAACTTTCTTGCAGGCTTGGAGGTCATGGCCCTTGGTGCGATGGATCTTGCAATATTGCTTGCCGGAGCCATCCTGCTTGTCGGCGGCCACCACAGCCTCGCCGGACTCACTAGCTTTGGCCTTGTCGGAGCCGCCCCCGTCGCCGGAATGCTCGACAACTAGCACATCCTTAGCCTTTCTTTTTCTATTGTTCCGCCTCCGGTTCTTCCTTGCCGGGGCGGCATCCTCACTGTCAGATCCTTCTGCTCCCGCAATCTCTCCGGGGATTTTCCTCCCCTCCTCAGCCCGTGCACACTTGTCGGCCAGAGCGTACAGCTCGCTGACATCTCTAATCTTGCACATCGCCATCTCCTCCCTCATCCTGCGGCTACGCATGTTCTGATGGAACGCGTTGATAACTGCGGCAGGGTGGACGTCAGGGATGTTGCGCTGCACTTGGCTGAATCTCTGTATGTACTTGCGCAGGGGTTCTCCCTCCTTCTGGACGAGCAAGTGAAGGTCGCTCTCCTGGCCATGAGGCTTGTGGCCGCCTGTGAAGGCGCCGACAAACTGATGGCACAGGTCCGCCCACGAAGAAATGGAGTTCTCTGGCAAGTGCATGAGCCAAGATCTGACATTAGGCTTGAGCACCAGCGGGAAGTAGTTGGCGAGGATCTTCTCGTCGCGCCCTCCGGCAGCCTGCACCGCGATGGTGTAGATGCTGAGGAACTCCGACGGATGTATCCTGCCATCGTACTTCTCGGGCACGTCGGGCTTGAAGTTCTTGGTACTGGGCCACTGGACTTGCCGCAGCTCACGGGTGAACGCAGGGCAACCTGCCGCATACGGCAAGTCGCCTGGTTCCCCTGGCGCATGCATATCGACAGTGGGCCCAGCGCGCTGGTCAGATTGACGTCGCGCTTCCCTTCTGCGCTCGGTGCGAGTACGAGCATCTTCGTGTCGTCGTTCTTGCAGAACGTGGCGTTGATCGCGGCGGGTTCGCGGGTCCGACGACGCGGTGGAGTCGGCGTCAAGGTTGGCCCGACGAGCCGGCGACCTCGGCCTTCGGGGCGGGGAGTGCGTGGTAGTGGCACCCCCAGCGGTCTTGTCGGCGTTGGCTCGCGCCGGGGCGCCTTGCCGGGGCTTCGATGTGCTCGGTTGCCGGGGCTTGTCGCCGTTGGCGAAGTCGATGAGGCTATAAATGGTCATCCTCCAGTCGTAAATCTTGTGTGGCGCCGGAGGGTAGTCTAGAAGCAGCTGGGCTCGGGCCAGCGCTTCCTCTGCAGTCTTGGGTGGCGGTGGCGACGAGCGACGCTAGGAGCGGGATGTGCTCGGACTCCCAACTGGATTGGAAGGAGCAACACCCCGTCCGGGCGACCGTACCTCACTCGCGCCAGCATGCTGGCGTGCATGCTGGTCCCGAACGTCCCGCGACCCACCAGCTTGGCCTTGCTCGAACGCGAGCACGGTGCTAGGAGCACCGGGGCGTTGTCGACCTTGCACCTCCTGGGAAGGGCGTGGTGTCTGCACGGTCGCCGACGCTTGCGGGGCCCTATTTTTGGACCTGGTGACGACGTGAGTCCCACCGTCGGCGCCCGCTCCTCCGCCGGCATCCACTCCACCGCCCGTTTGCTCCTGTGGTGGTGGTAGAATCGATGTAGACAGAGCGGCCACCTCCGAAGGCTTCTTCTTTGGTGGCATGTTGATGAAGGCGTTGATGTAGCGCGCGCGGAGACCGGATCAGATGCTCACGACCTCGACGCCCCCCTACCTGGCGCGCCAAAGATGTCGTGCGGTTCTGCGGGGCACGAGCACCTATGGGGCAGGGGGGGGCCCTTCTAGTCCGGCAAGGGAGCGGAGGGCGCACACAGAGCAGATCGAGGTCGAGCGCACGGGGGAAACGGGCGATTTTTACCCAGCTTCGGAGCTCTCCGGAGAGATTAAACTCCTACTGCTGCTTTGTGTTTGTATTTGTTCTTGCTCGAGAGCGCGAGCGTGTGGTGGTGTCGGATGTGTCGAATGAACCGAACCTCTTCTACGTGCGCATGGGCCTTCCTTTTATAGCCTGAAGGGGGCACCAACAGGTGGCAGCGTAGGAAGAGGGGGTAAAAGAGTAAAAACGCAGGTTGGTACAACAGTGTCCAACAGTGTCCCCTACCTAACTCTGACGGCGGGGGACAAGGGCATTTAATGCCCGTCTGGTCGCCCCAACAGTGTGAGGAAACGACCGTTAGGGGCGCCACCGATCGCCACGATGGCCTCCTTGTCAGCTCCACTTGCCACCTCGCTCCGCATGGCTGCACAGCGCCTCGCCACGTGCTCCTGGGATGGCCCTGGGGTGACACGTCGCTGAATGCGCTGGAGCTTGGGTGCAGGGTGGCAGCCTTGCCGCGGCAAGCGCCTTGCCGCGGCCCTTCTCTTGTCGCGCCGGCAAGCTTGCCGGTCGCCGGGCCTTGCCGGGACGCGCGGGGCGTCGTGGCAAGTCTTCTAGAAGCGCCTTGGTTGGCCTTCCCGGCAAGCTCCTCTTGCCGGGGTCTTTGTCCTTCCCGGCAAGCTCCTCTTGCCGGGGCCTTGTCTACTTGGTTGACACTTTGTTCTTGAATGGCAGTAATAGGAAATGACGGAGGGTCTTGGCGGGTGCCCGGCAAGCCTTGCCGCGGGGTGCTGCGACTGCCCGTGCACAAGTTTGGGGCACTAAGGTACCCCTACTTTAGTACACTGACAGACAGGATCCATAGGAGTTGTCTTTATTTTTGTATGACCCGTGTGTCATTGAATAACACCATGTAAATTACTTTACTTTATTGCTAAACACGTTAGCCATAGAAGTAGAAGTAATCGTTGGCGTGACAACTTCATGAAGACACGATGATGGAGATCATGGTGTCATGCCGGTGACGAAGATGATCATGGCGCCCCGAAGATGTAGATCAAAGGAGCAATATGATATTAGCCATATCATGTCACTATTTGATTGCATGTGATGTTTATCATGTTTTGCTTCTTATTTGCTTAGTACGACGGTAGTAAATAAGATGATCCCTTATAATAATTTCAAGAAAGTGTTCCCCCTAACTGTGTGCCGTTTCGAAAGTTCGTTGTTTCGAAGCACCACGTGATGATCGGGTGTGATAGATTCTAACGTTCACATACAACGGGTGTAAGACAGATTTACACATGCAAAACACTTAGGTTGACTTGACGAGCCTAGCATGTACAGACATGGCCTCGGAACACAAGAGACCGAAAGGTCGAACATGAGTCGTGTGGAAGATACGATCAACATGGAGATGTTCACCGATGATGACTAGTCCGTCTCACGTGATGATCGGACACGGTCTAGTTGAGTTGGATCATGTATCACTTAGATGACTAGAGGGATGTCTAATCTGAGTGGGAGTTCATTAAATAATTTGATTAGATGAACTTAATTATCATGAACTTAGTCTAAAAAAACCTTTGCAAAATGCCTTGTAGATCAAATGGCCAACGCTCATGTCAACCTCAACTTCAACGCGTTCCTAGAGAAAACCAAGCTGAAAGATGATGGCAGCAACTATTCGGACTGGGTCCGGAACCTGAGGATCATCCTCATAGCTGCCAAGAAAGTATATGTCCTAGAAGGACCGCTAGGTGAAGCACCCATCCCAGAGAACCAAGACGTTATGAACGCTTGGCAGTCACGTGCTGATGATTACTCCCTCGTTCAGTGCGGCATGCTTTACAGCTTAGAACCGGGGCTCCAAAAGCGTTTTGAGCAACACGGAGCATATGAGATGTTCGAAGAGCTGAAAATGGTTTTCCAAGCTCATGCCCGGGTCGAGAGATATGAAGTCTCCGACAAGTTCTACAGTTTGTAAGATGGAGGAAAATAGTTCTGTCAGTGAGCACATACTCAAAATGTCTGGGTTGCACAACCGCTTGTCCCAGCTGGACATTAACCTCCCGGATGAGGCGGTCATTGATAGAATCCTTCAGTCGCTCCCACCTATCTACACGAGCTTTGTGATGAACTACAATATGCAGGGGATGGTGAAAACTATTCCTGAAGTATTTTCAATGCTGAAATCAGCAGAGGTGGAAATCAAAAAGGAACATCAAGTGTTGATGGTCAATAAAACCACTAGTTTCAAGAAAGGCAAGGGTAAGAAGAACTTCAAGAAGGACGACAAGGGAGTTGCCGCGCCCGGTAAGCCAGTTGCCGGAAAGAAGCCAAAGAATGGACCCAAACCTGAGACTGAGTGCTTTTATTGCAAGGGAAAGGGACACTGGAAGCGGAACTGCCCCAAATACTTAGCGGACGAGAAGGCTGGCAACACTAAAGGTATATGTGATATACATGTAATTGATGTGTACCTTACCAGTACTCGTAGTAGCTCCTGGGTATTTGATACCGGTGCGGTTGCTCATATTTGTAACTCAAAACAGGAGCTGCGGAATAAGCGGAGACTGGCGAAGGACGAGGTGACGATGCACGTCGGGAATGGTTCGAAGGTCGATGTGATCGCCGTCGGCACGCTACCTCTACATTTACCTACGGGATTAGTTTTAAACCTCAATAATTGTTATTTAGTGTCAGCTTTGAGCATCAACATTGTATCTAGATCTCGTTTAATGCGAGATGGCTACTCATTTAAATCCGAGAATAATGGTTGTTCTATTTATATGAGAGATATGTTTTATGGTCATGCCCCGCTGGTCAATGGTTTATTCTTGATGAATCTCGAACGTGATGTTACACATATTCATAGTGTGAATACCAAAAGATGTAAAGTTGATAACGATAGTCCCACATACTTGTGGCACTGCCGCCTTGGTCACATTGGTGTCAAACGCATGAAGAAGCTCCATGCTGATGGACTTTTGGAGTCTCTTGATTACGAATCATTTGACACATGTGAACCATGCCTTATGGACAAAATGACCAAGACTCCATTCTCCGGAACAATGGAGTGAGCAACCAACTTATTGGAAATCATACATACTGATGTGTGCGGTCCAATGAGCGTTGAGGCTCGCGGAGGCTATCGTTATGTTCTCACTCTCACTGACGACTTGAGTAGATATGGGTATGTCTACTTGATGAAACACAAGTCTGAGACCTTTGAAAAGTTCAAGGATTTCAGGATGAGGTAGAGAATCAACGTGACCGAAAGATAAAGTTCTTACGATCAGATCGTGGGAGAGAATATTTAAGTCACGAATTTGGTACGCACTTAAGGAAATGTGGAATCATTTCACAACTCACGCCGCCTAGAACACCTCAGCGTAACGGTGTGTCCGAACATCGTAATCGCACTCTATTGGATATGGTGCGATCTATGATGTCACTCACGGATTTACCGCTATCATTTTGGGGATACGCTCTAGAGACAGCTACATTCACTTTAAATTGGGCACCGTCTAAATCTGTTGAGACGACACCGTATGAATTATGGTTTGGGAAGAAACCTAAGCTGTCGTTTCTAAAAGTTTGGGGATGCGATGCTTATGTCAAGAAACTTCAACCTGAAAAGCTCGAACCCAAGTCGAAAAAATGCGTCTTCATAGGATACCCTAAGGAAACCATTGGGTATACCTTCTACCTTAGATCCGAAGGCAAGATCTTTGTTACCAAGAACGGGTCCTTTCTAGAGAAAGAGTTTCTCTCGAAAGAAGTAAGTGGGAGGAAAGTGGAACTTGATGAAGTACTACCTCTTGAACCGGAAAGTAGCGCAGCTCAGGAAGATGTTCCTGTGGTGCCTGCACTGACTAGAGAGGAAGCTAATGATGATGATCAAGGTACTTCGGATCAAGTTACTACTGAACTTCGTAGGTCCACGAGGACACGTTCCACACGAGAGTGGTATGGCAACCCTGTCCTAGAAATCATGTTGTTAGACAACGGTGAACCTTCGAACTATGAAGAAGCAATGGCGGGCCCAGATTCCAACAAATGGCTTGAAGCCATGCAATCCGAGATAGGATCCATGTATGAAAACAAAGTGTGGACTTTGACAGACTTGCCCGATGATCGGCGAGCGATAGAAAACAAATGGATCTTTAAGAAGAAGACGGACGCGGATGGTAATGTTAGCATCTATAAAGTTCGACTTGTCGCTAAGGGTTATCGACAAGTTCAAGGGGTTGACTACGATGAGACTTTCTCTCCCATAGCAAAGCTGAAGTCCGTCCGAATCATTTTAGCAATTGTCGCATACTATGATTATGAGATATGGCAAATGGACGTCAAAACGGCATTCCTTAACGGCCATCTTAAGGAAGAACTGTATATGATGCAGCCGGAAGGTTTTGTCGATCCTAAGAATGCTAACAAGGTATGCAAGCTCCAGCTCTCCATCTATGGGCTTTAATGAAATGATCAAAGCGTTTGGGTTTATGCAGACTTATGGAGAAGCCTGCGTTTACAAGAAAGTGAGTGGGAGCTCTGTAGCATTTCTCATATTATATGTGGATGACATACTTTTGATGGGAAATGATAGAACTTTTGGACAGCATTAAGGCCTACTTGAATAAGTGTTTTTCAATGAAGGACCTTGGAGAAGCTGCTTACATATTAGGAATCAAGATCTATAGAGATAGATCGAGACGCCTCATAGGTCTTTCACAAAGCACATAACTTGATAAGATATTGAAGAAGTTCAATATGAATCAGTCCAAGAAGGGGTTCTTGCCTGTGTTGCAAGGTGTGAAATTGAGTTCGGCTCAATGTCCGACCACGACAGAAGATAGAGAAAAGATGAGTGTCGTCCCCTATGCCTTAGTCATAGGGTCTACCATGTATGCCATGCCGTGTACCCGACCTGATGTAAACCTTGTCGTAAGTTTGGTAGGAAGGTACCAAAGTAATCCCGGCATGGAACACTGGACAGCGGTCAAAAATATCATGAAGTACCTGAAAAGGACTAAGGATATGTTTCTCGTATATGGAGGTGACGAAGAGCTCGTCGTAAAGGTTTACATCGACGCTAGCTTCGACACAGATCTGGATGACTCTAAGTCACAAATCAGATACATGTATATTTTGAATGGTGGGGCAGTAAGCTGATGCAGTTGCAAGCAAAGCGTCGTGGCGGGATCTACATGTGAAGCGGAGTACATGGCAGCCTCGGAGGCAGCGCATGAAGCAATCTGGATGAAGGAGTTCATCACCGACCTAGGAGTCATACCCAATGCGTCGGGGCCAATCACCCTCTTTTGTGACAACACTGGAGCTATTGCCCTTGCCAAGGAGCCCAGGTTTCACAAGAAGACTAGACACATCAAGCGTCGCTTCAACTCCATTCGTGAAAATGTTCAAGATGGAGACATAGATATTTGCAAAGTGCATACAGATCTGAATGTCGCAGATCCCTTGACTAAACCTCTTCAGTGAGCAAAACATGATCAACACCAGAACTCTATGGGTGTTCGATTCATCATAATGTAACTAGATTATTGACTCTAGTGCAAGTGGGAGACTGTTGGAAATATGCCCTAGAGGCAATAATAAAATGGTTATTATTATATTTCTTCGTTCATGATAATTGTCTATTATTCATGCTATAATTGTGTTATCCAGAAATCGTAATACATGTGTGAATACATAGACCACAACATGTCCCTAGTGAGCCTCTAGTTGACTAGCTCGTTTATCAATAGATGGTCACGGTTTCCTAAGCATGGACATTGGATGTCATTGATAACGGGATCACATCATTGGGAGAATGATGTGATGGACAAGATCCAATCCTAAGCATAGCACAAGATCGTGTAGTTCGTTTGCTAGAGCTTTTCCAATGTCAAGTATCATTTCCTTAGACCATGAGATCGTGTAACTCCCGGATGCCGTAGGAGTGCTTTGGGTGTACCAAACGTCACAATGTAACTGGGTGGCTATAAAGGTATACTACAGGTATCTCCGAAAGTGTCTGTTGGGTTGACACGGATCGAGACTGGGATTTGTCACTCCGTATGACGGAGAGGTATCTCTGGGCCCACTCGGTAATGCATCATCATAATGAGCTCAATGTGACCAAGTGTTTGGTCACGGGATCATGCATTACGGTATGAGTAAAGTGACTTGCCGGTAACGAGATTGAACGAGGTATTGGGATACCGACGATCGAATCTCGGGCAAGTAATGTACCGATTGACAAAGGGAATTGTATACGGGATTAATTAAATCCTCGACATCGTGGTTCATTCGATGAGATCATCATGGAACATGTGGGAGCCAACATGGGTATCCAGATCCCGCTGTTGGTTATTGGCCGGAGAGTCGTCTCGGTCATGTCTGCATGTCTCCCGAACCCGTAGGGTCTACACACTTAAGGTTCAGTGACGCTAGGTTGTAGAGATACTAGTATGCGGTAACCCGAAAGTTGTTTGGAGTCCCGGATGAGATCCCAGATGTCACGAGGAGTTCCGGAATGGTCCGGAGGTGAAGAATTATATATAGGAAGTCCAGTTTCGGCCATCGGGAAAGTTTCAGGGGTCACCTGGAAGGGTCTCGGGAGTCCACTGGGTGGGGCCACCTATCCCGGAGGGGCCCATGGGATGAAGTGGGGAAGGGAACCAGCCCCTGGTGGGCTGGTGCGCCCCCCCTTGGGCCTCCCCTGCGCCTAGGGTTGGAAACCCTAGGGGTGGGGGGCGCCCCACTTGACTTGGGGGGCAAGTTCCCCCCCTTGGCCCCCCCCCCCCCTTGAGATGGGATCTCCAGGGGGCTGGCGCCCCCCAGGGCCCTTATATAAAGAGGGGGAGGGAGGGCTGCGCACCCCTGCTCCTGGCGCCTCCCTCTCCCTCCGCAACACCTCTCCCTCTCGTAGAGCTTGGCGAAGCCCTGCCGAGATCGCCGCTACTTCCACTACCACGCCGTCGTGCTACTGGATCTCCATCAACCTCTCCCTCCCCCTTGCTGGATCAAGAAGGAGGAGACGTCTTCCCCAACCGTACGTGTGTTGAACACGGAGGTGTCGTCCGTTCGGCACTAGGATCTTTGGTGATTTGGATCACGACGAGTACGACTCCCTCAACCTCGTTCTCTTGAACGCTTTCGCGCGTGATCTACAAGGGTATGTAGATGCACTCCTCTCTCTCGTTGCTAGATGACTCCGTAGATTGATCTTGGTGAAGTGTAGATTTTTTTTATTTTCTGCAATGTTCCCCAACAAATCATTATGGTGTAAAGCTCCGGGCAAGCGTTGGGGTCTCCAATTAGGTTGTGGAGATCGCTCCGAGCAATTTGACGGGTACCGGTGACCGCCCCCAAGGGTTGCCAAAGTGTACGGGTTTGGTGACCGCCCCAAGGGTTGCCATTTGTATGGGTTCGGTGACCGCCCTCAAGGGTCCCTTAGTGGAATCACGACATCTTGCATTGTGCAAGGGCGTGAGGAGATTACGGTGGCCCTAGTGGCTTTTTCGGTAGCATTATGCCTCCACAACGCTCCAAACAGAGATTAGCATCCGCAAGGGTGTGAACTTTGGGATACATCATCGTCTCCGCGTGCCTCAGTTATCTCTTACCCAAGCCCTTTACTTATGCACTTTACTTTGTGATAGCCATATTGTTTCTTGTCATATATCTTGCTATCACTTAGTTTTTTACCTTGCTTAGCATAAGTTGTTGGTGCACATAGGTGAGCCTAGTTGTTGTAGGTTTTGCGTTTGATAAATTAAGCGCTAGGTTTTATCCGCATTTGTTCAAGCCTAAACCGTAATTATTTTAAAGCGTTTATTTACCACCTCCCCCTCTGGACGACATCCTCGATCTTTCAGCGGCGATGACCTTGCTGAAGGTGGTGTGGAGTGAAGATCATGATGACGGATGAAAAGCGACCAAGATGAAGTCTTTTTGCGTTTGTCCAACAAAACTATGCTTTTATTTGCGCGTGGACTATGTTTTATTGTTTGAATTTGAACTCATTTGTCGGAATCGCTGTCAAATTCACTCATCGGGGGTTCTCGGTTTGCGGGTCGACGCAGCGGCGCTCAAGTAGACCCCGCGTAGCCGACCCGTAAAAGAGCATCTTCTGCGAATATTCTTTTTTACGGGTCTGTTATGCGGGGTCTGACTCTGCCGCCGCCCGCGCCGGCCGGCAAAGTCGTTTTGCCGCGAACAGTAAACGCGTTTTACGGGTCGGCATTATACGCGTATACAGTTATATAGGTTTTTTTGCGGTTATTTTTTCCTTTTTACATTTGCTCTTTGCCGATTTTCTTCCTCTTTTGCCTTTTTCCGCTACTTTTTTCATTTTCAAGGTTTCTTTTTGTTTGTTTTTAACTTAGAAAGACATGTGAACATTTTTTTTCATTTCAATCACCCAAACAATTTTTTTCTAATGCACAAACTCTTTGTGTAACACATGAACATTTTTCAATCGCGTGGTCATTAGTTTTAAAACTTAGGGACATTTACATTTATGCCCCTAACTCGAATCCACTACTCAGATTTGCCATTAATTTTGAAACACGCTTAAATTTGCCCATCTACCATCAGTTGCACTTATTGAAATTCTCTTCTGTGCCGTTGCCATCGAGTCAAAGGGCTTTGACCATTTTCTAGGCGTTTGCTGGACATTTTTGCCCCTAAAAAAACAGAAATTGGGAGAGAAGAGAGAGTGCACGTGCTTACCTTTTGGCCCAGGATGGTCCACTCGGCCCAGCCCACTTGCTGGTCATCTTCTTCCTTTGTCAAGGCAAAGCGCATGTCGCTCACCCCGAGCGCCGCTGTTCCCGTGGCCAATGACGTTGAGCCGCCGCACCGCCATGTCTTCGAGCCCCGCCATCAAGCAGAGCATCGCCATGCCAAAGATTGCGACCTCGGGTGCTCTGCAAGTTCGTAACCCACGCCATCTCCGCCGCATCTGACTGTCGGCCACCGTCTTATGTACATTTTTCTAATATATGTAATTCTTTTCGAAGCATACGAACATTTTTTTGAAACACATGATCTTTTTATAATTATTTTAAAGGTATAAGTTTTTTTCAATCACATTTTTCCTTTTTTCATACATTCAACCATTTTTAAAATGCATGAACATTTTTTGCTAATTACATGTAGTTAAAAAATCCACCATAATTTTTCTCTTATATATGAATATTTTCAAGCTACAGACATTATATTCCTCATATTACTTTTAACTGATTTTCAGTAATACACTTTTTTATAAATCTATAAAGAAAGGGTATAGAAGGTTTTTGTAACCGAAGAACACGGCCGATTGAAGGGGAGGAGCAGTGGGAGCATTACTGGACATCCCACTAGTTTCTGGGCAGTAGGAGCGTTCTACCATGGCCTGAATCCGGCCCAGCCCAACACGACCATGCTTGTCTTTTCTCCTCCTCACCATTTTGGGGTTCGGTGCGGTGCGCGCTGGGAGAGAGCTCCTCCTTGGCGCCTTTAGCGCCCGTTACCCAAGCCAGCGCCCGCTGAGTCGCTTGCATGGACCTGGCCCAGCAACGCTCGCTGGCTGCCGCTGCTCGTTCGCTGGCTGCTACGTCGCTCGATCGTGGGTTCCTGCCTTTCGCTCGCTAGCTGCGTCGCTTGCTTAAAAAAAACTGCCTGCTCGATCACTTTTTTTCTTCGCTCAAAAAATGCTACAGTACGTATTTATTTTCTTGGAAAAATGTACTGGTTTGCTACAGTATGTACTCTGGTCCTTTGAAAAAAGTTCATCAAATTCCGAAAAAGTTCACCGAATTCGAACAAAAGTTCAACGAGTTCGAAAAAAGTTCATCGAATTCGGAAAAAGTTCACCGAATTCAGAAAAAAGTTCATCGGATTCGGAAAAAGTTCACTGAATTCAGAAAAAAGTTCATCAAATTCAAAAAAAGTTCACAGAATTCGAAAAAAAGTTCACCAATTTTAAAAAAACTTCATCAAATTTGAAAAAAGTTCGTCAAATTTCGAAAAAATCATCAAAATTCAGGAAAAAGTTCATCGATTTCCAGAAATATTCATGAAGGAAAAAAGTTTCGCGAATTTAAAAAAAGAAAGAAAAATGGAAGAGGAAAAGAACTAAAAGAATGGAAAACAAGCAAACAGTCACATGAAAGGGTATGGTGGGCTGGTCGTGGTGTCTTACTCAAAATCAACTGGTCGCGGGTTCGAGACCCAGCTCTGGTGCACCTTTTTTTGCAGTTTTAGAAAACAGAAAAAAAAAGTCAAAACTGGGCCGGTCCAACGTGGTGAGGGGGGTATGCGCCCGTTAGTGGAAAGACCTGTAGCGGGCGCTAAAGGCGCCAAATAGGATTTAGCGCGCTGGGAGGGGCTGTAGCGCCCACAGCTCGCGCACCAGCGCGCCCGGTTGGGCCGGCCCATTTGCGGGGCCCTCTATTTTCTTAGTTTCGAGTTTTTTACTTTCTTTGTCATTTCAGTGTTTGTTTTTTTCAATTATAAATAATTTGGCGTACAGAAGGTTCCTAAATTAAAGAATGTGCATTTAGGAAAAATATATTCAAGAAATCATTAAATGTTCGCAGATTCAAACAATGTTCGTGATTTTACAAAATATCACATATTAAAAAATGTTCACGATTTTGATAACAAGTTCGGAAAATCAAAAACTGTTCATGATTTGAACAAATGAGTGTATTAAAAATTTATGAAATTGGACAAATGTTTTCAGATTCAAAATTTGTTCTTGAAAAAATGTTCAGAAAATTCTAAAATGTACATGAATTACATAAAAAGTTCATTGATTCACAAATGTTTTCTGATAAATAAATTCATGTGTTCAAAAAATTTTCATGCGTTCCAAAAAAAGTTTCATCAAAACAAAAATGCTCATAAATTACAAAAATTGTTCCCGTATTTTATGAAAAATGTTGGTCGGTTCAACATAAACATTCACAGGTTCCATAAAGAGATTTTAAAAAATTTCAAAAATATTTGTGAATCTTGGAAAGTTCTGTCGAATCAAAAAATGTTCATGATTTTATTAATGTTCGCAAATTTGTAAAAAATATTCATGAGTTCAAAAAATGTTCATCATTTACAAAAATTGTCAAGATTTGGGAAAATATGCTCACAAATTTGAAATATGGTCGAAAAAGGAGAAAGAAAAGGAACAAGTAAAAAAAGGAACAAAAAGAACAAGAAAACAAGAACAATAAAGAAAACCGAAAAAGCAAAAATGTAAATGAAAAAAGAAAATAAAAAGAAGAAACAACAGGAAGAAAAAACGAAAAAACGGTTATTGAACCTTCCCAAAGCCAGTGGGGAAGGAATCCCGAAATAGGCTGGCCTAAAAAGGAGTTGATGCTGTAGGGGTTACGCTTCTGCTCGCTATTCGGCCCCCTACGCGCCAAGTAAACTGGCGCCCGCTACCCTGTCTAAGTGGGCCGTATCTAAAAGGCCCATCGTTCCCTGCGTTGATCATTCATTTCTGCCTCATTTTTTGTGTGCTAAAAAACAGTTGGCTTTTGACCTCTCACATGTTGATAGTTGACCATTTTACTCCCGTTGACCATTGACTTCTAAAAAAATAATGAATTTTTCAAAAAAAATCCTTTGATTTGAAACCAAGTTCACCAATTTTGAAAAAAGTTCATCAATCTGAAAAAAGTTCATTGATTTTAGAAAAATGGTCATAGATTCTTAAAAAATGATCAAAATTTTGAAAAAAAGTTCATCAATTTTGAAAACTTCATCAAATTTGAAAAAGTAAAGCATTTTGAAAAGAAAAACTGGAAAAATAAAATAAAAATTGTCCAGAAAACCGGGGCTTTCTATGAACCGGAAACTGTCCGGTGACCCAGAAAAACCAAACTCAGAAGCTTTCCTAAACCTGGATTGTCTGCGAGCTTATAAAAAGAATAAAATGAGAGCTCAAAAACTGTGTTATCCTAGTGGTTGTCTCGGATTGTTTGTGAGGAAGTGGTTGCGAGTTCGATTCCGGGCAGGCGCGCACCTTTTTTGCAGCTTGACAAAAAAAGCAAAAGGTCAAAAAATGGGTTGGCCCAACAGGGAACAGGGCGTGTGCGCTGCTTTGCGATCAAGGCTCTAGGCGGCGCTTACTGTTGGGGAACGCAGTAATTTCAAAAAAAATTCTATGCACACGCAAGATCATGGTGATGCATAACAACGAGAGGGGGGGGGTGTATGAGCATAATTGGTTTGCTACCAATATTTGGCTTGCCAAATGTTGGCACTGCCAACTATTGGCAATACCGAGACTTGCCAACTATTGGCAACTTTATGTGAGAGAGGCAAAACAACTCGTAGCCAACCAAGTAGTTGCCAATATTTGGCATAATGCCAAACATTGGCATGCCAATTTTTGGCAGCAAACCAATTATGCTCTATCTTCATACCCTTGAAGATCGCTAAGCGGAAGCGTTTATCAACGCGGTTGATGTAGTCGTACGTCTTCACGATCCGACCGATCCAAGTACCGAACGCACGGCACCTCCGAGTTCTAGCACACGTTCAGCTCGATGACGTCCTCGCCTTCTCGATCCAGCAAGACGGGCGAAGTAATATATGAGTTCCGGCAGCACGACGGCTGGTGACGGTGTTGGTGGAGAATAATCTCCGCAGGGCTTCGCCTAAGCACTACGAAAACTATGACGGAGGATAAACTCGAGGGGACGGGGTTGCCGGCACACGGCTTGGTGTTTCTTGATGTGTCTTTGGTGCTAGCCTCGCCCCTCTATTTATATGTTGACCCTTGGGGTCGAAACTTGGAGTAAAAGCCTCCACAAAGTCGGTTTCACCCGAAAGGCAAGAGTCCTTCTCGGACTCCAGGGCCAGACGCCAGGGTTCCCGGCGTCTGGACCCAGACGCCAGGGACCCTGGCGTCTGGCCCCTGGACTCCGCAAAATTTCCTTTTGCGCTTTCCAAAAACGTTGTGGGCTTTCCTCTTTGGCCCAAATAACGTGTTCTTGTACCCAAACATTTCGGGAAATATCCGGAACCCCTTCTGATGAATTCCGGAACCCTTCTGGAGATCAAACACTATTATCCCATATATCAAACTTTATCTCCGGACCATTCCGGAGTTCCTCGTCATGACCATGATCTCATCCGGGACTCCAAACAACATTCGGTTACCAACATACATAACTCATATAATACTATATCGTCAACGAAATGTTAAGCATGCGGACCCTACGGGTTCGAGAACTATGTAGACATGACCGAGACACGTTTTCGGTCAATAACCAATAGCGGGACCTGGATGTCCATATTGGCTCCCACATATTCTACGAAGATCTTTATCGGTCAAACCGCATAACAATATACGTTGTTCCCTTTGTCATCGGTATGTTACCTGCCCGAGATTCGATCGTCGGTATCTCAATACCTAGTTCAATCTCGTTACCGGCAAGTCTCTTTACTCGTTACGTAATGCATCATTCCGTAACTAACTCTTTAGCTACATTGCTTGCAAGGCTTATAGTGATGTGCATTACCGAGAGGGCCCAGAGATACCTCTCCGACAATCGGAGTGACAAAACCTAATCTCGAAATACGCCAACTCAACATGTACCTTTGGAGACACCTGTAGAGCTCCTTTATAATGACCCAGTTACGTTGTGACGTTTGGTAGCACACAAAGTGTTCCTCCGGTAAACGGGAGTTGCATAATCTCATAGTCATAGGAACATGTATAAGTCATGAAGAAAGCAATAGCAACATACTAAACGATCAAGTGCTAAGCTAACGGAATGGGTCAAGTCAATCACATCATTCTCCTAATGATGTGATCCCGTTAATCAAATGACAACTCATGTCTATGGCTAGGAAACTTAACCATCTTTGATTCAACGAGCTAGTCAAGTGGAGGCATACTAGTGACACTATGTTTGTCTATGTATTCACACATGTACTAAGTTTCCGGTTAATACAATTCCAGCATGAATAATAAACATTTATCATGAAATAAGGAAATAAATAATAACTTTATTATTGCTTCTAGGGCATATTTCCTTCAGTCTCCCACTTGCACTAGAGTCAATAATCTAGTTCACATCATCATGTGATTTAACACCAATATTCATATATGTATATGTTTAACACCCATAGTTCACATCGTCATGTGACCAATACCCAAAGGGTTTACTAGAGTCAATAATCTAGTTCACATCGCTATGTGATTAACACCCAAAGAGTACTAAGGTGTGATCATGTTTTGCTCGTGAGACAAGCTTAGTCAACGGGTCTGTCACATTCAGAGCCGTATGTATTTTGCAAATATGTCTACAATGCTCTGTATGGAGCTACTCTAGCTAATTGCTCCCACTTTCAATATGTATCCAGATTGAGACTTAGAGTCATCTGGATCGGTGTAAAAGCTTGCACCGATGTAACTCTTTACGATGGGCTCTTTTATCACCTCCATAATCGAGAAATATTTCCTTAGTCCTCACTAAGGATATTCTTGACCAATGTCCAGTGATCTACTCCTAGATCACTATTGTATTCCCTTACCAAATTCAAAACAAGGTATACAATAGGTCAGGTACATAGCATAGCATACTTTATAGAACCTATGACTGAGGCATAGGGAATGACTTTCATTCTCTTTTCTATTTTCTGTCGTGGTCGGGATTTGAGTCTTACTCAATTTCACACCTTTGCAACACAGGCAAGAACTCTTTCTTTGACTGTTTCATTTTGAACTACTTCAAAATCTTGACAAGGTATGTACTTATTGAAAAACTTATCAAGTGTCTTGATCTACTGTAACGTCCAATATGCGACCCTATCCAAGAGGAACTCGAAGGTCCCACCAAGGATAGACCCGTATATTGAAACGCTTTTGCAAGGTGGATATCATTACATCAACATTACATAAATAGATGGGGATACATACAAAAAAGCATACAATGCCACACGAATACAACATCATCTTACATAAGAGCACCATCCGACTACGGATGAAACACAAACAGAAACTCAAACGACATCCACCCTGCTAGCCCAGGCTGCCGACCTGGAACCTATCCCCAGATAGAAGGAGAAGCAGAAGAAGAACTCCAAAACAGGTAACATCGCTCTCGCGTCAAGATCATCGCATAACCTGTACCTGCAACTGTGGTTGTAGTAATCTGTGAGCCACGAGGACTCAGCATCCCATTACCATGGGTATCAAGACTAGCAAAGCTTAATGGGAAAGGAAGGGGTAAAGTGGTGAGGTTGCAACA
Organism: Triticum timopheevii; assembly: GCA_963921465.1. NCBI lineage: Eukaryota > Viridiplantae > Streptophyta > Magnoliopsida > Poales > Poaceae > Triticum > Triticum timopheevii. Next base: position 130,578,542 of record OY997266.1, read on the forward strand.
GCGACTAAGCATAATATGGTGGCTAACATACGCAAATAAGAGTGAGAAGAGAAGCAAAGGAACGGTCGTCAACTAGTAATGATCAAGAGGTGATCCAGAACTCCTACTTACGTCAAACATAACCCCAAACCGTGTTCACTTCCCGGACTCCGCCGAAAAGAGACCATCACGGCTACACACGCGGTTGATGCGTTTTAATTCGGATCAGGTGTCAAGTTATCTACAACCGGACATTAACAAATTCCCATCTGCCACATAACCGCGGGCACGGCTTTCGAAAGATAATACCCTGCAGGGGTGTCCCAACTTAGCCCATGATAAGCTCTTGCGAGCAACGAAGGATATTCCTTCTCCTAGGAAGACCCGATCAGTCTCGGAATCCCGGTTTACAAGACATTTCGACAATGGTAAAACAAGACCAGCAAAGCCGCCCGATGTGTCGACAATCCCGATAGGAGTCGCACGTATCTCGTTCTCAGGACACACCGGATAAGCGAAGCGTACAGGTACCGACGTAACCCAAGTTGCCAAGGGATGGTCCCGCGTGGTGCTCTAGTTTGGACCAACACTTAGACAAGCATTGGCACGGGGGGCTAAAATAAAGATGACCCTCGAGAGAGCAACTCCCAAGGGAAAAGTAGGTGGTGGTGAGGCAAATGGTAAAACCAAGGTTGGGCCTTGCTGGAGGAGTTTTATTCAAAGCGAACTGTCAAGGGGGTCCCATAAATCAACCAACCGCGTAAGGAACGCAAAATCCGGGAACATAACACGGGTATGACGGAAACTAGGGCGGCAAGAGTGGAACAAAACACCAGGCATAAGGCCGAGCCTTCCACCCTTTACCAAGTATATAGATGCATTAATTAAATAAGAGATATTGTGATATCCCAACACAATCCTGTCCACCATGGAGCAATCTTCACCTTCACCTGCAACTAACAACGCTATAAGGGGGCTGAGCAAAGTGGTAACATAGCCAAGCAACGGTTTGCTAGGAAGGGTGACAAGGTTAGAGGCTGACATGCAAATTGGGAGGCTTGAAGAGGAAACGATAGGTAGCGCAGCAAAGCGATAGAACGAAGCAACTAGCATAGCAATGATAGTAGTGAGATCCAGGGTAGCGGTCATCTTGCCTGAAATCCCGCAAGGAAGAAGAACGAGTCCATGAAGAAGATGAAGCCACGAAGACGAACCAAGCGTAGACGAACGAATCCTCACAATCACAACGAAACAGGAACTATCGAGAAGAAGCACACAACATGGTAAACACACTACACATATACATGACATGATGCACAACCAAGCATGATGCATGACGAAACTAGATGAGGCTACTCATGGCAAGAGATGATGCAAACAAGAACAACACATCAAGGCAAGTTTAAATGAGTCCGGAAATAACATATAACAACTTCCGGTAAGTCCTCATATGCAAATTTAGAAAATGGTCCAGAACTGAACAAACATTAAGTTGAAGTTGTTAAACAGAAAGTTAAAGAGCACCAAGAGGATCTACACGAAATTCTAGTCAAGTTACATATAAAGTTCATTTAGTTCGGAGCTACAGCCTAGAAGATATGAGCAAAACAAGTTAAACATGGCATTGATGCTCAATGCATCCAAACATCAAGTAAACACTCTCAAAACATGGATGCAACATGATAATATGCAACTTCATGCAAAATCAAGCAAGTTTCATATAGAGCACACTCAAAACGGAGCAACGGATCAACACATACACTATACAAGTTTAAAGGACAAGCTGTCCAAAACAGCAACTAGGCATCTTGCAAGCATCAAAACATTATGCTACAACACCTCAACATAAGAACAAAAGGCATGGGCATGAATTACAGGTAAAGCATGACAAAACATGAACATTGGGCTATCTCCAGAAATCACTAGAACATGCTCAAAAGGACATGGCAAGATTGCAAATAATAACAGTTTCAGACTCAGCAGAAATAACATCAGGTTGCACTGTTTAGATCGATCAAACAACATGTTACAGGAAGCTATCATGGCAAACAATGGCATGGAATGAATATACTAATTGCATATAACAAAAGTCCCTTACTGACCATGAGCCAAAAGGGCACTGAAAATATGATGGCACCCATGTAAACATAGCAATTGATACGACAGATTCATACATGTCAGGAACAACAATAAGTAGGCATGTTGGTGAGCTTGAACCACTCACCACAGAGCAATACATGGCATGGCAAGGCAACCAACAGTAAGAAGACATGTTTATTAAGATAAGCATGGCAAGAGAAAGTTCATAGGGTGCATGTATCACTAGTAACAATCATGGCAACATTGAACTTAATGTTAACAGACTGACAACAACATTATTTTGCAAGTTTGGAGCAAGATAACAACAAGCTACAGCAGGCTACAAATGCAACCAGGGGCATGGATGGATATAGCATGACATGTATAACAAAACATCCTTAGTGAACATCTCCAGATTATGCATAGAATGACTTGTAGCAGCAGGTTAACATAGCATCATGATATAGCAGATTCAGACTAGCAAAACAGCAACAGCAAGTACCCTGCTTCACGAGCTCGATGCACTCACTACAAGACTCACAAAAATACATGGATTGCACCAAAGTAAAGATGGCATGATGTATCACAAAACCCATGTAGAGCTCATGCTCATAGGATGTACACACAAAATGCAACGAAAAAGACCAAACAGCAAGTTATAACAGTTTCAGCAGGTTAACATCATGTAGCACTCTTGCAACGATGATTAGGGCATCAAGATGGACTCTAATGAACATGACCCAATGGAACAAAGTGAGGAGCATCTCATGATGAACATTTTGATATATCATACATGCAAAATGGAGCTATGAGCAGAAAGTTACGACATCACTAACATGCACACATAATGTCAAATTTCAGGGACGGGCGAAATTACAGAAAAAAATGGGAGAGTGTCGAATAGCTACGAGGCGCCTAGAGCGGGGATTAGGGGGCTGCTCACCCTGGGCTCGGCCCATGACGAGGAAGCAGGCCGGGGCGCTGGGCTGGGCCTTAGAGGCCGGCGGCTGGGCTGCGGGGCCCGCGAGGCAGCGGCCCCGTGCGCTCACACGCACGCGCAGGAGAGGGATGTTGGGGAACGTTGCAGAAAATTAAAATTTTTCCTACGGCTTCACCAAGATCCATCTATGAGTTCGTCTAAGCAACGAGTCATGGGAGAGAGTTTGCATCTACATACCACTTGTAGATCGCGTGCGGAAGCTTGCAAGGTGATGATGTAGTCGTACTCGAACGTGATTCAGATCACCGATGCCAAGTGCTGAACGGACAACACCTCCGCGTTCAACACACGTACGGCACGGGTGACGTCCCCTCCGTCTTGATCCAGCAAGGAGGAAGGGGAGGTTGAGGAAGACAGCTCCACCGGCAGCACGACGGCGTGGTGATGGTGGAGAAGCAGTACTCCGACAGGGCTTCGCTGAGCACACAACGGAGGAGGAGAGGTGTTGGGGAGGGAGAAGGAGGCAACCAAAGGCCAAGGACTCAAGGTATGAAGTCCCTCCTCTCCCCCACTATATATAGGAGGGCCAAGGGGGGGTGGCCGGCCCTAGGAGATCCAATCTCCTAGGGGGGCGGCGGCCAAGGGGGGTTTCCCTCCCCCCCAAGGCACCTAGGAGGTGCCTTCCCCTCCTAGGACTCTTCCCCCTTGAACCCTAGGCGCATGGGCCTATGTGGGGCTGGTGCCCTTGGCCCATGCAGGCCAAGGCGCACCCCCTACAGCCCATGTGGCCCCCCGGGGCAGGTGGCCCCACCCGGTGGGCCCCCGGGACCCCTCCGGTGGTCCCGGTACAATACCGATAACCCCGAAACTTGTCCCGATGCCCGAAACAGGACTTCCCATATATAAATCTTTACCTCCGGACCATTCCGGAACTCCTCGTGACGTCCGGGATCTCATCCGGGACTCCGAACAACATTCGGTAGTCACATACTTGACTTCCTACTAACCCTAGCGTCACCGAACCTTAAGTGTGTAGACCCTACGGGTTCGGGAGACACACAGACATGACCGAGACGACTCTCGGGCAATAACCAACAGCGGGGTCTGGATATCCATGTCGGCTCCCACATGCTCCTCGATGATTTCATCGGTTGAACCACGATGTCGAGGATTCGATCAAACCCTGTATACAATTCCCTTTGTCAATCGGTACGTTACTTGCCCGAGATTCGATCGTCGGTATCCCAATACCTTGTTCAGTCTCGTTACCCGGCAAGTCACTTTACTCGTACCGTAATGCATGATCCCGTGGCCAACACCTTGGTCACATTGAGCTCATTATGATGATGCATTACCGAGTGGGCCCAGAGATACCTCTCCGTTATACGGAGTGACAAATCCCAGTCTCGATCCGTGTCAACCCAACAGATACTTTCGGAGATACCTGTAATGCACCTTTATAGTCACCCAGTTACGTTGTGACGTTTGATACACCCAAGGCACTCCTACGGTAACCGGGAGTTACACGATCTCATGGTCGAAGGAATAGATACTTGACATTGGCAAAGCTTCTAGCAAACGAACTATACGATCTTTTATGCTATGCTTATGATTGGGTCTTGTCCATCACATCATTCTCCTAATGATGTGATCCCGTTATCAACGACATCCTATGTCCATAGTCAGGAAACCATGACTATCTATTGATCATAACGAGCTAGTCAACTAGAGGCTCACTAGGGACTCATTGGGTCTAAGTGTTCACACGTGTATTACGATTTCCGGATAATACAGTTATAGCATGAACAAAAGACAATTATCATGAACATTGAAATATAATAATCCTTTTATTATTGCCTCTAGGGCATATTTCCAACAGTCTCCCACTTGCACTAGAGTCACCAATCTAGTTACATTGTGATGAATCGAACACCCATAGAGTTCTGGTGTTGATCATGTTTTGCACGCGAGAGAGGTTTAGTCAACGGATCTGCGACATTCAGATCCGTGTGCACTTTGCAAATCTCTATGTCTCCATCTTGAACATTTTCACGGATGGAGTTGAAACGACGCTTGATGTGCCTGGTCTTCTTGTGAAACCTGGGCTCCTTGGCAAGGGCAATAGCTCCAGTGTTGTCACAGAAGAGTTTGATCGGCCCCGACGCATTGGGTATGACTCCTAGGTCGGTGATGAACTCCTTCATCCAAATCGCTTCATGCGCTGCCTCCGAGGCTGCCATGTACTCCGCTTCTCATGTAGATCCCGCCACGACGCTCTGCTTGCAGCTGCACCAGCTTACTGCTCCACCATTCAACATATACACGTATCCGGTTTGTGACTTAGAGTCATCCAGATCTGAGTCGAAGCTAGCGTCGACGTAACCCTTTACGACGAGCTCTTCATCTCCTCCATAAACGAGAAACATGTCCTTTGTCCTTTTCAGGTACTTCAGGATATTCTTGACCGCTGTCCAGTGTTCCTTGCCGGGGTTACTTTGGTATCTTGCAACCAAACTTACGGCAAGGTTTACATCGGGTCTGGTACACAGCATGGCATACATAATAGATCCTATGGCTGAAGCATAGGGGATGACACTCATCTCTTCTTTATCTTTTGCCGTGGTCGGTGACTGAGCCGAGCTCAATCTCACACCTTGTAACATAGGCAAGAACCCCTTCTTGGACTGATCCATTTTGAACCTCTTCAAAATCTTATCAAGGTATGTGCTTTGTGAAAGACCTATGAGGCGTCTCGATCTATCTCTATAGATCTTGATGCCTAATATATAAGCAGCTTCTCCAAGGTCCTTCATTGAAAAACACTTGTTCAAGTAGGCCTTAATGCTGTCCAGGAGTTTCGTATCATTTCCCATCAAGAGTATGTCATCTACATATAATAGGAGAAATGCTACAGAGCTCCCACTCACTTTCTTGTAAACGCAGGCTTCTCCATAAGTCTGCGTAAACCCAAACGCTTTGATCATCTCATCAAAGCGAATGTTCCAACTCCGAGATGCTTGCACCAGTCCATAAATGGATCGCTGGAGCTTGCATACTTTGTTAGCGTTCTGAGGAACGACAAAACCTTCCGGCTGCATCATATACAGCTCTTCCTTAAGATGTCCATTAAGGAATGCCGTTTTGACGTCCATCTGCCATATCTCATAATCATAGTATGCGGCAATTGCTAACATGATTCGGACGGACTTAAGCTTCGCTACGGGAGAGAATGTCTCGTCGTAGTCAATCCCTTGAACTTGTCGATAACCCTTAGCGACAAGTCGAGCTTTATAGATGGTAACATTACCATCCGCGTCCGTCTTCTTCTTAAAAATCCATTTATTTCCTATCGCTCGCCGATCATCGGGCAAGTCTGTCAAAGTCCATACTTTGTTTTCATACATGGATTCTATCTCGGATTTCATGGCCTCAAGCCATTTGTTGGAATCCGGGCCCGCCATTGCTTCTTCATAGTTCGAAGGTTCATTGTTGTCTAGCAACATGATTTCCATGACAGGGTTGCCGTACCACTCTGGTGCGGAACGTGTCCTTGTGGACCTTCGAAGTTCAGTAGCAACTAGATCTGAAGTACCTTGATCATCATCAACATTTTCCTCTTCAGTTGGTGTGGGCATTACAGGAATGGTTTCCTGCGCTGCACCACTTTCCCGTTCGAGAGGTAGTACTTCATCGAGTTCTACTTTCCTCCCACTTACTTCTTTCGAGAGAAACTCTTTCTCCAGAAAGCATCCGTTCTTGGCAACAAAGATCTTGCCTTCGGATCTTAAGTAGAAGGTATACCCGACAGTTTCCTTAGGGTATCCTACGAATACGCATTTTTCCGACTTGGGTTCGAGCTTTTTAGGTTGAAGTTTCTTGACATAAGCATCGCATCCCCAAACTTTTAGAAACGACAGCTTAGGTTTCTTCCCAAACCATAATTCATACGGTGTCGTCTCAACGGATTTAGACGGTGCCCTATTTAAAGTGAATGTAGCTGTCTCTAGAGCGTATCCCCAAAATGATAGCGGTAAATCGGTAAGAGACATCATAGACCGCACCATATCCAATAGAGTGCGATTACGACGTTCGGACACACCGTTTCGTTGAGGTGTTCCAGGCGGCGTGAGTTGTGAAACGATTCCACATTTTCTTAAGTGTGTACCAAATTCGTGACTTAAGTATTCGCCCCCACGATCTGATCGTAGGAACTTTATCTTACGGTCACGTTGATTCTCTACCTCACTCTGAAATTCCTTGAACTTTTCAAAGGTCTCAGACTTGTGTTTCATTAAGTAGACATACCCATATCTACTCAAGTCGTCAGTGAGAGTGAGAACATAACGATATCCTCCGCGAGCCTCAACGCTCATTGGACCGCACACATCGGTATGTATGATTTCCAACAAGTTGGTTGCTCGCTCCATTGTTCCGGAGAATGGAGTCTTGGTCATTTTGCCTAAGAGGCAAGGTTCGCATGTGTCAAATGATTCATAATCAAGAGACTCTAAAAGTCCATCAGCATGGAGCTTCTTCATGCGCTTGACACCAATGTGACCAAGGCGGCAGTGCCACAAGTATGTGGGACTATCGTTATCAACTTTACATCTTTTGGCATCCACACTATGAACATGTGTAATATTACGCTCGAGATTCATCAAGAATAAACCATTGACCATCGGAGCATGACCATAAAACATATCTCTCATATAAATCGAACAACCATTATTCTCAGACTTAAATGAGTAGCCATCTCGTATTAAACGAGATCCAGATACAATGTTCATGCTCAAACTTGGCACTAAATAACAATTATTGAGGTTTAAAACTAATCCCGTAGGTAAATGTAGAGGCAGCGTGCCGACGGCGATCACATCGACCCTGGAACCATTCCCGACGCGCATCGTCACCTCGTCCTTCGCCAGTCTCCGTTTATTCCGCAGCTCCTGCTGTGAGTTACATATGTGAGCAACGGCACCGGTATCAAATACCCAGGAGTTACTTCGAGTACTGGTAAGGTACACATCAATTACATGTATATCAAATATACCTTTGGTGTTGCCGGCCTTCTTATCCGCTAAGTATTTGGGGCAGTTCCGCTTCCAGTGCCCCTTCCCCTTGCAATAAAAGCACTCAGTCTCAGGCTTGGGTCCATTCTTTGACTTCTTCCCGGCAACAGGCTTACCGGGCGCGGCAACATCTTTGCCGTCCTTCTTGAAGTTCTTCTTACCCTTGCCCTTCTTGAACTTAGTGGTCTTATTGACCATCAACACTTGATGTTCTTTCTTGATTTCAGCCTCTGCTGACTTCAGCATCGAGAACACTTCAGGAATGGTCTTTACCATCCCCTGCATGTTGTAGTTCATCACAAAGCTCTTGTAGCTTGGTGGGAGCGACTGGAGGATTCTGTCAATGACCGCCTCATCTGGGAGGTTAATGTTCAACTGGGTCATACGTGCGTGCAACCCAGACATCTTCAGGATGTGTTCACTGACAGAACTGTTCTCCTCCATCTTACAACTGTAGAACTTGTCGGAGACATCATATCTCTCGACCCGGGCATGAGCTTGGAAAACTAGTTTCAGCTCTTCGAACATCTCATATGCTCCGTGATGCTCAAAACGCTTTTGGAGCCCCGGTTCTAAGCTGTAAAGCATGCCGCACTGAACGAGGGAGTAATCATCAGCACGAGTTTGCCAAGCGTTCATAACGTCTTGGTTCTCTGGGACGGGAGCGGCACCTAGCGGTCCTTCTAGGACATATTGCTTCCTGGCAGCTATGAGGATGATCCTCAGGTTTCGGACCCAGTCCGTATAGTTGCTGCCATCATCTTTCAGCTTGGTTTTCTCTAGGAACGCGTTGAAGTTCATGTTGACATTAGCGTTGGCCATTGATCTACAATACATATTTGCAAAGGTTTTAGACTAAGTTCATGATAATAAAGTTCTTAATCAAAATTATGAACTCCCACTTAGATTAGACATCCCTCTAGTCATCTAAGTGTTACACGATCCGAGTCGACTAGCCCGTGTCCGATCATCACGTGAGACGGACTAGTCATCGTCGGTGAACATCTTTATGTTGATCGTATCTTCCATACGACTCGTGTTCGACCTTTCGGTCTCCGTGTTCCGAGGCCATGTCTGCACATGCTAGGCTCGTCAAGTTAACCCTAAGTGTTTTCGCTGTGTAAAACTGTCTTACACCCGTTGTATGTGAACGTAAGGATCCATCACACCCGATCATCACGTGGTGCTTAGAAACGACGAACTGTAGCAACGGTGCACAGTTAGGGGAGAACACTTCTTGAAATTTTGTAAGGGATCATCTTATTTACTACCGTCGTCCTAAGTAAACAAGATGCATAAACATAATAAACATCACATGCAATTATATGGTTGTGACATGATATGGCCAATATCATCAAGCTCCATTGATCTCCATCTTCGGGGCTCCATGATCATCTTGTCACCGGCTTGACACCATGATCTCCATCATCATGATCTCCATCATCGTGTCTTCATGAAGTTGTCACGCCAATGACTACTTCTACTTCTATGACTAACGCGTTTAGTAATGAAGTAAAGTAGTTTACATGGCGTTCTTCAATGACACGCAGGTCATACAAAAAAATAAAGACAACTCCTATGGCTCCTGCCGGTTGTCATACTCATCGACATGCAAGTCGTGAATCCTATTACAAGAACATGATCTCATACATCACAGTTCAACATTCATCACAACTTCTGGCCATATCACATCACATGATCAATCGCTGCAAAAACAAGTTAGACGTTCTCTAGTTGTTGTTGCATCTTTTACGTGGCTGCGATTGGGTTCTAGCAAGAACGTTTTCTTACCTATGAATCACCACAACGTGATTTTGTCAACTTCTATTTACCCTTCATAAGGGCCCTGTTCATCGATTCCGCTCCAACTAAAGTGGGAGAGACAGACACCCGCCAGCCACCTTATGCAACTAGTGCATGTCAGTCGGTGGAACCGGTCTCACGTAAGCGTACGTGTAAGGTTGGTCCGGGCCGCTTCATCCCACAATACCGTTGAGCAAGAAAAGACTAGTAGAGGCAAGTAAGATGACAAGATCAACGCCCACAACAAATTGTGTTCTACTCGTGCATTAGAGAACTACGTATAGACCTAGCTGATGATGCCACTGTTGGGGAACGTTGCAGAAAATTAAAATTTTTCCTACGGCTTCACCAAGATCCATCTATGAGTTCGTCTAAGCAACGAGTCATGGGAGAGAGTTTGCATCTACATACCACTTGTAGATCGCGTGCGGAAGCTTGCAAGGTGATGATGTAGTCGTACTCGAACGTGATTCAGATCACCGATGCCAAGTGCTGAACGGACAGCACCTCCGCGTTCAACACACGTACGGCACGGGTGACGTCCCCTCCGTCTTGATCCAGCAAGGAGGAAGGGGAGGTTGAGGAAGACAGCTCCACCGGCAGCACGACGGCGTGGTGATGGTGGAGAAGCAGTACTCCGACAGGGCTTCGCTGAGCACACAACGGAGGAGGAGAGGTGTTGGGGAGGGAGAAGGAGGCAACCAAAGGCCAAGGACTCAAGGTATGAAGTCCCTCCTCTCCCCCACTATATATAGGAGGGCCAAGGGGGGGTGGCCGGCCCTAGGAGATCCAATCTCCTAGGGGGGCGGCGGCCAAGGGGGGTTTCCCTCCCCCCCAAGGCACCTAGGAGGTGCCTTCCCCTCCTAGGACTCTTCCCCCTTGAACCCTAGGCGCATGGGCCTATGTGGGGCTGGTGCCCTTGGCCCATGCAGGCCAAGGCGCACCCCCTACAGCCCATGTGGCCCCCCGGGGCAGGTGGCCCCACCCGGTGGGCCCCCGGGACCCCTCCGGTGGTCCCGGTACAATACCGATAACCCCGAAACTTGTCCCGATGCCCGAAACAGGACTTCCCATATATAAATCTTTACCTCCGGACCATTCCGGAACTCCTCGTGACGTCCGGGATCTCATCCGGGACTCCGAACAACATTCGGTAGTCACATACTTGACTTCCTACTAACCCTAGCGTCACCGAACCTTAAGTGTGTAGACCCTACGGGTTCGGGAGACACGCAGACATGACCGAGACGACTCTCGGGCAATAACCAACAGCGGGGTCTGGATATCCATGTCGGCTCCCACATGCTCCTCGATGATTTCATCGGTTGAACCACGATGTCGAGGATTCGATCAAACCCTGTATACAATTCCCTTTGTCAATCGGTACGTTACTTGCCCGAGATTCGATCGTCGGTATCCCAATACCTTGTTCAGTCTCGTTACCCGGCAAGTCACTTTACTCGTACCGTAATGCATGATCCCGTGGCCAACACCTTGGTCACATTGAGCTCATTATGATGATGCATTACCGAGTGGGCCCAGAGATACCTCTCCGTTATACGGAGTGACAAATCCCAGTCTCGATCCGTGTCAACCCAACAGATACTTTCGGAGATACCTGTAATGCACCTTTATAGTCACCCAGTTATGTTGTGACGTTTGATACACCCAAGGCACTCCTACGGTAACCGGGAGTTACACGATCTCATGGTCGAAGGAATAGATACTTGACATTGGCAAAGCTTCTAGCAAACGAACTATACGATCTTTTATGCTATGCTTATGATTGGGTCTTGTCCATCACATCATTCTCCTAATGATGTGATCCCGTTATCAACGACATCCTATGTCCATAGTCAGGAAACCATGACTATCTATTGATCATAACGAGCTAGTCAACTAGAGGCTCACTAGGGACTCATTGGGTCTAAGTGTTCACACGTGTATTACGATTTCCGGATAATACAGTTATAGCATGAACAAAAGACAATTATCATGAACATTGAAATATAATAATCCTTTTATTATTGCCTCTAGGGCATATTTCCAACAAGGGAGGCCGCGCCGGCAGCGCTTTCGGTGAACCTTGGACAGCGAGGCAGGAGAGAAATGGTACGGGGCGGCGGGAATGGACCGATCCGGGCAGCACAGAGCCGGATCTGGCCGCGGGAGGAAGTCGGAGGGGCTCCTGCAACGAGATCCGAGCGGCGGCAGCAAGCTCGGAGCTCTGGCAGCGGCGGCAACCTACGGAAGAGAGAGAGGAAGTGAGGAAGGAGGAGAGCAGGACAGGAGACAGCGGAGGCGGCGACTTGGGACGGCGGCTCCGGCGGCTCCGGCGACGACAGCAGGCAGGTGGACTCGCTGGCGTTGCGGGAGAGAGCAGCGCTCGGGCTGAAGGAAATATGCCCTAGAGGCAATAATAAAGTTATTATTTATTTCCTCATATCATGATAAATATTTATTATTCATGCTAGAATTGTATTAACCGGAAACATGATACATGTGTGAATACATAGACAAACATATAGTCACTAGTATGCCTCTACTTGACTAGCTCATTAATCAAAGATGGTTATGTTTCCTAACCATAGACATGTGTTGTCATTTGATTAATGGGATCACATCATTAGGAGAATGATGTGATTGACATGACCCATTCCGTTAGCCTAGCACTTGATCGTTTAGTATATTGCTATTGCTTTCTTCATGACTTATACATGTTCCTGTAACTATGAGAATTATGCAACTCCCATTTATCGGAGGAACACTTTGGGTACTAACAAACGTCACAACGTAACTGGGTGATTATAAAGGAGTACTACAGGTGTCTCCAAAGGTACATGTTGAGTTGGCATATTTCAGGATTAGGTTTTGTCACTCCGATTGTCGGAGAGGTACCTCTGGGCCCTCTCGGTAATGCACATCACTATAAGCCTTGCAAGCAATGTGACCAATGATTTGGTTACGGGATGACGCATTACGTAACGAGTAAAGAGACTTGTCGGTAACGAGATTGAACTAGGTATTGGATACCGACGATCGAATCTCGGGCAAGTAACATACCGATGACAAAGGGAACAACGTATGTTGCTATGCGGTTTGACCGATAAAGATCTTCGTAGAATATGTAGGAACCAATATGGGCATCCAGGTTCCGCTATTGGTTATTGACCGAGAATAGTTCTAGGTCATGTCTACATAGTTCTCGAACCCGTAGGGTCCGCACGCTTAACGTTATGATGACGGTTTTATTATGAGTTTATAAGTTTTGATGTACCGAAGTTTGTTCGGAGTCCTGGATGTGATCACGGACATGACGAGGAGTCTCGAAATGGTCGAGACATTAAGATTGATATATTGGACAACTATATTCGGACACCGGAAGTGTTCCAGGCGATTTCGGAGAAAACCGGAGTGCCGGAGGGTTACCGGAACCCCCCCGGGAGAGTAATGGGCCTTATGGGCCTTAGAGGGGAAGAGAGAGGGGCGGCCAGGGTGGGCCGCGCGCCCCCTCTCCCTCTGGTCCGAATTGGACTAGGAGGGGGGCGGCGCCCCCCTCTTTCCTTCCCCCTCTCCCCCTTCCTTCCCCCTCCTAGTAGGAGTAGGAAAGGAGGATTCCTACTCCTACTAGGAGGAGGATTCCTCCTCCTTGGCGCGCCCCAAGGGCCGGCCGGCCCTCCCCCCTTGCTCCTTTATATACGGGGGCGGGGGGGGGGGGGGGGGGGGCACCCCATAGACACACAAGTTGATCTATGGATCGTTCCTTAGCCGTGTGCGGTGCCCCCCCTCCACCATATTCCACCTCGGTCATATCGTCGCGGAGTTTAGGCGAAGCCCTGCGCTGGTAGAACATCATCATCGTCACCACACCGTCGTGCTGACGGAACTCATCTCCGGAGCTTTGCTGGATCGGAGCCCGGAGATCGTCATCGAGCTGAACATGTGCTGAACTCGGAGGTGCCGTACGTTCGGTGCTTGGATCGGTCGGATCATGAAGACGTACGACTATATCTGGCCATGGGCCGGGCCGGGCCGGGCTTCGGCCCAGGCCCCATCAAGCCCTAGGTATGTTTCCCAGGCCCAGGCCCTCCCAGGCCCACGAGAATACTACGTTCCCCAGGCCCAGGCCCTCCCAACACAGAAAGCCCGAAAGCCCTAAGCCCTCCCAAAGGCCCTCGACGTTGTAACATCAAAACAGCACATCAAAACAGCACCAAAACAGCAAATAGTATCTTATAAAGTGTTAAAGATAACAACAGCACCAAAATAGCAGCACATCAGCACCAAAAGTGCATAAAGAGCAGCACAGCAGCACCAAAACAGCAGCACAGCAGCACCAAAACAGCAGCACATCAGCACCAAAGCAGCACTAAAGAGCATTGTTTTCACATCAAATAGTATCAAACATTCCAGTTTCGAGTTTCTAGAAACACAAGTGCATAAATGTATTATTACATGCCAGATGGCCAATTCATAGAACCAAAAATTAAGGACCAGTAGCTGCTGGTTGCCATCTCGACATGCCTTCTCCGAATCTTCTACTCATCTCAGTGCTCTAGCAAGAACTCTACAAAATGCAATAAACATCAGGTTAGCTAAAGTACATGTTGAACTTGACAAGTTGACATGAACAAAGAATATGGATGTTACATTCATCATCAGAAGAAGAATTTTCATCATCTAGCTCAACCACTTCTGCCTTTCTCTTATTACCTACAACAACTACAACAACATGTTAGCTATAAATTCTAAAGTACATAGCATGAAGAAATAAACAAAGTAAGTTAAACTATATACCATCTTTCTTCTCCAATTTGCAGCGATACCAATCTTGCAAACACATCAAGGCCTCAACCGTCTTTGGTTTAAGTGAGGCTCGGCTCGGGGTTATAACCTTCTTACTCAAGCTGAAAGCAGATTCTGATGCAACACTTGACACGGGAACAGCAAGGATATCACGTGCCAATCTTGCTAGCTGCGGATACCTAGCTGCAGACTTGCTCCAGTAATCCAAGATATCAATGTTCTCATTCAACCTCTTGGTAGGTTCAGCCAAGTACAATTCCAATTCAGATTTCTCTTCAACTGTGCTCGTGCTTTCCACATACTGATCATAGTCAGAAAAGGCACCAAGTCCACAAGTGCTTGACATACTAGTTTTGGGTAAGTTGTCATGAACAGGTACAACACTACCATATTCATTAAATAAAGAAGTCAAGGTACTTCTAACATCAGCAAGACGACGCTTGGCATCATTCTCTTCATACAGCTTGGAGTAGGAATAAGCCAAGAACTTGAACTTAATACGGGGATCAAGAACAGCAGCACAAGATAGAAATACGCTATAGTCAGACCAATATTTCATGAACTTTTCTCTCATAGCAAACAACATTGGACCCATGTAGCTATTTATACCAGCGGTAGCCTCAATAATAGCAGTATGGACTAGATAAACATTCATGAAGTACAAGTTGGCTGTTGGATATTTTGTTCCTGAGAAAACAGTAGTTACCTTGAAGAAAACCTCCAAAAACTGATACATATGAGATACCTTGGACCATTCTTCCTCACTTGGCCAAAAATGCACCTTGAAGATGCTATCCCTCTCAGAATACCACTGCAACACTTTTTTAAAGTACAAACAGGAGCCAAGCATAGTATATGTTGAATTCCAACGAATGGGCATGTCAGGTTTCAACTTCTTTGATTCTTCTAAGTTGAAAGTAGTTGTAGCAGTGCTATAAAACTTGTGCAGCCTATTACTTGAAGCCTTTAGATACATTATACCATCTCTAAGTTTGGCCACAGCACCATCAATCAATGTCAAACCAGATTGAACTACCAAATTCAGTATGTGTGCACAACAACGAATTTGAAAGAATTTGCCGGACAAAGGTAAAGCACCTTCAGACAAGTGGGTTCGCAAGCAAACAATCATTCTATCATTATAGGCTGCATTATCAAGATTGATGCACATTACTTTCTTCTCAATCCTCCATTCACGAAAAGCTAGATGGACCTCATCGGCAATAGATGCTCCATCATATGGTGCATCAATTTTTTTGAACCAGACAATTCTTTTGTTTAGTTTCCAATCAGCATCTATGTAATGACAAGTAATGCAAATATAGCTATGCTTGGTGACTTCAGATTTCCAATTGTCAGATGTGAAACTTACTCTACCAGGGGCAGCAACAATAATTTCAAGCAATTCTTTTTTCTGGGAAAGAAACATTGCCATTATCTCTCTTTTTATTGTGTGCCGACCAATACTCTTGAATGCTGGACAACAAGCAGTCATCATTGTTCTAAAACCATCTTCTTCAACTGTTGTAAATGGATGAGAACCGGACACAAGATAAATAGAGACTCCATGTCTAGCTACTTGAGCATCATATTTAACATTTCTCAATGCATTTGTTCCATCATCATTTGTTTCAGATTTCAAGAAAAAATTATTCATTGTTGATTGATCAGTCTTATGCAGTGATTCGGTGTGCCTAAGGAGATGAGATGTACCGTGTCCAGATTTAGCTGACAGCTCAGCGGAGCAATGGTTGCACTTAGCTACAATAAAGGCATCACCATCTTTGGATATCTTGGTGAAGTCCAACCATACTTTTGACTTCAGTCTGCTACTGCTAGAGGAAGCAGTGCGCTGCTGTTGTGCTTTGGCTGTAGGCTGCTGCTATGCTTCGGCTGTAGGCTGCTGCTGTGGTGCCGATTGTCCACTTCCTGAACATGCACTAGATGCTGGCCTCTTCCCCCTTTTACTTGCAACTTTCTGCCGTACACGAGGAGGATTTGGAGGTACAATAAACAGCTCCATCTCACCCTCATGCCCTTCTAATTCTTCAGGATGATAATCTGGTTCATCACCCTCATGCCCCTCCATGCTAAATCTATATCAACAGCAAGAAATATATATGTCACAGCAAGAAATATATATGTCAACAGCAGCAAGAAATCTATATCAACACACACTTATAGCCACTGTTTCATCAATCATCTACACACACTTGTATTCATGTACATCAGCGAGTTCATCTACAGTTCTTCACACACTTATATTCATGTACAGCAGCAACAAATATGCATCAAATCCATCATGTTGACATGTATGTACACCTGCTAATCGGTTAAGAACAGGAAAAAATCCACATCAAATTACCTTAAGAGCAGAGGCGCGGCGGCGCTCGGACAACAACTGAGCTAGTTGATGCGGTGGATGTCAACCAGGGGATGCAGAGCTCGTTGCTGCGGCGGATGTCTTGGATGCGGCACCGTCGGGGAGGAGAGGCAGCCGGGCAGCAGCGCGGTTGAGGAGGAGAGGTAGTCGGGCGGCGTCTCGGTTGGGGAGGAGAGGATGCTTGCCGGCATCGCGGTTGGGGAGGAGAGGAGGCCTGCCAGCGGCGGTGCGGTTGGGGAGGAGAGGCAGCCTGCCGGCGGCGGTGCGGGATGGGGACGCGGCACTCCAAGGCGGCTAGGGTAGGTCACAGCCGCCATCACGGGATACGGGCAGAGGAGGAGGACTGGGGAAGGGACATGCGGCGTGCGAGACTGTGAATGGATAAGCTAGGGTTCGATGCGTGGAGGAGTGGAGGTGGACTGGTGGACTGCTGGCTGCTGTTGTTGGAAGGGCCGGATGGGCCTAATTTTGGTCTAATATTGAAGCCCAGGCCCGACCCCAATAACTGCTAGGGCTTACTTTTCAGGCCCAGGCCCGGCCCACTGATCAAGCCCAGCCCTCCCAGGCCCCGTTTTTTAGGGCCGGGCCGGCCGGGCCGGGCCGAAGATGGCCAGATATACGTACGACTACATCAACCGCGTTGTCATAACGCTCCGCTTACGGTCTACGAGGGTATGTGGACAACACTCTCCCCTCTCGTTGCTATGCCATCACCATGATCTTGCGTGTGCGTAGGAAATTTTTTGAAATTACTACGTTCCCCAACAGTGGTATTAGAGCCTAGGTTTTATGCGTTGATGTTATATGCACGAGTAGAACACAAGTGAGTTGTGGGCGATACAAGTCATACTACTTACCAGCATGTCATACTTTGGTTCGGCGGTATTGTGAGATGAAGCGCCCCGGACCGACATTACGCGTACGCTTATGCGAGACTGGTTTCACCGTTACAAGCACTCGTGCTTAAAGGTGGCTGGTGTTGGGGAACGTAGTAATTTCAAACATTTTCCTACGCACACGCAAGATCATGGTGATGGTATAGCAACGAGAGGAGAGAGTGTATGTCCACTTACCCTCGTAGACCGTAAGAGGAAGCGTTAGCACAACGCGGTTGATGTAGTCGTACGTCTTCATGATCCGACCGATTCAAGCACCGAACGTACGGGGCCTCCGAGTTCAGCACACGTTCAGCTCGATGACGATCTCCGGCCTCCGATCCAGCAAAGCTCCGGAGATGAGTTCCGTCAGCACGACGGCATGGTGACGATGATGATGTTCTACCAGCGCAGGGCTTCGCCTAAACTCCGCGACGATATGACTGAGGTGGAATATGGTGGAGGGGGGCACCGCACACGGCTAAGGAACGATCCGTAGATCAACTTTTGTGTCTATGGGGTGCCCCTACCCCCGTATATAAAGGAGTGGAGGAGGGGAGGGCCGGCCCTCTTCTATGGCGCACCCTAGGGGAGTCCTACTCCCACCGGGAGTAGGATTCCCCCTTTCCTAGTCCAACTAGGAGTCCTTCCATGTATTAGGAGTAGGAGACAAGGAAGGGGAAGAGAGAAGGGAAGGAAGGAGGGGGTGCGGCCCCTCCCCCTAGTCCAATTCGGACTAGGC
This sequence comes from Triticum timopheevii, assembly GCA_963921465.1. Lineage (NCBI taxonomy): Eukaryota > Viridiplantae > Streptophyta > Magnoliopsida > Poales > Poaceae > Triticum > Triticum timopheevii. The sequence goes on from OY997266.1 coordinate 130,597,218, forward strand.
CATGGGGGGGCGCGCGGCCTGCCCTAGGCAGCCCCTCTCTCTTTCCCGTATGGCCCAATAAGGCCCGATACTTCTCCCCGACGAATTCCCGTAACTCTCCGGTACTCCGATAAATACCCGAATCACTCGGAACCTTTTCGAACTCCGAATATAGTCGTCCAATATATCGATCTTTACGTCTCGACCATTTGGAGACTCCTCGTCATGTTCCCGATCTCATCCGGGACTCCGAACTCCTTCGGTACATCAAAACTCATAAACTCATAATATAACTGTCATCGAAACCTTAAGCGTGCGGACCCTACGGGTTCGAGAACTATGTAGACATGACCTAGAACTATTCGTGGTCAATAACCAATAGCGGAACCTGGATGTCCATATTGGCTCCTACATATTCTACGAAGATCTTTATCGGTCAAACCGCATAACAACATACGTTGTTCCCTTTGTCATCGGTATGTTACTTGCCCGAGATTCGATCGTCGGTATCCAATACCTAGTTCAATCTTGTTACTGGCAAGTCTCTTTACTCGTTCCGTAATACATCATTTCATAACTAACTCATTAGTCACAATGCTTGCAAGGCTTAAGTGATGTGTATTACCGAGAGGGCCCAGAGATACCTCTCCGACAATCGGAGTGACAAAACCTAATCTCGAAATACGCCAACCCAACATGTACCTTCAGAGACACCTGTAGCGCACCTTTATAATCACCCAGTTACATTGTGACGTTTGGTAGCACACAAAGGGTTCCTCCGGTAAACGGGAGTTGCATAATCTCATAGTTGTAGGAACATTGTATAAGTCATGAAGAAAGCAATAGCAACATACTAAACGATCAAGTGCTAGGCTAACGGATGGGTCAAGTCAATCACATCATTCTTCTAATGATGTGATCCCGTTAATCAAATGACAACTCATGTCTATGGTTAGGAAACTTAACCGTCTTTGATTAACGAGCTAGTAAAGTAGAGGCATACTAGTGACACTATGTTTGTCTATGTATTCACACATGTATTATGTTTCCGGTTAATACAATTCTAGCATGAATAATAAACATTTATCATGATATAAGGAAATAAATAATAACTTTATTATTGCCTCTAGGGCATATTTCCTTCAGTCTCCCACTTGCACTAGAGTCAATTATCTAGTTCACATCGCCATGTGATTTAACACCAATATTCACATCTGTATGTGATTAATACCCATAGTTCACATCTTCATGTGATCAACACTCGAAGGGTTTACTAGAGTCAATAATCTAGCTCACATCGCTATGTGATTAACACCCAAAGAGTACAAAGGTATGATCATGTTTTGTTCGTGAGAGAAATTTAGTCAACGGGTCTGTCACATTCAGAGCCGTATGTATTTTGCAAATATTCTATGTCTACAATGCTCTTCTCGGGGCTACTCTAGCTAATTGCTCCCACTTTCAATATGTATCCAGATTGAGACTTAGAGTCATCTGGATCAGTGCCAAAACTTGTATCGACGTAACCCTTTACGATGAACCTTTTTGTCACCTCCATAATCGAGAAACATATCCTTATTCCACTAAGGATAATTTTGACCGCTGTCCAGTGATCTACTCCTAGATCACTATTGTACTCCCTTGCCAAACTCAGTGTAGGGTATACAATAGATTTGGTACACAACATGGCATACTTTATAGAACCTATGGCCAAGGCATAGGGAATGACTTTCATTCTTTTTCTATCTTCTGCCGTGGTCGGGTTTTGAGTCTTACTCAATTTCACACCTTGTAACACAGGCAAGAACTCTTTTTTTGACTGCTCCATTTTGAACTACTTCAAAATCTTGTCAAGGTATGTACTCATTGAAAAAACTTATCAAGCGTCTTGATCTATCTCTATAGATCTTGATGCTCAATATGTAAGCAGCTTCACCGAGGTCTTTCTTTAAAAAAACTCCTTTCAAATACTCCTTTATGCTTTGCAGAATAATTCTACATTATTTCTGATCTACAATATGTCATTCACATATACTTATCAGAAATGTTGTAGTGCTCCCACTCACTTTCTAGTAAATAAAGGCTTCATCGCAAGTCTGTATAAAACTATATGTTTTGATCAACTTATCAAAGCGTATATTCCAACTCCAAGATGCTTGCACCAGTCCATAGATGGATCGCTGGAGCTTGCGTATTTTGTCAGCACCTTTAGGATTGACAAAACCTTCTGGTTGCATCATATACAACTCTTCTTTAAATCCATTAAGGAATGTAGTTTTGTTTATCCATTTGCCAGATTTCATAAAAATGCGGCAATTGCTAACATGATTTGGACAGACTTAAGCATCTCTACGAGTGAGAAAATTTCATCGTAGTCAACACCTTGAACTTTGTCAAAAACCTTTTTCGACAAGTCTAGCTTTGTAGATAGTAACACTACTATCAACGTCCGTCTTCCTCTTGAAGATCCATTTATTTTCTATGGTTTGCCGATCATTGGGCAAATCCATCAAAGTCCATACTTTGTTCTCATACATGGATCATATCTCAGATTTCATGGCCTCAAACCATTTTGCGGAATCTGGGCTCATCATCGCTTCCGCATAGTTCGCAGGTTCGTCATGGTCAAGTAATATGACCTCCAGAATGGGATTACCGTACCACTCTGGTGCGGATCTCACTCTGGTTGACCTACGAGGTTCGGTAGTAACTTGATCTGAAGTTACATGATCATCATCATTAGCTTCCTCACTAATTGGTGTAGTAGTCACAGGAACAGATTTCTGTGATGAACTACTTTCCAATAAGGGAGAAGGTACAATTACCTTATCAAGTTCTACTTTCCTCCCACTCACTTCTTTCGAGAGAAACTCCTTCTCTGGAAAGGATCCATTTTCTGCAACGAATGTCTTGTCTTCGGATCTGTGATAGAAGGTGTACCCAACAGTCTCCTTTGGGTATCCTATGAGGACGCATTTCTTCGATTTGGGTTTGAGCTTATCAGGATGAAACTTTTTCACATAAGCATCACAACCCCAAACTTTAAGAAATGACAACTTTGGTTTCTTGCTAAACCACAGTTCATATAGTGTCGTCTCAACGGATTTAGATGGTGCCCTATTTAACGTGAATGCAGCTGTCTCTAATGCATGATCCCAAAACGATATTGGTAAATCGGTAAGAAACATCGTAGATTGTACTATATCCAATAAAGTACGGTTATGATGTTCGGACACACCATTATGATGTGGTGTTCCAGGTGGCATGAATTTGTGAAACTATTCCAAATTGTTTTAATTGAAGACCAAACTCGTAACACAAATATTTGTCTCCGTGATCAGATCGTAGAAACCTTATTTTCTTGTCACGATGATTTTCCACTTCACTCTGAATTTTTTTGAACTTTTCAAATGTTTCAGACTTATGTTTCATCAAGTAGATATACCCATATCTGCTCAAATCATCTATGAAGGTCAGAAAATAACGATACCCGCCGCAAGCCTTAACACTCATCGGATCGCATACATCATTATGTATTATTTCCAATAAGTTAGTTGCTCGCTCCACTGTTCCGGAGAACGGAGTCTTAGTCATCTTGCCCATGAGGCATGGTTCACAAGTATCAAGTGATTTATAATCAAGTGATTCCAAAATCCCATCAGCATGGAGTTTCTTCATGCACTTTACACCAATATGACCTAAACGGCAGTGCCACAAATCAGTTGCACTATCATTATTAACTTTGCATCTTTTGATTTCAATATTATGAATATGTGTATCACTACGATCGAGATCCAATGAACCATTTTCATTGGGTGTATGACCATTGAAGGTTTTATTCATGTAAACAGAACAACAATTATTCTCTGACTTTAAATGAATAACCGTATTGCAATAAACATGATCAAATCATATTCATGCTCAACGCAAACGCTAAATAACATTTATTTAGGTTTAACACTAATCCCGAAAGTATAGGGAGTGTGCGATGATGATCATATCAATCTTGGAACTATTTCCAACACTCATCGTCACTTCCCCTTCAACTAGTCTCTGTTTATTCTGTAACTCCTATTTCGGGATACTAATCTTAGCAACCGAATAAGTATCAAATACTCAGGGGCTACTATAAACACTAGTAAGGAACACATCAATAACCTGTATATCAAATACACCCTTGTTCACTTTGCCATCCTTCTTATCCATCAAATATTCATGGCATTTCTGCTTCCAGTGACCATTTCCTTTGCAGTGTAATCACTCAGTTTCAGGCTTTGGTCCAGCTTTGGGCTTCTTCGCGGGAGTGATAACTTGCTTGTCATTCTACTTGAAGTTCCCTTTCTTTCCCTTTGCCCTTTTCTGGAAACCAGTGGTCTTGCCAATCATCAACACTTGATGCTCTTCTTTGATTTCTACCTTCGTCGATTTCAATATCACGAAGAGCTCGGGAATTGTTTTTGTCATCCCTTGCATACTATAGTTCATCACGAAGTTCTAGTAACTTAGTGATGGTGACTAGAGAATTCTGTCAAGCACTATCTTATCTGGAAGATTAACTCCCACTTGATTCAAGCGGTTGTAGTACCCAGACAATCTGAGCACATGCTCACTAGTTGAGCGATTCTCCTCCATCTTTTAGTCACAGAACTTGTTGGAGACTTCATATCTCTCAACTCGGGTATTTTCTTGAAATATTAACTTCAACTCCTGGAACATCTCATATGGTCCATGACGTTCAAAAAGTCTTTGAAGTCCCGATTCTAAGCCATAAAGCATGGTGCACAAAACTATCAAGTAGTCATCATATTGAGCTAGCCAAACGTTCATAATGTCTGCATCTGCTCCTGCAATAGGTCCGTCACCTAGCGGTGCATCAAGGACATAATTCTTCTGTGCAGCAATGAGGGCAAACCTCAGATCACGGATCCAATCCGCATCATTGCTACTAACATTTTTCAACATAGTTTTCTCTAGGAACATATCAAAATAAACATATGAAAGCAACAACGCAAGCTATTGATCTACAACATAATTTGCAAAATACTACCAGGACTAAGTTCATGATAAATTTAAGTTCAATTAATCATATTACTAAAGAACTCCCACTTAGATAGACATCCCTCTAGTTCTCTAAGTGATTACGTGATCCATATCAACTAAACCATAACCAATCATCACGTGAGATGGAGTAGTTTTCAATGGTGAACATCACTATGTTGATCATATCTACTATATGATTCACGCTCGACCTTTCGGTCTCCGTGTTCTGAGGCCATATCTGCATATGCTAGGCTCGTCAAGTTTAACCTGAGTATTCCGCGTGTGCAAAACTGGCTTGCACCCGTTGTAGATGGACATAGAGCTTATCACACCCGATCATCACGTGGTGTCTGGGCACACCGGACTTTGGCAACGGTGCATACTCAGGGAGAACACTTCTTGATAATTTTTAGTGAGAGATCATCTTAAAATGCTACCATCAATCAAAGCAAAATAAGATGCATAAAGGATAAACATCACATGCAATCATTATAAGTGATATGATATGGCCATCATCATCTTGTGCTTGTGATCTCCATCTCCGAAGCACCGTCGTGATCACCATCGTCACCGGCGTGACACCTTGATCTCCATCGTAGCATCGTTGTCGTTTACGCCATCTATTGCTTCTACGACTATCGCTACCGCTTAGTGATAAAGTAAAGCAATTACAGGGCGTTTGTATTTCATACAATAAAGTGACAACCATATGGCTCTTGCCAGTTGCCGATAACTTCGGTTACAAAACATGATCATCTCATACAATAAAATATAGCATCACGCCTTGACCATATCACATCACAACATGCCCTGCAAAAACAAGTTAGACGTCCTCTACTTTGTTGTTGCAAGTTTTACGTGGCTGCTACGGGCTTAGCAAGAACCGTTCTTACCTACGCATCAAAACCACAACGATAGTTCGTCAAGTTAGTGCTGTTTTAACCTTCGCAAGGACCGGGCATAGCCACACTCGGTTCAACTAAAGTTGGAGAAACTGACACCCGCTAGCCACCTGTGTGCAAAGCACGTCGGTAGAACCAGTCTCGCGTAAGCGTACGCGTAATGTCGGTCCGGGCCGCTTCATCCAACAATACCGCCGAACAAAAGTATGACATGCTGGTAAGCAGTATGACTTGTATCGCCCACAACTCACTTGTGTTCTACTCGTGCATATAACATCAACGCATAAAACCTAGGCTCGGATGCCACTGTTGGGGAACGTAGTAATTTCAAAAAAATTGCTACACACACGCAAGATCATGGTGATGGTATAGCAATGAGAGGGGAGAGTGTATGTCCACGTACCCTCGTAGACCGTAAGCGGAAGCGCTAGCACAACGCGGTTGATGTAGTCGTACATCTTCACGATCCGACCGATCCAAGCACCGAACGTACGGGGCCTCCGAGTTCAGCACACGTTCAGCTCGATGACGATCTCCGGCCTCCGATCCAGCAAAGCTCCGGAGATGAGTTCCATCAGCACGACGGCGTGGAGACGATGATGATGTTCTACCGGCGCAGGGCTTCGCCTAAACTCCGCGACGATATGACCGAGGTGGAATATGGTGGAGGGGGGCACCGCACACGGCTAAGGAACAATCCGTAGATCAACTTTTGTGTCTATGGGGTGCCCCCTACCCCGTATATAAAGGAATGGAGGAGGGGAGGGCCGGCCCTCTTCTATGGCGCACCCTAGGGGAGTCCTACTCCCACCGGGAGTAGGATTCCCCCTTTCCTAGTCCAACTAGGAGTCCTTCCATGTATTAGGAGTAGGAGACAAGGAAGGGGAAGAGAGAAGGGAAGGAAGGAGGGGGTGCGGCCCCTCCCCCTAGTCCAATTCGGACTAGGCCATGGGGGGGGGCGCGGCCTGCCCTAGGCAGCCCCTCTCTCTTTCCCGTATGGCCCAATAAGGCCCAATACTTCTCCCGGCGAATTCCCGTAACTCTCCGGTACTCTGATAAATACCCGAATCACTCGGAACCTTTCCGAACTCCGAATATAGTCGTCCAATATATCGATCTTTACGTCTCGACCATTTCGAGACTCCTCGTCATGTCCCCGATCTCATCTGGGACTCCGAACTCCTTCGGTACATCAAAACTCATAAACTCATAATATAACTGTCATCGAAACCTTAAGCGTGCGGACCCTACGGGTTCGAGAACTATGTAGACATGACCTAGAACTATTCGTGGTCAATAACCAATAGCGGAACCTGGATGTCCATATTGGCTCCTACATATTCTATGAAGATCTTTATCGTTCAAACCGCATAACAACATACGTTGTTCCCTTTGTCATCGGTATGTTACTTGCCCGAGATTCGATCGTCGGTATCCAATACCTAGTTCAATCTCGTTACTGGCAAGTCTCTTTACTCGTTCCATAATACATCATTTCGTAACTAACTCATTAGTCACAATGCTTGCAAGGCTTAAGTGATGTGTATTACCGAGAGGGCCCAGAGATACCTCTCCGACAATCGGAGTGACAAAACCTAATCTCAAAATACGCCAACCCAACATGTACCTTCGGAGACACCTGTAGAGCACATTTATAATCACCCAGTTACGTTGTGACGTTTGGTAGCACACAAAGTGTTCCTCCGATAAACGGGAGTTGCATAATCTCATAGTTGTAGGAACATTGTATAAGTCATGAAGAAAGCAATAGCAACATACTAAACGATCAAGTGCTAGGCTAACGGAATGGGTCAAGTCAATCACATCATTCTTCTAATGATGTGATCCCGTTAATCAAATGACAACTCATGTCTATGGTTAGGAAACTTAACCATCTTTGATTAACGAGCTAGTCAAGTAGAGGCATACTAGTGACACTATGTTTGTCTATGTATTCACACATGTATTATGTTTCCGGTTAATACAATTCTAGCATGAATAATAAACATTTATCATGATATAAGGAAATAAATAATAACTTTATTATTGCCTCTAGGGCATATTTCCTTCAGCTGGCGGGTGTCTGTCTCTCTCACTTTAGCTGAATCGAGTGTGGCTATGCCCGGTCCTTGCGAAGGTTAAAACAGCACCAACTTGACGAACTATCGTTGTGGTTTTGATGCGTAGGTAAGAACGGTTCTTGCTAAAGCCCATAGCAGCCACGTAAAATTTGCAACAACAAAGTAGAGGACGTCTAACTTGTTTTTGCAGGGCATGTTGTGATGTGATATGGTCAAGACGTGATGCTATATTTTATTGTATGAGATGATCATGTTTTGTAACCGAAGTTATCGGCAACTGGCAGGAGCCATATGGTTGTCACTTTATTGTATGAAATGCAAATGCCCTGTAATTGCTTTACTTTATCACTAAGCGGTAGCGATAGTCGTATAAGCAATAGATGGCGTAACGACAATGATGCTACGATGGAGATCAAGGTGTCGCGCCGGTGACGATAGTGATCACGACGGTGCTTCAAAGATGGAGATCACAAGCACACGATGATGATGGCCATATCATATCACTTATATTGATTGCATGTGATGTTAATCCTTTTATGCATCTTATCTTGCTTTGATTGACGGTAGCATTTTAAGATGATCTCTCACTAATAATGAAGAATGGTTCTCCCTGAGTATGCACCGTTGCGAAAGTTCTTCGTGCTGAGACACCACGTGATGATCGGGTGCGATAGGCTCTACATTCAAATACAACGGGTGCAAAACAGTTGCACACGTGGAATACTCAGGTCATACTTGACGAGCCTAGCATATACAGATATGGCCTCGGAACACGGAGACCGAAAGGTCGAACGTGAATCATATAGTAGATATGATCAACATAGTGATGTTCACCATTGAAACTACTCCATATCACGTGATGATCGGACATGGTTTAGTTGATTTGGATCACGTGATCACTTAGATGACTAGAGAGATGTCCGTCTAAGTGGGAGTTCTTAAGTAATATGATTAATTGAACTTAAATTTATCATGAACTTAGTACCTGATAGTATTTTGCTTGTCTATGTTTGTTTGTTGATAGATGGCTCGTGTTGTTGTTCCGTTGAATTTTAATGCGTTCCTTGAGAAAGCAAAGTTGAAAGATGATGGTAGCAATTACACGGACTGGGTCCATAACCTGAGGATTATCCTCATTGCTGCACAGAAAAGTTACGTCCTGGAAGCACCGCTGGGTGCCAGGCCTGCTGCTGATGCAACTGACAACGTTGAGAACGTCTGGCAGAGCAAAGCTGATGACTACTCGATAGTTCAGTGTGCCATGCTTTACGGCTTAGAACCGGGTCTTCAACGACGTTTTGAACGTCATGGAGCATATGAGATGTTCCAGGAGTTGAAGTTAATATTTCAAGCAAATGCCCGGATTGAGAGATATGAAGTCTCCAATAAGTTCTATAGGTGCAAGATGGAGGAGAATAGTTCTGTCAGTGAACATATACTCAAAATGTCTGGGTATAATAATCACTTGATTCAACTGGGAGTTAATCTTCCTGATGATAGTGTCATTGACAGAATTCTCCAATCACTGCCACCAAGCTACAAGAGCTTCGTAATGAACTATTATGCAAGGGATGAACAAGACTATTCCCGAGCTCTTCGCAATGCTAAAAGCCGCGGAGGTAGAAATAAAGAAGGAGCATCAAGTGTTGATGGTTAACAAGACCACCAGTTTCAAGAAAAAGGGCAAAGGGAAGAAGAAGGGGAACTTCAAAAAGAACGGCAAGCAAGTTGCTGCTCAAGAGAAGAAACCCAAGTTTGGACCGAAGCCTGAAACTGAGTGCTTCTACTGCAAGCAGACTGGACACTGGAAGCGGAACTGCCCCAAGTATTTGGCGGATAAGAAGGATGGCAAAGTGAACAAAGGTATATGTGATATACATGTTATTGATGTGTACCTTACTAATGCTCGCAGTAGCACCTGGGTATTTGATACTGGTTCTGTTGCTAATATTTGCAACTCGAAATAGGGACTACGGATTAAGCGAAGATTGGCTAAGGACGAGGTGACGATGCGCGTGGGAAATGGTTCCAAAGTCGATATGATCGCGGTCGGCACGCTACCTCTACATCTACCATCAGGATTAGTTTTAGACCTAAATAATTGTTATTTGGTGCCAGCGTTGAGCATGAACATTATATCTGGATCTTGTTTGATGCGAGACGATTATTCATTTAAATCATTGAATAATGGTTGTTCTATTTATATGAGTAATATCTTTTATGGTCATGCACCCTTGAAGAGTGGTCTATTTTTATTGAATCTCGATAGTAGTGATACACATGTTCATAGTGTTGAAACCAAAAGATGCAGAGTTGATAACGATAGTGCAACTTATTTGTGGCACTGCCGTTTAGGTTATATCGGTGTAAAGCGCATGAAGAAACTCCATACTGATGGGTTTTTGGAATCACTTGATTATGAATCACTTGGTACTTGCGAACCGTGCCTCATGGGCAAGATGACTAAAACGCCGTTCTCCGGAACTATGGAGCGAGCAACTGATTTGTTGGAAATCATACATACTGATGTTTGTGGTCCAATGAATGTTGAGGCTCGCGGCGGGTATCGTTATTTTCTCACCTTCACAGATGATTTGAGCAGATATGGGTATATCTACTTAATGAAACACAAGTCTGAAACATTTGAAAAGTTCAAAGAATTTCAGAGTGAAGTGGAAAATCATCGTAACAAGAAAATAAAGTTTCTACAATCTGATCGTGGAGGAGAATATTTGAGTTACGAGTTTGGTCTACACTCGAAACAATGCGGAATAGTTTCGCAACTCACGCCACCCGGAACACCACAACAAAATGGTGTGTCCGAACGTCGTAATCGTACTTTACTAGATATGGTGCAATCTATGATGTCTCTTACTGATTTACCGCTATCGTTTTGGGGTTATGCTTTAGTGACGGCCGCATTCACGTTAAATAGGGCACCATCAAAATCCGTTGAGACGACGCCTTATGAACTATGGTTTGGCAAGAAACCAAAGTTTTTGTTTCTTAAAGTTTGGGGCTGCGATGCTTATGTGAAGAAACTTCAACCAGATAAGCTCGAACCCAAATCGGAGAAATGTGTCTTCATAGGATACCCAAAAGAGACTATTGGGTACACCTTCTATCACAGATCTGAGGGCAAGATTTTCGTTGCTAAAATTGGATCTTTTCTAGAGAAGGAGTTTCTCTCGAAAGAAGTGAGTGGGAGGAAAGTAGAACTTGATGAGATAACTATATCTACTCCCTTATTGGAAAGTAGTTCATCACAAGAACCGGTTCCTGTGACAACTACACCAATTAGTGAGGAAGCTAATGATATTGATCATGAAACTTCAGATCAAGTTTCTACTGAACCTCGTAGGTCTACTAGAGTAAGATCCGCACCAGAGTGGTACGGTAATCCTATTCTAGAAGTCATGTTACTTGACCATGATGAACCTACGAACTATGAGGAAGCGATGATGAGCCCAGATTCCGCAAAATGGCTAGAGGCCATGAAATCTGAGATGGGATCCATGTATGAAAACAAAGTATGGACTTTGGTTGACTTGCCCGATGATCGGCAAGCCATGGAGAATAAATGGATCTTTAAGAAGAAGACTGACGCTGATGGTAATATAACTGTCTATAAAGCTCGACTTGTTGTGAAAGGTTTTCGACAAGTTCAAGGGGTTGACTACGATTAGACTTTCTCACCCGGAGCGATGCTTAAGTCTGTCCGAATCATGTTAGCTATTGCTGCATTTCATGATTATGAAATTTGGCAAATGGATGTCAAAACTGCATTCTTGAATGGATTTCTGGAAGAAGAGTTGTATATGATGCAGCCAGAAGGTTTTGTTGATCCAAAAGGTGCTAACAAAGTATGCAAGCTCCAGCGATCCATTTATGGACTGGTGCAAGCATCTCGGAGTTGGAATAAACGTTTTGATAGTGTGATCAAAGCATATGGTTTTATACAGACTTTTGGAGAAGCCTGTATTTACAAGAAAGTGAGTGGGAGCTCTGTAGCATTTCTGATATTATATGTAGATGACATATTATTAATTGGAAATGATATAGAATTTCTGGATAGCATAAAGGGATACTTGAATAAAAGTTTTTCAATGAAAGACCTCGGTGAAGCTACTTACATATTGGGCATCAAGATCTATAGAGATAGATCAAGACGCTTAATAGGACTTTCACAAAGCACATACCTTGATAAAATTTTGAAAAAGTTCAAAATGGATCAGGCAAAGAAAGGGTTCTTGCCCGTGCTACAAGGTGTGAAGTTGAGTCAAACTCAATGCCCGACCACAGCAGAAGATAGAGAGAAAATGAAAGATGTTCCCTATGCTTCAGCCATAGGCTCTATCATGTATGCAATGTTGTGTACCAGACCTGACGTATGCTTAGCAATAAGCTTGGCAGGAAGGTACCAAAGTAATCCAGGGGTGGATCACTGGACAGCGGTCAAGAACATCCTGAAATACCTGAAAAGGACTAAGGATATGTTTCTCGTATATGGAGGTGACAAAGAGCTAGTCGTAAATGGTTACGTCGATGCAAGCTTTGACACTAATCCGGACGATTCTAAATCGCAAACCGGATACGTGTTTTTATTAAACGGTGGAGCTGTAAGTTGGTGCAGTTCTAAACAAAGCGTCGTCGCGGGATCTACATGTGAGGCGGAGTACATAGCTGCTTCGGAAGCAGCAAATGAAGGAGTCTGGATGAAGGAGTTCATTTCCGATTTAGGTGTCATACCTAGTGCATCAGGACCAATGAAGATCTTCTGTGACAATACTGGTGCAATTGCCTTGGCCAAGGAATCCAGATTTCACAAGAGGACCAAGCACATCAAGAGACGCTTCAATTCCATTCGGGACCAAGTCCAAGTGGGAGACATAGAGATTTGCAAGATACATACGGATCTGAATGTTGCAGACCCGTTGACTAAGCCTCTCTCACGAGCAAAACATGATCAACACCAAGACTCCATGGGTGTTAGAATCATTACTATGTAATCTAGATTATTGACTCTAGTGCAAGTGGGATACTGAAGGAAATATGCCCTAGAGGCAATAATAAAGTTATTATTTATCTCCTCATATCATGGTAAATGTTTATTATTCATGCTAGAATTGTATTAACCGGAAACATGATACATGTGTGAATACATAGACAAACATATAGTCACTAGTATGCCTCTACTTGACTAGCTCATTAATCAAAGATGGTTATGTTTCCTAACCATAGACATGTGTAGTCATTTGATTAATGGGATCACATCATTAGGAGAATGATGTGATTGACATGGACCATTCCGTTAGCCTAGCAATTGATCGTTTAGTATATTGCTATTGCTTTCCTCATGACTTATACATGTTCCTGTAACTATGAGAATTATGCAACTCCCGTTTACCGGAGGAACACTTTGGGTACTACCAAATGTCACAACATAACTGGGTGATTACAAAGGAGTACTATAGGTGTCTCCAAAGGTACATGTTGAGTTGGCGTATTTCGAGATTAGGTTTTGTCACTCCGATTGTCGGAGAGGTATCTCTGGGCCCTCTCGGTAATGCACATCACTATAAGCCTTGCAAGCAATGTGACCAATGAGTTGGTTACGGGATGATTCATTACGTAACGAGTAAAGAGACTTGCCAGTAACGAGATTGAACTAGGTATTGGATACCGACGATCGAATCTCGGGCAAGTAACATACCGATGACAAAGGGAACAACGTATGTTGTTATGCGGTTTGACCGATAAAGATCTTCGTAGAATATGTAGGAACCAATATGGGCATCCAGGTTCCGCTATTGGTTATTGACCGAGAATAGTTCTAGGTCATGTCTACATAGTTCTCGAACCCGTAGGGTCCGCACGCTTAACGTTACGATGACAGTTTTATTATGAGTTTATAAGTTTTGATGTACTGAAGTTTGTTCGGAGTGCCGGATATGATCACGGACATGACGAGGAGTCTCGAAATGGTCGAGACATAAAGATTGATATATTGGACGACTATATTCGGACACCGGAAGTGTTCCGGGCGATTTCGGAGAAAACCGGAGTGCCGGAGGGTTACCGGAACCCCCCCCCCCCCGGGAGAGTAATGGGCCTTATGGGCCTTAGAGGGGAAGAGAGAGGGGCGGCCAGGGTGGGCCGCGCGCCCCCTCTCCCTCTGGTCCGAATTGGACTAGGAGGGGGGGCGGCGCCCCCCTCTTTCCTTCCCCCTCTCCCGTTCCTTCCCCCTCCTAGTAGGAGTAGGAAAGGAGGAGTCCTACTCCTACTAGGAGGAGGATTCCTCCTCCTTGGCACGCCCCAAGGGCCGGCCGGCCCTCCCCCCTTGCTCCTTTATATACGGGGGCAGGGGGGCACCCCATAGACACACAAGTTGATCTACGGATCGTTCCTTAGCCGTGTGCGGTGCCCCCTCCACCATATTCCACCTCGATCATATCGTCGCAGAGTTTAGGCGAAGCCCTGCGCCGGTAGATCATCATCATTGTCACCACACCGTCGTGCTGACGGAACTCATCTCCGGAGCTTTGCTAGATCGGAGCCCGGAGATCGTCATCGAGCTGAACGTGTGCTGAACTCGGAGGTGCCGTACGTTCGGTGCTTGGATCGGTCAGATCGTGAATACATATGACTACATCAACCGCGTTGTCATAACGCTTCCGCTTACGGTCTACGAGGGTACGTGGACAACACTCTCCCCTCTCGTTGCTATGCCATCACCATGATCTTGCGTGTGTGTAGGAAATTTTTTGAAATTACTACGTTCCCCAACACGGGCTCCCTCCCGATCCAGTTCGGATCGAGGAGGAGCAGCCCTGGTGGCTGCGGACGAGGGCTCGGGCCCGGGCAGGCCTCAGCGGGCCCCAGATGGGCCCAATAGGGCCGCGGCGGCGGGGAGGAGGCTGAGGGCGACGTGGCAACGCCCGGTTGGCTGGGGCGCCGGCGCTGGCGGTGGCTGGCGAACGGCGGCGCGCCAAGTGGCAGAGAGGGGCTCGTCCGGCGCGGAATTCGAGGAAGATGCGGCGGCTGGAGGTGGGAGGCGGCTAGGGTTAGACTAGGGCGCTCAAAATGGCAAGGGGAGGGGTTTTAAATAGGAAAGGGGCTAGGGTTAGGGGATTTGCTCCGTTTTCGGACCGTTCGATCGCCATCGGATGGCTCCGGAGAGGAGAGGGTCTAGGTGAGTGGATAGTGGGCTGTGAAGAGGAGTTGGGCTGCCAGAGAGAAGAGAGAGAGAGGCTCGACGATAATTCCGGAGACCGAAACGCCCGGCGAAAATACCGGCAACGGTGCCGCTATATATTTAAGGGTTGGGCTATCACACGAGCTCCAATGCGACAAGACTTGACAGGCGCTCTGTCTACACTATAATAAGACCGCACGCCAAGTTTCAACCCATTTCGAGAACATTTTTATGCCACTTATAAAATAATATTTCAGAGGTGCCGCGGGCGCGTGCGAGTGTGTCTGGACTCCGAACGGACAACGGAGAGAATCGGGAGGACCCGAACGGATGCATGTTTTGAAAAACATGTAGATGAAATGCAGATGATGACATGGCAAGATGCAACACACAAGCAAATGACATGGCAACGACGGCGAATAACTGGAAGACACCTGGCGCATCGAATCCGGGGCGTTACAACACTCCTCCACTAACAAGAGATCTCGTCCCGAGATCTTAGGACCGAGATGGAAGGGAAGTGGGATGAGGTGAAACAAGAACTCAAGAGAAGAAGCAAAGAGTCGAGAGCACTCGAGAAGAAGAGAGGAACGACGAGAATGACGAGAATCGCAAGCTCACGGAATCAGATAGACTATGAAACCACTCCGGTTAGAACGAGATAAGAAACAAATAAGACTGAAAGGATTTAGGCAGCACTCCGGCTGAAACATGAAGGAATAGAACACGAGCTGGAGAGGATGGAATGATACTTGATGAAGACATGACACAAAACCTCCGGAAAGAATTGAAAGAGTTGAATGAAAAGAACGGAGAAGAAAATGACAACTTTTGCCACGAATGAAATTGAAAGCAACCTTAGAAGAAAAGATTGAACAGAGTTCTTGAGAAAATTCAACAACGAAAAGAATAAGCTTGTTGTGGTCTTGTGGTAACATCTCAAGATCATAAGGTGATAACCGGCCACAAACGGAAATGATTGGATAGCTGAGAAGAACGAAGAAATGCAAAACTCCATTTCAAAACAATACGGAGAATTAATTGCACTTTGATATGCAAGAAGAAAGATACTTGAGCTCCTCCAAAAGAATCTTGATGAACACTTGAAGAATGAATTAAATCAAGAAGAACTACCGTGAAGAACTCCAGAGACAAAAGATGATGAGATAGGAATGAAGGATGAAAGAATAAGATGAGCCTTGCGATGATTTAGATGTATGTTCCGACGAAATGACCGAGGAAAATTTGAACTCCGTAAAAGAAATGATGAAAACACTTGGACCTAGAATTTATTCCTCACAAACAAACTCCGAAGGAAGGGATTAATCACTTGGATGAAATAAGAATAAGATTTATTGTATGTTTATCCTTCATCAAATTAAATTGATGACAAGCAATGGATTCTTGCATACTACTTATTCTTCTTGAAAAGGATTAAGGGGGGTATAGCACAAAACTTGAGAAAGTCTTCATGAACCACCGTTAGGATTGGAAAAAACGAATGGATTAAAATGATAATCAAAGAAAAATAATCTTGAACGAACCACCGTAAGAATTAAAAAATGACTGACGAAAAAGGATGAATCACCAGGAAGAATTAGAAGAACCGATATGCTAGAGGGGATTTGGATGCAAAAGAATAAAGAGATCATGATCTGATTAAAGAACACTTGAGCGAAACGCCGGGATAATTGGATAAAGGTAGATGAAATGTGAGGACAAAGAATTCTTCTGGAATGGTGGCCTCCGGTGAAAAGAAACGGGAAAACAACTCCTGACATACTCCGGATGGTGAGAAAAGAATAACTGACAAATGGAATAATTCGCGAGGATAACTTGAAGCTAGAACCATGAAACTTCGAGAGAGCGGACAAGATTTAGAGGAAAAACTCTTCTTCGGTCTTCAAATGACGACGAGAAAACCCCATCAAAATTTGTTAAGGCGCTCCGGGAGAACGGAAAGTGAAGAGGTTGAGGCAACAATGAAACTGATTTGAAATTGATCTTGGAAAAGATCTGACTGATGAAATCCATTCTTACGTCACACTTGAAAAGAATTGAGAATAACTCCGGGGGAACTAGAAGAGTCAGGTAAGATCCTGGGAAAATACCTGTGGGTTAGGTCCCACTAAAAGAAAACACCGTTGGAAAGGATTGTTGAACAGATAGATGATGCACCGGAACAATTGAAAGACTCGAATGAGGTGACCACCTCGAATTAATTGGATGCAAGCACGAATCTTCTGAGATGACTTGAGCACTCCGGAAGGATAAACTGGCGAGAGGCGAATGAGCAAGGAGAACACTTGATCCAACGAAAAGAATATGATCAACCCGAAAAACTTGAATTGAATCCACTGGAAAAGAAAAGAGATGAAGAATGACGAACGAGATGAGAATTCACCGGTTGAATAATTGAGGGAAGACTGAAGAGGCTCCACATGAATGAAATTGATGGTCAAAACAGACTCAGGCTCCGGGAAGAAGAGGGTGGGAGGGCGTGAAAACAAAGGCAACTTGGAAGGGGGGAAACCCCGATGAATAACTTGAAGAGAAAACACCAGTTGAAATCATTGAAGAAAGAAAGCAAAGACTTCGCACGAGTAGGATGGATACTTGATTACGGACTCCGACTCCGAGAAGGAAAAGGGTGGGCGGGTGGGAAAAACAAAGACAACTTTGGACAGGGAAAAACAACGACGTCGGAGGAAGAACTGAGGATTGATCTCACGAAAGACAAAGAGGTTCGAGTC